>OY856411.1:1449272673-1449888507 GCA_963693085.1 Alisma plantago-aquatica | reverse complement strand
GGCAAATTCATCACGTTGATCCAAAAGATTTGGGAAACTTTACAGTAAGCTAACATAGAAGATGTGGTGCACATAAAGAGGGATCCAAACAAGCTGACTGACCTGCTAGCCAAAACATGTCTAAAACAGCCAGACATAGAGATCAACTGGAATTCCTGCCCTATGTTAGGAAGTGATATCTACATTTATGATCATTCTACCTTTTGCACTCTGTACTGTTCAATGTAAGGATGGAACCGGTATCCTAGTTTTGCTAAAAAAAAGTACGGGTCTTATCGTAGTATAGTTAAGGATTGAATCCCAAGGGACAACCTTTTTAAGAATTATTGCTAGTCTAGTCTAGTTCAAGTAAGGATAATATTTAGAACAAAGGTTGATTTGATTTTAATTAAACTAATTGTAGAAAAGTAAAGAACAAGAATAAAGTTGAATATAAGTTAATGATGAGATCACTGGGGTGGTATCGGGTTTCACCACCGCTACTCATGCAAACACATCCTAACATAAACATCCAGGCGAGATCTAACTATCCAAATAGAACTGATTTGAATCCTCTCGGAAGATGTAAGCATCACCTTAGGCATCAGAAATCTCATTTCCATTTAGATCATGCACTTACGGTTCTGAATATATAGATATCCAACTAAAGTTGCGGGCCCCCTATACAGGCATTAGGCACACAGAAGTGTCTCCGTGGGCTAGATGGCTCGTCCCCTCACGGATCATTCACTTACGACCTTAAGGAATCCCATTATATTTCTAGTCAGGGAGTCAACCGCATTAATCGACATTCTATCCTACATATTGAAGTTCTCGCAACATAGGAAAGAACAAGATAAAAGCAAGCAGGTGATCAATCTACAAGAAAACATCAACAATTAACAATGAAATGAAAAGTTATATACATTGACATGGAATGTTTAAATGAAAAGAAATGAAAACATGGGTAAGGGGGCTAGTCCCCACACCCTAGTGAAAAGGAACTACTCGCTCATGATGCGAGGAATAAGAAGAATAAGACAGAGGGAAGATTATGCCATGAGCATGATGTAGAAGAATGTCGCAGCTCAGTGAAGATGATGTAGTCATCTACGTCGTATCAGGGCAGATCTGGACAAGGAGCAAGGGACACCAAGACAGACCAGGCAGTCTTTCTCTCTCCACCTTCCTTCTCATCTCGACCTCCTTGCTTGCTACAGGAGGAGTAGCCTTTGGATCTGTATATGGCATGAGTGCACGTGGATGGATCGCGATCCCTTTCCAGGTGTCGATCCTGTGTTCAGGCATCTTGGTGGCGTCTCCAATCCCGCACCCCAAAATAGGACCCTTGTGGTTCTATTTATAGGCTTGGATGGGGTTTTACATGGTTTGGACCTTGTTGTAATTTTCACGATTTTGGGATCCATCAGTTTTGCAGTGTGGAGGCCTCTCACGGTTTGTTAAACAGTTTGTTCCTTATCGGTTTGGGAAACCGATAAGCTTCCTTCACGGTTTGGAAACCGCAATCCATGGTCACGGTCTTAGACGCTCGTGCGATTTTGGCTCCAATGGTCTCTGCAGCTGGTCTTGCTTACACGATCTGTTTTCACGATCTTACTTACATGATCTCCCTTCACGGTCTTGAGGACTGATGGCTCCTTCTTGATCTTTGGGACCACTAGGGGTCTTAACATTTTTGGAAATCACAAGGCATCTCACAGTCTTGGAGACTGATAGAACGTCCTTGCGATTTGGAGATGGTGGCTGGAGGTGGATGCAGTAGGTAGATTTTGGTGGTGGCGATGGAGAGAAGGTCGCGGCCACACGGATGTGTAGGGATGCACTGTCGTTTGGGTGAAGGTGGCGTCGTGATGAGAACTGGAGGGGGTGTCACAGTTTTAGGGTTGTAGAGGCAACCACAAGAAGATGTAGAAGAAGAGAAGGGTCACGGTTCGTTGGCAGGTGAAAGTGAGAGGTGTGACACGGAGGCATTGACAGCTGCAGGAGGAGGTTCATGAAGAGAAGGCGGCAGGGTCGTCACAGTCTGGGATGCAAGTGGTTTGGAAGGTGGGGATCCTCAGGGTCTGAGGACCGCTTGGGGCTGCTCGTGGTCTTGAAGATCATGAGGGCTCTCACAGTCTTGAGAGCGTGAGAAGGAGGAGCGAGCTCAGGTACAAGACCATTAAGATGAGACTGAGTGGTTGGATGAATAGGAGGCATCGATCCCCAATCTGATGGTGTAGAAAGCTCACAATCATGAGACCGAGACAACTCCATTGGGTCAAGAGGGGGTGGCCTCTCTATTCAGTCTTGAGACCGTGGAGAGTTGATGGTGGCAAACTGTGAGGATGGTGGAGACCGTTAGGAGGTAGGTTAAGATGAAATCTTTAAGGCAGAGAAAGGCGGGCCCAAAACTAGTGGGTGGGTCCCACTATTAGGGTTTGACTTGGATGAAGAAAGAAGGGGATGGTTGATGGAGGTGGAAGGTGAAGCACAACAAGGTGGTGATCTAGGGCTAGCGATAGCGTCATGTTGAAGGTGGATGTCGAGAGATGTAGCACACCAAGGTGATGATGGTGGTCATTGATGGAAGGTGATGTGGATGAAGGGTGTTTAAATGAGGGTAGATCTAGGGTTGAGTGAAGGTGGCCCCTAGTTGAAGATTTATACTCAATATGACCTACATGATCTGCATGAAATTCATATAAATCTAGTTCGTAATCTTAATAATTCAACCAATTAAGTAAATTTGCATATTGTAAGATTTAGGAGATGAAATCGAATGTATTGAGTTGAATTGGGCCCAACATGGCGATTGTAACCATGATGAATATGCATTCATAAAAACACTCCAAACTTAATCGTTGCTCGTCCTCGAGTAACAAAAAATCTGAAACATTTGCCAAATCAATGATTTCAACTCGTGTGATCACCTCATCTTCTCATCATGATTATTTCCTTTTTTTCTCAATATGACTAAGCATCTCAACTTCCTAAGATCACCAAACACATCTTACCATATCTTTGTTCTTGAATTCATTTCTCAACAACACTTCCTCCTCACCTTTTCCATCAACAAACCTTTCTAAGTGTTTTGTAACAGTCCAGAGATACCCACAGAACCACAAGCGTGCACCTGATCTGACACTGGTGTTTTTTTAGGGTAGGGGAGGAATTCATTGTGCCTTTAGGTGGAAAAAGGAGTGAAGGGTGGTATGGAAGGAAATTGATTATCTCTCCTCTATTTGACTTGAGATTTATTATATGTTGCAATTACATTGATTGCATTTTTTTGCGTGAATCTATCCTCTATTCGACTTGCGATTACATTTTTTGTGTGTGTATTGACATCTTTTCTTGATGGTATGCCACTATTAATTAGCTAGGGGTATGGATGAAACGAATATAGAGAGAGGTGGTGTGCCACCCCTAACTTAGGGTTTAGCACTATTTTGGATATTTTGTTTCTTTTTTATGGATGGAGGGGTATGAAGATGATGGAAGAAGTGTAGAAGAGAGTTCTGATCAGAATCCAACTTGATTTACAATTTTGTGCATCAGGTCTTTCTCTTTATTGTACTCTGCTCAAATAATGACTTGAAGAAGATCTGGTGTAGATTCCATGCTATTGTTCTACTAGTCAGTTAGGAAGCACAACGTGTTTGATCCGTATCAGTGCGACAAACACTTGCCATTTTTATAGAGGGATCATGATGTTCGGATTCATAAGCTTTACAAGATGATTTCAATCAATAGGTTGGTTTTTAGGAAATGGCCCTTTTGAGGATTTGCTTCGAATAAGGAGGGTGTAATGATTTAAAATGCATATAAGGAGAAACTAGCCAGCTATTTAATGGCTTTTATTGAAACAAAAAGCGTCAAAGCTTCTTCAAGATTCTATACAATTTCTTTGAAAATTTTGAACATTTTGATAAAAAATGCAACGATGAAATCTTAAGTCTGAAACAGATAGGAGCGAGTGGAAAGTAAGGTACGTACCACCCACCCTCTACCCCAAACTTAGAGATTTTCTCATCCTGAGCAAACTCAAAATCCGAGATGTGGAGGGGAAAATTCATGTCGGTTGGACCACCTGATGAGGTTGTGTTCCAATCAGCGTGCTTCCTTTGTCTCAAAATCTCAAAATTGAAGACTAGTCATAACTTAAGATAGCATCGTGAGATGCAATTTTTATTCATTGCAAAATTTTATAAAAAGTAAAAATAAAATTTAAGAAATTTTTCTAATTCAAAACTAAAAGTAAAAAATGAAATTATTGATTGAGTTTCCTCCCGACAAGTGCCTTTGTTTCATGTCGATGGCTCGACTTGAATCTTTCAATTTTTTGGTGGATATGTCGAATTGGTAAGATCCAACATTTCTTTGGTGCCTATATCAGCTAAGGTGAAATATCTCTTTAAACATTGGCCATTAGCCACAAATTTGCCTGACTGTTTACTCCATAGAATGAAAGCACCATGTATGTACATGTGTTTGACAATGTAAGGTCTAGACCAGTGAGAACAGAGTTTCCCTGGGAATAATCTCAGTCTTGAGTTGAACAGTAGAACTTGGTCTCCCACTTGAATGTCCTTTCTTTTTAGATGACCATCGTACCAAGGCTTGGTGAACTCTTTGTAAATTCCTACATTCTCATAAGCTATCATTAGGAGTTCTTCCAGCTCTTGAAGTTGCAGAATCCTAGCTTCACCTTCTTTCTTCATGTCAAGATTCAACTATTTTATTGCCCACCATGATTTGTGTTTGAGTTCTATAGGTAGGTGGCATGACTTTCTATAGATTTAATCGAAATGGTGTAGTTCCGAGAGGAGTCTTAAAAGCGGTTCGGTAGGCCCACAAGGCATCATTGATTTTCACTAACCAATCTTTTTGGTTGCGGCCTACTGTCTTTTCCAAGATAGCCTTGAGTTGACGGTTAGAAGCATCTACCTGCCCACTTGTTTGTGGGTGGTTGGGGGAAGATACCTTGTGCGTTACACCATATTTCCTCAGTAATGCCTCAAGGCTTCTTTCCAAAAAATGAGAGCCTCTGTCGGATATCACGGTGCTTGGGACTCCGAAACGGGGAAAAATAATATCCTTGAATATCTTCATGATAGGTTTTGAATCACTAGTGATGGTTGTTATGGCCTCTACCCATTTTGAGATGTAATCCACCATGACTAGGATGTAGGAAAATCCATGTGAGGATGGGAATGGACCCATGTAGTGTACTCCCCAAACATCAAATATCTCAACTTCTTGCCACAATCTAAGCGACATCTCATTTCTTTTCGTAATGTTGCCATTTCTTTGACATTTGTTGCATGATACAACAAAGTTGTAGGAGTCTTTGGATATGGTTGGCCAAAAGAAACCACATTGTAAAACATTCAAAGTAGTTTTCTTAGAACTAATATGGCCTCCAACTCGGCCTGAGTGGCATTGTTCTAAAATAAGTTGGGCTTCCTCCTCAGCGATACAATGTCTGTAGAGACCGTCAGCACAAAGCTTGAAGAGGTATGACTCATCCCAGTGATACTGCTTCACATCATGCGTGCATTTCTTTAGTGAATTTTCTGT
This sequence comes from Alisma plantago-aquatica, assembly GCA_963693085.1. Lineage (NCBI taxonomy): Eukaryota > Viridiplantae > Streptophyta > Magnoliopsida > Alismatales > Alismataceae > Alisma > Alisma plantago-aquatica. Next base: position 1,449,882,945 of record OY856411.1, on the reverse strand, counting down.
GCATTTAGGGTGGATGACACCAGCAACGAGGTAGTTCACATAATACGAGTACCAAGGGGTGGCTTCTGAAACTTTGATGAGTTGGTCATCCAAAAGAGAATCATTAATCAGGATCTTCTTGGTTTCTAGAGTGTGAATACGACTGAGATGGTCTTCCACAACATTATATGTACCCTTCTTATCTCTTATCTCCAAATCAAATTCTTACAAGAGGAGAATCCATCTGATTAGCATGGGTTTTGCATCTTTCTTCGCTAGGAGGTAATGAATAGAGACATGATCTGTGTAGACAATGAATTTAGAACCAATGAGGTAGGATCTGAACTTGTCAAAGGCATACACGGCTGTAAGGAATTCCTTTTCAGTTGTTGCATAGTTCCTTTGAGCTTCGTCAAGGGTTTTCGATGCATAGTAGATCACATAATGTCTCTTCTCTATACATTGGCACCCACAACGTAATCACCGGCATCACACATAATTTTAAATGGGTGATCCCAATCTGGAGAACTAATGATGGGTGTTGTTGTAAGTACATGCTTCAGGTTATTGAAACTCTTGACACATTCTTCATCAAAATGGAAATCAGCGTCCTTTAGCAACAAATTCGTAATTGACTTGTTTATCTTGGAGAAATCCTTTATAAACCGTCTATAAAAGCATGCATGACCGAAGAATGCACGAACCTCTCTTACATTTGTCGGGATAGTGAGTTTGGAAATCACTTTGATCTTCGCTCTGTCTACTTCGATACCTCGGTTGCTAACTCTGTGGCCAAGGACAATGCCTTCCTTTACCATAAAGTGACACTTCTCCCAGTTTAATACAAGATGTGCTTCTTCACACCGCTTGAGGACCAGGGAGAGGTGTTTCAGGCATGAGTCGTATGAATCTCGATATACGGAAAAATCATCCATAAAAACTTCCATGATAGTTTCAGTGAGACCAGCGAATATGCCGCCATGCAACGTTGGAAAGTTGCAGGCTCATTACAAAGGCCGAATGACATCCTTCTTTTTTTTTGGGAAAATATCAGCTAACGCTGATTACATAGAGATAACACTAGAGATCGGATAAAGTTGAGGGAAAACATTAATATCGTCCAGATAACTTGTCACAGCTGGTCCCAGGCATAGTTGCCATACCCGATGTCTTTCTGGATGCTTGAGGAACATCTTGGCGAGCTGGTCGCAGAGCTTGTTTTGGTTTCTTGGATGGTAGAAGACCTTGAGCTCTTGATGAATTGTTAGGAGTCCTTGAATTTCATGAACCATCAACAAGAACTTGACTGGGATTGGCACAACATTGGCTATCCAAAGGAAAGCCAGCTTGAAGTCTATAATGATGTTGGCATTAGTGAGTTGGGATCGAAGGAGTTTTCATAGAACTCATATGGCCTTCAACTGGGCCTGAGTGACATTACTCTAATATAATTTGGGTTTCCTCCTCAGAGATACAACGTCTGTAGAGACCATCTAGATTGAACATGTACGGCTCATTCCAGTGATACTTCCTCACATCATTCATGAATTTCTTCAGTGCATTTCTGATACATTCAAGGTGGATGACACCAACGGCAAGGTAGTTCAAATAGTCCGAGTACCAAGGGGAAGCTTATGAAACTTTCATAAGTTGGTCACCTAGAAGAGAATCGTTAATCGGGATCTTCTCAGTTTCCAGAGAGTGGATGTGACTGAGGCGGTCTGCCACAACATTATCTATACCTTTCTTATCTCTTATCTCCAGATCAAATTCTTGCAAGAGGAGAATCCATCTGATTAACCTGGGTTTGGCATCTTTCTTCATGAGGAGGTAACGGATAGTGGCATGATCTGTGTATACAATGACTTTTGAACCAATGAGGTAAGATCTGAATTTGTCAAAGGCATACACGACTACAAGGAGTTCCTTCTCAGTAGTTGCATAGTTCCTCTGAGCTTCGCTGAGGGTCATTGATGCATAGTAGATCACATAATGTTTCTTTTCTATACATTGGCCTAAAATAGCACCCACATCATAATCATTGGCATCACACATAATTTCAAATGGGTGATCCCAATCGGGATCTATGATGATGGGTGTTGTTGTAAGGGCTTGTTTCAAGTTGTTAAAACTTTTCACACATTCTTCGTCAAAATAGAACTCAACGTCCTTTAGCAACAAATTTGTCATTGGCTTGGTTATCTTGGAGAAATCCTTTATAAACCATCTATAAAACCATACATGACTAAGGAACACCCGGACCTCTCTTACATTTGTCGGGATAGCAAGTTTGGAAATCACTTCGATTTTCTCTCTGTCTACTTCGATACCTCGGCTGCTGATTCTATTGCCAAGAACAATGCCTTCCTTTACCATAAAGTGACACTTCTCCCAGTTTAATACAAGATGTGCTTCTTCACACCATTTAAGGACAAGGGAGAGGTGTTTCAGGAATGAGTTATAAGAATCGCCATATACGGAAAAATCATCCATAAAAACTTCCATGATAGTTTCAGTTAGACTAGCGAATATAACTACCATGCAACACTGGAAAGTTGCCGACGCATTACAGAGACCGAACGGCATCTTCTAAAGGCATATGTTCCAAACGGGCAAGTAAAAGTTGTTTTCTCTTGGTTATCTGGATGTATAGGAATTTGATAGAATCTGGAGTAACCATCGAGATAGCAGAAATATTCTTGGTGAGCCATCCACTCTAAGATCTGATCAAGAAAACACATCGGGAAATGATCCTTACCTCTCGCCTTGTTCAACTTCCTATAATCAATACACATCCTCCACCCGGTGACGGTTCGTGTGGGGATGAGTTCATTATCATCATTCCATATAATATTAGTGCCACCTTTCTTTGGGTCAACATGTACCAGACTTACCCATGGTGAATCAGATATAGGATAGATGATCCTTGTAGTAAGCAATTTGATAAATTCACGGCGGACTACTTCTTTCATATTTGGATTTAGCTTTTGATGATGTTCGACAGTCAGTTTGTGGTCTTCCATCATGGAGATTTTGTGCATGCAAAGCGCTTGACTGACCCAGGTGAGATCACTCATCTTGTAGCTGATTGCTTTTCTCCTTTCCTTTAGTTCCGTCAGGAGTTTATCTTCTTGTTCTATCGTTGGATCTGAATTTATGATGACTGGACAGACCTCGAGATCATCTAGAAACATGTACTTCAATCCCTCACGTAGGAGTTTCATTTCAGGAGCTTCTGGTTTCTCTCACAATTCTTTAGTAACATTCATAGACTTGAGTTTCTCAAATTTGAATTCAGGATCTTCTCCAGCAGTGTCGAGGTGGAGAACATAATCCTTTATTTGTTCATCAATGGAGTCACCAGCAGATGGGTTTGTTAGAGCCACTTCTAATAGATCATATTGTTCATAATCTTCTTGCATAAGCAATGACATTTGCTCTATGCAATCAATCAAACAGACTTCTTCTTGCATGCTCGGTCTTCGCATGCTTGCAAAAACTTTGAACTCGAGGGTTTCTTTACCTAGTCTGAGCAGTACGGTTCCTGCTTCAACATCAATAAGAGCTCTTGTAGTGAAAAGGAATGTACGTCCAAAGATGAGAGGGTATCTGGCATCTTCTTTTATGTCCATAATGACAAAGTCTCACGAAACATAGGAGTCTTTACCTACCGTGATAGGTACATCCTCAATAATTCCCAAGGGGAGAATTACAGTGTTATCTGCAAGCTGTATGGTCATGCCTGTTGGGAGAAGCTCAGCAAATCCTAGCCTTTTGCAAAGACTAAGTGGAATGATGGAGATGCTAGCTCCAAGATCGGCCAATCCCTTCTTATACGAGGAATCACCGATATGGCAAGAGATCCCAAAAGATCCTGGGTCTTTCTGCTTCTTGGGCATCTTGCTCTGAATGATATCGGATGTGGTTGTTTCTAACTTCACTATCTCATACTCTTTGGTTATATACTTCCTTGTGAGAAGAGACTTTAAGTACTTTGTCCATGCTGGTATGTTACCCAGTGCATCAAGAAAGGGTATATCAACATGGAGTTTCTTCATGGCTTCTTTGAACTTGTTGAAATGAGTATCAAGCTTGGTTTGCTTTAAATGGGCAGGGAAAAGGGGACAAGGCTTGTACACTGGCACGTCTGGATCAAGTGTTTCTTCAAATTCTATAACGATAGGTTCTTCAGAACTTGCCTTGTTTGTTTTATCAGCATTTACTGCCCCTTTTGGTTGAGACTCAAGTGTTGTAGAGTCTTGGACAACCACAGAGTCATCCTTGTCTGTAATAACCACTGACGTATTGATAGGAGGATCGGAATAATCTTTTCCAAACCTGGTGGTGACAACCTTTAGTTGCTCTGGGTGCTTAGGATTGTTCTTTGGTTGGCTAGCAAAGGCTCCAGCAGGTGGCTTCATGCTAGCTGCAAGTTGAGCTAGTTAAGATTCAATGGCCTTCTGATGGGCCTGCTGGTTAGCTATCATAGTCTGCTACGACTGTAACATCTTCTCAATGGTTGTTAGCTTATCATCTGGAGAGACAGGACTGGCTTGTTGCCCTTGCTGTTGTTGTTGATAGGGGACTTGGTTGGGATTCTCGAACTGAGAATTGTTTTGATAATTGTGGTAGTTCCTATTCTGAAAGTTACCCCTAAAGTTTACTAGATTCCCGAAATGTTGTTGTTGGTTATGCTGGAATCCTGATGGGCTTTGTTGTTGATTATTTGAACCAAGTTGTCGCGACTTTTCCGCTCCTGAAGGATTTCCATATTGAAAACCAGGATGGTTCCTATTCTGATTCAAATTGTAATATCCTTGACCAGGGATGGTGTTGACAGCGTTAAGATTTTCCATTTGACCATGATCTCCTTGGCTATAAATGTTGCTCAAATCAACATCATAGAGGATGTTGTAGGCTAGCGTAGAATGATCAGTGCCATTACATGCTTCGCAGAACAATGAAGCTGACTTGATATGTTCTGGTTGTTGTGGGAGTGGACGTCTTCTTTCATAGGAAGCAAGAGATGATTCAATATGGTCTTGCTTGGCAACTAAGAGTTTTAGGGTTTCAGCGATAGACTTGTACTCAGGAATAACTCCAGCCATAGCTACCTTCAACACTCCTTTGCCTACAGACCTACCCCAATTAGCTTGATTTTCAGCTCCAAAGGTGACAACCTTCTATGCACTATCATAACTTTGACGCATGAAATTACCTCCAGATGAGGAGTCTAAGAACCTCTTGATATCATCATCCACACCCCTATAGAAGATCGCAATGAGTTGATTCTTAGGAATTACATGGTGTGGACACTTGCGTAGAAGCCCTTTGTATCTTTCACATGCTTCAACAAGGGATTCTCCAGGGACCTAAGTGAATTGAGTTATACGTCCCCTGATTTCTTAAGTGAGAGAAGGAGGGTATAATTTTTCCAGAAAAACATTTTGAAGTTTTTCCCAAGTGGTGATGGGTTCACATTGCAATGAGTTGTACCAAGTTATAGCTCTATCAGTAAGAGAATACTTGAAGAGATGGAGTCGGATGGCATCGTCTGAGACTCCATTTTGCTTTGTCATGGCACATAGGTCGATATACCTTAAAAGATGTTTCTGACTATCTTCTCCTTGCTTACCCTAGAATGGGCTATTTCGAAATTTGGAGCATTGATGGGAGGAGGTTGCACTGGGTGACGAATGTCAGTAGCTTTAGGGATTGAGAACTCTCTAAGGTCCTTTTGTAGTTCTCATGCTTGTGTTGTTTCTTGAATTTCTTCTTGTACTACAGCTCAGGCTTCTTGCATAAGCCTTTCTTTTTACACATTAAGGGCTTGAGCTACACTTCGGGCTATTTCCTCCTCTTGAGCCATCCTTGCTTGGTTCTCTCTGTTCTGACAATGAAAGGTTTTGTCTATCTCAGGGTCAAAGCTAACAGAGAGTCTGGGATTGTTCGAGTGATGCATACACTAGCCTTTAGTGATACCTAAGATGGAAAAATCTTTTAGAAATAGGATGGACGGAGAGGAACCAAATTTCAAGTGAATGATCAATAGTATCAAAAGAAAAAGAAAAACCCTAAATTATCCTTACAAGAACTAGATTTAACTAGTTGATTCTATTGTCCCCGACAACGGTGCCAGAATTTGACGTGGTCTATTATCGCACTAATTGATGCACTTGGGGTTGAAATCTCAGCGTTTTGAACCAAAACTTGTGCAATAATACCACCCGCAAGTAGACGGGTCTTATCGCAGGATAGTTAAGGATCCAATCCCAAGGGACAACGTTTTTAAGAATCGTTGCTAGTCTAGTCTAGTTTAAGTAAGGATAATATTTAGAACAAATGTTTATTTGAGTTTAATTAAACTAATTGTAGATAAGTAAAGAATAGGATTAATGTTGAATCTAAGTTAATGATGAGATCACTGGGGTGGTATCAGGTTTCACCATCGCTACTCATGAAAACAGATCCTAACATAAACATCCAGTTAAGATCTAACTGTCCAAAAAGAACTACTGTGAACCCTCCCGGAGGGATGTTTAGGTTCGCGTAAGCATCACCTTAGGCATCAGATTTCATATCGCCATCCGGATCATGCACTTATAGTTCCGAAGAACATATATCCAACTGAAGTTGCGGGCCCCCTATATAGGCGTTAGGCACACGGAATCATCTCTGTGGGCTAGATGGCTCGTCTCCTCATGGATCATTCACTTACGACCTCAGGGAATCCCATTCTATTTCTAGTTAGGGAGTCAACTGTGTTAATTGACATTCTATCCTACATATTGAAGTTCTAACAACATAGGAAAGAACAAGATAAAAGTAAGCAGGTGATCAATCTACAAGCAAACATCGAAGATTAACAACGAAATGCAAAGTTATATACATTGCCATGGAATGTTTAAAAGAAAAGACATGAAAACATGGACAGTGGGGCTAGTCCCCGCACCCTAGTAAAAAGGAACTACTCGCTCATGATGCGAGGAACAATAAGAACAAGAGAGAGGGAAGATTCCACCATAATCATGATGCAAAAGAGTGTCACAACTCAGTGAAGATGATGTGATCTTCTACGTCGTGTCAGGGCAGATCTGGACAAGGAGCGAGGGACACCAAGACAAATCAGGCAGTCTTTCTCTCTCCACATTCCTTCTCATCTCGACCTCCTTGCTCGCAGTAGGAGGAGCAGCCTTTGGATGCGTATATGGAGTGGATAAATGTGGATGGATTGGGATCCCTTTCCAGGGGTCGAGCCTGTGTTCAAAAATCCTGGTGGCGTCTCCGATCCCCCCCAAGAAAAGAGGACCCTTGTGGTTCTATTTATAGGCTTGGATGCGATTTTACACGATATGGACTTTGTTGCAATTTTCACAGTTTTGGGATCCATCGGTTTTGCAGTGTGGAGGCCTCTCATGGTTTGGTAAACAATTTGTTCCTTATCAGTATGGGAAACTGATAGGCTTACTTTACGATTTAGAAACCGTGAGCCATGCTCACAGTCTTGGACGCTCGTGCAGTTTCGCCTCCAGCGGTCTCCACAGCTGGTCTTGCTTACACGATCTTTTTCACGATCTTGCTTACACGATCCGCCTTCACGGTCTTGAGGACCGATGGATCCTTCACGATCTTTGGGACCGCTAGGGGTCTTAACAGTTTTGGAAACTGCAAGGCATCTCCCAGTCTTGGAGACCGATACAACGTCCTCACAGTTTGGAGATGATGGCTGGAGGTGGATGTAGCAGGAGGATGTTGGTGGGGGCAATGGAGAGAAGGTCGTGATCATGGAGATGTGCAGGGATGCGCTACCATTTGGGTGAAGGTTGCTTCACAATGAGAACTGGAGGGGGGTGTCACGGTTTTAGGGTTGCAGAGGCAACTACAAGAAGATGGAGAAGAAGAGAAGGGTCACGATTCTATGGCAGGTGAAAGTGAGACGTGTGACGCGGAGGCGTTGACGGTGGCAGGAGGAGGCGGCAAGGTCGTCACGGTCTGGGATGCAAGTAGTTTTGAAGGAAGGGATCCTCGTGTTCATAGGACCGCTTGGGGCTCCTCGCAGTCTTGAAGATCGTGAGGGCTCTCACGGTCTTGAGACCATGAGAAGGAGGAGCAAGCGCGGGTGTAAGACTGTTAAGATGAGACCTAGTGGATGGATGAATAGGAGGCATCGATCCCCGGTCTGATGGTGTAGAAAGCTCGCGGTCATGAGAGCGAGAGATCTCCATTCGATCAAGAGGGGGTGGCACCTCCATTCGGTCTTGAGACCGTGGAGAGTTGGTGGTGGCAAACCGTGAGGATGGTGGAGACCGTTAGGAGGCAGATTGAGATGAAATCTTTAAGGCTAAGAAAGGTGGACCCAGAACTAGTGGGTAGGTCCCACTATTAGGGTTTGACTTGGATAAATAATGAAGGGGATGGCTGATGGAGGTGGAAGGTGAAGCACAACAAGGTGGTGATCTTGGGTTAGTGAGAGGGTCATGTTGAAGGTGGATGTCGAGAGGAGTAGCATACCAAGGTGATGATGGCGGTCATTGATGGAAGGTGAAGTGCATGAAGGGTGTTTAAATGAGGGTATATATAGGGTTGAGTGAAGGTGGCCTCTAGTTGAAGATTCATCCTCAATATGACCTTCATGATCTGCATGAAATTCATATAAATCAAGTTAGTAATCTTGATAATTCAACCAATTAAGTAAATTTGCATATTGTAATATTTAGGAGATGATATCAAATATATTTAATTGAATTGGGCTCAAAATGGTGATTGAAACCATGATGTATATGCATTCATCATCGATCGGTGCCACACGAAATTGGATGGGGTCCAACACCAGCATCACCATGAAATGTGCTCATCAAGGAAGTTTTCATTAGTTTCCTTGCCTCATATCTGGAGTGCGACTGCTTTTTATGCCATCGTTGCATCTTTCCGAAAGTCGTACATCTCTATCCACACGCAGCAACCCTTCTTGGGGTACTTGATTTGGCATCCTACATCCCCCAATTACGACACCGGATCCCCCGTACATGTACATGATGGGCTTCCCACTGCGAGAGCTGGTAGAAGACTTGGTTGTTGGCTTCAGTTCATCACCAATATGATGGTAGATCCTCATCCTCCCAGGCTTATCCTCCAATAAGTCTGAGAGGCAAGGTTGGGAGTTTTCCAGAATTCCTTGCCATCCGGATCTCCTCACCCTCTCCCTTCTTGTTCATTCTCCTTGTGTTCTTCAACGCCAGCTAATTCAGTGGAGAGATGTTGTGTTAGCAGCCATTGAGTCCAAAGGGAGTTAGGCTGGTAGGGAATAGAGTAGATCCTCCAAGAAGGCACAAACAATGTCTAGCACCATCTTTGAAGGCTCTGGGAGACGCTAAAGATGGAGAAGAACTCTTACGACATCATCAACTACAAGGGGGACTGAGGCCTCTTAAATCAGCACGTTGTGCCCCCCACTCAGAATGTGCATCTCTGGTGTTCTTTTGCCTCTTCAGGCCTTTGTTTATATACATTCATGTGTCATGATTGGCAAAGACAAATCATAAGATATTGATCTAATTACATTTAGATTCTCCCCATAGACATTAGTAGATAAAAACAATTAGATTTGAATCAACTGTGTAATGAATGATAGAACATAAGATTTTTTTTTGTGGGGAATTTTTAATTTCTACTGATGCCTTCATGCTTAACCACTATTCACCTTTCACCTTTTCTAGATTCACTGTGAAGCATGATGGAAGGAGCCCCATAAACTTATTATTTATTATTAGCTGTAATATGTGAATGTCCATGCATTGTTTTATAAAATGCACACAATTCTAAAAAAAATTCTAGACTTAGTTACTAATCACAAGATGTAAATTGTTAGATGAGAAAATGTTCAAGATGAAAGACTTGATTCTCATATTCTCATATTATTAAAAAAAATACAAGACTTAGTTACTGATCACAAGATGAAAATTGTTAGATGAGAACATGTTCAAGATGAAAGACTGATTCTCATATTATTTTCATATTATTAAGCATTCCTTGTAGTTATATTCTGGAATCCTACAATACTTTTGTTGACCCACAATTACTTTATATGTCCAACTGTTATATATTAGTTCACACGATTACTTTTGAGTTCACATAGTTACTTTATGGTTCACATATTTACTTTCGGATTCATTGAGTTACTTTATATATGGAAAAATCATATATTCTTGTTTTATATACAATGATTGTGTATCCTTATCTGCAGATAGTTGCATTCTTACTAAGAGTTACATTCTAAAACGTTTCGCTACTTTTGTGGACCCAAAGTTACTTAATACATCCAATAATAACTTATCAGTTCACATAGTTACTTTCTAATTCACATAGTTACTTAAAAGTTCACTCACTTAGTTTTTGATTTACAGAGTTACTTTTCATCTCATATGATTACTTTATTGCTGGAATAAGCACCTCATAACTGCTAATTTTGTAATTATATTTATTCTTAATTACTTTTTGTAGTCTATTATCACTTTTGTTGGCCATATTTTTACTTTTTGAGTCATATAGATATTATGCATACCAAATAGTTGCGTTCAATTTTATGTTGTTACAATCAATATTGCAAATTTTGAGTAGTTAATTATGTAATGCGTTATCTTATTTATTTGTTTGACATCTCATGATTTCTTACTTTTAATGAAGAAAACCTCCATCCATACCCAACCCGTTAGGGAATGGATCCTCTTTGCTAGACTCGATCATCATTAAAGTCAATATGCAACACTTTTAGGTGTAACATTCCAATTTGACTATTAAATCAAGAAAGAAATATTGAGTCATCAAATGTAACTACATGGTATGAAAAGTAACTATTTGACCAGAAAGTAACTTTGACTTATCAAAAGTAACTTTTTGACCCAAAAGTAACACTGACTCGTCAAAATTAACTATATGGATCCTCGTTCTTCACATGTTGTGTATGCATAATAATGTATCCATGTAAAATTTGAGAATTTATGTTGCGCATATCAACAAAAATTAACTTAATTTACTTTTAGTAGTTGATTTGTCACTTTTGTTGACTTAATATTACTTTTTGTGCCAAATAGTTACTTTTTGTTCCTTGTAGTTACCTTGTATACTACACAGTTACTTTTTATTATATATAATTACTTTCGATTCCACAATAATTAATTATATTTTTCTCCACATTACACACTCATTGTTTGTCTTTCATTAGTAGAAAAAATTACTTAAAATATCTTATTGTGGTAGTGAAGGAATGAGTAGATGTTTTCTTTGACCATGGTCGAGTTATCTATTGGTGTATATAGCCCAATATGTTCAAGAATGTCCCATGTAATATAAGAAATGGGATCCATAGTAATTGATATGCTTTTTGTCTTTTGTTAGCTCTGCACTATGAGAATCAGATGCAAGTGCCCCTGGTAAAAAATGAAGATTGGTCTATTTCTTTCCCAGGCCTTTTCCATGTCATTTTTGCCTTCCTATGTTGCTAGTTCTGACACTCCGGTGGGTATTGATTTGGGCTTCCATGGCACAAAATCACCCTCGATACCAAAACATCATGAATGCAGTCAGGTAATTACTATTAGTATAAGGTCATCGATACAGCTGTTGCGGCAGCCGAAGTGGCCCAAGAAAAAGCCAGCAAGCTTAACTCTGTGGTGGTGGTCTATGTAGGGAAAAGTCTATCAGTGGAGAACATTGATGCATGCTAGAACATAGCATGAATTTGATTAATAAACAAACTGGCATGCCATTGGAAAATTATCAGATTGGAACTGTTTCGTAGTTCTTCCACCCCCTACTGCCTCTGTTAGCAGACTTTGACCTGGCTATGGGATTTCAGTGGTGAATCAATTACCAATGCCTTTAGCTAGATGCCATCTTTTCCAATCACAATGATGACACAAAATTGAGAATGGATGTACAAGGTAGGGTGAAGAGCGAGTGCCTCAAAGGAGGTCTTGGGCATTGTGGTTCCTCATATCAACATAATCCAAGTGGAGTGCCATCACAACTCCGACGGACAACCTATATGTCACATGCACCGACAGAAATGATGTTGACCGAGCCTCCTACCACAGTCGACTACTCCAACATCACAAATTACAACGGCCCCTTCCACAACATCCGCATCCATTCCTAACTGCCAATGGGATTCGACCAGCAACAACATCCTTGATCAATTATGGAGTACCAATGGTTACTTGTCCAGATGACCCTAGAGGATGACTTCTTCAGGTTCATGGAGGAAGAGGAATATCTCAGGAGACTCTTGCAACAAAGTACACGGAACTTTACCACAGTCACGAGAAAGGTCAAGCTCCTCGCCCCGCATTTCAATGATCTCCATGATGGCTCCGGGGGCTGTGGGTAGCAGCCAACATCCCTGTGGCAGAAGTGGTGCTCATGGATGTTGGGATGTAGTGAGTGATGGGAGGAACTTGCTGGTGTTGGGGACCCACGGACATAAGATCAGGCTGGCCGGAGTTGGCCTGAGAATGCCAGATGTGCGGCCACTGAGGGAGAAAGATGGGCGACGAGAGTGATGGTTCCTCTTTACTATGGGTGCCACCGTGTTTCTACAGAATGGGTAGCATAACCAACATGCCTGCATGGGCTATATATATATACATATACATATATATATATATATATATATATATATATATATATATATATATATATATATATATATATGTATATATATGTATATGTATATATGTATATATATATGTATATGTATATATATATGTATATGTATATGTATATATATGTATATGTATATATATATATATATAGATATACATACATATATATATATGCTTGGGACATGTTTCTCTTGTAATCCAGATGATGCAATACCTAGTAAGTATATGTCGATGTAGTTACTTTGCATCCTATCAGAACTGGTATGTAATGGTTTTTGTTGCATTGGGGTTTAATGAAGTCGATTTTAATTTTCAATACATTTCAGTAACATACATTTCAGTAACATGTTGTTTACTCTTGTTTCCGTGGTTAAGTTTCGAGTAATCTTGCTTGTGTGGTGCGGGGTGTCACATTGTTATATTTCTAATATTAGATTCTGAGTTTGATTTGATCAAAGAGTGTAATGATTTATATCTACATGTTTATATATTTTATATATTATTTATAGAAATAACATATATCTCTATAGATAATTATTATTAAAGCATAGAGAGATATAAAAAAATTTCTCTTTTTAGTATTATATTTCAAATATTTCTAACTAATTTTCTTTCTATTTCATAATATGTTTTTTTAATAAATTTAATTTTTTAATAAAAGGAAGTATAAATTATGTAAATGTCTTCACAGAAGCACAAACAACAAATTGAGTTGTCGATCCTTTCTGGATGGTGTGTCCCATAGATCTAAAAACACAATTACAAGAAGAAAAAGATAGTAGAATGAGGTTCGTATTTGTAACATGTTGAATGCATTGTAGAAGAGAGGTTGCATCATCACCAAAAATTCTAAAGGTATCAAAAGAAAAAGGAAAAAAATAATGGTGATTTTTCATACAAGTTGCATCCTACTTTTGTACCTTTTCTATAGTGGCGTTGCCAATTGTATGGTCTTATCTAAAGTTACTTGAAAAAACACATGACTGAGGAGCGACTTGAGTGAGGTCAACACAGGTGTGTTTTCCATCTATCCAATCAAATAACAAGATGTTAGTAGGACGTTGAGAGTGGATACCATGAGGTTATGTACCAAGAAAGGACATTGAAGCCTCTTATAGTGTGGTCATGTTAACATAGTGCATAGTTGTGCTAATATGAGTAATTGATGGAAACAACTACAATGTTAAACATAACTATGTCTAATGGATAAAATTGTATATATTGACATGAGATAAATGGATATCTTAACAAGAAAGTATGACATGTGGATTCCTAGTACTATCAGGGTGAATATAAAACTAGACCAAACCAACTACTCTACTTTAGTTTGAATAGGCTATGTGTCTGGCGTTCAATAAAGTCAAAATATTATTGGCAACATCTTTTAAGATATTCCTTGAACCAACTTGATAACCACTACCAATCTTGCATCCCTTGGGCCAGAGGTGAAAATCTAAAACCGATCACTAGCCCACATTAAGAGAAAAATACATTTGTCTCCATCATCTCTACCTATATAATTTGTGCATATGCAACAAAAAGCTACAAGGAAAGTTCTCATTTAACTTATTATTATGTCAAGTGTATCGACCCCCTCCCCCTGTTATCCCCTATTCAGGTGGACCGAGAGGCAAAGGGCCATTACCACAAATACAAGAATAAATTTTATCAAAAAAATAAAAATAATTAATAAATTTCACTAAAGGTGACAGAGTTTGATACATGATAAAATAAGAACTTTATTATCACTGATTACAAAATATGGCTTTCTAAAGTTTGCAACATTAAGTAAAAACCATCTAACTATATCCTCTAGGAATTACATTAAATCTTTTTCCATTGTTGCCTTCTTCTTTGGATGTCCATCTTCATCATTAGATATCAATAGATTAACTTAAAATGTTGTGAATAAAAAACATGGTCATTATAAGAAGTTATACTGGTATGTGGAAGAAGCAAAATATTCGCATATAGTTGTAACAACATATTCACATCAATTATTGTCACATAATCAAAATTAAAATTTTCTTCATAACTTCTCAACCCATTTTTACACAACCTCTAGGATACCCTTTCAGGGTCTTGTCCCTGTTGTGGATGTTAGGTCGCCTTCTCAATCTGGACCACCTTCTCAATCTGGTGCTAGCTGCCTCACATGACCTTCTAAATCTATGGTGTCATCTATGTCATCTATATGACTATTCTTACTATTCTCAAACTTCTAGAGTTTGTATGAGGGGTCTGAGCAAGTTGTAAGCATATAATGTGATAACCATAGTGACTTTATAGATTGTAGCAAATAAATAAACAAGCAAGAATTTATTTGTAATCCATTTGAGAAAACTCTAAGAAAGCCACGGGAAACTAATGTGAGTAGTCTTAGGTGTAACCACATAACTTTCTTAGAAGTTACTTGATGTCCAAGAAGAAGCAGCCAGAGCTACCAAACAAGCAACTGTCCTGAAATTAAAGCATAATACACATGTGATATTATTTTATCCAAAATCTATCATTAATATTAACTTGGGGTCCAAGTTAGAATTTTAGAGTCAACATAGGGTTTTATTATGGTTTTGGCCTCCCAAATCCTAATTAACCCTTTTCGTGCTCTTATGGTTTACAAAACCTAATGTTATCATTATTTGCACTTTTAGTCTCAATGAAATAGTAAATCAACAATTAATAGGTTATTAACCTCAAATTAGATTCAATTTATCCTTTTTTCAAAAAATATCAGTCTTTGGCTATTAAGATCATTTAAACATATTAAGATCATCAAAACCTAGAAATTATTCTTATGCATTAATCATATTAAAGATGGAACCTTTAGGTACTTCTTGAAATTAGAGGAAGATCTAGGTCTTGATTATATTTTATTGCATTCTTCATATTTTTATGATCATTTTTCATATATTACATGTCATCATGTGATCATCCTATAAGTTACTACAATTTTTACAAATTATAAAATATGTGGACCAATCACATGATGCCACCTGGCAGCATGCCCCAGTCTTGTCTTTGCCAACTCGGATGGGTCGACCAGTGGGCTCACGCCACCTAGGTTGGGTGAGCTTGTGTGGCACCTCTTATTCGGACAGAAAAGAAAGGAGAAAGGGACAAGATGCCCTTACATAACAGAAGAGGAGACGGGGGTAGAGATGTAATTTTTACTGAGGTTAACTTCTACCTCGACTCACCTCTTCTCACATGAGCAGGAGGTCAAATCAATAGTTAACCTTGAGATCTCAACCTCCAGGGCAACAAGAGAGAGCACCAATGCTACTGTTGTGCTCCCACAAATGCATCTATACCTTCAATTTTCTAAAGGTGGCCGTAGTTGAGAGGATAGGAGAGGACTATCTTCGGCGAGGTCCAAGGATGGGACATGGGTAAAGGTCAAGACTGGGAGAATAATTATGGGTAGAGAGAGAGTCATGGAGCCAAGAAGAAACTCGTGAACCAATTTGTGACTTCACATGAGGATTGTGGGTCACTATTTATACTAGACTATGGCGGTCGAGTTGCTATTGAGACCACGAATTGGGAAAATGTTTAATTGCCTTCCAATGTGCGTAAAACTTAGGATGGTTGGGTTAGTATTCTCTATTTGAATCTAATTGGGTAGTTTTTAGGAATCATCATCGATCGGGGTGACAGATATGTGTAGAACAAGATCCTAGCTTAACTCTTCAGGTTTCCAAACCAAGGGTAAGTAGGTGAAATCATCTCTAAAGAGTTGATCCAAGATGAGCTGGGTGGATCATATGCAACCTAGGAGTAGTGGCATAAACACATTATTATCATAGCAAACATCTCCTCATGGGTTTACTCTTCAGAGGGGCTAGGAGAGACCTTTCAATGGGACAATGAAGAACAATTTGGTAGCTAAGAGGTAGAAAATAAGTGGCGTTAATCAAAAAAGTAGGATGTCGGTTGGAGGTATAGCAAGGAACACAAAAGCGGAACTCCTATGGGGTTTCTCATATGCTAGGATGGAGTCTAACAAGGTTGACCTATATCTTGAAGCCCTATTTTATACTATCAATTTGGGGCGCACAACATGGATGATGAATGTCATCTTTGAAATGGACCTAAAACCAGCGGCAGAACGAGAAATTTACAAGAGGGGGGTTGAATTGCAATTGATGACTACTAGTTGTAATAGAGGAAGTTGGGTGTAATAAATTTAATCTTTTTATGATAAAAAATGCTTCCAATGTGATCGGAACCCGGGCCATTATAGTATATGGACACTGCATCTACCAGCTCGGCTATACTTTGAGCTTGTGTAAATTCCGTAAACATTATATATGTATATTTTTTTTGAATTATTGCTTTGGAACATATATATTTGTTACACCCCGATCTCACAATTTCCACTAATCATGGGATTAGGGAATAAATTGAGGATTTAACATAATATAAAGATCACCCTTAACTTTTTCTTTTATTTCAAAACTCTTTGTTTTCTCGCATTAAACCACATAAACCAACTTTAAAAGAGAATCTAAACATTGATTTCTCTAATCTGATTTCAACAATAAAAATGCATATATGAACATTCATTATGCTCCTCATACTTTTAAGCACATAAGACTTGTTGATTCGCACATATTGCTAAAGAGGAATAATGTTATACATCATCACTTACAACTCTCTCTTATTTCTTTACAAGGACCTAGAGTAACAAGGACCGATTGAACTTAACTATACTCAGACTTAACTCTTGTGGAAGATCTACTCTGATGCAATGACATCTTCTTCAAGTTCATGTGATTTCCCTAAAAATTGTGAGTAGAGGGGTGAGCCTACTCGTCAGTGAATGAGTACTTCAAAGAAATAGTCTAAAGCACTAATATAATTATAGATATACGTTTGAGCAACTGATATCAATTATAATAGCAGTAAGCTTTGAAGAGTCTAATAATTGACAATCATAAATATGGCAGGATACTCTAAATATCTATAAGAGTGAATCAATATATGAAGTGCTTGATTGATCATAAAGAGAACTAATAATTCAGAAATATACAAAAATAATTGAATAACTATACAGACTTGTTTGACCTCTCATTCATTTTATTATGCCATGATCATATGCAGTGTACTCCACATATGAAGCCTCGTAGTGCACTACAATCACACCGTACAAGACTTAGCAGACACACTCGGGAAATGCTAAGTATGACTACTCTCCTGGTTTGCAATAGGGAAATGGCTCTTTGGCCTAAAATGGACTCCTCCTCTAACCTGATCACACAGGCAGACAGTCAACCACCTCTTGGCTTTTCTGTACTCTAGTGCCACCAGGACTTCTAGTTGATGTTGGACACTACAAACTATAATTTAAGGAGACTTCCACAAGGCTTCATCCCTCGTACCACCTGTTGGTATGTTCTGACCCCCGTATACTGGACACACCGCCAGGGTAGGTCGTTTCATCCCTAACGCACATACCTCTAATAGGGATTCTACGGTGTTCAGGTCTCTTAGGTCTATTATTTTATTATTCTTAGAAAGCTCGGTTTACATTGTACCTTTCTCTTACTTGTACTTGACTCTGGTATCTCTATGTTGCCGCGTATACTTATTTGAAGTTATAATACAACATGTATATCATTCTAAACTTGGCAGAGCAGTATATTCAAAACACTATAATATACTAAGTAATCAACATACTATACATGCAGGCAGACTAAAACTCTTAAATAAACATATTACATGTCTACTTGGCACTTACACACTAGAATCGTGCAATTTATCATCTTATTACACTGATAAGAGTTAATTACTTGACATATGAATAATCATCAATAGCAGCTGCAACTTATCTATAATTTCTCAAAAAACGTGCATATCAACCCAAATCTTGAGTTGTGCATCTCATAACGCAATTAAGAGTTAATTACTTATCATGACAAGAATTATTAATAATAACTTGGAACATTGATATCACAATACTTGATTCATTGAACACCGTACCCTAAGGGTCTCATTTAATCACAAAAAATGCTATAAAGAAAGGTGTAATACATCTATCACGTACTTTTCAAATCTTTACAACTCATGATACATGGGATCCCAATCCCTTATCACATTACTGGGAATTCTCATCCCTTCACATCATTATCATAATTACTGGATCTGGGTATTCAAACCCTTAGATCATCACATAACATTGTTACCTCTATAACAGGTAACGGTTACCTCTAGGTCCTTAGACCAAGGTATTCATTTCATTGGTTGTACAAGTATTCTCATGGCTCACAAGGCCATCACACATCTTGTCACCTCTCACTAGGCAACAACTTATTCCAATGGCTCCCATAAAGATTTCATGCGACATAAACATTCACTGAATAAAGACTACCATCAACAAATCATATAAAATCAATATATGTATGAAATCTTGGAACTGAGTTAAATTTGGGTTTCCATCCCATTCACTGGGATATCATGCATCAATAATAACATTGAATAAATAAATTCTATCATGTCAAGAAAATACCTTCAAATGGATTTCACGATATCTATTCGCAAATATCCAACTTTCCTTGCATCTAGGGTTTCACCCTCTTCACTAAGATACCAACAAGCACTACTCATTTTAAACGAAATCCAAGATAGTATTTGACATCTATGTACTATGAATTTAGATAAACAATCATTCAAAACCAAGGTGATCTAGATAAGCAACTTTCACTATTTGCCTATACAAGAAATTTCAGTCACAGACAAATTCCCTATATTTCAGTTTACTCTTATGACCTCTACGAATACTTAGGGAATTCTTTTTAGAATGCATTGTATACATTTCTAATATGATTTTATCATCTGAAATTCATTCAAACAAAGGAATAATCCTTTTCATATCATTTAGCAACAACTTAGAACAAATCGACAATTCAGGGTTTGTAGTTGCATACTAAGCAATTAAAGATTATGATTGATTTAACCAATTTTCGTGAAATATACTATTTAAATGAAGTTCCCACTCACCCTATGGTGTGAAAACACCTTAAAATGTATCCCATATCTGAAAATCTTGAATCCATATCAAATCCTTAGCAATTCACCCAATTCTTCTTCATTTCAACTCAAAAACCCTAAAAATGAGGGATTATGAAGAAAGAGTGAGAAAAGGGGAAGTTTTGATACCATTTTGGATCAAATCAGAGGAGGTACGGAATTTTTACATGTGAGATAAGATTCACCATGAAACTATATCCAAAGAAGCTAAACTTACATGATTTCATCAGTCCTCCGACCGCAAAACCCTAGTCAGCATCTCCATCATTTTCTCCTCTCAAACCCTAACTTTCCCTTTCTCTCTAGGATTTCATTTCTCTAGATTGAACCATGAATTATGAGAGCTCCTTGTGTGTTAGGTTTATCATATAGAGCAATTTGAGCTGCTTGGGTCAATTTCACTTTGACCCCTCACTAAACTTTATCTTATTTTAGCAGATTTTTCTGTCATAAAAAGGTTTCTATAATTTGTGTATTTTAGAGATAAAAACTTCTCCAAAAATTATGATAATTTAGCATGTCGTGTATAATTGAGTTACTAAGCTACAGTTAAAATTTTAGATCATTAAAGCACCCATTAAATAATTAAAAATCAAATAGTGCACTGCAATCCAAAATTTTGTAGAAATGTTAGTTATTGTAATTCATCTACTGATAAGTTCTAAACACATCCAAAAATTATGAAAATTTTACATATTGTTTACGACTGAGTTTCAGATCTCTATTTTATATTTTAGATTATTTGGTATTACCAATAAATAATGAAAAATCAAACAATATAATACTAAACAACATTCTGTCAGCATGGTCGGTTGAAGTATATCTCGACTGAGAATGACTTTCAAAGAACATCCAAAAATTCTGAAATTTTTCACTGAAATGCACGATTGAGTTATACATATTATAGTCAAATTCCAATTAAATCCAAATTACGTATAAAATATGATAAATTATTTACCGTACTACTATCTTGATCAAATTCAATAATCATGTACCATCAAAACCCTAATTTCAGCCAACTAGTGTTTATATTTCTCAAACCCTAATTTCTCAAACAATAGAACACTTAACATTCTTATTAGGTTTAAAACATCATAATTGAATTATCAGTATTAATTAGATTTAAGAAATGATCAATCCAATTGAGCATATAATCATCCAGGTAAACCCTAGTTTACCAATTAAGCTCATATACAGTCATAACAATATTACTTTGCATTTGAGGGGGGAGGTGCTAAAGCCATGACAGCCCCCTGGCTATGCTCCTTCCTAAAACAGATGGTCAACTTGATCATTGGAGCCATCGATGCCCCTTGAATGCTTAAGAAGATGGTGGAGCACATCAAAGAGGACCTAAACTCTATTAATGGGTTGGTTGACATTATGGAAAAGATGAGTAATCAATGGTAAATCAATAGGTGATTTATGGGGATCAAATCACAATAGTGACTTTTTCAAAAATGTGTGTTGCAAGTGAAAAAGGGGTAAAGTGCATTTCGCACATCCCATGTGGCTGGTTTTGTCAACTTGGGCCCAGGGTAGGGTGGTTTTAGGTGTGGGCGGGTGGTTTTGGAGGATGAGGTAGCATGGGGTAAGTAAGGGGACAAGTGGATCGATTTGATAGATCTGTAGAGAGAGAACGAGTGGGAAAATGATAGAGAAAATTATATCGCACATAAATTTCAATTCATAGTGTAATTTTTAATGAAATAAAAATAATTAGATTTGTTACAAAATATATAATCCAACATGAGAGATATCAATACACTTTGAGAAAAATAATATGTACATAAAATATGGTACATGGAAAACATGGTGCATTGCAAAAAAAAGGTGTTTTGATACAACACTAATTGGGAACAATCACGTCCAAACTAAGTGCATTCATGTTGAATCTAGGCACATTGAAGTTCAACATCGACATAACACAAACTGGGTGCAATCAATTCCAAATTGGGCACATTCAAGTGGAAACAGGGCACATTCAAGTCTAAACTACTCAAAAATTAAGTCTGAGTTGGTCATTCAACAAACATGGCGCAATCATCTCCAAAGTGGGCACGATCAAGTTGAAATTTGGTGCATTCAAGTCCAAAATGGGCACAATCAAGTCTGAACATGACATTTAAGTCCAAATAGGGCACAATGAAGTCCAAATTGAGAGCAATCAAATCCAAACTGGGCACAATCAACTCTGAATTGGGTGCATTCAAGTAAAAAATTATCACCTGAGTACAATCAAGAAGAAGAAGAAGTAGAAGATGATGATTATGATGATGCACTCACAAGTAGGCACATTACATCGCTAACTAGGTGTAATCATGTCCAAATTAGGCGCATCAAGTTGAAATTGTACGCATTCAAGTTCAGATTAGACTCAAGGCTGAACTGGGCACATTCAAATCTAAATTCAAAACATTCGATTGATAATTGAAATACAAAAAATGATGATTTAGCTATATTTATTTTAATTACATATAATATATATGTAGTGACAGCTGGTTTTAGTTAGAAAAATTAAAAGTGTAAACAAAAAAAGTATAGCCAATGAATGTAGTCACCCCTAACTACATTTGACCCTCTTAATTTTAATTGTAAACACTATAATGTAGCTAATTATATATTTTTCAAAACATGAAAAATGAAAAATTAATCTTCAATTTTTATCTCCCGCTCCTACATACATCAAGTTGGCGCTAATGTTATTCCCCCTCACTCCACGCATACCTGATCTCCCACAAACTAGGTCTCCACCCTACAGTGCGCACCCTGAGTCATGCACCCTTTCTTATTGCACTCTGAAGGCCGCCTGTCAAGGGATACCTAGCCCAAGTCGGCGCTTGCTCTGTCAAGGATCATTTGCACCCACTCCCGTCAAGGATCGTTGGTGGATCACCCCTCAAGCAGTCTGACTCAGCATCCTCCAATCCCCTTTGCTTCCTCAAGTTGCTGATTTCATCTCCAACATCCCTAGTCCTCCTACTGGAACGAGTAAGATTTTTTTTAGATTTTGATCATACAAATACTCCCCTACCATCAATATACATATATATGCTAGTCCTATTTGTGCCTCAAGGCTTAAGACTTGGGTGATGACGCTTACATCTACAAATGGTGATAGCTGAATGCTGGCGGGCGGCTGGCATATGATGTGGTGGTATGGTGGATCAATGGACTGGTTTTGATATCCGACCCCACTATCACAGTGATCGATCTAATTTGGTTATCTCAATAACTAACTATATAGATCTCAAAAATTATTTTAAAGTTGGCATACAATAATTGTAAATTGTTCTTGCAAAGCAGACCATGTTTGTGGTCTTTCAAAGCTTCATGTATGTCCTTTTACTCACTTTGGTTTCAATTGTATACATGAAGATATACAATTTATTGATGATAGTTCATAACTAGCAATGTCACTGGTACTAATTAAGCCATGAAAGTTGTATAGATACTCTTATACTGCGAATAAACAAAATTCTAAGTCAAAGTTGAAAAAAGTCACTAAATAGATACATGAACGACCTATGCTACTTTCACTGCTTCCTGTAAAGACACTCTCTAGCGTTGACCCTTGTTTGATTCCAAATTTGTTTGTATAAATATCTAATATTAGAACTTTGAAATCATTGTAAATCCTTCATAACAATCAAGTAACATTTTCCTGACTTGTTCATTATCGCTATGTTGATACATGATTCATTCTTGGAGGCTTGACAATGAGACTTGCACATGCTATTAAAAAGATTAATTTGGAATTTCATGAAAAACCACATGATTGTAGCTGTGAATTTTTGCAAAGCTTAACCAGTTCTCAGTATTTAAAGCAATGCATTGGGATCAGATTCATATAGATATGCACCAGCTTTGAAGTTGTCTCACCATCAACCAAGCTACCTTGTTCCTCATCTATGTTTCCCTTTTCATAACTACTTAGTATAGGTCCACCAATGTTGGTGGAATTAGAAGGAAAGAGACTGAGCTTCCTTTGGTACTGATGAAAGGAAATCACATCAAGTTCTGGCCAATGTAACCAAATCAGTAACAAAATGGTTGTAATTTTAATCTATAACAAAAAATGAAACAAAATAGATGTTTGTTAGAAGAGGAGACGATGTGAAGAGATAAAAAGTAATTCAATATCTTTGGAAAAAGACAACAAACACTTATCACTACAAGATATCAAGGGGAGATCATGCACCTTGCATGTAAATTGCACTCCTCAGACCTAAAATCCTAAGAAGCACGCTTAAGTAGTTGGATGGCATTACAGAGTACAAAAGGTGTGGGTAGGTAAATCTTACCTAAAAAATAATAGCCAAGCTTTGTTGAGGCACTTATTGCCCATATGTTCCCATTATACGTCTTCATTTCTCTGTCAGATTAAACCTGAAAACAATTTTAGTAATGCGCCTGATTGAAAATTAATTTCACAACAAATGCAAGAACATGTGTCACACTTGTTGGGTAGGGACGAATGGGAGATTTCATTGTACCTTTTATATGAAGAGCCATTGGAGTGCAGAGAAATGCTTTTTTGGGGCATAGTCATAGGGCAGAGAAATGCTTTTTTTGGGCAGAGTCATAGGACATTAAGAACATCTAGCAATCTGGTTGTATAGAGCCACTAGAGGATAATGAACAACTACATTGCCCTCACTATGTGTGACTGATGGAGAGGAGAACAATCCCTAGTGGGAAAATCCTCCACAGAAGAGGGCACTGAGAGGGATCGATTTGTGCATCACATTTTGGAAGATTGGTCTGGGGGTGGGTAATTTTGGGGGGATCAAAGGAGATCGGGAAAAGTTGGGGGTGAGGGAGGAGAAGTGATATTTGGGAAACCAACGTGTAAGAGATAATTAGCCAGATGAATTCATTTTCATCTTACAATAATGGTAAAATCGACATAACTTCTCAATCTCTTACTATCACATTCTAAATTTAGCAGGCCATCATTGTGGCCTTATAGAGAAGGCCTTTAACGAATCCATTTGAGAGCTTGACTCCCAAACTTGAGAATCATACAAAGACAACACCCTAATCATGGAACATCTCTTGGATAATTTGAATCATTGTACCTCATATATCAGGGAGGGTGTCGGTGAAGAGATTAAGGAAGCCCCACTATTACTGCATTGTTTCAAATGAGAATGTGATAGCACAATTGTGATCATGAAGAATAAATCCTAAACATGAGAAAAAATGACTTTAACTCAGAAATTGACCAGGACAGCTTGATAAAAACAAGCAAATAGGCTATTCTGATTGGCAGCCTAGAGAACAAAAAATGTAATGTAGAAATATAATACTTAAATTAGGGGTTTTATCATGAAAATGTTGGAGGGTGTTATGACATGTACCTTGTCGAGTTAGGAAACTATTGCCATACAAGTGTATGTAGGAAGATGATTTGTCTTATTTTCCTTCAAATCATCCTATATGATTGGGTGTTGCACCAACTTCTCAATATGTTACTATCATATTTTGAATTCAACAGACCATGTCTGTGGACTTGCAAAGTAGGCCATTGATGACAGCATCACAAAGCTTGACCTGAACTTGAAAAGAAACTAGGCCATTCTATAAAGAAAACACCATGATCATGCAGGTTGACCTGGGCAAGTTGAATCTCTGGACCTCATATATCAGGGAGTATGTTGGTAAAGAGATTAAAGAATCCCCAACTATTATTGCATTGCTGCAAGTGTGAGAATGTGATAGAAAAATTGTGATAATAGAGAATAAAACCTACACATGAGAAAAAAGTGACCTAAAGTAGGAACTTGACCGGATCAATAGATAAAACTAGGCCATATAGATTAGTAGCCCAAAGAACAACAAATGCAATGTAGAAAGGTAATACTACCCAAAATAGAACATTGAATATTCTACATCATCTACCTTTTCAACCTAGACAACTTTCTTCAACCTTGCATCCCTCTGACACTTGTTCATCTGCCCAGTACATAGCTTGGAATTTACATTGAAATTCTTCTTCTAAAGTGGTGGTGTAGTATTCATCTTAATTAGAATCAAAATGCTTGAGTTTTTCTACACTTATGATGAAGATCACCAACTTAGACTTGTATTTGTTCAGCCATAGCACAGTCTATTGGAAGCCCATGTTTGGGTAGTTCTTCATCTGGTGGTCCATAGCAAAACCAATAGTTGGTGTAAATTTCTTGCAAATTCCTGGATGTCATTGTAATAGGGGTGATACAAATTAACAAATCAAACATTCTAGAATCCCAAGATACTACAAGTTTAATCACAATAACATTGTGATTGTTAGATTTGATAAATACCTTACTTTCTTTTACTAGTTACTTGTATAGTTTCAAATGACTTCTCACTTTTATATCATATTAGAAAGTACAACTAAACAGTATATTCTCTTCTATGAAACCCATTTTCTAGTGAAATATGGGAAGGAATACTTCCATATGAAACTTGTGAGACCTTGCACTATTAAACATCTCTTTGAATGATGAAGTCCCAACATGCATTCCTTGGGAGCAGGGCATTCTGTCCTCTTGCTATTCTATTTCTTAGTCCTCCAAAATTTTAGGAGCGGTTAGTTTGTTCCTACAAATGAGGATTATTGATTTTATTTCAAAAACCTCTACCCTAATGTATATTTATGATTTTATCCATAAATAGCAACAAGAATGCCCATTTTATTCAACATGTCAGCCGTTTCTCTTGTATCAAATTTGTCAAGGATTTAATAGATCATGTACACCAATCCCTTGTATTTGTTTTAGGGGGTGGGAGTCAGGAGGTAGTGTACTCATGTTCCCTTCCTCTTGTTGGCTCTAAGCAAAGGTAAATCATGCATGGAGATTAAAAGAATGGAAACTACTCACCAAGCTCACTACTCTAGTAGGACGTAGAGCATAATTTGCACCACTTATTTGTTTTGAAGTGCATCATCTTCAGGGTGTGAGAAACTTAATTGTCATGGTGATTGCACCTATTTTGATGTTGTGTCATTAACAAATCCAAGCATCTTCTATTATTGTTTGTCTAACAAATGCTTTATTGGAAGAAACATTTCTAGGAATAATTCTTAGAATCTTCTTAAGACAATGTCAATCACTTGTGCTTACTTATGTATACTTCAACATTTTTATTATTAATTTTTTACTTTTTCCGATTGATTATCCTAAGGAAGTATGATTGATAAATCCTAGATTATTGAGGAAGATAGGACCAACACAAAGTACTTAACTGGGGTAATCAAAAATTCATAGAGGCTGCTTTTGATAAATGTATTAGAAATGAGTCTATCTTATTCCCTTACAAAAATTTTCTAAATACACAAAGACAGAATCGCCAAGTGACAACACATCACCTATTGTGGAATGGTTTTTTAGCAGCTACACTTATTGGATTTTTCACAGTGAGACTTCTTTTAATACCAAAGAAGATTATTTTATGTAAGACAACATGTTGTTTGATGATATGAGAGACATGTTGCACAACGCATATGGAGTCCAAAATTCTAGAGAAACTATTGAAGGCGACGACGATGGCAATAATGGATTTATATTTATGGATGATGAAGAAGTTGAGAAATTCTACAAATTGTTAAAGATTGTTGCACGAGAGTTGTATCCTTAAAATAAGAAGTATTTGAAGCTATATACGGTTGTGAGGTTGTTCCATATAAAATGTAGCAATCATTGGAGTAATAAATCATATACTGAGTTGCTCAAACTTTTGAAGGAGTTACTTCTCGAGGGTGAGACGTTGTCTGCTCATATTATGAAGTAAGAAAAATAATGAAGGACCTTAGCCTTGACTACAAGAAATTGATGCTTGTATAAATGATTACATTTTGTATTGCAAGGAGTTTGCAGATAATACTTCATGTCGACATTGTAATTCTTCTAGATATAAAGCAATTGGAAGTGATCTCGAAGGTGCACAAAGTATGGGTATGAAAAATAAAAGAGTAGCTTGTAAAGTTTTGTGCTACTTTCCCTTGACTCTTAGGCTGAAGAGATTGTTTATGTCCTCTAGAGTCACCATTAATGTAGTGGAATGATGAAAGTTGCACCAAGGACAGAGTTTTAAGACATCCAACAAATTCACCCGCATGAAGATATTTGATAACATGCATGTTGATTTTGCATCTGACTCTCGTAATGTGCATCTTGGTTTAGCATATAATGGATTTAACACCTTTGGTATGATGAGTCTATCATACAATATTTGGTCGATTATATCAATTCCATACAAGTTGCAACCATGGTTATGCATGAAGTCACCTAATTTTATCCTTTCTATGATTGTATCTGGTCCAACTCAACCAGGAATGAAGATAGATGTCTACTTACAACCGTTGATTGAAGAGTTGAAAGAATTGTGGGAAGATGTTGTTGATAGTGACGATGCTGATCATAAAGCTATATTCAAGTTACATGTCGCCTTACTATGGACGATAAATGACTTCCCTTCCTACAGTTATTTATCTGGTTGGTAAACTAGTGGGTATGATTCATGTCCTGTATGTAATAAGGACACATGCTCTCTTAGACTACCACATAGTAAAAAACAATATTTCATGGGCCACAGGAGATTCCTTCCAATGTATCAAAAATTCCACAGAGATTTGTCATCATTTGATGGAAATGAAGAATTAAGAACTGCTCCAAAGATGATGTCTGGAAGTCAAGTTTTATTTCAAACTAGAGATGTAGACAATCTGTCTTACATTTGGAAAAAACAAAGCATTTTTTTGAGTTGTCGTACTGGAGTATAACCTTATTCGTCATAATCTTGACGTAATACATATTAAAAAGAATGTATGTGAGAGTTTGATTCACATGTTTCTTGGGATGGACAAGTCAAAGGATAATGAAAAATCTTGTTATGAACTTTTATAGATGGAGATAAAGCCTAGATTGAACATTATGAAGAACGGAAGTAAAATTATTATTCCACCTTCTTGTTTTACTTCGAAAAAGGAGGAAAAAGAATTATTTTGTAATTTTTTGAAGTTTGTACAGGTTCCAGATGGTTATTCCTCTAATATCTCTCAAAATGCACGCATCAAAGAATGAAAATTGCTGGCATTAAAGAGTCACGACCATCATATATTAATGCAACAATTTCTACCATTGGCTTTAGGGGTAGCGTTACTGAGAAAAAATGTTATAATTGTGATAACTGAGTTTCTTAGGTTTTTTAAGGACATATGCTCAAAATAGATAAATATGTATGCTATTAAGAATCTAGAATCTAGAATTGTTGTGACTATGTGCAATATGGAGAAGATTTTCCCGCCCTCATTTTTTGACATCATGGAGCATGTTGTCATTCGTCTTCCATGAGAAAATAAGATAGTTGGACTACCATTTTATCGTTGGATGTATCCAATAGAAAGGTAGTATGTGTTTACAATTTGTTTTGAAAAATATGTATCAAATGTATTTTGTAATTTTAAACTAATTCCATTTATCATTATAGATACTTCAAAACACTGAAAGAATATGTTAGGAATAAAGTTGCTCCTGAAGCTTCCATAGAAGAATGTTTCCTGGAAGATGAATGCTTAAAATTTTGTTCAAGGTATCTCTCCGGGGTAGAGACAAAGTTCACAAAATTGGCTAGAAATGATGTTGAAGATGACAATATTGTTACCGATGATGAATGGTCTATATTGTCACACAAAGGGCATCGGATAGGAAATAATACTCCTATTTATCTTGATGATGTGATGCTGAAAACCGTACATCAATATATTTTATCCAATTTGTTGCAGTTGAACCGTTCATGGAGTGAGTTCATTATATTATTAAGAAATATGTATGTTCGCCATTAGACACTACTAAAAAAAAGGACTTTAACTATAAAAAAAATGTAGCGAAAACCCCATATTTTGTAGCGAAAGGCTTTGACTACATATTTCTTTACACATACAAATTGTAGTATATGCTCGTATAGCTAAAGCCTTTAACTATATTTTTCAAATATGTAGTTAGATAATCCATTCGCTACAAATTCATATGTCTCCAGAAGCGTAGCTAGATATTGTCCTTACATATTTAAATATAGGTATAATTATAGCCAAATGTATGCTTACAATTGTATATATAGTCAGTATGTAGCAAAAACATGAAGTTAATACAAATTATATGTAGTTAATGTGTAGGGAAAGGCAGCATCTAGTGCACACATATATATGTAGTTGGATTATGCACGAGCTACATATGTAGTGCCACATATACATATATGTATAGTTTGATTATTCATGTATTGTGTAATTAGTCCAAAATCTCTTTTAGTAACAAATTTGTAGTAGTTAGACCAAGTTATGCTCTTTATGCCAACAAACTTACTTTCATTTATACTAAAACATCAAATGAACATGGGGAGGACGTATACCTTGCCCCTATTACATAATGTGTACAAAGAAAAGGATATACATATACTAATAAATTCGGTGAGGTCTACACGCATCTTGGAAAAAGAGTATGTATCTTTCTCGACCAGTTTTAGAATCATTGTTGTCTTCTCCTTCAATTCAATGAGTTGGCAATAGCATAGGTTCTTATGTTGCACAAAGTTGTGACCTTGTGATATGTTGGCCCTTCATCTGATTTCTTTAATGAGTGGGTCAATTTTGTTGAATGGAAGAAGTCTTGATTTGAAGATTGTAGCATCACCGCCTCATAGTGACATCTTTCTATTACAACTTGGACCATCCATAGATGTTCTAGGAATCTTCTTTGTACTCTGTTTTGTTGGACTTGATCTAGACCCAAAGAGGGATTCTTGTTTAGCAATAAGTTGACATTGAGGCCTTTTTTATCTTGCATCATATATGTATCAAAATTGCAGTCATTGAATAGAATAATTATTTTATTCATTTTTGAGCTGCACCTTATTCACAATCTTTGTCATTCCTACTCTTCCCTCAAAGTAGTACAATCTTTAAGCATGGATAGAATCTGAACCTACAATTGTTAATCACATAAAGAAAGGTAGATTACAATCACCCTAAGCATCAATATTAGAAAAGAAGACTTCATGTGTCTAAGATTTTCCCTAAAACTAAAATTGAAAGGACAAACCAATTTAAGGAGCTCACTACAAAGAAAGGATAAAGGAACCTTGAAATAACATTCTGATCTTAATTGGTTTTCTCCGAAGGAGAGAAGATACTAGAGTCTTCATTTTAGAGTATCTTATCTAGAAAGCATTTCACAAATATGTATTAGAGAGTCAAAAGTCACCTACTGCTAAACTAGTACTCAACGTGCAAATACAGTTGTGGGATATTACTAAACATTTACAATGGAGAGATGTGCAATGGAGAATCCCAACACGAAAAAAGATGAGACATGTCCCTCTCCTATAGTTAGTGGTGTATGTTTATACAGGATGTACCAAAGTGTGTTGCACCAAAGTGCGTTTCACTCATCGTACATGTTTGATATCAATCATCTATTACAGAAAAAATGATTCAGAAACGTGTTTCCATTAACTAGTACCACCGCTATCAATCATTTATTACAGAAAAATGCTTCAAGACTTGGTTCCAGTAACTACTATCACGGATAGTAAATTGACCGTTATACATTTTTTTAAATTATACAACCACAATATCATCATTGGCATGGCCTCACAAGTCGTCGGTTTCCTGAAATACATTAATTAGTAATGTAGTTTCAGAAATTCTGTCAGACATTTGCTTGGACAGTTCATGTTCGTAACAGAGATTCTTGTGCGTCATCACTTAACCCACACAACTAATTGCAGAAATCGAGTAAAAAAACACCAATTTCCATTGTGATCTGCTTAGTAGATCTTTCATCGTGTTGCAGCAACTCTTCACCTACCATTGCTGCCAACATCAAGTCCCTTTCTCACTCCGAGAATGTCACTAGATCTGTAGAAATGTTGAGGTCGTGATCCTCAAAACATGGGACTTGCGAACCTCATAGTTTGTTCTTCTCGTAGCGGCGCGGTCCCGTCGAAGCTCCGCCTGCGCACCCCGCTGAGCACGACAGTCAAATCAGGGACGCTAGGGACTCCAGGCCGCACAGCTCTGAGGACGGAAACCACCATGTTACCTAGCAGGATGAATGCTCCAGAGGCGTCCAACTCCTATGCACATGCCGCGCTCGGGCCCGGAGTGGCGAGGTAGATGTGCACGACTGCAGAGCACATCGCCGAGTTTCGCCTATCCCCGATGGCGCGAAGCCGCTCCAAATAGAAGGATCCTTAAACGTAGCACCCGGGGGCCTAGATCTGAGTCATTGCCTGAGAGTCCTTCATGATGCCTTCTTGTCACATCATCCTCCTCGGCGCCTGGTTGCCGGAGCATCATCGTCTCCTCCACCTCGTTGTCGGAGCATCGTCTCCACCGCCTGGATGGCAGTGCGCCTTCTACGGCATCTCCTCATCAAAGTGTCTCGATGGCGTGCCTTGAATTACAGGAGGTTGGGGCAAACGTGAATATCAATTGGCCAGGACTGATAGAGAGGAAGTGATGCTACTCTCTAGTGGGTGTGAATGGGTACCGATGGGTATCACAGCCAAAAATGGGTCTGTATGCCCCCCAATTCAAGCCCACTAGCAAGCCGTGACCCACTAAACCCATTATATTTGGGTCTCAAACATATTGGGTTTGGGTGGATATGGGTTAATGGGGATAATTTCCATCCCTATATACAACCATCAACCAATAACATTGCCTACAATGCACTAGCTATATTGTAATAGATGACGAAGGACAGTGTATGGGGGTGCAACAAAGAAAAGACGAACCAATACCCTAGCGATACTAAGTGGTAACACAAACCTCCTAGAAAATAAGTACAATACTGAAACAATAGTAAAACAAACTTGGGAGACAATACTAATAAAATAAGATTACCTAACCAAATAAACACTTTTAAGCATAAATTTAAGACGTTCAACATAGCATGAAAGACACAACCAATAAAACTAACACGAAACAAGTTTGAGATTCTACAGATTCAATGTGACTACTTTAAGGACTAAAAGAATCTACCCTAGTCAAAAAGGCTAAATCCTAGGTTCTCCCTTCTTTTCTTTCACCTTGACAGCAGGGGCAGCTATAGAGCCTGAAGCAGCAACGGGGGAAACATCTACTACAAATTTTCTAGAATCCTTCAGGTAATCCTTGGTCTTGCTAGCCTGTGGGCACAAATACTCAATTACAACAAAAATAGATAAGATGCTCCTGTAAGGGTTAATGAACATATGGGGTGCAGCGGCAAGAGTGGGTAGTAAATGGCAATTGATAATGATGTGACCAGGAGATAATAGTAGAAAATTTCTCAATAAGGTCATCTTTAGTTACGTCAAGAACCTAAGGATTGAAGATAGATCCATTGTCACAAACAGACAGCACAACAAGACAATATGAGAATGGTCTGATGCCAAACATGGTAAGGAGGGAAGCCTCACAAGAAACCACCTTCTCACCTTTCCTAATAATCTCTACAGGGGTGATAATGTTGACAAGACCCATGTTAATTTTTGTGGGGATGTTGAGGACCTAGAAGAAGGAGGTTTGTCAAGGATCAAGGCAAGTGTTGTGAGGAGGAATAACCACATCAATTGGGGAAACCAAACAAACACGAGAAGGAGCTCCAACCTTGTACTTTGCAATCTATGAAGAATAGAAAAGCTTCTATATTTGCACCTCCAAGACTCCATGAGTCTCTAAAGAACATGGTAAGACCATTAACTATCCTTAGGTTCTATAAGCCTCTAGGGAAGCAAACCTATACCATTCATCAGGTTATAAGCATATGGAAAAGACAGTAGTACCCTTTAAGAACAGCACCTCATTAAGCTCGTCAAACACTGGGACAAATGCAAGAGAAGCTTGTTCATGCCAATATAGTAATTGAACAAGATAGATCCCTTGGTTGTAGTTCCAAATAGGGGGAGCTATTTTTTGGGTGCTATGTGATTGATAAAAATATCAGAGTTCTACATTTGTCAAGTGTGCTTTGAACATTACTATGTTGATAGGATATTCATAGTTGAACTGTAGGTTTAAGCTCCTAGCAGATCACCCCATGTCAGCTAGTTACAACTTTATTTTTAAAATTCATGGAGTCCAACTTGTGATGAAAATAACATGTGGACAGTTGACAAATCTAACCCAAGGTTCATAAATTTCCTGACTGATAGAATTAGCCCAATGTGCATAGATTCTCCTTGCCACTACCTTATTTGGCAATGAGGAAGCTTAAAATTGATGAGAAGGATCATTTTCATCAAAAATACTCATTGCCCTAAATTGATGCCTTATATTAGGTCACTAGCCACCATAAACTATTTTGCAAGAAAACCAGCCACAATGAAATAGGGTAAGTGATTAAAATGGAAGCATGAAATGAGGTTGTTGGAAAGACAAGTTTCTTTAGATATGATTGTTATCCAGATTGGTCTTTAAGTGGGGTTCTAGGTCTCACTAGAATATGAACAACCCTAAATTTTCATGTAAAATTAGTAGGTGGCAGGGCAAGAGAGACCTCTTTGTAAAGGCAATTTTAACATGTCTTGTGCTTGGAAGAAATAACATGGAAGAAGAATGTAAAGCCCTACAATCACATACATTTCTATTGAATGCCAAAAGGTCATTCTAGCTATACAAGATAACTTACCTTCTAAAAAACATGTGCAAAGTCAGGGAACCCTGATCATTGTACTTGAGTAGTTGCACATAAAAGTAGCTCCGATCCTCTTTTATCTTTCCTTATAGGGCTCCATCGTTCCTCATGTTCATTGGTCCAAGAGTCAGGTGCTAGAAGAGGGGATGAAGAAAGGCAGTCTGTAAATATTTTCTCTTGTATTGACTTTCTTCAAACAAACACTACATGTTAGTCCATCTTCAGGGTTATGTGCACCAACATCTGGTTTTGCTGGTTCTTGCTTTGTTGGTATGGAGAACCTCCTAGTTGAAGAAGAGAAAAACTATCAAGTTTATTTAGTAGTCCAAAACATACACAAAGCAAAAAAAAATCTAACAATTTGAAACAGAAGTAACAAGAGATTACGATAATATGGTGTCGTAATGCACAAAGCTGCCGCTTCCAAATGCAACAATGGTATTAATGTAGAAGCTTCCAAATTGTATGAAGAGCTTGTAAAGAGCCATGGTAGCATTGATGCATTGGTGGGCTTTGTGAAAACTACTACTTCAGTATATCTAGACCAAGCTGAGGCATATGAGAAGAAATTGAGACCGTTTCTAGGTTTGAAGGGGTCTTAATAACATACATTTGATGAAGAGGGGGTTGTGAGATCTTCTAAGAAGTTAGGGGCATGATTGAAGCCTCCTTTTGCAGCCGAGAAATGGTGGAAGTCAGACCAGATGTCGGTAGGTCCTTACTGATGAGAAATATGAGCTTTCGAAAATACAGAGACAAATAAACATAAGTACCTACATTATAAGAAACAAAGATAATAACTATTACATTTTTATCCTAAGAACAATGTGTGTTACTTGGAGTGATATGTAATTGGAATAACAACAACATTTTTATTCCTCTCTATTCACTTTAATGTAGGTGCAGCTGCATCAGCTGCTACAAATCTGCTACCTCTTCCAGAATTAGTTACAAACTGTATGAAAATAAAAATGCAGGTTCATAACTCAAAAAGACATATACCGTAAAGGGACATATTTTAAGAATGAGAACATAAGTGTTTTAAAGCTACCTTCGAATAGGAATCAGAGCACTAATGATTAATATGCAACATTGTCTATGGTAAAAAGGAATCATAGTAGGAGGAATAAAACTGAGGTGCCACTCTCTAAAGGGTCTAAATAGCTCTTTTGTGGAAATCAATCGCCATTTTGGTGTTCTTGTGTTAGACATTAATGCGTCAAGGACTGTTTTATTCATCAAATCACATTAAGCGTGACTACAATAGGTTTGTCTAAATGTCCACTTCCATTTTTGGAAGATGTTGTTGACTTATGGGATTGTGCTTCTATAGTTGTAGGTTCCTACAGAATTACTGGTGCAAAATCTCCAAAATTACTAGTTCATGTTTAATGATGGTACAAAACCAACATAGTTCATGGAGCTAAAATAGTAAAATGTGCAACCTGCAATGGAGAGAAAAAAAGTAATTGGTACACACATGCAACATTTCATTTGTAGCTATGCCATCTTTTTCTCATGGTGTTTGTAAAAAGAAACTCATAAGGGCTCCAATATAATGAAGAAAGAACACAAACATCAACTCAATTAGAAGATAGTTCAATTAAATTATGTATGTATAACACACATTGACCTATGTTTGGAAAGGAGCATAGACATCTTCACAATCTGGAAATGAAGAGCAACTTCATCCTAGTTCTGACAGGAAAACTGATCATCACTTAACTAGCAAAAAAATTTCACCAGCATAAACTAAATAGAGTGGAAAGTGGTTATCAATTGTAATTTGAAATTAGAGCCAACAACCTAACTGAATGACAAAATGACCAAATCCAGAACAAACAAGATGATGGGGATTCTTTCTTTGGAATGCATTACACAGCAAAAGCAGGAACAATAAAGAAACAACTAGCTCATTCTAATCCAATTAGAACAACAATAAAACTTAGCCTCACAACAGCAGAAACAAGGCAATGTATAAACCAATTGCTTCAAAGCCAATAAAGGAAAAACTATAACTAATGCAACTGTATTTAAACATATAAATGGCCATGCAATACCAGAGAAAACAAGAAACTACACAATATACTAGAAGATAAATACATAAAGAAATGAAATTACATAAGATAAGACTTTGAAAGAAGGGAACAGAGAGTAGCCTTCTAGAGAAAACTATCTGAGAGTTATGTGACAAAGTTTGTAGGTACTTCTATTGATATTCAATTTTCCTAATTGTAAACAAGCTTTGCAGCAATGCTGAGGGCTTGTAATTTAATTATGAAGCTTTGGTTTTGCATATATACATGTGTCCTGGAGATGGTTCATGTCTATTAGAAAAATTTCAACTTATTCACTACTTATAAATTGACATGTATAACCACTATGAAATTAAAGCTGCAATTAACCTTATCTTCACTTTGTTGCTTACCTCATTTTTAAGGCAAGCCCATATAAACAGATCTATGACGAATGTCATGACACCATCTTATCAGCCTTTTCCAAGGAATATAAGTTGGTTGTGGCGTGTGGACTCGGTCAAATAATCATTAGCAAAAACAGTACATAAAGATGAGAGTATCACTGATCAAGAGGAAACCATGATGCACCACCTTAACTTCATTGATCTCGGATTACTTTTAACTAGTAAACCCAAATATATGACAAGAAAATTGAAGTTTATGGCATATTTTAAGTTCTTAAAAAGATACTCATTGATTCCAAATATATAATATGATCCCAAAATCAAGGATGATTCATAATAACAACAGTAATACCATTGAATATTAAGTGGATAAAACATACCTTTTAGACAAAGTACTACGTACTATGTGATCTTGAAGAGAGGAAAGTGCACAGGGACAATAGAAATTCCTAAAAATATCCATGACATGGCAACTAAAACAATTAGTTCTAGTGTGGATAATGACCATAAATATATAACAGAAGGTTCACTTGTAAAGTTCCTTGTGAAATCTATATCAGACAAACATGAAAATTCAGACCTACATGATATTTCACATAAGATAGTAGATGTACACGAATTTGCTAATGAAAATTATATAAAAAGTACTAAGGATTATAACAGAATCCAGACCTATCAAAGCTAAGATATGACTATGCTAGTGTGACTAGGAGTGTCAATGTCATCATTAATAAATGCAAGTGTTATGTATTTATAGTTGGATCATATCATTAAAATGCCTATTTTTGCTAGTGTGACCCATGGGCATTTCCAGTCGACCTACAAAACATATCTCAAAATCTTGTAAGGATGCATATTCAAGGAAGCACAACCTAAAATTTATATGGGACACCTCATAACTTTAAAAAGACTTACAAAGAGCTAACTGAGACTAGTTATTAGATAGATCCTACCAACTTGCTTGTTATTGGCCTCTATAAAATTTCATACAGGTTAGACAGATCCTACCAACTTGTTTCTTATTAGTCCTCTACAAAATTTCATAATTCTTGTGCACAGACACTCTCTGTATGTGAAGCAGCTGCAATTGACTAATAACCACTTCACTCGAGGAACAACATGTCCAATTCACTAAGTAATTGAACCTTGTTGAACTAAATTTGTTGCAGTATGCTCATCACAGACATTTCCCACACTAGTGATGAGAATGGTGATACCATCTATGAGATCTACCTTCATGTGAATGCTCTCCCCATCACGGCCTTAACTAACATAAACTATACATGAGCTTTAATGTTATAACTGTTAATGGAATGAACTTATCTATCTGTTATTGATATCCCAGTAATTCAAGCTAGGGTACAATGCCCCTCCCCAACTATTCCATTATGGAGGTTCCCCAATGCATTACAAGTACCACCACAATAGTACTCAAATGGGTTATAAAATACTAATCTCAGATTGATGTGGACCTTATCTTACATTTAGGTGTTCCTCATATCCATTCATTGTGATATGTTTCAAAGGAAACTGGGAGATTTCCAGACAGGACCTGTACAACCCCTACTTGTTATCCATGGTCACTGCTGGTCATGGTTATTCACATTGACTACTATAAGGATTACAGTTCTTCAAGGAACATGATATATTGCCGAGTCATTTCCATAATATTAAGTCATATTCATAACAAGATCACCACCTACTATTCATCTAGCCAAAAAACAGCACAATTGATGAAAATGATAGTTGAAACTCAACAATTATAATGTGTGATACCATTATGATAACTCATCATAATACAGTTAACTTACTACTTCATTTAAAACATATATACAAAAAGTGACAAACTTATATGATAAATCAGAAATCTATCGCATGAATATAAATTTAGTTATAACCACCTAGAATATAAAGCTACAAGCTTGGTCTCCTGAAGCACTGACGGTAGCTGGATTGTTGGGAAATGTTTAAATTACCCTGGGAGTGATTCTCTAGAAGGTTACCTTCTCACAATTCATGGAGGAATTGACTTTCTGGCGTTGAATTCCCCACGAAGCTACACCATTGAGACAAACTCTCTTTTGTCCATTATGTCCATCAAGCAAGATCAGTGCCCTACCAAATATAATGCATTCAATAAGATGATTCAATGCCAATTAGTATATGACATCAACCCGGGACATGTCATAAGTGGGTTTTCATGTCCAAAGATAAGCACGTGAATACCTTTATTGATAAGTAGGCTAGTAGCAACTGTATTATAATTCCATTCACTTAAATTCAAAAGGCCAAGAGATGATGTACATGTATGGAAAATGTGGTTTAATAATCTATCCAACTACAGTTTGTACCTCAATGAAACCCTACTAGAAAGCAGTATAATGGAAATAAACTATCCAACACTAGTAGATTATATTACATACAGTAGTTGTTGATACAGTACCCCTACCTCTGGCACTTCAGTTAGATATGTTCTAGCATGTTTGGAAGCATCTGGTCTAGCAATCCAGTCGCTTAACCTGTCCAAAATGGAATGTAGATAAATGCAAATCTAACCAAACATGGAAGCAAAGAAAATTGCTGGCTACTTCAAACTTCAATAGGACCTGAGAAATGTGGGATCACCAATTGATCAAAATAATGATTTCTCATTTTACTTGCATCTATACATCCTATTTGTCGTACACAATAAAAGAACAATGTTGTCAAATATGATCTTGTACCTTATTTGTGTGTTGCAACAAGCCAAGATTAGGCTTCACCATTTCTTTTCACTAGACAAAAGCATAATCCCAAAAGATACACAATCATGACATGAGCATAATTCTACACAAGAAGAAATAGATCAGAACCATGCATGTAAATCAGAGCAGTTAATTGGAGTATGGCCTCTTTGAAGCACCATCTATAGGTTCCATATGGGTTTGAGCACCATCTATAGATTCACTTTTTGATGCTAGGATGATGTCCACAACAAACCTGATTATATAAGGGCCTCTATAAGTGGTCTCTCATTGTATAAGGGCCTATGTAAGTTGAGAAGGGACCATCTTTAGTATACTTCTATGAGTTCTTCTTCAATAATTATAGGAATCATGTGAATTAAACAAATTAGCTTAAACATAGATGCTCATTAGTTCCATTGAGTTAAAACTAGTATAATGGGCCAGCTTGACACCAAAACTTGAGACTAATGACTCAGTTTGTTTATCCCAGACTATAGGACTACAGTGGAGTTTACTAATCAAAGAGAGTCTTGTCCATCCAGATGCAGGATTCTTGTTCAAGGCATTTGGGATGTCAGTATGAAGTTTGAGGAATGTGTAGTCACTTTTAGAGTGAGAATTGCCAATGCCTTAGCAAATATTCTGGCTAAGACAGTGTTGAGGGGAGAGGTTATATCTGAAGAGCTTCTAGAGTGCCCAACTGTCATAATAGCACATTGGCCTGACATATACAAACATTAACCTTGCCACTTTAAGAATAAAAATCAACAACACTTGAATTTCTTAATGACAAACATATCACCTCTATGATAATAATCTCTATGCGGACAGAGTTTAATTGTTGAAAATAAATTTTGCATACCTAACAATATAGACCAGTACTACTATCTCTCAAAATACAGTCCATGGCGTACCTACAAGAAACATACTAGAATCCATTAAGTATATGACCAAGGCCAAAGAGGATGACCAACACATGTCGTATAAAATCAAGGATGCTAGCATTACAGTCCGTCAAGTTTAGTTTAAAGATTTACTTTGAGCATTTTCTAAGAAGGAATCATGGCTTAAAGTTGTCCTTAGAAGGTTACATGCATTGATAAAAACTCATCCTATACTAAGTTCAGATGCTTCCTAACAATTCTATATAGACATGTTAAATACTTAAAACATGGGAGTGACAGAAACTAGAGTAGACATGGATCACATATGGACTAAACATCATAGACTATATTATACAAATATATTAGGGATACTTGCAACCCAGTTGACCTCACAGCCTTGCCGTAGATCTCTCTAGAGAACTTAAGTGATCTAGACAGTAATGATTACTATCTTTAAACATGGAGGCATGGGTACACACTCTAAAAAAACTTGAATCAATCCCAATTAAAGATGGAAAAGGTAGCATTGTATTTCAAATGCTTATCACCATCTGGTCGGCCAAATCATGAACCCAAAATGAGGATTCAAAATCCATACAAGACTCCTCAAGGTTGACTAATTATTGACCCCAAGATGTGAGGTTTACACAGTTCAAACGTGCAAAAGCCATGTGATGTCATTTTAATGTACTATTCTCAATGCGTCACCATATCTTTGTAGCATTTGAATAAATCACAACTAAAACTACAGCTTGGAGGTGGGTCGTGAACAACATAAAAGAATATGACATGCACATGCAACTAGATCGGTTCAAAAATACATTAAGCATGTATGTGGAGCTTAGCTTCCATGCCATCTTATTTGGAATACCATTGGTTGGTTGGTTTTCATGTCTAGAACGCCCATTATATATATTAGTTCCCTTTTTTGACATATTAGATATACTTTTCAACATTATGTAAGCTAGCAATTGAAACTTTAGATCTGTCTACACAAATGAAAATCCGAACCCATATATCGATACTAGCTATAAAATATAAGAAAAGTGTACTCAGTCCTAGTTTCTCGCTTAATTTGCAACATAAGACAATAATAAACAATACATATAGGGTCCTTGAAACATATTCTGGAGTCACACAGGAGACCCTTTTTCATCTCCTATGTTTTGACAAAGTGCTTCATCAGCCGAGCGTCATATCTAGCCATCATCCGTAAGATGCGCCATCATCATCATGGCGATCCTCATTGGACTGTTTGTTGTTGTGTGCAACATCATGCTACTGCTGCCATCTAAAGCCGGCGATCACCCATCACTCTCCACCGCTACCAAACAACCATGTTTACTACCCCCGTATGCATTATCCCTGCCTCTATTTGGATCCTTAATCGATCCTATTTTTGCTAATCAAATCCTATTTTGACCCTAATCGAATTTCGGGTCGAGACTAGATCCATTTATTTTTTTACCCGGATCTCATATTG
The DNA here is from genome assembly GCA_963693085.1 of Alisma plantago-aquatica. Taxonomy (NCBI): domain Eukaryota; kingdom Viridiplantae; phylum Streptophyta; class Magnoliopsida; order Alismatales; family Alismataceae; genus Alisma; species Alisma plantago-aquatica. The sequence goes on along the minus strand of OY856411.1, from coordinate 1,449,841,094 downwards.
ACCCATTTAGTATACTCTCTCCGGTTATCGGTTTCCATTGTCCACATTTTTACTCATCTCCATTTCACATATTCCCCTATTATCCACCTTTTTTCTTTCTCACCCACCCATATCTTGTGTGTATCCCTTTCCACAGTACCGGGGGGTCATGTATCCTTTTCTCCACACCAAACACTCACTCTAGTCGTATTTGGTGTGCGGGTGGGATAGAGAGGAGAGGAAGAGATGAGAAGAGAGAGCGAGCATGAGAGCATATGAGAGAATGTATGAGAGAGAGAGAGTATGAGATGAGATGATGATATATGTATTCAGGTTATATATTCCAAGCTATCTTCATGGAGCTTCACCTTGTTTAGCACACCCGTTCTCTACTTTAGCCAGCATTGAAGATCCATCATCGACACGACATCTGCATTCGTACCGTGTTATGTACGTCAGGTGTTGATGGTGTATTCCTTAAGTTGCATTCACATGAGACAGATGTGTGCTTCTTCAGTAGCTCAATTTATCTTCACCGAACCGCTTCATTGCATGTTCTTCGAGCTGCATCTGCTGTATCAACATCACATGTTGTTGATCTACTTGGGACCTTCCTTGATGGATGATCTCCTTTCCCATCAAGCCCCCAAAGTTCATGCGTCAGAGTTTTATGTTTCCTGCATCGTATCAAGCAGCAGATCGTCTGTTAGAGTTTTATGGCAAATTGTTGTAGTATCAGGCCCATTCTTCAGATGTCCTCATTCCAGATGCACTTCAGGGAAGACCTTCTTCAAAGCTCGAGTATCTTCATCCTACAGAGTCATCATCACCATACGTTTCAGGGGGAGTAACATATTTTGTATGGGAGTGATATTTATCTTTTGTCTTTCAGTTATCATTTCTTTTATCATTTTATTGAGTCTTGTAACCTCCAAGCTTTGGACATGTGTTTCACCCATGCTCCAGCTTCTGGGGGAGTGTTAGAGAGTCCATATTAGTCTATTAGTTAATAGGTTAATTAGTTTAGTGGGCCTTTATATTCCAGCCTGTCTAGTTTACTTGGGTCCTAAGTAATAGGGTGTCTCTCCTCTCCTATATAAAGGAGAGGTCGTCAGTCTTTGTGAATATCACAATTACATTAATTCAATTCTTATATTTCACATGGTATTAGTGTGTTTTCCGTCATGAGAGAACCCTGGCGTCGCCGCTTCCCTCTCTCTCTCCCTCCAAGTAGCCAACTTCTCCCTTGCAGCCACCGCCGCTCCTCTCTCTGAAGAGAGCAACCGCGGGCTCTCTCCGCCTACGGGCGGCCGTTGCCATGGCCTATGCCGACTGATCGCTAGGAAAATCCGGCCTACATGGCTCTTTCTTCCCTTTCTCTCTAGCCGCCATATCCGGTGGTAATCTCCATCCGCCATCTGAAACAAACACCTAAAAAACAGATGCTGCCACTATCGCCGCCATCACTCATCGCTTCTTCTGATGCGTTCATCACAACAACGTAGACCCGACGCCAGAGCCACCACCATCTGCCACAATAGCCGCCCAGGCACCACCGCTGCCCAAGCCAAGCGCAGTAGCCGCCGTTGTGGGTAGGTGTCGCAGCCATCTTCTGTCGCCTATCAGCAAGCAGCAACAGCTTCCGCTGCTGCTACGATCATCAATAGCCAGCCGTCGGTGTCCATGAGTGTCCATCATCCATCGCTGACCATCCGTGAAGCAACCTGCATCCCTGTCGATACTATCGACAGAAGTCGATGGTGTCGAGTTTATCACAACGATAGAAGAGCGTCTGTTGATACCATCGACAGTCCTGTCGATGGTATCGAGAGTTGATTAGCGGCGATGTGAAAAGGATACACCTATCCCGCAAGCTATTGTTTCTCATCGTTGTATCTGTGCTTGTAGGCTGCAGTGTTTCTTTATCCAAGAAACTGTATCCCAAACCGTAATCACACTTTTTCATTGCATCATGTTGCATTTTTGTTTAAAACAATGCTAGTTATTTTCACCCTGATGTATGGCCAAAAATAGAGCTTCCTGCCTGAGAAAATAGTGAGCAAAGAAAACAAAGTGATGCAAAAGAATATACTATTTAGGAATATGGAAAAGAATATATTGTTTAGAAGCTTTATACCTTGCTTACTTAATGTTATTTGACTTATTACCTTACCAAATTTGCTTTTTGATTCAATAAAACTTTGCTTTTACTTATTTTATTCTTAAATGATACAAAGTGCATTAATCATATATTTTAAATAAAATGTGTTATTCTATATTTGAAATGTGGCACGTTCCTTGCTTTGGTATGAAGACTTCTCTTCAATACAGTGCATTTTGTAACTTGAATGTATAAGCATAATTATTGAAAAATTTCATATGCTTATATCTGTGGTGTGTAACAGATGGAATTTGTAATAACTGAAATCTCCTTCACTACTTTTGAATGATAATGTTGCAACTGATCCATCTAATATATCCAATTTACAGTTGACCTACCTTATAACAGCAGTACCTTGGGAGTTAGCATCATTGTCATGACCACCCATATGAACAATCATAACCTAACCTGGAGGACTGAAATTTGCAGGAAATGTGCAGAAAAACTTGATTGGTGTGTAAGACATAGAGATCCGCTTCAACAGAATGGATCAAAAATCAAATTTAAACTTCAAAGGGTAAAGTTTGTGGATATCCTACAGAAAGGCCTCATTTTTTGTAGTGTTGTATCGTCAAAAAATATGATAACATTAATAAACATTGTATCATCAAGGAGAGTATGTACCAGACTGCACAGAAATGGACTGATCAAAGACTATCATTCCTCCAGCTTCTTGATGAGAGTGACCAATGGACTGAGACGACAATGAATCTTAGTCTTGCAACTGATGGGCTAATGAATTCATGTTTTGAGGTAGTGGCACAGAAGATTCAACATTCAGGCTCAAAGACTTTGGAATTGAAGATTCTAGAATGTGAACCCCATTAGAATTCCACCATGATGGTATGTAAGAGTAATGTCATTGATAAATGCTAATACAACCTACCAGTTACCTTAAAAGAAGTTCCCAATAGTGAGATTTTATCACTTCCATGGAAATTGACATCTTCCCAAGAATCAACTTAGATGATATAACCCTCATTGTACAAGATATTGTTCTATTACTAGTTGTAGTTGGATCATCAGAACAAGAACATCTTGATGCAATCAATGGGAGTTCTAGGGCATCATCATTATTGATTTGAACTTCACTGAGACCTGAAAACATTCACAGTTGCGCACACAAGTGAGATAAGAAGAAAAACAAGATAAATAAGAAGAAAGCATAATGCGAACAAATTTTAGTTAATATATGAGCAATAACATCAATAATGTATGAAGCTATACTACTTCAAGTGGTGGAAAGTAAGCCTGAATAATGATGAGCTTTTGCATCTTTGTGGAAGATGTTGGACCAGCTGGACTGGGAGTAATGATTTTCATCTTCAATAACAAGCAACCACACCTGCCCACCTTAATTGTTGGTAATAAATCTCTTGTGGTCGATTACAATCTGGGTACACCAACACAGTCTCATTCTTCCCTCCACCTACCAGCTTCCCTGGGTGTTGTTACCCTCTAGACCTGACTTCCTAAAGATCAACCCAAATTGATGGATGGACTAATATGAATGGTGCATGTACCATGATCAGAGATGATAAAGGCAAATCCTTGTTGTAGTTTAGCGGAAGATCAATGGTCTATGTGATGATGCTACTATTGAAGTGGAGGCCACCCTGTTGGGCATTTGAGTTGTTGTGGCACTGGGATCTAGAAAAATGATTCTAGAATGTGATGCAATCAATCTTCAAGAACCGATCATTTTCAATAGGAAGTTGAACCAGGAATGGGCGTGCAATACCTACTGATTATTCAAATCTAGATGAGAAGACAGTTGAAATCAGTCCCATAGCTCTTGATATTCCAATCAGTATCTAGGTTCAACATACCACAATAAATTATACGAGAAAGCATATGGAAACTTAGTATTTGAACCACTATACTACAGAAATTGCATTAGCAATACAATCAGTGGATGAAATCAAGAAATTCTTCATGGAGGACTAGTTCATGTTGTCAATCCTGATCCAGACTAAATAAGAGCATTGTGAATCATCAACCAGCCAGCAACCATATTATTCATCCATCTTCACCACTTGCAACAGCCATAGTAATAGGATATCACTACACCAGAGGAGAACAAGGAACAAGAAGAAGTAAAGACCACACGCTACTTGCTTCACAGAACAATAACACAAAAACTGCATAGTAGGAAAGAAAAGATGCTCCAACAATCACAAACAGCAGCAATTGCAATAAAAATGAAAATCAATTGATCAAGTGTATTAGTCGAGAAATGAAAAGTTTATGTTTTAGTTTAACTAGTAATTTTGGTAGAAGTGACTACAGCCATAAGAAATAACCTCTAAAACATTATATTTGAAGGAGTCTTATAAAAAAAAGAGAATAAAGCACCATGTGCTTGTTTGAATGTCAATCCTACAAGTATACATAAAAATATGTTTTCTCTTCCTCCCACTGTAGGAGAAGTGATTAAGCAATGGCAACATGATGAGTGTTTGGAAATACATGTGGTTTCCAAACATCAAAGTTTATGCACCACATTTGACAACATGCGTAAGATCAACATTCTGAATGTGAAGGTTATGTTGGTTCATGTACATCACAAAAAGAATTTGGAAAAGCTCAATGAACTCTTTAACGATGTGGATAAAGGTATCATATTGAATATACCCATCTGTAACCACAACAAAAATGAATTATATAGTCTTCCGACATTCAATGGGAACTACACCATTCGCTTAGCCTATTTTCTTGGTTACAAAAGGAAATACCCAAATTGGTTTGGACGTCAAGAACAAATCATAGAAACTCGGAACCTCATAGAATCCAAAATATACTCCTAATATATGTCATTTACTATGCCACATTTATTCTAAGCATATCCCAACTATCATCCAGGTACCATCAAGACATATTGCAAAATTTGGGGCATGCAGTCTTTGTGGAGATGCCATTGAAAACACTCACCATGTTTTTTTATTGCAAGCTTGCTACTAAAGTATGAAAATAGATCTATTCATACAGATTTAGGTTTGCCTTGGGACTATGTTTTTTATTTCATATGGGCATTCAACAGATGGGAGCTAATGATTGCTAGCAACTGAGTCAGATTTGACCAAAACTCTTATCTGGACCAACTATACTGCTCCTATGTAGTGACCAAAATTCTTGTCTGGACCAACTCTTGAAATAATGAGGAACAATGAATATGTGATACAAGGGTACCCTATGTAGCTTATTTTTCCGTCATGTGGATACAGAACAAGCTAGAACTAGCACAAAAATCATGTCACTACAGAATAACTTAGTTTCCAATAGATATATGAAGTACATAAACAAAAACAATTTAGTTGGCCAAAATGGAATCATATTCTAGTGAGACGGGTAGCCTAATTTAGAGGCAATATTAAACCCCAAACTTTACTACATCTTTTGTGAGACATTATTTGGAAAACAAAGGAACCTTCACAAAGTGGAAAGTCACCAAATTCGAGGCATAAAACAACATTAAAATTATTACTATGATTTGATATTCATATGAAGTTACAAATATTATTAAACACTTGGTATTTAGCATAATATCCATCCAATGCATTCCTGCTGAAATTCAGTTGTGAATTGTAAAATGCCACTGCAGCATATACACATTTTTGTTTAGGAACTTTAAAAATATCAAGAAAGAACATGTTGTCTTACATTCTCGAATTCAGATAGCAATACAAATGTCTAAGGATGGTCTTTACAAGTAGCTAAGAAGAAAGCTCTATAGAAAATAATGGACCAAAAGATAAGAGTTTCATGCACTTAAAGAAAGAGGTACCAACCTGCATATATGAAAATCAATGTGCCAGGAAAAGGAGATCATAATATAACTAAAAATCATTATGCCTACCAAATTATTTTATAGCGTTAGAAAACACTTACTCGTTGCCGGAGTCCTCCACTCTCCATCTAGCATCACAAAGATGGTGGACTTGCAATAACCATCAGAACATTCCCCTAAATGGAAAGCCACATCATGAATAAACATAAAGTGGCGAGGCTTTAACCAACAATAGACAGCAGCCCTTTGTAGGTGATTTTAGATCATCAAAGAAAAGCTCCACAAGATCACATATCAAAAGGATAGTTTATATCGGGCCCTTGGGAATCCGAGAATAGGGAGAAACTAGCAAACCCAACATTATGGTCCCATCATTTTTATAAACATCTTAGATAGAAGTCCTTTGCAAATGCATCATCAAAGCCATCAGAAAGAAAAAAGTGTCATAGAGATCAGTAGGATTGCTTAATCATAGGCATCAAACAGATAAATAAGTCAACACACAGAACAAACCACATGAGTCTTCCTCAACCGCATCAGTCAGTAGTTCTTAGCATATATATGACCAAGCAATAAAGTAAACGATGCCCATCAAAATGTTGAACTGATGTTGATATCTACCGCACATAACAATCACAACAAATTCAAGTATACACATAAATATGAATCAGTGCACTAGTACCCTACAACCAATATAATATTGTTAATAGGCTTTCCAATAAGAATGAGTATGATGCGTGTTTATAATACATGGATGTACCAAATGCCTACGTGGTTGTATGTTAAATGCATACTATTCAGTAGAGATCATAAAAAAATGAAAACGAACTGAAGTATATTTCAATACTTCAAATAGAATTTTGTAGCAAATTTTCCATACTCTATTACAATCACTCAAAAAACGAGTATGTTCTAGTCCAATTAGCATGTACTTTGTTACAAAGTTTAAGAAACAATAAGAAAATAGAGAATATGGGTGATACATTAACACAATAAAAAATAGAAAAATTATAAAGTATAGTACCTCTAAAGTGAAGTAATATAATGCATGTAGGTATCTTATAATTTAATGTGGACTTCCATATTAAGACATCTAGCAAAAAGAACATGACTGAAATGTCATGTAACGTTAACAACTTGATTCATACCAATTTGAACAACAAGACAACTAATATCTACATACATGTTGTCATACTAGCCCATACAACTTCAGGGTATAAGATTCAATATTCTTTGTGTCATTGGTTGTTATTACACACTAAAAATTTGTTAGGTAAATAAATAATTTCAATTGGATAAACTTGATAGTTTTGATCATGGTACAGTTAAAAATTATAGACATAGAAATAATTATGGTCTACTTACTACTACACTTTCCACCCACTCATCTTCCCCTCACCCATCACCCACCCACCCACCCACCCACGTATCCTCGATTATTCTTCCTCTATATGTATCCTATATCCCTACTGTTGTTATGACCATCCTTCTCTATTGTTGGTGCTTGCAACAGTAAGAAGGTAGGAAACAGATGGAAGAGGAGGTAGTGGAGAGAGAAGGCATGCAGAAGAGCGGAGACAGTGGAGGATAGAAGGAAAGAAAGTAGGGTAGACAAGAATGTATAGAGGAGTAGGTACCCAGGCATAACTGAGATATAGGCAGGAATCAAGATTATTTCAGGGGATGGTGTGAGAGTGGTTGTAGAAGAAGTTGGGATTGGAGATAAGTTCTCTAAGGAAAAGTCGATTACCTCAGGTTCCTATGACAATGATGAAGACAAGAAAGTTGAAAGACTTATGCTCTAAGCATTCAAAAGGTTTCCTATCCTCATAGTAGGTTTCTTAAAGACCACATTTTATTCATTTGAGACCTAAATGCTCATCTATAGGTTTCCTGTCCTCATAGGCTGAATAGACAACAATAGATGGGACTCTGACAAGTGTCCCAATAGCACTAGTCATGATGTGCAATGTGCTACTAGTCATATCCCTTTAAGATCCACAATCAAGTGAATCAACAACTAGATAATCATTATTTTTATTAACATAATATTGTTGGCATATTCACAGGGGTACATGCTACGTCAACACACTTTTAACTTCATCAAATGAGCATCCACTACAATGTGAAGAAAGTTGTATCAATATCTAGTTTGTTAGCAAAATCCTAATTTGTATTTTTTATGGGAAGAAAACATACATGTTTCTCACTTAGCTCTATCATCTACTTGAATATATGCAGGGCCTGAACCCAATCATATTGTGTTTTCACCTATTCATACTGAACTTGTTCAATCAACGATCAAAAGGGACAATAGCTTTGCAAATAGCATGTGAAGTTTATTAGATATCAAGTCAGAAAACTAACTAAATTGGAAATGGTTCCCTCTAAATGTGATAAGAAATGTAAGTACCTACGATGTGGGATATTCGAAAGAAAAGCGAGAATCTAATCTTATATTATGAATGTACCAGTAATTAGAAATATTTTCCACCAGTGCTTACCAATTAGATATAATTATTGCTTGAATGGTCCAAGAACAAAATTTACTTCCTGATTAAGATGTGGCAGTTATGAGGTCATATGTAACAGAGCAGGGCATGTACATTGTGTGTTTGTTGTTTTGCTTTGAAAGAACATTGGGAATGCTGACTATTTGTTCACGCATTGTTAGCATAAAAGTACAAAAATGAATCGAATGAAATTCAGATATCATCGGTAAGATTTAGATGTCATGAAACTGAAGGAAGAGTAGTAGTATAACACTTGACTATTTACTGTAGCAGAGACTTACTTATAAACAAAGAAGCAGACTTCAATGTAGGGAGGTTGGACCAACAGATAAACAAAGATAGTATTAAGTACCGCTTTTACCTAGCCACCACCATGGATAAACATGCCTATTTATTTCTTCCTCGCCCAGCTCACCATGGACTTTGTCCTCTCCATTACGGAAGTAACACCTACAGATCCAACCACAAGTGATTGGGGAAATGAAGTGATGAAGGGACGGGGTGGAGAAGGCATTCCAGGAGCAACGAGGTTGCACATGCAAATGAGGTAAGGGAATAGGGAGACCAGAGCAAAGAGAATGGTGGAGTGGATGGTTTGTATGGGCGTAGGGTGGTGACATGATTCTTCCCTAAGTGTGGCACTTGTGACTGAGGAGAACGAAGGCGGGGGATGGGAAAGAATCCAGGCGTCTAGGGGGGAGTTACGAACTCGTGAGGGCTGGGAAAGAAGTCGGGCATCTAGGCAGAGTTACGAATTCGTGAAAATGAAAATATGATCGTGATTGGGTGTGTGGTTTTGTATTTTCGCGGGATGGCAAAATTTTGGACGGGAGTCCAAACTATGGCTACATTGTTTCTGGTTACATTTTAAATAAATTATAAAGAAATATCATTATTAACTACATATACAACAAATGTAATTATATTATGTGTAGTTAATTTATGTCTTTTTTGTAGTGAGATGTATGTACACATGACTTATGTATTTGTGAGTAGGGAGCACATTCTCCACGTGAAGAAAATGAATCCACATGCAAGACTGCGGGAAATAATGATTTAAATATGAAAACTTTTAGTGATTTGTTTAATAAGAATGTATGTCTATCAATTTAATTTCTTTTAACAAGATTACAACATTATATTAATAGTTAAATTCATAATGTATACAGATTGAAGAGAAATCTAAGTCAAAAAATGTGTCATCAAATCTACTTACTCTTGCTTAAGGACCACAAAATATAATAAATAAATACAATGGAAATGAAAAAAATGGATATATATTTCGAACCAATGAGTGGGAACATGGTAAAAAAACAAAATAGCGAGATGATGGTGAATTCCCAGACAGAAAGTTTTTCCAGTTATAAAGACAAAAATCCTAAAATGGGTCAAGTTACCTACTATGGGGTACTCAGAGAGATTTTTGAGATTAATTACTATGAGAAACTGAAAGTTGTATTGTTCAAAGGTGATTGGTCAATGCAAACAAGGGCATCAAAGAAGAAGAAAATGGATTTACAATGATCAAATTGAACCTCCTTGACTTAATTGATAATCCATTTGCATTGGCCTCTCAAGTACAACAAGTATTTTATGTGACTGACATCATTCACCGTGTGTGGAACTTTGTCGTGCAGACTGCGCCACGTGATACTTATAACATGGAGGAGAAGCTTAATAAAAATTTCATGGATGGGACATGTGTGCCTAAAGATTCTCATGCAAATGATTGGGAATTTTTTTTAGCGATGTTTGTGATGAATCTGATTTAGTTAGAGAAGATATCGAGGGTGTAACCTTTTACGATGGGAAAAATGTTGAGAAATTGAATAAGATCATCATGATCTATCATATGTAGTTTTTTTTCTAATTTTATACCTCGATGTAGTTTCATAAGAATTTTATCTTCATTTATTATTAATTATGAATACCATTTTTCTTCCTTTGATATGCATACTTTTTTTTATTTTCATACTTTTTTGTTTTGAATAATCAAATCATTGACTGTCTTATAATGTATATATAAGGTATATCCTACAACAATTTTTATTTACTTGTATTTTTATGGTTAAGGTTTTAATTTATTAATATTTGTTTTGCATTCTATTTTCATAATGTTGAAAATACATACACAATTGTTGTCTGCATGATAAAATGATAATGCAAACAATGAAGTAACTAAAGGAAAAATGGAAGGTACATTACATATCATTTATCTACTATTTTCTTTTTCTTATAGTTATAAAAACTAACCTAATTGTTTATGTTTACATGAATGTCCAAATGTTGCAAATGAATGGAGGCTATCTGATGCGTGCTAATTCAGCACATCTTTCCTGCAAATTATTAAGCTTGTCACATAGAAATACTCCATTCATCTCTTGCAAATTGCACAAATTGATATTTTCTCATTTTTATCACAAATCTGACAACCACCTGCATCTTATTGCAATTTCAGGACCTGAGTCGATCGACTGGTACTGTCAACCGATCGTCTCACCACATCAACCTGATCATCTCACCACATCAACACGATCGTCTCACCACATCAACCCGATCGTCTGACAATATGAAATGCTCGATTCTCCTACAAGCATAGATCATTGCTCTCATCAGACGACAGTCGAGATCGCCCGATTCCTAAACCAAACAATCGGTTGATGCCCATTGCTGAGAAGAAACGACACAGAGCGGTTTCGACTGCGCCGCCACCCTAATTAGGGTTTACAGTCGATCGATTGGCTGCCGCATTCCAGAATCTTCCAACTGATCGGTTGGTTCCTGAACCGGTCGGTTGGCGGTGCGTAGACAGCAAAAATCCCAGCCGCCAGAGTCAAAAACCCTTCAACCTAATTGTAAAAGTGCCTCCTTCCTCTCGTATAAAAGGAGGGGCACTTCCTCCTCAGGGCATCTTGGATTTCTCTTGTATGGGATTTTGAAGCATTTATTCTTGTAATCATCTTTTTATTATGCAATAAAGTAGATTTTAGTTCAAGCATTCTTCTTTCATACTTGTTCTTGTCTCTTCATTCCGCCTTAGTCTTAATCTTCTTTTCTCCGTTCTTTAATTCTGGAGCAAGGAACTAAGAACTAAGCCATTTTATTATCTCTAGCATAAGGATTTAACTCCTGATTTTTGGGCTAGACTATGGCTTCAGTTCTTTCTTCCTCTGTCTCCCCCTTCTCCATGAGTGAGTAGACTTCTATCGAGGCAAGGGGAATAACCCCTTAGCCATGGTTTTAACGACTTCTTCTTAAACGACTAGATGGTAATTGATTTTAATTAACGGTTGATCTTCGGATCCCACGTTAATCCGGATGGAAATGACCATGGAAATCTAGATTTAGAACAATAAAATCGATTACATAGACATTTTGATATGACCGTGGATTTTCATCTTTTAAGATGATAAACTAGGAAGCATGAGCACCAAGACCAATGGGCTCATGTCGAGTTTATCTCTTGTGAGTTTTTAAATTCGCAAACCTTCATCGAATCGTCGCTTAAGAATTAGTTGTTATCGCCTAGGCTAAGGTGGTGAAAACCCCTACGAGCCTCGATTCGCATCTCTTGATTTAATCACTGCATACTTTTGCTTTCTTTAATTCCTAGTCTTTTCATTCATATAGTTTTTCTTGTGCTAGCAATAATCTTAACTTTTCATTGTGCTTTTTTTATTCTTGTTAAGTGCATTTTCTTTCTCGCATTAGTGTAATCAATCAAACCCCCAACTTGACTTTTACTATCTGTTCCAATCTAAAAAAATACCAAAAACAAATATCAAGTTCTTCAAACTTTGGGTTCTAAGAACAATCTCTAAAAACGTTGTCCTGTGGGATCGACCCTTCTATACTACCCTTAAAACCGGAAGTAAAAAAGGTTTAAACTCTAGGATTAACCATCTTAGTGATTGATATTGCAAAGCGACGTTTATCAATTTTGCACCATTGCCGGGGACAACAGATTGTTTTCTCGAACCCCAAAACAATTTTGAAAAACTTTTTTCCTTTTTTGTCATGCCTTCCAAGTAACATTCCGACAGTACGTTTTTTCTGCACACGAATTAACTGCTTTAATAGTGCATGTGACGCCCGAATGTCGATTTTCAACCTTTTGATCTGGAAATAGAAAGGACTTTTCATCGTCTAAATGTCAAAATCTAGTGAGAATGAATGAAGACGAAGTCTCCTGTAGGATCGACCAAGCTCTCGCAGCTCAAAGAGAGCTCATCCAATCCGAACAAGTGGAAAGAGAAGCCGCTTTGCGAGCAGCCTTTAGGGCCGAACAAGAAACCATAGAAGCCAATAGGAGGGAAGCCGAAAGGCAAAAACAATTAAAGACTTTTCTGTTCCCAAAATGGCCTATGCGCAACATCCGGTTATACCCCCCGATATTATTTCTCCACAATTCGAAATCCAAACACAATGGATCACCATGATGCAAGCCAACCCCTTCTCAGGCAACAATGGGGAAAGTTGCCAAGACCATCTTCAAAGGTTCATTGACCTTTTCTCTTTGAACAAACTCCCGGGTGTCTCTAAAGATGCCATCTGCCTTAGGTTGTTTAAGTATTCCCTCTCCGGCCAAGCTAGTAGCTGGTACAACACCATGGAGAGCGAAGAACATGTCACTACTTGGGAAGTTCTACATAGCAAGTTCCTTGAGAAATGTTACCCCTCATCTCTCACCTATGAACTTAGGGGTCAAATAACTCATTTTTCTATGTCCCCAGTAGAGTCTTTAGGTGAAGCCTGGAAAAGGTTCAAAGACTTACTTAGGAAGTGCCCCCACCATGATATCTCTCAAGCCCAACTCATAGAGATTTTCTATCGTGGTGTTGATGATGCTACCAAATTCTTTCTCGATTCCTCATCTGGAGGAAATTTCATGCATCAAAGTTTGACTAGCGCATGGGAGGTAGTTAAACAGGCTTCCGAAACAAGGGCTAGAAGAGGGATTGGTGGAATCCTTAAGGTAGTCAAGGCAGAAGTTAATAATGATATCCAAAGCATAGTAGAAAGCCTAAAATTAATTACCTTAAAACAAGATCGGTTAGAGTCATCCTTGGTCACCCTTAGGGAGTCACCCCAACAACTAAAAGCCATGGAGGTATTTGTCAAGGATACGAACATACCACTCTCCACTGTAAATATCTCTACAACATGCCCACGCAACCTAAAGTGGGACAACAACCAGAAGACCTCAATTTGATTCATACAATACCAGACCAAAGTTACTACAATCCCAACCAACTTAGAAATCACCCTGGTTTTCAATACGGGAACCCTTCAGGTGTCGAGAACTCTAACCAACTTCAACAAAGGCCTCCCTACCCTCAAGGTAACAATCAACCACCACCTATATTCCCATACAACAATCAAAGAAATTTTGGAAATCACCAAAATCGACAACACTACCAACAATTCCAAAACCTAAACCTTCCACCCCAAAATCTAAACCAACCTCAACCTCCCCAGCCACCTCAAAATGCTCCCCCTCCCCCTCCCTTAAGTCATCCTAGCCTGGAAAGCATAGAACAAACCCTCGTGGCCATAGAAGCCCATCAAAAGGCAACTGACGCACAATTAGCTCATCTGTTTGCCCAACAAAAACCTCCTGCTGGGACTTTTGCAGGACAGCCTGAAAACAACCCCAAACATCCTAAACAACTCAAGGGCTACTCGTTTGGGAAAAGTGCACACCCTTCCCCCTCTATAAAAATCTTCAGACCCACCTCTAGAATTCGAGGATGAGGACATGGTAGTTGACGAACCTGAAGCCACACCCAAACCATCCGTCCCCGAAACCCCTCAAGTAGAAGATGAAGAACCAGTTTACAAACCTCGACCTCCCTATCAAGCCCGCCTCAAACAAAAAAGTCTTGATGCCCACTTCATGAAATTTAGGGATGCTTTGAAAAAATTACATGTCGACATTCCCTTCCTTGATGCTTTGGCAGACATGCCCGCCTGGTCCAAGTACATGAAATCTCTCTTGACTAGGAAGTATGTTACTAAAGAATACGAGACTGTTAAACTTGTTAGGACCACTTCAGACATTATCCTAAGTAACATGCCTAAAAAACAGAAGGATCCAAGTTCTTTTGGAATAGGATGCTACTTGGGTGACAATGCTTGTAGAAAAGGCCTAGCAGATTTAGGAGCCATTATATCAATCATGCCATATAGTCTTTGCAAAATACTAGGATTTAATGACATATTACCCACCACCATGACCATCCAACTGGAAGACTCATCCACAACGAAACCCATGGAATCATAGAAGACATTCCGGTTAAAGTTGGAAATGATGCATACGTCTCGTGTGATTTTGTGATCATGGATATCAAGGAAGATTTACGCTACCCTCTCATTTTCGAACATCCCTTCTTAGCCACTACTTGTGCCTTAATTGATGTTGAGGCTGGTACCATTTTTTTAAGGCTAGGGAAGCAAACCCTAGAGTTTAGGGTGTTTGAAAGTATGAGGGGACCTAGTCTTGAGGAAGAAGTCTACCTTTTTGATTGCATTGATGAATTAAACCAGCTAAGGCAAGAATGGGAATTAGTTGATGACCCCCTATGCACTGCTCTCACCATCCCCTCCGAATTTGATTTTTATAATGAACCATCAAATCAACTCAAGATTCATTTGGACAACTTTGGGGAAATCCTATGTGCTGAGATTGAAGACCTTAAAATGATCTCCACCATAGAAGAATGACCTGAACCACTAAAGGCCCCGGAAATGAAGGCTCTCCCCATAGGCCTGAAATACATCTTTCTGGATGAACAACAATTATGCCCTGTTATTATCAATTCTGACCTTACCATTGAACAGGAAAACATGCTTATGGGAGATCTTAGGAAAAGGACAATAGCTTTAGGGTACAAAATGACGGATTTAGTTGGGATAGATCAATCCATTTGCATCCACAAAATCCCAATGATTGAAAATAGTAAACCTTCCTGATACCCGCAAAGGAAACTCAACCCAAACATGAAGGAAGTTGTCCGTCTTGAAGTAATTAAACTTTTGACTATAGGAATCATCTACCCCATCTCTGACTCTCCTTGGGTCAGCCCTGTCCAGGTCGTCCCCAAAAAGGGTGGGACCACAGTCATTAGGAATGAGAAGAATGAGCTCATCCCAACCCGTACCGTCACAAGGTGGAGGATGTGCATTGACTACAGGAAACTCAACAAAGAAACTAGGAAAGACCACTTCCCTCTTCCCTTTCTCGATCAAGTTCTTGAACATTTAGCTCATCAACAATACTTTTGCTATTTAGATGGCTACTTTGGTTTTTATCAGATTCCCATTCATCCTGAAGACCAAGAGAAGACCACTTTCATATGCCCTTTTGGTACATACACTTTTAGATGAATGCCCTTTGTCCTATGCAATGCACCAGCCACCTTTCAAAGATGTATGTATGCCATTTTTTTAGGGTTAACTGAAACTGTCATGGAAGTTTTCATGGATGATTTATGTGTCTATGGAGATAGTTTCAGTTCTTGCCTTGGGAACCTCTCCCTTGTGCTCGATAGATGCATCGAGTCACATTTAGTCCTTAATTGGGAAAAGTGTCACTTCATGGTCAAGGAGGGTATTGTTCTAGGCCATAAGGTGAGCAACCAGGGCATTGAAGTGGACCAAGCTAAGATTGAGGTCATCACCAAGCTACCTCCCCCAACCTCAGTCAAAGACATCCGAGCCTTCTTAGGACATGCCGGTTTCTATCGGCGATTCATCTGTGATTTTTCCAAAATCACAAAACCTCTCACCAATCTTCTTCAAAAGGAGGTATACCTTTCCATTTCGATACGGCATGCATGGAGATCTTTCTATGTTTGAAAAAGGCTCTCACCACCACTCCTATCATCCGTGCTCCTGACTGGGCCTTACCCTTTGAAATCATGTGTGATGCTAGTGATTTTGCTGTAGGTGCCATTTTAGGACAAAGAATTGACAAAAAACACCATGTCATTTATTATGCATCCAAGACCTTAGATGAAGCTCAGCGAAATTACACAGTCACCGAAAAAGAATTGCTAGCCATTGTCTATGCATTCGATAAATTTCGCTCATATCTTGTTGGTCCAAAGGTTGTTGTTTACACTGATCATGCAGCTATTCGCTACCTCATGAACAAAAAAGATGCCAAGCCTAGACTCATAAGATGGATTTTGTTATTGCAAGAATTTGATCTAGAAATCCTAGACAAAAAGGGATCTGAAAATGTCATGGTTGACCACCTCAGTAGACTTACCTATAGCCCCATTGATGAACATCTCATAAATGAATCCTTATCCAATGACCAATTGCTCACTGTAGACTCCCAATTTCCTTGGTTTGCCGATTTTGTAAACTATTTAGCTGCAGGTGTATTGCACCTCGAGTATACGGGACACTCTAAAGCTAAATTTTTACATGACGTCAAAAATTATTATTGGGATGAACCTTATTTGTTTCAACTTTGTGCCGATGGTTTATATCGTCATTGTGTATCCCACAAAGAAAGCATTGCCATTTTGGAACAATGTCACTCTGGCCCCTATGGTGGTCACATGAGTTCCCAAAAAACGGCTAGAAAAGTCCTACAATGTGGATTCTTTTGGCCCACCGTATTCAAGGACTCATATGATTATGTGCTTTCATGTGACCAATGTCAAAGGACGGGTAATATTTCCAAGCGTGACCAAATGCCTCTCACCTCTTGGCAGGAATTAGAGATTTTTCATGTCTAGGGAATCGACTATATGGGCCCATTTCCTTCTTCTTATGGGTTTGCTTACATTTTAGTCGCAGTCGATTACGTGTCAAAATGGGATGAAGCCATACCCACTAAAACATGTGACTCTAAACCCGTTAAGAAACTTTTTAAAGATATCATTTTTCCAAGATTTGGAGTCCCTCGCACCGTCATTTCTGATGGGGGATCCCATTTTTTGGAGAAAATTTTTGAGTCTCTTTTGAAAAAATATGGGGTTTATCACAAAGTCGTCACTCCTTACCATCCTCAGACCAGTGGGCAGGTAGAAGTATCCAACAGACAAATAAAATCAATTTTACAAAAAACTGTTAGACGCACTAGGAAAAATTGGGCATTAAAAATCAATGACGCCCTGTGGGCATATCGTACTGCCTACAAAACACCCATTGGCACCACCCCTTTCAGACTGATCTCCAGTAAGTCATGTCACTTACCAATAGAACTAGAGCACAAAGCAAGTTGCGCCATTAAAACTTTAAATTTTGACCTTTCCATGGCTGGAGAGAAACGTTTTCTCCAAATAAATGAGCTTGATGAACTTAGGATGAGTGCCTACGAAAACGCAAGAATCTACAAAGACCGAACCAAAATTTGGCATGATGGTCATATTAAGCGCAAAGATATTAGAGAAGGGGATCAAGTTTTAGTTTTTAATTCAAGATTACGACTTTTCCCGGAAAGCTCAAGTTGAGGTGGTATGGCCCCTACATTGTAAAATGTGCTTACCCACATGGTGCCTTTCTCCTATGGGATAAAGTTCTGGGCGAGTTTAAGGTCAATGGGCACCGTCTTAAAAGATATATCACCACTGAAGATGTTGTCGCTTCAGACTCAACCAAATTTCCACCCTTGCATGATATGAACCTCACTGACCCTTCAACTCCCCCAAATTCCAGTTAATCTGATCTTTGTCGAGCCACGACGTCAAATAAGGCGCTAGTTTGGAGGCAGCCAAACACTATCTTCCCTTTTCATTTGTTTTCTTGTTTTTTTTCTTCCATTTTGTTTTTTCTTCTTCCTTCTATGGAGACGATCGGTTGACGGTACCAGTCGATCGGCTCAACACTTATTTTGCGACGACTCGATAAGCAAAATGACCGGTTGGATTTCCAGATGCTCGACTCATCCACCAACTGTTCTGCAAACCTTGAATGCAGCCTCTGTCCTTTACTGTTTTGTGTTTGGCGGCCAAGGCAAACCAGCCGATCGTCTGGCTATCCAACTGATTGGCTCGTAGATCCATTGTTCTATATAACGCACCAGACGCAAGACCACTCTCCCATCTCCTCACTTGCCCTAGCCGCCTCCCTCATTGTTCACTCGATCGCTCGACCGTAGTTCTGCTCGCTCTTTAGATGACCGCCTTGATTCTCAGCCGGACGTCCAAGGTCCAGCTCTTCGGCCGACTGGTTTTCCCTCAGACGGCCGAAGCCAGATCCGCTGAGTGCTCAGGTAGCCTCAGTCGACCGCCTGGTGTTTCAGCCGCCCGCCTGGCTAGGACGCCGGCCGTCTCGATCGACAGACGACCGATGGGTTCCGCATCGCCACCTCCTCGACCTCCTCAACAAGACGGCCGTCATCTAGGTTCGCTGAGTGCTCAGATCCAGACTCAGCCGACCATTTGGTGTTTCCAGTCGCCCGTCTCAGATAGCCGAAATTCCCATATCATCTACTAGAGAATCGGTTGATTCTCCCCAGCCGATCATTTACATCCTCAACCAGTCGGCTTCTCTCTGCAGCAGTGATGTTCAGCCGCTTTCGTAAGGGCAAGGGAAAGGCCCCTGCATCCTCTTCTAGGGATCCTCCTCGCCGTTCCAGTTCTCATCCCGGAATCCATTTCTGCATTCCCTCTCCTACTGGTGAGTCTTCTCCCGAGATAGTCGAGGAGATGCTTCATGACATCGACGAGGCGGATGAGCTTCTCCACGAGATGGAGGGAACTCAGAAGGCAGCCAATGATCCAGACACAACCACCCCCTGTTCACCCCGTATAGCACCTATTCCGGGTAGCTACGACCAGTTCACTAGCGTTGACCACCACCAGCGTTATGAGGATATGTTCCCAATTGGTGTTTCTTTTCCTCGTTGGTCGTGCGTCACAACCCTTGATGCTTTGGGCATCCACGACGCTGTCGACAATATCCTCCGCAGAAACCACATCCTTATCTTTCCCTACCATGTCACCTCTGTCTACTGTGATCTTACCCTCGAGGTTTTGAGCACTTTTCACAGGTTACACTGTTCTTTCGGAAACTCGAATTGTAAATATCAGATTTTTGGGGAAAATCTGGAATCATCCGCCAAGCAAATCACTTCTTTTATCCTCGACGACAGGGATGACTATTGGCTAAAAAAATGTATGGCGCGGTCTCATGACTCCTACCCAGACCATTATGACAGAGATAAGTTTTGGGCAGAGATCACCAGGCTTCTTCCCCATCTTCCTAGTGGGCACAAGGCCTCCTGCATTCACAACTCGGTGGTCGGTTACCTTCACCATATTTTGGCTTGCACCATTTTCAGTGGGGAAGGTACTCAGGGCACAATTACTCAGGTAGAACTTTATGCTCTTTGGTGTCTTTTACATGAAGAACCTTTTAACTGGGGCAATGCTATCATTGAGCATTTTGGTACCCAAGCTAGCCGAGCCACTTCCTCTTCTTTTCACATTGGCCACTATGTTACCCAACTCGCCATCTTTTTGGGCTACACCCACATCGCCTTTCCTCCTCTTGAGCTCAAAAATCACCTCATCAACACTCACTATTTGAAGAATAGTAGGTTTATCTGTTTGGGCACCGAGGGCGTTTATTACCTTTTGTTCAAAGACACTCAGGTGGTCCTCCATCTCCCGTTACATTCGCGGTTTGCAGCAGCAAACTACGTCTACGAGTTGACTAATTTACCAGGCCATATCCAGAGATTCTACCTGGAGCATCCAGATCCAGACACCATCCCTGAGCCACAGCCTCACAGGAGGATCCTCTCTTTAGAGGCACACGACGATGACACTGGACCGCCACCTCCACCTTCCAGACGTCGCACCAGGCGGCGACCAGATGACGACTCCGGTCCTCACGGCTTCTACGAGATCCAAACTCAGCTGGATGAGATTCAGCAAGAGCAGCAGAGACAGGGCCACCAGCTCAATCACATGTACCTGATGCAGCGTTCGCAGGAGTTTTGGCATGTGGATTGCGGTCACTATGCCCCTAGTCGACCATCTTATGACGAGTACAAAGCACACCAAAGTTATCCAGGCCCTGATTCTTCTTATTGGGCAAACTACTACTCCTCCCACCAGCAGCACCCTCCACCACAGTGACTCTTCCCTCCTTCTCACTCTTAGAGTTTGCTCGGGTCGAGCAAATTTCTAAGTCCAGGGTGGGGGTGGGTGGTATGTGATCCACCCTTTATCTTCCCTTTTCAACATTTCCTTATGCATTTTTATTTTTTTGTGTTGTTTACTTTCAAAGATAAGGCCTTTATCTATTCAGCCGAATGTTGTACTTTATCTTCAAAAATCAATTGCATTATCAATTTTTTTTCAAAAAACTTTGCAACACCAAGTTCCCTATGATCATGATAGCAACTTTTGGAAACGGTGGCAAGCCTTAGAGTATCAAATAGAATCAAATGCAGATTTTCTTAATTTTTAGGATTAGATTAACTTTTTTTACTCTTATATAATGTAGCTACATGTCTCTTCTATCTTATGCAACGACAACTAAAAAAAAGAGTTTGTTTTTCACAGGAAAAATAAATCGCACACCAAACCCTAAGTCCGGGGTGGCATGCCCTTCTTCCATACCCCACAAAGGGGCGTACCATCAGAAGACGCCAAAAAAAAGGACACACAAAAAATTGTGGTCAATGTGATCACAAGTCCATGAAAAAATTATATCCCAAGTCAAATAGAGGAGGGATTTTTTCCGTCACACCTCAAATTCTTTATTCCTGTGCAACAAACAACCCAAAAAAAAGAGTGTAGAAGTGCAAGTTAGATCACGACTGTCTTTACAAAGTATAAGTTTAAAAAATTAAGTTATGAAAAAAGTTTTCTTGAGAAACATAGTGCTTGCAATTTGTGTTTCTAGGAGATGGGTCGCTTGGCCATGAAAAGGATAGAAAAATTGCTAATCTAGGGAGGATGAACTTGTTATTCCAAAATTTTTGACTCTTTTTTATTTTTCAATTGCTTGAGGACAAGAAAAACTTTAAGTTCGCGGTATTTTGATGCGTGCTAATTCAGTACATCTTTCCTACGAATTATTAAGCTTGTCACATAGAAATACTCCATTCATCTCTTGAAAATTGCACAAATTGATATTTTCTCATTTTTATCACAAATCTGACAATCATGTGCATCTTATTGCAGTTTCAGGACCTGAGCCGATTGACTGGTACTTTCAACCGATCGTCTCACCACATCAACCTGATCGTCTCACCACATCAACCCGATCGTCTCACCACATCAACCTGATCTTCTGACAATATGAAACACTCGATTCGCCTTCAAGCGTCGATCATTGCTCTCATCAGACGACGGTCGAGATCACCCGATTCCTAAACCAAATGCTCGGCTGATGCCCATTGCTGAGAAGAAATGACACAGAGCGGTTTTGATTGTGCCGCCACCCTAATTAGGGTTGGCAGCCGATCGATTGGTTGTCACATTCCAGAATCTTCCAACCGATCGGTTGGTTCCTGAACTGGTCGGTTGGCGGCATGCAGACAGCAAAAATCCCAGCCGCCAGCCTCAAAAACCCTTCAACCTAACTGTAAAAGTACCTCCTTTCTCTCCTATAAAAGAAGGGGCACTTCCTCCTCCTCATGGCATCTTGGATTTCTTTTGTATGGGATTCTGAAGCATTTATTCTTGTAATCATCTTCTTATTATGCAATAAAGTAGATTTTACTTCAAGCATTGTTCTTTCATACTTGTTCTTATCTCTTCATTCTGCCTTAGTCTTAATCTTCTTTTCTCCGTTCTTTAAGTCTAGAGCAAGGAACTAAGAACTTAGCCATTTTATTGTCTCTAGCATAAGGATTAATCTCCTAATTTTTGGTCTAGACTATGGCTTCAGTACTTTCTTCCTCTTTCTCCCCCTTCTCCATGAGTGAGTAGACTTCTATCGAGGCAAGGGGAATAACCCATTAGCCATGGTTTTAACGACTTCTTCTTAAATGACTAGATGGTAATCGATTTTAGTTAACGGTTGATCTTCGGATCCCACGTTAATCCGGATGGAAATGACCATGGAAATCTTGATTTAGAACAATAAAATCGATTACATAGACGTTTTGATATGACCGTGGATTTTCATCTTTTAGGATGATAAACTAGGAAGCATGAGCACCAAGACCAATGGGCTCATGTGGAGTTTATCTCTTGTGAGTTTTGAAATTCGCAAACCTTCATCAAATCGTCGCTTAAGAATTACTTGTTATCTCCTAGGCTAAGGTGGTGAAAACCCCTATGATCCTCGATTCCCATCTCTTGATTTAATCACCGCATACTTTTTCTTTCTTTAATTCCTAGTCTTTTCATTCATATAGTTTTTCTTGTGCTAGCAATAATCTTAACTTGTCCTTGTGCTTTTTTTATTCTTGTTAAGTGCATTTTCTTTCTTGCATTAGTGTAATCAATCAAACCCCCAACTTGACTTTTACTTTCTGTTCCAATCTAAAAAAAATACCAATAACAAATAACAAGTTCTTCAAACTTTGGTTTCTAAGAACAATCTCTAAAAAAGTTGTCCTATGGGATCGACCCTTCTATACTACCCTTAAAATCGGAAGTAAAAAAGGTTTAAACTCTAGGATTAACCATCTTAGTGATTGATATTGCAAATTGACGTTTATCACTATCTTGGTTCAATTAATGCTGATTTGGGAATGAAGGGAGGCTATCTTAGTTTAGTTAAGGCTGATTTGGGAATGAAAAGAGGCTATCTCGGCTAATTTTGGAAGTTCAAAATCTGACTTGAGAAATAAAGCCAATAAAAAGGTTGGTGCATCATCTGTTCTCAGCAGCAAAAATGTTGAATTAAACTTCACAAAAGAGAAACATCCCCATGTGTCTAGGAATGGTAAGAGAGATGGTCATTCTGTTGATAAAGTCAATATCAATCATGTGGTTGAAGTTGGTCTTACCAATTCATTGACAAATGATGGCACGAGAGTTGTTCATTCTATTGATAATCCTAATATCGATCATAACGTTGCAACATGTGATAGAGAATCTTTGACAAACAATGGTACCAGAGTTGGTCTTTCAGTTGATAATGGCAATATCAATCATGAGGTTAGAGTTGGTCATGGGACTTATATGGAAAATAATGACATGAGAGATGGTCATTCTATTGATAATGTCAATATAGATCATGAGGTCAAAACAAATCATGTAAATAATGAGGACTTTCAATTTATTGATGATGATATTGTTGCTCATCAGGATGAAGTGGAAGGTACATAAGTCTCTAATAAACATTTTACAACAATTAACTATTACATCAAATTTTAGCATATACATGTACTTTGGCAATAATTGCCTCATATTATAGTGTTATCAAACAAACAGCAGCCGCTTTGTTCTAGAGAGAGAGTTTGAGTGAGAGCTCTCATCCATCTCTAGATCAATGGCTTCTACCCCCATGGTCGGGGCCGCCCAGGCCAGCACAGACTCCCCTGTGATGACCTCCACCCTTTCACCCGTGTCTGATGGGACTCCATCAGTTCTGGCTTCCCAATCACCTACGTCATCTGGCCCTTCCCCTGTGCTCTTGATGGTGGTAGCCGGGGGTGACCCCAGGTTGATCGTGTCGGCGGGGCGCTCGTGGGCAGACCTTCTGTCGAAGCCTATGGAGGTTGTCAGGAACCTCAAGCCGGTTCTTCTGCCTGGGGATCCTAACATGCCTGCATTCAAGGACAATGATGATAGACCTTGGATGAGACTCCCGGTCCCTGTGGTTGATGCTATGGACGAGTATCATCGCTCTTCTGTCATCATTTAGGTGCTTGGCAAAATGCCTCTGCTGGAGAAACTGAAGGGGTGGATGCTTAGGTGTGGAAGCCATAGGGGGGAGTTCAGCTTTCGAGCCTGGCAGGCGGGATCTTTCTGATGAGGTTTTCAAATGATGAGGATCAATCTATAGCTATGGATCGAGGTCCCTAGTTCATAGATAACAAGTTGGTTCTTACCCGGAGGTAGACACCCGAGGATGATTTGAGGCGATCTGTGCAGACGGCTCCAGTCTGAGTGACTCTTCCAGATGTGGGGCAGCACTGGATGATGCGGGCTATTTCCATCATAGCCTACGACATCGGTTGCCCCAAGGTGGTGGATTTCTGGGCGGCTGGGACATATGTTGGCACGGCGCATATTTGTGTGGAGATCAAGGCAGACAGGAAGCCACCTCCGATTGTTATGGTGGAGATTCTGGATGGTAAAGAACTGGAGATCAAGGTCATATATGATGATCTACCGGATAGGTGTGAGGTATGTTTTATTTTCGGCCACGACAAGGGTGATTGTCCTCGCGCTGTCGAGGCCAGAGTGATGTCTGAAGATAGAGGTAGGGAGTCAGTCCCTGTTTTGAGAAGAGGAAAGAATAGGAAGATAAAAGGCAGTAGAAGTCGGCCTCCTCTGCTAGGTGAGGGTGGGGCTCGACCAGCTGCTGAGATTCCTATATAGGATTCGGTACAGGATTCTATCCAGTTGGGTCTGTCAGCTGGTGTTGAGGGCGAGGGGGTAGTTGCTGGTCCGAATGAGAAGGAAGATCCAGTAGGTGTTGATGCTCATGAAGTGTCCGATATTCTGTTGCATAGGGGCGCTGGCGAGGAGGTAGGCTTCACCAGGTCCGGCTCCAGTAGAAAGGGGAAGGAGAGGGTTATTGAGGATGCTTACATGGAGGCTTCTAATCCGTTCTCTATGTTGGATGGTGTGAAGGGTGAGGTCAGAACTGCTGGAGGTAGTAAGGGGACAATTGTCCCCGAGGAGAACCAGAAGAGGAGGGGCTACCCATAGATGGGGGGGGCAAGGGACATGGTAGTTAATGTGCATTTTTTCTTGGAACCTCAGAGGGTATTTCTCATGGGCAAGAAGAGGAATCTCAGGGAGATCATCCATGAGATGAGGGCGATGGTGGTGGTGGTAGTGGAGACGAGAATCAGAAGAGATGTTGGAGATAGGTTGGTTGGCCTTTTCCCTGTGGGTTGGGGGTTTTCTTCGAACCTTGAGGAAATAGAAGGAGGGAGAATTGTTGTTGTCTGGAATCCACAGTTGTGGGATGTCCAAGTGATTTTTTCCATGGATCAAATGATGACGGTTAGTTGTATTAACCAGGGTGGCCTTCATGTGGTGGTTTCAGCGGTGTATGGGCACAATTCTGAAATGTGCAGAAGGAGGCTTTGGGAGGTTATGGCTTCGGCTAACCAGAAAAAGCTTCCACAGATCTTCATAGGTGATTTTAATCACATTAGGAAGGCTCACGAGAAGAAGGGAGGTCTTCCTGTACCGGATTCCTATATTAGGCGCTTCAATGATGCCATAGACGCTACTAATCTTATTGAGATGAGCATGAGAGGGGGTATTGTCACATGGCAGAACAAAAGAGAAGTAAAGAGGCATATCACGAGTCACCATGATAGAGTGATTGTAAACGAAGCGTGGCTTGATGTTTTTCCATTGGCTAATGTTAAGCTTGGTGGATACATTAATAGTGATCATGCATGGCTCACCATGAAGCTGACTCAGGAGGTATGTAAAGGCAAACCTTTATGGTTCTTTAATAGTTGGTTGGCGTGGCCTAGCTGTGTGGAGATCATTAAAGATATGTGGAAAGGCTGGGTAGTTGGAAATCCACTTTACATTTTGATGGAGAAACTGACCAGGACAAAGGCGGCTTTGAAGTTATGGTCTTTTGGGCTGCGTGACTTGAGGGTTCTGGTCCTTGAGGCCAAGAACCACTACGAAAAGGCTGTTGAAGCTCTTAGAAGGAATCCTCTTGAAGAGGGAGCCATTTTGTACAAGGAGTCCATGGCGGAAAATTTGTCTAAGTTTGAAAAAGTTGAGGAGATATGTTTTTCGCAAAGAAGTCGGATGAAATGGATCAGGGATGGGGATAAAAACATGAAGATTTATCATGCTGCAGTGAAGAGAAATCAAATGAGGGACAATATTCATATGTTACTTAAGAAAGATGGATCGATGGTCAATTCACAATCAGAAGTTGGGGAGGAAGCTGTTGAATATTTCAATAGTCTTTATAATAAAAATATTTTTCCTCAAATACCAGATTATGTTCTACCATCCAGGAGAGTAAATGTTGAGATGAATGCCAAGTTATGTGGTCCTTCCACTAATGAGGAAATCAAGCATGCGGTGTTCAGCATTGGGGCATCTAAGGCCCCGGGGCCTGACAGCTTCAATGCAAAATTCTTCCAATCTATGTGGCCATTGGTTAAAGATGATATTGCCAGAGCGGTTAGGTGGTTCCTGGTTGGTGGAAAGATGCTTAGAAGTGTCAACCATTCTTTCATTCGCCTCATTCCCAAAAAGAATATTGTGGAGACCATGAATGATCTGTGCCCCATTGCTTGTTGTACGGTGGTCTACAAGATTATTTCCAAGTTACTTCCTAATAGGCTCAAAAAAGTGCTACCCGATATTATTTCCCCTGCTCAAATAACTTTCATTAAAGGTAGAAGTATATCTAATAGTGCTTTGCTTGCGGAGGAATTCCTTCTTGACTTTGGGACTAAGAACAGCTCCAGAAAAGCTTGTATGAAACTTCATTTGGCCAAAGTGTATGATAATGTGAGATGGAGGTCTCTTTGGGCCTGTATGTCTGCTTTGGGGTTCTACGATAGATGGATGAAGATTATCAGGGAGTGTGTTATGACTACATCCTTTTCTGTGTTGGTGAATGGTTGTCCTTTTGGTTTTTTCAATGCTTCCAATGGTCTTAGGCAAGGTGACCCGCTATCCCCTTTGCTTTTCACCTTGGTTATGGAAATTTTGACTTGTTTGGTGGATAAAGCTCAACATGGCAAGATGATCTTAGTTTTCAAGCAAGGTGCTTGTAGGGTCCTCTCTCATATGATATCCGTCGATGATGTCTTATTTTTCCTGGCTGGTAGCAAGAGAACGCTTAGCAACTTCCGCAGGCTTATGAAGGAGTTTGGGGATTGTACTGGGCTTTATCTCAGTATCATCAAATCTAGAGTGTTTTTGTCCAGGTCCTGTGACAACAGGAGAGGTCGGTTGAGAGAAGCAATGGGGATGCAGGAAGGTGTACTGCCCACAAAGTATTTGGTTATCCCTATTTGCGGTGGTAAGGCACGTGGTAGGGACTTTCAATGGTGTGTTGACGATCTTCGTGATAAAACCGCTAAGTGGATGGGCATCAATTTATCTATTGCTGGTATACCGGTCCTTGTGAGATCAGTCCTTGAGGGTATGGTCAGATTTTGGTGTATGCAAGCCCATCTCCCTATCTTTGTTTTGGACAATATGCGGAGTGTTATGTCCTCGTTTGTTTGGGGAGGGGGGGAACGGGGGCATGATGTTGCTTGGAAGATGGTTTCCAGGAGATTTGAAGAAGGAGGGTTGAACGTATGTGATCCAAAAGAGTTGGCTCGTGCAGCAGTTATCAAGAGGATCCATATTTTTTTGACGAATGAGTCTGTTTAGAGTAAGTGGATGAGGTCTAGGTACGGTCTCTCTATATTGACTGGCGGTTTGAATAATGCTTCTAGGACCTGGAGGGGCATGTGCAAGATGTGGCTGGAGGTGGCTCCTCTATATATGTCATCCTATGATGGTTGGGCTTTGATCGATCAGAAGGTTATCCCTTGGTAGGTTGTGTCGTTGTAGGGGCCTTGTGTCCCCTGGTTTTCAATGTTATGGATATATGGACATGTGCCGAAGTGGAGCTGTTGCGCCTTCAGAATTTTGATGGGGAGGTTGCCAATGATGGACCGGTTGGCTAATTGGGGGCTTGCCACAGTTGGGGGATGTCTTTTGTGTAGATCAGGGGATGAGTTCCACGCTCATCTGTTCTTCAATTGCAATTACTCTCGGTACCTTTGGAGCAGGTGTTGGTTGAAAATGGGGTGGGGTGGGGTGGCTCCTTATACCCTTTTGGATGGTATTTATGAAATGTTGGTTCTGACCAGTAGCAATACACAGATGAGACATTTTGTTGGCCTTTGTTTCACTTGCCTTTGCTTCTTTATTTGGAAGGAGCGTACAGTAGACTACATGGGAAAAAGGACACAGATGTCCTGTTTGTGTTTGAAACTTTTGTCTCTTGTTTTAGGATGGATTTCAAAGCTAATCCTAAGATGGGTAGTGGGGTTAGCAGGGAGGTGCTGGCCCGGTGGGAGTTTGTATAGTAACCCACCTGTATAGTATATGATGGCTTCCACCATCTATACTCTTTTTGTTGACAGTAATATTTTACCTGCTCCAAAAAAAATTTGTCTCATATTGTTTTCATTTTTAGGTGGTGTTGTGCACTATAAAAGATGAGGCTATTCTTAGTGTATTCAACTATAGAGTAAGACAGGGGATGCAAAATTGCCCATCATATTGGATGAAAATGGAGAACCCATTCGGCCTCATCAAGACGACTTGTCTTCTTTTTTGGGAACAATGGCTAGAAATTCACAATTGGCACCCTTGGATTACTTAGATTGGCGAAAAGTACCACCTGGAAAGAAAACTGAGATATAAAATTATGTCTTGGTAATACATATTTAGAAAATGTTATTTAAGAGTATATTTGTTATATTAATGTTATTTTTCTTATTACAAAAGAAATTTACTATCGATGCAAAAGGAAAGAAATTGGTTCTCTGCACAGTTAGGGATTGTTGGAGAACTTCAAATCTGAAATCAAAAAATAAAAAATTATGTCTACCACAAAGACAAAGAAAACAAGCTTAATGATTGTCCTTCCCGTGTTGATCCATTGCATGGGGCTTTTCTTGTGAATTTATGGGACTCTAATGATATAAAGGTAAGATAACTAATTATATATTATAGGTTCTTAATGTTTTCATTGTTGATAAGCTTAATTGTTTATGAAATTTAGTTACAGAGTGCAAAGAATAGTATGAGTAGAAAGTTCGTTGCCACATGAAGGGTCAATGCCCTATGCTTGTGTGAAAGAGAATGTGAGTTATTTTTCCTCTTAATGATATTATTATTATAATACACTCACACTCTACTTATACTTTATTTCTCTTTTAATAATAGTTGCAACAAAAGAATAAAGGCGGTATCGTTAGTCGAGTGCAGTTGTTTGTTGTTACCCATAAGAAGAAGGATGGTACTCTTGTAGATGCAAAATCAGCTGGACTAATTGTAAGCATAAATTATTTATGACATATTTGGCTTTATTTGGTCAAGTTTTGTTAATCATTATGGTTACTATTGTAGGACAAGTTACAATCATTTGTTGAAAATAATGATGCAAATCTCGATAAAGATGAAATTGCTAATCAAATATTGGGTGCAAAGAAGGCTCACGTGAACCATGAGACAAATGAGTTTATCAGGCGTATGTGAAAGGGTTTGAAGGTACAGTAAAAGACATACAAGACATATGTGAGATGCAAAAAATAGAATTATTAGATCTGATAAAAAAGACAAGAACATCTAGAAGCCATAATTTTGGGAAATTCCAGCCAGAGTATTTCCATGTCAAGCAAATCAAGTAATTATTCAAAAGTTTAGAAATAATTTTAAATTTTGATTTCATTAATGTGATAAATGTATTGTATTGTAGAATATAGAAATGAATACAAATGAAGGAAAACCCATGCCACAAAAGTCTTGTAGTGGAACCACCATTACAAATAGATGGGTTATTAGAAGAAAAAGACCTCTTCCTAATAATTTTGATTCCTGATATATAATATTTTACATAGTAATTCATACAACTTATAGGTCGCGAGGTTGTTAAGTTTTGATAATGGAATGTCAATTGTATCTCAAGGACAAGTGACAGGTGTGAATCCTGACCTTGTAATAGGAAGATAAAAGTTAGGGTCTGTATTTGTTGTTGTTTGCATCAGTGTGGCAATTAAGCCTGACGAGCAATTGGTTAGGCCATTTGACAAATATCAAATCATTGATGATGCAATCGGGAAATAATAGCTTGGACAGAGAAGCTACTCATTGTTTGGTAAAAAAATCACTATGCTATAAGTGTGACATGTATATATAATAATTTTAGATAATTATTTTTATTATTTTAGGTAAACTTATTGGAGCGAGACAACCAAAAAAAGTTCATTTAGAATTCTCTAGATGCTATAGCCTTCTTTTTATAGGTTTAGAATAAAGTTTTTGATTGATGTAAAGCTTGTCAATTCATAAGATATAGAAAGGATTGTCATCTAAATAATGTAGTTTTTATTTATTTCTTAGATTGATGTAAAGCTTGTCATCCGAATAATCATACCTTGATTTCCATTTCTCTTTCTACACAAGGCCGAGATATGAATATTTTGAACACGACTCTCCCATGCAAAAAAGATGTGAAGTTCAATATTTTTTTCATATTGCTAATAATTAGACCTCTTTTATGTCAAGGCTCCATTTTACATTGATGTGCATGTTCTCTAGTAAGCAATGATGCATGTGGTATTATATATTTTTAGGTTCTGTATTCAGTTCCTTTTCTCTATGAATAACAACAAAAATTATGTGATATGTGATGTGGGGATTCAGTTCACACAATAAAGGTGGTTCAGTATTGCACATGTTAAATATGCCAAGAAAGGTGGTTCGATATTGCATAGATGGATTTGAACAATCCCATCCCTAGGCTATGTTCTCAGTTCCCAACTGCTTAATGTTGAATTCAGGTAATATTTCATCAAACTTGTAGGCAATAGAAATTTGAATGTTTGAGTTATCTAAGTACCTAGTACTCTAATATCACAATCCATATTATATATGGATATGTTGTGAAGATGTAATATGTATAGACAGGAGCTCCTCCAACAAGCCACATGGTGTTGCTGCTAGAACATGATGGGTTGTAAAGGTTCAACATGTGGTCTCTATTGCCTCCTTTGATTCCATCAAGGAACTATAGATGTTGATGGTGTTGGACTTGATGCAAAGGTACACATGGCCTACTGGTGAATAACCTGATATATTATTTTCAGAAAGTCTGACTATCTTTTTTGACTAGGCAAAAAGGAACTGCTTTGTTGAATTCTCTTCTTTAATCCTACTATATTATATTGCTCCTAGTGATAAACCTGATATGGATGCATGGATATTATTGTAATGATTGTTCCTATTCTAGTTGGATTAGTAGCCTTTTCCATAATATCTAAATGAGGAAGTTGTACCAACAATAACCACCTCATGGTCAGTTTAGAAGGACTGGAATGTAACATATCATCCAAAATGACTTGCAATGCATATACATTTTTATTTTCAGTTCCATTTTTATTATGTTAAGAAATATCTAAGATGCTTGAGTGATAATGAAGTATCTGTTTTAACCTGGTTCTTGAAATACGTAAGAATGGTATCTGATATTTCATCATCTTCATGATAGCATCTACCATCTACTCATGTGAGCAAGCTAAGAATTAGATCTTAGATTCTGATTATTGAAAACACGAAAAATGGTAGAAGATTACTAGTATTCAGAACATGTAATCCTTTCTCTTTAGGAGCAAGGAAAAAATGTTGTGAAAATATCCTTTTTTGGGTCGTCAAGTTTTATGGTGCCCTATCACCAGACCAAGAACCCCTCCATTGTTGATCTACATCTATGCTTGCATGATTAAGATTGAAAGAACCAGTTACAAATGGATGTGTTGGCATCTCTTTCTTCCTGTTAAGATACTAATTGAACAAGTTCTAAAATATTATTCTACTTTTTGAATGTAACAACAATCGTGTGCTAGAGATATCATTGGAAATCTATTTCATGAATTATTTTAGTTGAACTTCCTTTTCCATTTAGTTCCTAGCACAAAATACTAGTTTGAGAATTATTTGGATAAAATAGGGTAGACGCTTAGGAGTTCTTTAATACGATAGTACATCAAGGGATACTATTTTGGTTGGATATGTTGGTCACCTTATTCCTTTAATAAACTTTTGCAAGAAAGGTGAGTTTGGTGTCTGATTATCTGGTATCCATCAAGTAGAAAGTAATGACTATATTCTGATGTTTCCATCTATGATTGCTTCCTAAGAAGAGGGAAATGCCTCCAGGAAGCCTAAGGCCACATAAAATTTAGCTTACTTTTCATCTTGTTGCAAATGCTAATTCACTACAACATCTAAATGTGAAAGAGATCAGTAGCTAAATAACCATGAACATCACCTACCCAACAGAACATAAATCCAGAATAGAAGTTGTAAAGGAATACATGTATCAGGAAAATATGATATTGTTTTACTTATGCAATATCTCAGACCAAAATTCTTTCAAGAATCAAAATTATATTAATAAAATATAAATAGAACCAAAGGTAATCAAGTATTGTCTATAGAAAAGAGAATGTGATGGGTTAGTATATCAAATTGTAGAGATTCAACTTATGTATGTAAAGCACACATTGCTAGTTATCTCTTACAGTAAACATATGTAGATTATGTAGCTTTTAGAATCACCTTCTAACTCATGCCTAGTATCTTAGTAGGGGAAATTAAGGTATTTAAGTGGTGAAATAGAGAGATGAGTGGTATCTCGTGGGCATCATATCTCACTATATATTCTCTATAAAATTATGCACGTTGAAATTAGTAGAATGAATAATCACATTTCTCCATGTGAGCTTGATTCATGCAAGGTGGTCTTTGCATTCTTCTTCCTTGTTCATGGGAGGGCTTTTGAAGTTTGGTTCCACTTTTTTTGGATTAGATTTTTTTACCCATCAATCTATCTCTTACGACAAAATGCAGATGATAGTTCCTTTACTTCATAGAACCTTGTATGATATTTAAACTCTCAGTGAATGCTATATGATATTTTAAGTCTCAGGGACTCCCTTTCTGAATACGAAGTTGAATATCTTGATGAGCAGATATATTATCACGCTTCTCTACCTAAGTTTTGGTATTGAATGTGTTACTGCTTGTGTTATTGTATTTCAACATTAATTTGAGAAAATTTACATAATTTACACTTTATATGCTACATGGTTTTATCCTCTCTTCGTGCTTTGTTACAACGCAACACAAGTCCTAGAGATTTTGGGAAAACCATCAACTACTCGTACTAGAACACATTTTGTACTAATATTTTTCTCTCTGTCAGATTTGTGTCATGCACCCATTTTGGTCATACACATGTGATGAGAATTTTTTTAATTCCATGATATGATCCATCCATACTTGGAGGTAATCCAAACCATCTTCTAGATTGTTGTCTTGTCTTCCAACATGGAGGAGCTCCACCATCTGTTCAGACTCCAGAAAGCTTCAATTTCCATATTCGATCTACATAGCTTTGGGTGAACATAGCTCATCTGGAATAAACTATAGGGAAGTAGTACTATTTGATTCTAACTTTTATTTTGTATCCTGACAGTCATGTCATCTCAACTATTAAAAGAATAGCTCTTAGATCAGATCATTTACTAATTATGTCTTGATCATCCATCCTCTCCACATTATTCATCTTCCATCCATTGTTCTACATAATTTTAACATTGTTGCTTTCCTTCTTCTCACAACAAAATTGTCATTACACTAGATCAATCTGGTTGTGATCACGAGAAGAATGAGATCTTAGATTTTGATTGACTAATCTTCTATGTTTGAATAGAGTTAACTGACCAAGGATGTAATGACCCTGACCTGGGTTATGAGGTAACCTTGTTTGTTTTGGCTAAGTAAGTTTCTTAGAAATTTAATATAATACTCTAAGTAGTTTTTTTATCATTTAACACACTTATTTTTCAAGTTTGGTCGTGATTGAATGTTGTTTGAGCAATGTTCCTTTATTATGGACCAAAGTGCAATTTACCCAAGATGAGGGGTTATATTGCAATATGTCACATGTTGAACGTGCATTAAGTTCTTTAACATCATAAGAGAGAGAATGATGCTATGTGGTGTCTTGTAGAAAGCCTAAATTCCATGTTTGAACTTGTTTGAATAATGCTAGTACCTTGTGAACCGACTTTGGTACAAATTGTAATTTACCCAAAATGTGGGGTTGATATGAAAATTACCACCTCTAGAGTGTTCCAACTTCCTTTATGTATCATTTAGAGGAGAGATAAAGACACCATGTTGGAATCATTTATGAGTGGTAGTATTCTTGGTGATGAAAAGACCAAGAAAGGGGTTGAATAGAAACCCTAATTTGAGCTTATATTAAGTGTACCAGGTTGTAGTGATTAAATGGGAGTCCCTATCAGCCAAGGAGCCAAAGAAGAGACCCCCATATCATGTTGTTAACTCTTTGAATTTTCGAAAACGAGCTAAGCACCTCAGTAAAGAAATGGTTACTGGCTTGCAACTTTCCTTGGGAAAGGTTGCATTGATTTGTGAATATAATAATAATATGAGTGGAAGTGGCTTGTCCTAGAAGATAACCAAAGGGGGTCGACCCTTATTCCTTGCAATATCTTCAAGTTTTTATTTTTCATGGAAAGATAAAGATGGATTGCATGCAAGTACATGTGTCAATCCATGCATGGCCATGTGGCACCTACTAGTAGTAAATTGATAACACCTCTTACTCTCTCTCCCATGAATCTCAAGTATATATACCCTTCCTTTCACCCCATAGTGAAAATTTTCGAATTTTACCACCTCCTTGCTCTTATATATCGTGCATAGAGTCTTGGTATCGTTCATAGGTGATGTGGTATCGTGCATAGGGATTGGGTATCGGCCATAGCAAGTGGTATCAGCCATAGCATGTTGATATTGGCCATAGCATGTTGATATCGGCCAAGTGGAGTGTTGTTGGCCACAAGTGAGGGGGATATCGGCCAAAAGTGATGTCATATCGTGCATTAGTAGTGAGGTATCATGCAAGGTACTAAGGAGCAAGAAGGAGCTCAATTCTTAACCCTAAGGTGAGGCCATGATCATCTTTAACCTTGGATTGAAGAATGGATCTAGGGTTATGATCTTCGTTTCTTTTCTTCTTCACCAATTTGTTATCCATGGTGGTTCTTTGCATATAGAGGAGTTGTGAAGTTCATCTTCAACCTTAGGAACGTGATTCTTTGGAGCTTAGAGCTTTGAAGTTGTTTTTGAGGTGGGTTATATAACTTGAACTCTATCATGTTATTATTCATCAACTAATTTGATATACTTAATGAACTACTTTTAATTCCGAAATTTTCTGAAATAGTTGACGCAATTATGAGTTCTAGTAGTTTCTTAGACCTGTTTCCATGAACTATAACTGTTAGAACGAAGGTATAGAGGTTGAAGATGATGGTATCACCTTATAAAGTGATATCGGGTTCAAGCACACAAGCAGGCAACTCTAACCCGATATGGTGATGCACCTACACCACTAAAACTATATGGATATGATTTTATACTTTCTTGCATGATATGGTGGTGTAGTATACACCTCTTGCACGATAGGAGGTCAAGTATACACCTCAAAAATGATATTGGGTTAAGAAAACACCTCTTTTCCCGATATGGTGTGAAGCACACACACACCTCTTTGCGCGATATAGTGTGAAGCACACACACACCTCTTTGCCCGATATGGTGTGATGCACACACACACCTCAAAAGTGATATGGAATCACACGTACACCTCAAACCCGATATGGAATCATACATACACCTCAAGAGTGATATGGAAGCACACATACACCTCAAACCCGATATGGAAGCATACATACACTTCAAGGTCAATATGGTAAGCACACATACACCTCTAGGTGATACGGGTAGCAAGTATACTCCTTTAAAGTGGTAATGAATTAAGCATACACCTTTCGGACGATATAGTTTTCAGCACCTATCTCTAAAATGAGATGGAGGGTAACCCAATACACTAGATGACAAGAGTGGTAAGGTGGTTAGTACCCTAGTACATGTGATTGCCAATACACTAAAGTAGGGTGTGGCCAATATCTTCAAGTGAGGTGAGGATGTCACATCCATGAAGGGTGAAGTTGATACACCATATGAATGGTAAGTTTGATACCTTAATGGGTAAGGGTATGAGGGATATGATGATGCATAGACCGATATACACCTAACCCAATACATGTGTTCCACTTGACATACATGATTCAACCCTAGACACCTTGTAAAGGTGAGGGCAAGACACTCTTACGAGTGATGAGTGTAACACCAAGTAATGGTGTGGCTAATACCTTGATAGGTGAAACACCTAAAGTGATTGATAATGGTCAATCCTCTATCAACAATGTCTTAACGTGAGATGAGTCCATATCACTTGATGATAGTTGGGTAACTCAAGTGTGTGACTTATGGCCAAAAAACTACAAAAAATGTGATGAGTTTGTGCACAAAGGATTAGGATGGGATATACCCTAATACAAGATAAGTTGATGAACTTAAGCAAGTTAAAAGCAATAAGGGATGTGATACATCAAGGCATGATAAATACCACATCCAGCACCTCAAGGTTGATGCACCTTTATGCTCCTTAAATCAAATATACTTGGATGAGTAACACATGAAGTGTGTCATGTCAATTGTTAGATTAAGATGTAATGAGTTTAATGCACTTTGAAGAGTGTAGGCTAACATGCCTTGAGAAAGGGTTAAGCCAAGTTAATAAAGTATGATGTAATCAATATCCTAGTAAGGATGAGAGAGAATTGCATACTTTGTGTTGATAATCATTTAATGATAAATGATGAGAATAAATAGGTATAATTGAATACTTATGATATCAATGTTTGCTCATAGATGTGTGGAGTAATGAATTAGGGTATGGATTAATAATATGAACATGAAGCCCTATTCGGCTATAAAGGGAAACCCTAATGCTAATGATGGGAAGGTTGTATTTCTCTTATTGAATAAGCCTTGTAAGGCATGTTAAATACTTGTATAACAAGTATAATGATTAATGCCCTGTGAGCCATATGAATAAGTTGTTTCCTAGTGAGAGGTGACAAGATGTGTAATGGCTTTGTGAGCCAAGTGAATAAGTTGTTGCCTAGTGAGAGGTGACAAGATGTGTAATGGCTTTGTTAGCCATGTGAATAAGTTGTTGCCTATTGAGAGGTGACAAGATGTGTAATGGCCTTGTGATCCATGTGAATAAGTTGTTGCCTAGTGAGAGGTGACAAGATGTGTAATGGCCTTGTGAGCCATGTGAATAAGTTGTTGCCTAGTGAGAGGTGACAAGATGTGTAATGTCCTTGTGAGCCATGAGAATACTTGTAGAACAAGTGAAATGAATACCTTGGTCAGAGGACCTAGAGATAATGGTTACCTATTACGGTGGTAACAATGCTATGTGATGATCTAAGGGTTTGAATACCCAGATCCAATAATAATGATAATGATGTGAAGGGATGAGAATTCCCAATAATGTGATAAGGGACTGAGATCCCAAGTATCTTGTGTTTTATAGATTTGAAAAGTACGTGATAGATGTATTACACCTTTCTTTGTAGCATTTGTTGTGATTAATAATGATAACTTGGTTGATGCTAATAGAATGATGTAATGCACTTAATATATCACTAGAAACCATAAAATGTTGCCCTGACCCTAGATCCATTAGGGTCAGAATTTGATGAATGGTGAAATGGGTTTCCCGCGGCATAACCCGGAATGCATATTTTTTAATATGTGGGGGCATGGAGCCTAAGTGTCCATGACTCAGTAATTTCATAAGAATGTCTCAATTGATCACGGTGAACTGACCCGTGGCTCAGAGCATGGTGCCTATGTGACCATGGCTAGGAGTATGTTGTCAAAGTGACCATGACTCAGTAACTGGAGACGGTTGTTGTAGATGTTTCCCC
Organism: Alisma plantago-aquatica; assembly: GCA_963693085.1. NCBI lineage: Eukaryota > Viridiplantae > Streptophyta > Magnoliopsida > Alismatales > Alismataceae > Alisma > Alisma plantago-aquatica. The sequence goes on along the minus strand of OY856411.1, from coordinate 1,449,802,896 downwards.
TAAGAGAGCACAATTTATGATATAGCTCTAAGCAAGGATGACTATGTACCTTGGCACATCTATATTGCAGCTGACACAAGATGTCATGCTAAGCCTAAGTGGTCTCGTACTGACCGAGACAAGGACGGTCATGGAAACTGGCTCTTCCATTGACCTTGTATGGTACCGACTTGTGAGAAGTTTGTGGTCGGTTGGAGATAAATGAGGTATGATTCATCTCTTTAGGGCATAAGTGTGATTGTAAAATATGTTCAACTATATAGCATATCTACTTAAGGATTGAATACGAAAAACATTGTTTGATGTGCAATAAAGTTATACATCTTAGTTGATAGATGTTATTTATGTTTCTTTACATTCCTTGAAAACAAGATAGATGATTTATAACTCTACCATGGGTAGATGCAATGTTCTCCTTAAGAAAGGAGATTATTGTATTCTGATCATACAATGATTAATATTGCCTATTAAATATAAAAGAACCCATGCTCAATTTTATAATGTTTATCTACAATAATAATGTGGTCGGCAGAGAGTTATATCTCTCACTGGGATAATTGTCTCACCCTGTGGAATCCACAATTTTTAGGTAGACGTACACAAGGTGGTAGAGACCTTTCTGTAGAGGAGGAACAACAGTTGGGGTAGCAGTAACAACTCATATTGAGTGTATTGTTTGTCGTGACTTGTAGATAGAAGTCCTATGTGTCGTCTCTATACTCTCAGGTCCTTGGAGTTGGATCGTAGTGGTTTCATGAACAATCTTTTTATGTTGCTCCAGTATGTGTTTTGACAGAGAAACTATTACATGTTGTCCTCGAGATGAGATGAAACAATGTTGTACAATGTAAATCATGATATGTATGAGTTTTGGATCTTTCAGTAAAAGTTTTCAGATCAAGGATCTCTTTGCAAAATGGTTTTAAATTTTAGTGATTTTTGTTAATCTGCTGATTATGTTTATTCCACTTAATTAGTAACGATTTGTTTGTCGATTTGATGACGGTCATTACAAGTTTTGGTATCAGAGCTTAAGGTTTGATGAGTCTTCATAGACATAGGACTAAGGTGTTGAGTCTATTCTAGTGTCCTCCAGTATACCCTATAGTGACTTCTTCTTATGAAGAAGAAAGGGTGAAGTTTAAAAATGACTGGAGAATATGAGGAACACGTTGCTAAGAGCAATGTTTTTGCACTAGGAGAGGGTGCAAGGGATCATGCAAGGGAAGAATGAGTGCCTAAGAATTCCCATTTTGACCCAATCATGATAGAGAATCCTATTTTTATTCTCTTGTTGTGCAAGTTAGGACAATAGTGATGCATATAGTAGACTGGATACTAGCATTACAACCTATATTACCAGTCCTTAATGCAAAAACTTTGGGCTCTAAAAGGGGTCTTGAATCACATAGTCATGTTGGAATAGTGGAAAATGTGGGAAAGCTTAACATATGGTGAGAAAACAGACTCTGCCATAAGTATAGACAGATAGTACATCTGTGATGGTAATTCCCAAGGAGGCGCACTAAGCTGAGATTTAAAGAAATATCTCTACAATTCTAGAGACATTTGCCTAGTTGTTCTAAAAAGACAATGTTTTGGTGCCACCAGTGCAATAAATTCCTAGTGTACCAGGGCAGTAGTCACTAAGTAAAGGCAAAGGTCCTAACTTTCCACTTGTAAGAACTTCTGGCTTAGCTTCTACATCAGTAATAAGATCGATAATACCATGGTACGAGGACAAGACATGTTATAGATATAGACATGTTGAGCATACTAAACTCTTTTGTTTAATAAGAAGGGAGGAAATGACCCAACAATCGAGGCAGACTCGATAGGGCTTATGAAAGTTACAGACCAATAGTGTAAAAAGCCAAAAGAAACAACATAAAACAACTAGACTCTATGTGTTGAGTCAACCTAAAGCGGTAGATGACAGCGAGGGGAAACAGTCAAATAGAGCTTTTTCATTTTGATATACTTTCTCTTACTTTTATCTGATAATCATAAGAAGGATTGATGTTGTTGACTTCCCTTTGGTTTCCCTATGGGAACATAGGGAAGAAATGATGTGGACTAGAATTTATATTCTATTCAATTTTCTTTTAAATGCTTTATAATTGCTCTTATCTGTGTGAAAGAGGATGAGGTATAGAAGTGATTCCTGGAGAAAATCCAAGAATGCTAAGTCCTATGTTTTTGATGATATGAAAAATAAGGAATATGATAGTAAAAAAAGTGCATACTACCTAATCTCAGTACTTGTATACCCTGGCCAGGTATTCAACTATTGAAGATAAGGTGAGTATGGAACTCTTAGATTGTTATCTTTATGATTACTCTGATCATGTAGTCATTTTGAGACAATCTAGTGAGCATACTGAAACGGGAAATATGGCATGGATATTTTTATCACATCCTAAGCACAGTAAATGGAATCTAAGATGATCTCAGATCAATCTGTGTGCATGAGGAAGTAGAAGAATATAATCCTCATGATAAGAGAATTAGAATAAGGGAGATGATCCATGTTTGATAAAGTATGTGTGAATAGTAAAGATCTTTTCCATAATGTGGAAATGGGAAATGTGATAATATCACAAAATGTTCATGAACATGTTAGATAATAACAAAGAAAGGAGTGATGACATGTAATCATCCTTATAATTCCTATGTTTATGGCAAGGAACCTAGAATGAAACAAGAGTAAGTGACTCATGAACAGTTTAAAGTTCATACGATAATCAGAGGAGATGATAATCTCTTCTCTTTGATAAACAACCCTGGGTGATGATGGGGTGATAAGAGGAATATGTTTCTTTGTGTTCTCTCCTTTTAGGGACATGGCAATCAAGTGAGTACTATGACACTTGATGTGCATGGATTAGAAATAATCCATTGATGGATACTTAGAAAAGTATCAGTTCATCTTGGACTTTGGTTCCAAGATAAAGATATGTGTAATAAATAATGTCCCAAAGATGAAAGAAAGATCCTTTTATATGTGTGGCTTTGGTATTAACAATAGAGAGATGGAAATGATGAGGATGTGATGTATTTTTGACACATGTGACGGATACCAAAGTAAGGAATTCTAGTATCTAAGAAATATTAGGTGGTATGGGAAGTAAAAACATAACTCCTAATCAGATGATTTATGTTGGTTACCTGGAATGGTCAACTGTGAAATCAGTCTAGTTACATAAAATAGTATGGACATCATATGTTAGGGGTTTATGATCTGCTTAAACATAATGTCGATAAGGATGTACTAATTGAAGGAACAATTGTAAAATCATTGTGGGAAAATCTTATCAAGCTAAAAATAATTCCTTAGAATACCCCTATTTAGATCTGTTAAGGCAACTTATACATAACATCTAAAGATACCTCTAAGATATGTTCTTAATTGATAAGTAACCTCCCCTTATGACAAGAGAATATACAACTAATGGGATAGTTGGTACAAGTAGTAAGAAAGTTTAGTGTTGTGTCAGCAGGTTAGATGGCACAGCATATGTATGATAAGACTTGTAGTCCCAAGTGGGTGACAGAACATAACTCTGGTCTTTCTTTGGAAGTGAAATGCTAAACTGAATGAGGAGTATGGAAGATTCCCTAGAATCAAGAATCTTGTCACATAAAGTTGTAAGTTGAGAAAGGTGACAAATCAGTGAGGTTTGACCCTGAGTTAAATAAGGTATGTATAATGTTTCTCTGTCTAAGAAAAGTGTTACCTGAAATAGAGTTGACTCTACAGTCAATAATGAAAAAGACAGTGGAGTATGCGTCCTGTGTGATAGATTCTACGATAACCCTATGTGGAAGAACTTTGTATTGATCAAAGTTCTATGGTATCTCCATGACGTTAAGATGTTATGTGGAGACTTGATGATATGATGAATGAATAATATCTATCTCCCTTTACCTGGGATTTCAGGGACAAAATCCTTGTTAGGGGTTTATAACTTGTAATGACCCTGACCAGGGTTATGAGGTAAACTTGTTTGTTTTGGCTAAGTAAGTTGCTTAGAAATTTAATATAATCCTCTAAGGAGTCTTGTTATCATGTGACACACTTATGTTTCAAGTTTGGTCCTGATTGAATGTTGTTTGAGCAATGTTCCTTTATTTTGGACCACAGTGCAATTTACCCAAGATGAGGGGTTATATTGCTATATGTCACATGTTGAACGTGAATTAAGTTCTTTATCATCATCAGAAAGAGAATGATGCTAAGTGGTGGCTTGTAGAAATCCTAAATTCCAAGTTTGAACTTGTTTGAATAATGCTAGTACCTTGTGCACCGATTTTGATACAAATTGTAATTTACCCAAAATGTGGGGTTGATATGCAAATTACCACCTCTAGAGTGTTCGTACTTCCTTTATGTATCATTTATAGGAGAGATAATTAATGAGACATAATGTTGGAATCATTTATGAGTGGTAGTATTCTTGGTGATGAAAAGACCAAGACAAGGGTTTAATGGAAACCCTAATTTGAGCTTGTATTAAGTGTATCGGGTTGTAGTGATTAAATGGGATTCCCTATCGGCCAAGGAGCCAAAGAAGAGACCCCCATATAATGTTGTTAACTCTTTGAATTTTCAAAAACGAGACAAGCACCTCAATAAAGAAATGGTTATTGGCTTGCAACTTTCCTTGGGAAAGGTTGCATTGATTTGTGAATATAATAATAATATGAGTGGAAGTGGCTTGTCCTAGAAGATAACCAAAGGGGGCCGACCCTTATTCCTTGCATTATCCTCAAGTTTTTATTTTGCATGGGAAAATAAATATGGAGTTCATGCAAGTACATGTGTCAATCCATGTATGGCCATGTGGCACCTACTAGTAGTAAATTGATGACACCTCTTACTCTCTCTCCCATGAACCTCAAGTATATATACCCTTCCTTTCACTCCTTAGTGAAATTTTTCGAATTCTACCACCTCTTTGCTCTTTGATATCATTCATAGAGCCTTTGTATCGTTCATAGGTGATGTGGTATCGTGCATAGGTCTTGGGTATCATTCATAGAAAGTGGTATCGGCCATAGCATGTTGATATTGGCCATAGCATGTTGATATCAGCCAAGTGGAGTGTTTTTTGCCACAAGTGAGGGAGATATCAGCCAAAAGTGATGTCATATCATGCATTAGTAGTGAAGTATCGTGCAAGGTGCTAAGTATCAAGAAGTAGCTCAAGCCTTAACTCTAAGGTGAGGCCATGATCATCTTCAACCATGGATTGAAGCATGGATCTAGGGTTATGATCTTCCTTTCTTTTCTTCTTCACCAATTTCTTATTCATGGTTATTCTTTTCATATAGAGGAGTTATGAAGTTCATCTTCAACCTTAGGAATGTGAAGATTTGGAGCTTGGATCTTTGAAGTTGTTCTTGAGGCGGGCTATATAACTTGAACTCTATCATGTTATTATCCATCACCTAAATTGCTATACTTAATGAACTACTTTCATTTCCGAAATTTTCTGAAATAGTTGATAAAATTATGAGTTCTAGTAGTTGGTTAGACCTGTTTCCATGAACTATAACTGTTAGAACGAAGGTATAGAGCTTGAAGATCATGGCATCACCTTATAAAGTGATATCTGGTTCAAGCACACAAGCAGACACCTCGAACCCGATATGGTGATGCACCTACTCCACTAAAATGATATGGATATGATTTTATACTTTCTTGCACGATATAGTGGTATAGTATACACCTCTTTCACGAAAGGAGGTCAAGCATACACCTCAAAAATGATATTGGGTTAAGCACACACCTCTTTGCCCGATATGGTGTGAAGCGTGCACACACCTCTTTCCCCGATATGGTGTCAAGCACACACACACCTCTTTGCTCGATATGGTGTGAAGCACACACACCCCTTTGAACAATATGGTGTGAAGCACACACACATCTCAAAAGTGATCTGGAAGCACACATACACCTCAAACCTTATATGGAAGCATGATATGGAAGCACACATACACCTCAAACTCGATATGGAAGAATACATACACCTCAAGGTCGATATGGTAAGCGCACATACACCTCTAGGTGATACGGGTAGCAAGTATACACCTTTAAACTGATATTAGGTTAAGCATACACCTTTTAGACGATATGGTGTTGAGCACCTATCTCTAAAATGATATGGAGTGGAACCCAATACACTAGATGACAAGAGTGGCAAGGTGGTTAGTACCCTAGTACATGTGATGCCCAATACACTAAATTAGGGTGTGGCCAATATCTTCAAGTGAGGTGAGGATGTTACATCCATGGAGGGTGAATTTGATACACCATATGAATGGTAAGGTTGATACCTTAATGGGTAAGGGTATTAGGGTTATGATGATGCCTAGATCGATATACACTTAACGCAATATATGTGTTCAACTTTACATACATGATTCAACCCTATACACCTTGTAAAGGTGAGGGCAAGAAACTCATAAGAGTGATGAGTGTAACACTAAGTAATGGTGTGGCTAATACCTTGATAGGTGAAACACCTAAAGTGATTGATAATGGTCAATCCTATATCAACAATGTCTTAACCTGAGATGAGTCCATATTACTTGATGATAGTTGGGTAATTCAAGTGTGTGACTTATGGCCAATAAACTACAAAATAAATGTGATGAGTTAGTGCATAAAGGATTAGGATGGGAAATACCCTAATACAAGATAAGTTGAAGAAATTAAGCAAGTTAAAATCAATAAGGGATGTGATACATCAAGGCATGATAAATACCACATCCAGCACCTCAATGTTGATGCACCTTTATGCACCTTAAATCAAATATACTTGGATGAGTAACACATGAAGTGTGTCATGTCAATTGTTACATTAAGATGTAATGAGTTTAATGCACTTTGAACAGTGTAGGCTAACATGCCTTGAGAAAGGGTTAAGCCAAGTTAATAAAGTATGATGTAATCAACATCCTAGTAAGGATGAGAGAGTACTGCATACTTTGTGTTGATAATCATTTAATGATAAATGATGAGAATAAATAGGTATAATTGAATACTTATGATATCAATGTTTGCTCATAGATGTGTGGAGTAAGGAATTATGGTATGGATTAATAATATGAACATGAAGCCATATTCGTCTATAAAGGGAAACCCTAATGCTAATGATGGGAAGGTTGTATTTCTCTTATTGAATAAGCCTTGTAAGGCATGTTAAATACTTGTATAACAAGTATAATGATTAATGGCCTTGTGAGACATATGAATAATTTGTTTCCTAGTGATAGGTGACAAGATGTGTAATGGCTTTGTGAGCCATTTGAATAACTTGTTGCCAAGTGAGAAGTGACAAGATGTGTAATGGCCTTGTGAGCCATGTGAATACATTTTTGCCTAGTGAGAGGTGACAAGATGTGTAATGGCTTTGTGAGCCATGTGAATAAGTTGTTTCCTAGTGAGAGGTGACAAGATGTGTAACGGCCTTGTGAGCCATGTGAATAAGTTGTTGCCTAGTGAGAGGTGACAAGATGTGTAATGGCCTTGTGAGCCATGTGAATAAGTTATTGTGTAGTGAGAGGTGATTAGATGTGTAATGGCCTTGTGAGCCGTGAGAATACTTGTAAAATAAGTGAAATGAATACCTTGGTCTAAGGACCTAGAGGTAATGGTTACATATTACAGAGGTAACAATGCTATGTGATGATCTAAGGGTTTGAATACCCAGATCCAGTAATCATGATAATGATGTGAAGGGATGAGAATTCCCAGTAATGTGATAAGGGACTGAGATCCCAAGTATCGTGTGTTTTAAAGATTTGAAAAGTACATGATAGATGTATTACACCTTTCTTTGTAGCATTTGTTGTGATTAATAATGATAACTTGGTTGATGCTAAAAGAATGTTGTAATGCACTTAATATATCATTAGAAACCATGTAATGTTGCTCTGACGATAGATCTATCAGCGTTAGAATTTGCTGAATGATGAAATGGGCTTCCCGCGACATAACCCAGAATGCATGTTTTTGAATATGTGGGGGCATAGAGCCTAAGTATCCATGACTCAGTAATGTCATAAGAATGTCTCAATTGAGCATGGTGAACTCACCCGTGGCTCAGAGCATGGTGCCTATGTGACCATGGCTCAGAGTATGGTGCCTAAGTGACCATGACTCAGTAACTGGGGATGGTTGTTGTAGATGTTTCCCCTAAGAGAGCACAGTTGACACTGTAGCTCTAAGCAAGGATGCATATGTACCCTGGAACAGCTATATTGCAGTTGACACAAGATGTCCTACTAAGCGTAAGTGGTATCGTACTGACGGAGAGAAGGGAGGTCATGACAACCGGCTCTTCCATTGACCTTGTATGGTACCGACTTGTGAGAAGTTTGTGTTCGGTTGGAGATGAACGGGGTATGATTCATCGCCTCAGGGCATAATTGTGATTGTAAAATATGTTCAACCGTGTAGCTTATCTCCTTAAGGATTGAATACGGAAACATTGTTTGATGCGCAATACAGTTATACATCTTAGTTGATAGATGTTATTTATGTTTCTTTACATTCCTTGCAAAGTAGATAGATGATTATAACTATACCATGGGTAGATGCAATGTTCTCCTTAAGAAAGGAGATTATCTTATTCTGTCCATACAATGATTAATCATGCATGTTAAATTTAAAAGAACCCATGCTTAGTTTTATAATGTTTATCTGCAATAATAATATGGTCAGTGGAGAGTTATATCGCTCGGTGGGACAATTGTCTCACCCCGTGGGATCCACAATTTTTAGGTGGACGTGTACAAGGTGGTGGAGACCTTTCTACAGAGGAGGAACAATAGTTGGGGCAGCAGTAACATCTCAGGTTGAGTGTACTATCTGTCGTGACTTCTAGATAGAAGTCCTACGTGTTGTCTTAATACTCTTAGATCCTTAGAGTTGGATCATAGTGGTTTCATGAACAATCTGAGATTTTGACTTGAATGCCTCGAGGTTTTATGTAGCTCCAGTATGTGTTTTGATAGAGCAACTATTACATGTTGTCCTCGAGATGAGATGAAACAATGTTGTACAATGTAAATCATGATATGTATGAGTTTTGGATCTTTCAGTAGAAGTTTTTTGATCAAGGATATCCTTGCAAAATGGTTTTAAATTTTAGTGATTTTTGTTAATCCGCTGATTATGTTTATTCCTCTTAATAAGTAATGATTTGTTTGTTTGTTTGATGAAGGTTGTTACAAAGGAAGCATGTAATATCACAATTTTCTAGTTTCTCCAAAGCAAGCCGACAACTAATAAAGGTTGGCATAGAGGAGCTTATCTAGGTGCTCTACTATGTGCATAGTATCTGGGAATAGCAGGAGAAGGATAATGTACAATGAGGCATATATTTAGATCTGATTATCATCTTAAAAGGTTTGAAAGCATATGCTCTTGACCACAGTGGGATGCTGTAGCTGACAACCTAGTGAGGCTAAGTTGTACATGGCGTTGTCCTGCTGATGATGTTAGCAAGGTAACAATGTCACCATTAGTATTGGTAAGTTGAAGGTAGAGATGGAGCTGCATATAGAGATTATGGAAGGGGAGTGATAATGATGTCTACTAAATGATGTTGGGTAATTGGTATGTGTTTCAAGCATAAGCATATGTGATTATGCTCAGTCTACAAATTTCCAATAACCTAAGAATGTGTTGCATTGAGCTATAGTCAGATGCTCTAAGTGTGCTATTGGAGATCAGATCATAGAAAAAGGATTTTTTTCCTTCATGTAGGTCATCAATGATATTGATAAGCACAACCTCTCATTTGACTATGTAAGCTTCTTCCACATACTCTAAAATGGCATAGTGTTGGTTTTTTTATATTTGACTTCTTCTTGTGACACTAGTGGTTCACTAAGTTTGTCAAGATAAAGTTGGGCATCTTAGAGGCCAAGCATATGTCAAAAATTACTCTACTCACACAAAATAGTAATATACTACTCTTGATAATGTATTCGTCAATAAAGTTGAGTAGTCTTTCTATTTGGTACAATGGTCATTTTTAGAAACCATAGGAGATTTTTAGACAATTAATGACTCGTAAATTGCTCTCTTTCAATATTAAAGCAATTTTATTATTCATCCAGTTATGTAGCCTAGAACAATGAAGAGAATTACCACTATATATGATATATTTCACAATGACTATAATCTAAGACACTTGAGGATTAATTGTTTGTAAACACTAGAGGTAAACTATTAAGTATCCTATTGTGAATTTCTTACTATAAGATGAATATATCGAGATTGAAAAAATGAAAATATCATGTGTATGTTTATCACAAAAAATACCAACCATGATAGCTAGCAGTCTTACTGGAGGAAGAGGTATCAATTGTCACTATTAAAATTGACGTGAACAAAGATGAGATATCTACTATGATTTTTCATTTAAAAATTATATTGACAGTTGAAGAACCTCAACTAAGATATAAACATTCACATATTTTTCTGATAATAGGGGATGAATGTACCTAAGTCTAGATAAGGCGTAGAGTGTAATATTGGTAAACTAGCATGTAAACACACCGTTCTTGTCGACATGACCAATGTTGATTTGAACAAAGTCGTGATCCATGGCAATAAACAACCTATTTGTAGACGAGCACCTCCTAGAGAGGTAAAGTTCCTTAACTTGGCCCTCCTCAATATAATTTATATATAGTGGGAATGCATATAAATGAAACCCATGTAATGGCTTTATATATAGCAGGAATGCAGACAATGTAGACCCATGTATTGGCCTATAGTCAGCATGGCACCCACCCTTAAAAAATAGTAATATGTACCATCTACTTTGGCCTTTTTCTATTCTCTATCCCTATATTCAGGCATCCCCATCTATGTTTGCAACCGATAAAAATGACCATGCCTCCAAGAAGCATAATAAAGTCCACGATAAGGTCCAGGGAAGGTGTCTGAAATCTCATGGAGGGAGATATGTTCTTGATGTTCATTTTATATCTTTTTTCATGACTTGATATATATTTTACACCCAATTAAGTTATAACTTTTTCTTCTATGGTGATTGTTGTTAAACACCCAAAGAGAAGTGTTGTAAGTACATTACCTAAAAAAAAGAGGATTTAAGGAGATCACTGCTCTCAACTAGTGAGGTTTGTCCTAGATATTTATTATAATATCCATCATCCAAATTCTCTTAATGATATGATTATTATGAGTGGAGCCACCTATAAACAAGAAAATTTAGTTTATCCCTGAGTTGATGCTACTAATTTAGTCAAAGTTTCCTCTTTGTGTTTTGAACACATGGAGATGAGGTAACCAATGAAATCTAATTGCTTCTATGTATAGAACGAATCAATAAGGTATCGACTAATGAGATGTTAAGAGAAGGCCTTTTACATATAAAAAAGAATATGACAGACTACTATGATGGGTAAACATTTGCTATAATTTAAAACTAATAATGTCATTGGGTTGTACTTCCAAATGGTCTAAATGAATGACCTTATTGTGAAGCTTATAGACTGTAAATTCTGGACAATCAATGGTGCACATGGACTATCTTACAACTCTCCCATATAATGCATGGGATGTAACCAAACATGGATGAGCTATCTAGATACTTCTTCTCGTCTATGCAAGGTGCTAATTTTCGCATCTTGTTCTGATAGAAACCTTAATTTATGCCATTTATGAATGTTGATATATTTTTATTAACCTATCTAGATGATCTTTACCTTATGCCTTGTATGAATTCCAACTTCATCTCAATAGACGACCATATCTCACTATCGTACTGTTATACATAGAATTATTTTGAAGTGATTGCAACTACTCACGTCCTGGAGTTGTATACTATTTGTGATTGATCTTGTGGTTCATTTCTCTTTGTATACTTTTTCAAAGGAAAGACAGGTTTGTCTTGTATCTGGTGGTGGTTAGAGAGAAAGGTTTTTATAAGTTTACACTATTTGGTTGCAGAGATGTTGATTATTTTTACAATTAGTGTTTTCATGAGGAGCTTGTTAAAATGGACATAATTGGAGAGGTTTGTTGGTGGCCTAAAAATTTAATAAGGGTAATTTTTTTCTTCTATATTTTGGTGGCTTACTGGGGTATCCTTTTAGATGATTGCTTCTCTGACTAGGTAGATGGCATGCCACCCACATGTAAGGGGCTTCTATTTTCTTGACGTACATGGTATCATGTATATTTAACCATACAAGCAACTTTAAGTATGTGTAGGTGTTTGGGTGGTGTTTTGGTGTTTGTGAGGGTGGTCCACCATATGATTGAAATTCAATAAATACTGGTTGGTAACTCCAGGTAGATAACTAGTTGGGAAGCGCATCTGACTTGGGATTCAGCTTGTTTGAGGGGGGGTTCATACATGTTACAGTTTGGATCATAAAATTGTGGTGGTGGACCCCCACAAGGATGACAAGGTGGTGGGTTTGACAGGGTGAACCCCTCTAGGATGCTTAGATCTATTCCAAATACCCCACAGTTTCCATGACATCTTCTATCTAGAAACCATACAGTGGTTTTGAGGCCATGTACAGTGGGATAGGCAGATTTTGTACAATAGGTGTAGGCCATGGCACACTTACAAAGCTGAAGTATCCCCTCTAATATGTATTATTTTATTGGTGACTTATCCAAGTTTGCAACTGAAAGGCGCTTTGGTGTGAGTTGAAGATATATAATTCTAGTGAGATTATATTAAGAAACAAAACATATTGTCTGAAGGAATACCTATTAAATTATATGTTATCAGTTTTTTTCATATTCAAATTCCATCTACTAATATGTAAGGGTATAGCCTAATTAAAATATGATATGCTAATTTAGATAAATGTCCATTTTTTGTCTTTACCTTCTACTCAAATTATTCTTCATGATTTTGCATGATAAATTGCTTTTCATTGCAAGTATCAACTGACCCTATTTTATTTCTTTGATCTATAGTTTTTAGAACATATTAAAGTTTTGTTGATATGTACATAGGTAATAAATAACTTTAGAGTATGGTATCTATAGAAGATTAAACTCATAAGGAGTGTTCCCTCCTTAGATCAGACAATTATGACATATAATTCTAGAAGAGAACCTATATACCATTCTCAGACGCAACCTTCATGACTTGAAATCTGAGTCACCATATTCTGAGAGTCAGAATTGCACTTGCCTGCATTCCAAATCATTGATGTTGTCAATTACTTAGATATCATTACTATTTCCCATTGACATCATATCTAGTGAATGGCTCTTTCATTGCAATGTGGAACAAAGTCCATGGAAAGACACTCCCACGGTCCCTAGAATGGGAAAGACCTTCTGACATTGCAGTAAGGTACAATAACCAAGTGCTTGTTTATTAGTCAATTCAATTATCTATGTATACAAACCTTCATTTATATTTGTTTATATAAGTAAACACACCCTTCAACTACAAATAACAACAAACATTCATGTTTTATTGATGGGATAATCTCGACACTTCTAGATGAAAGCATGTCACAAAAGAGAAGTGGGTGCAGTGGAATGAGTATAAACCAAGGCGTGTGTTGATATAGTAAATCCTAGAAATACTATATCCAGGAACATTGTAAAGGATACGTTTGGCTCTAAAATGCATCTGCAACAGTGTAGAACAGGGAGAAATACATTGGGCTTGGCATACTTTGTTGTATTATAGATTGTTCTTGATATTTGATAATATGACTTGTTGTTGTATTCTTAGTCTTGTGTGTTTTACGTTTGTTATTGATATAAAGTTTAATGCCACAATTACTTTTTCCATGTTAGGTTTATTTGGAAGTTCCCAAGAACCCACTTCCCTCTTTCTCATAGATGGAAACATTTATTTCTTATAGAAATAATTGGTCAGATCTCCCTTTTTCTGCTGATGTTTGTCATGACTTTCTAACAAGAAATTCCACTTATTCATTTTGTACTAATATTTTTCTCTCTACCAGATTTGTGTCATGCACACATTTTGGTCATACACTTATGAGAATTGTTTGAATTCCATGATATATATCCATCCATACATGGAGGTAATCTAGACCAACTAATAGATCGTTGTCTTGTCTTCCAACATGGAGGATCTTTACCATCTATTCAACCTCCAGAAAGATTTAATTTCCATATTCCATCAACATAGTTTTGGGTGAACTTAGCTCATCTTGAATAAACTATAGGGCCGTAGTACTATTTGATTCTAATTTTTTTTTGCAATCTATCATACCATCTCAACTCATATCTAGGCAGCCTGAAACTCATTCCAGACTTTAGAGAACATACGACAGACATAGATGCAACAAAACATCTCAGTAGATATTAGGGAATGCACTACTAATCATCAAATGAGATAGAAACATTCAGGACAATAGGCATACAAGATATTCCTCAAAATCAAACAACATATACATAAAAACTCTCCAAGTAGAAAAAAACTTAATAACGTTAATACAATTATAGAATGATAAGGATCTTGACTAAGGATCTTAAGAAGCTTTCTTGTATTGTTGTCTGAACTCTGAAGTTGCTAAATTACTTCCCATTGCTTTGATCTTATGTGTGAAGGCCTAAAGCTTAATGTTGTTAATGATTGTGTGAAGGCACTACAAATCTAATTTGTTGAGAAGGCACAGATTTCAGTTATCTTTGTTGATTCCACGTGTGAGGTCATAGTTCAATCTACTTGTGGTTCAGTTTTCCAATACTTTTCATATTTTAGAAGTTCTTTGGTTGATATTTTTGATGTCAAAAACCTCCAATAGATTTAGGGATTTCTTTTGTAGTTCCTAGTTACTCTTGTTCACGATCAACTTGGAGTCCACTAATTATTCTAATCAATTTTACAAAGAGTAAAAATTCTTCCTATATATTCTGTAGATTCGTACTAATTTTTTTTTGCATTTATCACTGATAAATAAAGCCTCTCCAAGTCAGATAGAGGGATCTCTAAATGCTCACAAGGATTATCCTAATCTCCTAAAGCTCATAAGAGTTATTCTAATCTATTTTATGCACTTGGGTCATCCAAGAGAAGAATAAGGTGCCATCAATGAGTATTGCATGGGTCATCACCTTGACGATATGTTTGAATGTCTTGATAAACCTTTAATGTTCACCAAATAGATTAACAATACTACATATTATACTTGGTATAAATGCAGGTGGTAGTTTCTAAACTCATTTATCAGTTATTCTTTTTAGCTGAGTGGATTTCAGATTTGAACTAGTTTTATCAGCAGACACTAATCTTATAAGACCATGGAACTTCCATCAAAATCTTACCATCATAATACTTTTTTTCTATGAAAGTTTAAGGAATAACGGTTTAAAAGGTTCTACTTCTTATAACCTATTCTTCACAAGTATTCAACTCTAAGATACATAACCTGAGTTCTCAATGACATGTCCTCTTTCACACAACATATTCGTAAACCAAGTGCAATTACACAAAAAAATCAACGTACACACAATTATGCTCCATGGTATCTATTTTTATATGGTTATTATAATAGTTTTCACTATAAATCCTAACTAAAGTTTACCCATGTCATTAATAGGACGATGAGAAACCCATAGAGGGAGACCTTGTATGTCTTATTTCATATTCATTATGTAATTCACTTTTGTTATTAGTTTGAAACCCCTAACCAGTAATACATGTAGAAGGTAGATAGATTTAGACACGTACAATTTAACTTTATCTTGTTGTGCATGACAACTAAGTGTAGCATTCCCACTATTGGAGTTCTCATTGATTCATTACACCAATGGGTTTACTTATAGATCCCAATCAATGAACTCAGTATGTTGAATTAGTGGTTACTTCATCTGTGTCTATTCCTTTATATGTTACATAGGTAGGTATATGCTAACTAAGCTTAGACATTGCTTGGCAATACACATTTTTGATTGTAAACTATTGTAGGTTCTCCAAGAAATTGATCCTTATCTTCGTAGTCAATAGATAGCTTGAGGGGATTTTCAAGGCAATTTTCTACATCTATAGGTTCATGATCATTTCTACCAAAAGAGGGGATATTACCCTCCTCATCTTATTTATCTTGGGTGTTTTCATCCTACCTAAAGGTATTGTTGTACTTTCCTGTTACCATTCGGAATTGTACCTTTCTTTTGGGATAATTCTAACATAAAGTGTGTTTGTTTGTGAATCTATGATTTTGGAGTTGTTTCTTTCCTTTTAATGGTAAGGGTTATGAAATGACTATTTATACGAGCATGTCACTAGGACTACTCTAACTATTTATTTGAATATGTCATTAGGCACAACACTGGAGATAGCTTATCAAAATCATGGACACTGATGTAGATCCTTTACCGAATGCTTCAGCATATCGTGGTTGGGACTGTCATATCAGTCAGGTGAAAACCTCTAGCAAGAAACCTCTCTATCAAAGCTAGCTGAGATCTCTCTTGCTTAGTATATATATGCATCTAGGGTTGAATTTGGCTACTCGAAAGACTACCACGTCCAAAGTTTTGACTCTTCTTTTGTATGTGCAATAGGAAATTCTTCAACACGGTCATTGTGATATGTACAGTTACATGTCTGCCTTCTCTCTCTAAAAGGTATTTGTGCTATAAGGTCTACTATAAATCATATTGAGTTTTCCTCGTCTTGCTAATTCATTAAGATGCTTGTCCATATTTGATATCTTAAACTTGATGATGGATTGGTGAAATATTGCATGCCAAACAATTTTCTTCCCTTTGTGGTAATAGTTATTGACTATATGTTGGTACTTTTTGTAGGTATTTGTGGAGAAAACGAGATTGCCTAATGGTGTTAATGCTTCAGTAAACTCAGAGGGAACATTAGGTATTGCTCAAATATCCAACTTCTTGATGGCACTGTGGTTGCATTGGATGAGTATTCCAGAAGTTTTGTCCTAGAAAGGATCAGTGAGAGGTCATTGACTGTCCCGCCCTGTTATGTTTATTGTACTTTGAGGATACATGAGAAATGAGCACTTGGTTTCACAGAACTCTTCAATACATGTAGGTGTCTGATCAACCTTGTTGCATTCACACAATGCATTCAATGGGGTTTTTTGTTGACCACTAGAGAGGGACATGATGTACGTGATCACTGGTGAAGCCACATGACTCTCTATTGCTATTTGTCATTAGGCTTTCTTGCATGTATACCCATACTTCACCAACTCATTGGGAAAAGGAGAACACAAGGACACTAATCAAGGATACATACTCTTCTGCCAAGATGCGTGTAGAAGATCACTGAATCATTAACATATGTATATTCTTTTCTTCATAAACATTGTGTAATAGGGGAAAGGTATATGTCCTCCCCATGTACATTCCATGTTTCATTATAAATGAAAGTAAGATTGTTGGCATAATGAGCATAACTTGGTGTAACTACTACAATTTTGTTACTAAAAGAGTTATGCACTAACAAATTATATAATATATGAATAATCAAACTATGCATATATGTATGTGTAATAGATGACACTACATATGTATCTAGATGCCTGATCCAAATATATATATATATATATATATATATATATATATATATATATATATATATATATATATATATATATATATATATATATATATATATATATATATATATATATATATATATATATATATATAGTAATTGCTACCTTTCTCTACACATTAACTACATATAAAATGTATTAACTTCATCTTTTTGCTACATACTGTCATACATTTAGCTATAATTACACTTACATTTAAATATGTAAGGACAATATCTAGCTACGCTTCAGACTACATATGAATTTATAGCAAATGGATTATCTAACTATATATTTGAAAAATATAGTTAAAGTCTTTAGCTATACAAGCATATACTACAATTTGTATATTTAAAGAAATATGTAGTTAAATCCTTTAGCAACAAAACATGGGGTTTTGCTATAAATTTTTTTTATAGTTAAAGACCACTTGTTTTGTAGTGTGGTCGCAATACATGTCAAACTGCCTCTATTTTTATTATTTTTTAAAAATATTTTAATATTGGTTTTGTTGAAAAGTACTTTTGTAAGGATTCTAATGGTTTTTATTCTATGAAAAACTCTTTACGAATCAAAAGTTATAAGCAAAACAAAAAATAAATATAAAAATAAAAAATAGTTGTTTAATAAGAGGAGAGAGTGAGTGGGGGAGGAAAAGAGGAGGTGCGGACCACAAGCTGACAGGGGCGATTTCAGCTGCGCGCGCTTGTGCTCTACATCCCCCAACACATGAAGGAAATATAGTTTTTACTTTTTCACTACTATGAACCTTATGCGCCCATTGTGTAGGGTTCTCTTCCTGAATGGTCGGTTGGCAAATAAATGCACGATACGAAAAAGACATAAATAGACACTTTTTGCTCTTTTTTTGGGACACTAATGGAAGGGGATACTTGTATAGAGACACACATATTTTGTCACCCGAAGAGGAATTAGAGTGAATAATTTTTTCAACGTTTAATAAAAAAAAGGCCGAACATGGTCTCCAACAGCCAATTTGGCCTTTTTTATTAATCAACTAGGTTATATATCCCATATCATGAAGACAACTCCTCTAGTGAGAGAAAGCTCCAAATTCTCTCTAAAAAAACCTCTGATTCCATCATCTAGCCACATCCATCGAGCTCCAGATCTCACCCCGACCTCCTTCGGACGGTTACAACGCCAACCACAGATCCACACCGGAGCTTGGCGTCACCCAAAAACCCCTAGAGACATCTCCTCACAGAACAACCCAACTTGGAAGCTTGCATCTCCAGATACCACACCCCCAAATTAACATCGAGAGGATTACAAACCATTTACTCTTGGGGAATACCATTGCGGCTGGCGCACACATCTGCCTTGAAAGCTGCAAACAAAACTTTGATTCCCAACCAAGAATACTGGAGTAGTCCGACATGGATAGATCAAATCTTTATACTTAGGACAGCCCTACTACGACTAAACCCATCAGCTGCTTAACAACATACTGACTATCCCCCAACATGAGAACAAGAGGACATTTCATGGTAGCTCAGAGTCAAAACAAGCACCTCAAATGAAGGATCAACACTCCACTTAATCTCTATAAGGCTTATTAGAATAGAAAGACTTCATCTATGTCAACACCGCACAACCCTCTCCATTCTGATCCAAAGATGGCTTCACATTTTCTGTTCATAAGCTACCCTTTAGATGATCCAGATAACCACTCCATCATATAACTACCAAGAGCATGGAAGTACCACAAACATGACCTCCCATCCGGCATCAACCGGATCTAGATTGGCAACAAAAACATCGATGGCATTATTGACTGTAATAAGAAGTCTAACATCTACATAGTCCAAGGATGGGCTAACATGATAGCAGAGCTTCAACTACGACCAGAATGGACAATCTTTATAAGACTAGTCGCCAACAAAACCCTAATGGCCGGGGATACAGACTCAAATAATGATACACCCACATAATTATACTCGCTCTTCTCTCGAAGGTTGTACACATCTCCACCACCAGTTCAAATTTTGTTGATCAACTGTTTGTTCTAGAAAAACACCAGCCCATTGAAGGTACCAAAGTCAACCTGATAGAGATAAATTATGGCCAGACATCTCAACCGAGCTCATAGGAAGAAGATACAGCCTCATCGATACAAAAGTCCACCAACATTGCAGACAGGTACAAACAACCTCTCACACCTGATCTCTCCCCCATGCCCCTTTATGTTTTTGATAAATCTCATAATGCACATATGCATAAGATATCATCACCCTTGTGTTTGTATGATCTCAATTTCCTGCCGCTTGGACAGCCTTCAACCACTGGCTTAGCTATACATACTTTCAAACACAACTCCAAACCCCCAACCTGGCAATGAGCCCCTCCAAATCGTCATTTCCACTCTCTGCGCTACAATAGATGTTCCAGTAGCAAACACTCAAGGCCCCAATGCACTGCGATCATATTCTGCTACATTTGCCACAAACTTGGACATGTAGAATACAACTACTTTTATTGTAACACCCTTTCCCTAGAAAACAATAGACACTTTTCCAGGAAGATGGCCTTATCCCATGCACAAGCCACATTTTCCAACAGATCACAATGTCTTTCTAGATTTGACAAATTAGATCAGAGGCCTAAGCCCAATGGAAAAGAGATTAACACCCATAACTCATTCACTTGTCTCTTCCCAATACAACTTTCTGCAACACCACCACACTCTTCACATACATATGTCAACTACCGTTCAAAACACCATATAAAACTTCATAGCCACTCTTAGCCATAACCACCCATTGCACGAAAGGCCATACCACACGATAGTATCCCTCTGAAACCCTCAACACCTGAGAAACCTAGTTGCATTTCACCTTTCCTTATGGCTCCATCTCTACATATAGAAAAAGAGTTTTCCTTTGATCTTCCTGCAAACTCTACGAAGCTTTTGAAAGTCTTCACTAGTCGTAGCATCCTTGTCTCCATCACAAACAATATCGACAACAACACTGTTAACATCATTGATGTTACCTGAGCCATTGCTTTGCTTCTCCCTGGTCACACATTCTTGAAACCAAAAATCCTTTCACCATTCCAACTCCTCTATTCAGTCCCAGAAGGCACTAAACATGACCATCTTTTCAGACAGGTTATGACTATACCATATGGAACCAGCCTTGTCCAAGCTAACATTACTCGATGGACACCTGAACAAGGATCATCTTTGGTTGGATTTGGTGGTTCTAGATGGGTTGTGATTTCTAATCGTCCACTACATGTTTAGGAGGTCATTGTCTTAAAGCCATAGCCCACTCCATAGGAGCTACACTTCAATTTGTGAGCTAGGATACACAACAACCTACACAATATATCAAAGACTTTTGTATTTTTTCTGTCAAACAGACTATCACTCTCCTTGCATCTCTCAAAATCCGTCTGGGTGAAAAAATTTATAAAATAAAACTTATGGCTAAAAACCCTACTACCATCAAGACTACTTTCTCAGATATTAGTGTCCACCCCCCTCATGGTACTCCCAACCAACGCAAAGAAACCCTTCACCAACATCTAAAAACCAAGTGAAAGGAATTTGGTTTGGGAAAGAAAGAGCACCACTACGAAGTCCACTGAAGAAACCAACCAATCTGTCAACAACAAATGACCTAGAACATCTTCACCATTGACAGATAGCACAAAAACACATTGATGAACTCCTTCAAACCTTTCCCTTTTCACAGCAATGACATGGACTCCACTATGAATATAGATTATGAAATTGTGCAAAAATTGAAGACTGCTATCATTGACAAGATCGGATGTTCACATAGTCCAAAGCCAAAAAGCAAAGTAAAGGCTACGGGAACAATCCAATCCATCAACACCATTTCCACCACAACGAAAGGACTAACTCAAAGAAACTACTTTGCCTCAGAAGAGCCAAGTATATCTTCACACTCCACTTCTTTAGATACTTCTGACGCTAAACATTTATTTTCAGACTGTACATCTTTTGAAATAGACAATAACAATATAGATAATATAGAAGCCATAGCTTCTTGGCCTGATATACAATCATTCACAACATTTTCTGATAAACTAGGTATCACCTTTGATGATGATTCATCAGAACAACAGGCACTAGACAACATAGAACATTTTTTGAGCTGGAAAAACCACAGAAAAATTCATGATACATACTCTCAGTTAGGTGCATTGCATATATGCTAACCCCACTTTACACAATTTAACACCTTTAATATTTTTACAAATATGAGGATCACTTCCTGGAATGTCTGTGGGACATCAAACCTGAATAGAAGAAAACAAATATGTAGACACATATAAAAAAGCAACATTAACATCATCACCATCCAGGAAACAAAAACTACTCTATCACCTTTTTCTCTCTAAACTATAGGAGGCAAGCAAATAAACTCTTGGCACCAAATCTCACCACTAGTTTTAGGGCGGACTCCTCATAGTCTTAAACAACAGTCTCTTTGATTTCACACAATATGAACCTCGTCCTTTCTCCATTACTCTCCATATCACAAACATCACTGACAATTTCAGTTGGATCTTCACTGATCTTTATGGAGAACCAAGCTCAAACAAAATAGAATACATGACAGAAATGATGCACATCACGAGCACTTACCACGACAAACCCCAGGTTATGGGAGGGGACCTCAACCTTACTACAAAATTTTTTGACAGTTTCAACCGACCTCAACAACAGGCTACATGGTCACTTCTGATAAAGCCTTCCTCAAACTTATACAAAACTACATCATGATTGACCTCCCACCTATAAATGCTTGCTACACTTGGATTTGCCAACATACTTGGGCTAGACTTGACCACTTCATTTGCTTCATAAGATGGGAAGGCCAATACCTCCATTCCTTTGTCACTGTCGCACGCTGACCCATCTTTGACCGCTTCTCCATCATCATAAATACAAAATAAGAGAAATGGCGGCACAAACCTTTTCAATTTGAAAACTTCTAGATTATTGATTCCACATGCCTGAACCTTTGCAAAAGGCATTGGGTTTTAGCAGACACCCAAACCAGAAATATAGGCTACGACATTCACAACAACACAAAAAGTTTCATAAGTAAACTGAAAAGTTGGCAAAAAGATACCATTGTAAATCTCTCACACAAACTTGTTGATCTTGAACAACAACACTTATTCATTGATAGTGATCCAGCTGCTAACCCAACCCTTGTTCTCACAATTAAAGCTGAGCTAGATTATATTAATCTTTGCCTAGACACAATGTGGAGGAAACGTGAAAAAATCAAATGGGCCAAGGAGAGTGATAAAAACACCAAATATTTCCACAAAACTTGCAATAACAATATTCACAAAAATATCATTCATAAGTTGAGAATAAATGGGACTATTACATCAAACAAACATATGATCACTACACACATTGTACAACATTTCAACTGCATTTTCAATACTAAACACAAGCCTATCTTTCTAAATTCTATCAACTATAAGCACTTATGTGGCGGTCACATCACCTCACCACAGATCATCATCAGCCCTTTCACCCTTGATGAACTTGACATGGCCATCCACTCACTCGACAAAAACAAATCCCCTGGAACTAATGGATTTGATATTGAAATCTATCTGGAAAACTAGAACCACATCAAGGGGGACTTTTTTAAACTCCTCAAAGCTATACATCACAACACAAACATTGACAATATTCTCAAACACATCAACCACACCAATATAGCCCTTATAAAAAAGTTACTCAACCTGATCGAATCTCACAATTCAAACCCATTAGCCTCGTCAACACTTCATATAAGATCATTGCAAAGGTCATATCAAATCATATCAAACCCCATATGGAAATAATCATCCCTCACAACTAAAATTCTTTTCTCAAAAATTGAAGAATTCATGACGCTTTTATCATGGTGAATGAAAAGCTACACCCCTACCATAAAAATAAAAACACTTCTAGCCATCAAACTAGAATTTGAAAAAGCCTTCGACTACATTAACTGGGATTGTCTCATCAAAGCTATATCTGGATATAGCATTCTCGACATTTGAACAACAGGATCCATGCCTGCATCTCCACTAACTACTTCTCCACCATTATCAATGGATCACCCTTTGGATACTTTCACAACACCAATGGTCTTAGACAAGGTGAACCTCTCTCACCATACCTCTTTGTCATTGTAACTTCTATTCTAACCAACATGATTAAACTTGGCACTGCTCACGGTCTTATAGCCCCCCCATGAGTGTCATGAAAACATCATACAATTTGCAGATAATACAATTATTCTTGTAAAGCCTGAAGACTCCACCATCATTAACACTATCTGTATCATTGACCGTTTCTCATACATCTCAGGTCTTAGAATAAATCTCTTAAAGTCTTCTATCTTTGGAGTAAATACACATCATGATACCATCAACAATTATAAAGACCTCCTCAAGTGGAAAATAGAAAAATTTCCCATCAAATATCTTGGGCTACCTATCACCCCACATCCCATAACCCACTCCATTCGGAACCCCATCATCGATAAGATTCAATGGAAACTAAACTCTTGGACAAATAATTTCCTCAATCTGGTTGGCCGACTCACGTTCATTAATAGTGCCATAACACGTATCACTACCCACTTTCTTAATTCCATCCCTTTACCTACCAAGACCCACAACACGATTGACAAAATCAAAAGAAACTTCCTCCGGAACAACCACACTTCAAACAAACAACATAGAAATTTCCATTATCACTACACCTATCAAATATAAGGGGTGGGGCATCATAAATATCAGAATCCATGCCACTTGCCTCATAAAAAATTCATCACTACAACATAATCTTTTACAGGTCAGGGTTGTGTGCTCAGGATAACAGCACTGGCTAGTTGGGTAACATATGTGAAGGCCTACCATTGACTAATAAGTAGTCCGACCCTGACTAAAAAATCCATATAAAAAGGTAACTAGGTTTTATATCGCTCTGCAAAAACCTAACCTAATGCTTCTGTCGAGTGCGGCACAACTTTAGCCCCTTGTCGGTTCCTCTCCCATTCGTTCTTCCTCTCCCCTATGCGTGAGAATCCTTCTCGCCCATCAATGTTCCACCGCCAGCAACTTTCGGAATCGTGAGTAACCTGCAGCTACCGGCTCCAGCTCCCGCTCCCATTATTCAGCCGCCATCTCCATTTTCTATTGTCACCTTCCCCCCACCTAGCATCTCCCTCCTGGCTCCGCGCTACTCCTCCAGGAAATTCTAAACAAATGTCAGATGATTCGCGACGGTAATATTGGCTCTCTTGCTCACGCAATTTTCCAATGGTTGATTGATGACTATACTATTTGAGATGATATTGAATATTTTATATACAAAATCAATGACTTGCAGGTCTCGGTGATTGGTATTACTTAATCATCATGTACATGACTAATATGAACAAAGACAATCGTCTTTGCCAATCCGTAAAGTTCATTTTCACTGATTCGTTGCTTACACCAATCGCGAGAAGATGAAATAGTGTAAGTATATTTGTTCTTGGAATAGTTTATAAATATAATTCACATTACAGTCGTCTGATTTCGTGTTAGTGTGCCCTTTATACTACATTGCGTATAGTTGATTAGTTTGGGCCAATAGTTAATTAGTATCATACATATATACTCATAATATAATATTGTGACATGACTAACTCTGTATTTTGATGTGTATTTGTTATTTGTTTTCATTCAGACAACGAACAAAAGACTTGGTCTTTGTTTAATTCCAGATTTTGATCATAGTGGGGATCTTTATAGAAAATATAAAGCTTGAAGTTGTTCAGATAATCATTAGAGGACAGTCGGTGAGTATGGTAGTGTTTGTATTTGTTCTTATTAACATGTATGTTTACTTTTCTTCTAAAGATGGTATTAATTATATCTTAATCAACTCTATAATGTAAACTATAAGAATATAATAAAAGTTGATTTTAATGCAGGGTTTTGAAAATACACACCAAGATAGAAGGATTGGTGAAGATACTAAACATAGCCTGCGGGAAAGAAGTAGCAAAAATTATCTCAGGAGAATATATGAAGCAAATTTGGTTGGGCAAAAGCTCTTTGTGAACTAGTTGTAAAACAAAACCACCAACACATCAACAAGTAAGAAATACATATAGTAAAAATTATGATTTTTAAGAATGAATTAGTTTCATACTAAGTTTTCTTGGTACTTTGTCTTTCTCTAGCATGGAAATAATATGCAAAATGTTCAAGCTCCATATCTATATCCCTACAATGAATACCCATTCTCTCAAGCGGGATACATACCACTTTTAAATCAGGTATTGAAATGTCATGTCGTAGACATATGTTGCAATAAGACGTGCTTATTAAATAATTATATGGACATGGTATCACGGTGCTATTTAAAAAATAATTTGCGGCTACAGATCGGGAAGACGACATGCTGGACCTACCCTCATACTATGTATATGATGAAAATACATGGTTTATATATGTGCACATTCAGGAAGACGACCTGCTGGAAGAAATGTTTATTTAAAATACATGGTTACTGTTTATACTTTTTATACAGTTTATATATGTGCACGTTCAACATACTATGTATATGATGAAAATATATGTCATGAGTCATGCGTACATGAATGAGAATTGTGCTTGATTACTTTTGTTTTATGCATTTTATAATGTTGATTCTTGTTTATGAACTTGTACATTGTTATGTATAGTTGATATAGTTTTATAATGCATGATATGGAAAATACTCCACAAAGTAGAAGGACTGATGCAAATGCTGGAGAAAGTCCCCATGGTGGAAGTTGCGGAAGTAACGCTAGGGAGAATGCATGAAGTTGACGATATGCACTTTTATTTTTGTTTGAAACAATTTTAAAACAATGTGAGATGTCATGTGGTGCATATGAATGATATTTCAAAGTCATATTAGAGGATGAGTTATCTTTTTGGGGAAAAACATGATGCTCCAATCATGCTTTTTTGGATGTAGATATTAAAATCGAAAATTGAATGCAATGATCCTTTTTATTATATTCAAGTTGTTGTCATCTGATGCATAATAAATTAGTTATGTGTGATATTTTGAATGATATATATATATATATATATATTCATGAATAGACATACATATTATAGTTGCATACATTTCCACTAGTCAGGGATGTGCCTTGGATACAAAGAAATGGCCAAGGATAATGTCTTTTATCCATGTAATGGTTTCCCAGAGATTCCACCTCTGTTGGTCAGGGATAGGTCCTGACGAACTACTATTGGTCACCAAGATTTTGGCGAGGGTACGTTGGTCAGGGATTTGCCCTGACCAAGGACTATTGGTCAAGGATTCACATGTATTGGTCAAGGATTTGGCCTTCGGCTTTGACATGAACTGTAGTAGTGCATAAAAATCCTCATGAACAATACCAACAAGATATGGAAAAACCTTATCCAGTAGAAACATTACAAAAATAAACCACCTTGACAAAAAAAACACTCATAACCTTGATATGGAAATACATCAACAAAAATTTGGACATAATTAAGAACCTCATTTGCACCCCCCACATGCACATCAAAATATCAATTTCTGGGGCGACCCTTAGTACCATCACAACAACATTCAAAATCTAAACTTTGTAATGCCCATCCCTTCCTTTCTGCAAAATCTCAACATTTCCAAAGCCCTCAAACTTCTTACCAGTAATAGGCAAAATTCACTCAAAAGACATCTTCAAAACCACGTAGACAACAACACTCTAAGGGACATAGTCCATGAACTTGAACACAACATCAATAATAAGATTTCATAGAAACAGGGATCTCTCTACACACCCATAGAAGACTACATCCGGCCATATTTTAAATATGGTTTCACTTTTGAAAAACAAAATCGCCGCAAAAACTTAAAATCTTCTTCTGGCTGCTCACAACAAACAAAATCCTTATTGACCATAGCCTCATCCATATAGGCTTTATGGGACCAACTAGATGTTATCTCTACAAAGAAGAAGAAGAAACTACACAACACCTCTTCACCAACTGCATAGTCACAATGCACATCCTACAAAACTTCTTCCACTTTCTTCTGACATTAAAAACCTCCTCATACCAACCTTTGTCTCAAGGATCAAACCCTTACCACATCACTCTAGATATCGTCCAAAGGACCTGATTATCCATACCTTCTGGAACATTTGGCTAGAGAGAAATAATAAAAAATTCAATAACATCTCTAAACACACCCAGATCTTGCTTACTGACATTAACCATGCCTTATCTGTTCAAATTGTACTGCATGACATGCCTCTACATCAACTCAAGTGATACTTACTTAAATCGATCCGGGTAACTTTTTTGGAGATCAAAATGGAGGAGGATGCTACTCCCTAGAGGACACACTGGTTTCTGAAGATCTGCTCATTGCATAGACGGGAGAAACTACCTTAGCCACTACTTTAGTTACTACTTTCTAAATCATCTTTGTGATCAGAGGCAATGTTTAAGGGGTGCCTCCCCCACGTACAATCTCCTTGATCTGCATCACCGTATTTTTTTTAACTTACTTGGTAGCTTGGCCTCATCTCGATGGATGCCCACCTAGTTTTGTTTTTCAACTTCTTACTTGCAGACGTCTTGTGTTTGCAAGCACTATGTTGTACTTTCGATTAATGCATGGATTTTTATCAAAAAAACAGCCACATTATATGGCACAAAAGTCGGGCCTTTATCCCGGTTCAATCACAGGCCAATAAGAGGCTATAGCTCCAATCCTAAAAGCTGAAGATTGCCGGTGAAGGCGTTGTTTGACAGGTCCAACATGTCCAGGTTTATCAAATCGCCGAACCAGACCGGAATCTTACCCGAAAAATTGTTGTGACTTAGGCGGATTCTTGCGAGGTCAGCTTGGGAGGTTGCCGGTGAACCAGTTGTTGTAAATTGTGAGTCGCTATAGTTTGGTGCCGCTGCAGTTTGGTGCGAGTTGCAGAGATTCTGCAGGAGTTCTCCCTCGAAGTCATTTTTGGTTGGGTTCGAGAGAGGATGTTGGAGAAGAGGGACAGGAGCATGAGAGTCGTCAGGTTGGATATGCTATCCGGAATGCTGCCTTTGAGCTGGTTGCTGTTGAGGTTGAGAATCTGGAGATTGGCCAAGTTGTCGATATCCTTAGGAATGATGCACGTGAGGTTGTTGGAGAAAAGGTTGAGAGAGGTTAAACTGACGAGCTTTATGGCCGATGCGGGGACGGAACCACTGAGGTTGTTGGAGGAGAGATTCAATTCCTTAACTTCCGCCAAGTCCCCAATCCCGTCCAGGATGTTGCCGATGAAGTTGTTGTTGAAGAGGTAGAGGTAATGGAGTTCGGTAGCATCGTCGACGACATCGGACGGGATGTTGTCGGAGAA
Organism: Alisma plantago-aquatica; assembly: GCA_963693085.1. Lineage (NCBI taxonomy): Eukaryota > Viridiplantae > Streptophyta > Magnoliopsida > Alismatales > Alismataceae > Alisma > Alisma plantago-aquatica. The sequence goes on along the minus strand of OY856411.1, from coordinate 1,449,773,896 downwards.
TCGGTTCTTGTCAATAAGGAAGGAGATAAGTTGTTCGGCCATCGCGAAGAGTAATCCATGGGGGATTTCGCCGGTGAGCTGGTTCCAGGAGATGCTGGACTCTGTCATATTGGTGAAATTTCGGTCATGCGCGAAAAAGAAGGGATCCGCCCAACAAAGTTGTTGTTTGACAGGTGTAGCTCGACGAGCTGAGAGAGATCGACCAACTGGTTTGGGATGCTCATGAACCTGTTGTTGCCGAGGTTCAGGTACGTGAGGCTCTTCAGCTATGGTGGGCGGGATGGAAAGGTTGTTGTTGCTTAGGTCGAGAAAAGTGAGGTAGCCAGGTAGGGGAAGGCGGAGAAGTTCAACCCATCAAGGGTCCCCTGGAGGCGGAGGTCACTAAGGGAAACATGCTTTGTTCGTGTACCAAACTGTGACCTGCTCATGATTTACCAATTCCGGCCTTCCTCGTCAATTTCCTATGTAATTGAGCCGTTTGGTGCGATGTCATCTCAAAGTTAGCTGCATGAAGATCGTCTTCCAATACCGTTACATGTTTGTTTACCATGGAGTATGAAGGGTAGGTGGGATATCGATTCTCAATTATCTGTTGTGTTGACGACTATACCAGTTAGCAGTACTGGTGCCGTCAGCTGTGCTAGCCTATGGTTTGTTCACGCCAATTATATAGAATAATAAGACACTTGCATGCACATATAAAAAGTACAGTCTCTAATCATAGATAACTGCACATTTGCATGGACATGTAAGCTTGATATAGTCTCTGAAATCATTTTAAAGTAATAAAAAAAAACACAGACATACACTCGCAGCTGATGGATTTGTCAAAATCCCAATTTACTGCAGCTATCTGTAACCTATCACTAGTTGAACCAACCTGGCGGATCTTGCATACACAGTCGGTCATACATAACTACTACCGAGGAATGCTAGCCAGAAAGTCAAATTGAGAGTAGACGTAACTGCTGTAGTTGCCTAATCTAAATGCACGCGATCACCAGGAAGACAACAAGAGCACCGTAGGCATTCAATGAGTGTTCCATTATTTATACGAACTCAAGAGAGTCGCAGAACTACAAGAAAGAAATGTGCCTAGCTTATCGGTCATGCTAACCCACGGCGCTCGACGTGGGCGAGCTCTACGGCCGACATGATCGCGCAGCAGGATGCGGTCAAGACGGAGCTTGCTAACTAACTAAAGAAAAACAACGGAACAGGTGGCAGCTAATGTGTGAACACGTGCACACTAGACACTACATGGCCCCTTATTTGCTAATGAAAGACAGAGATCATATGCAACGGGATTATCCAACAACTGCATGTATTATAGAGAGGGAGTCACGGAGGAGATACAGGGCTAGATACAAGGCGGGGGCGTAAGGAGGAATTGAGAGAGAGAGAGAGAGAGAGAGAGAGAGAGAGAGAGAGAGAGAGAGAGAGAGGCAACTTGGAAGTAGAATTCGTATGGTCTTACAAATTCATCAAAAGAAACTGCCATATATTAAATTCATTGGAGTTTGTTTGTATGTTCCTCTCTCTCACTCTCGGTCCATAATGCCTAGTGTGTGGGGCCCACGGCCTGCCCACACTTTTTTTGTTTGCATGCATGCAGCACGACGATATCCGGGTGGGTGTTCATGATCTCCATCGGCTTCAACGCAGCGGCAAGGTAAACAAGTAGTAAGTACTACTTGAAACCTACACCCTCCATCCGTTTTTTTCCGTCTACTCTCATGCGCACGTTGTTGTTTTCGATCGTTGGATCGGATTTCTCGTCGTTCTTTTTGATGAATTTATCCTGATACACCACTTTCATATCAAGCACTGAGTGACTCAGGATGCGTTGGCGCCTTGTGAAGGGAAGAAGTCGGCTGTGCTAATACGGCTAGACCTCACTATCATCATGTAGGAATTTTCAAAGGCATTGACTCGGGACTCACAAGGCAATGTAGTGTTAGAAGGCTTTGATGTTAGACAAAATTTCCAAAGGCGACTCAGATGACCTCACTATCATGCCAGTATTTGTGAATTGTGATATGGAGGTCATGTGGACCTCCACGACCTCACCATTACGTCGTTATAATAGCAGTAACGGTCTAGTTAAAGAGGAAAATTTTGTTTTTTGAATAAACTAGGTCGCCGATTTTGATAACGTTCAACTGTTTCTAATATCCTTTTGTTTTGTACTGGATGAAGTGTTTAACTGGGGTTTTGTCGGTAACAAATATATTGATCAATATTTCAGTACAAATGTTTGATCGAATGATATGGTTGGATTGAAAATGGAAACACAACATTGATATTCTATATACATCGTTTCGGTTGTGGGTAAAACGAGACCGTAGCGTGAAAAAACAACTCATATGTGTCATGTTTTCATGTTAGAAACCACTTTTTCTTTACATTCTCCTCAAAAAAACCGAATCTGCAAGTCATTCCTTCACTTGGATCACGATGCACCTTCTACTGGGTCTGAGTTACTATGTATTCTAATCATTGTGCACTTGTTATGTCTAATCATGTGATAATATCATCGTGTTCAAATTGAAAGGAGTTAGCAGGTCAAGATGTGTCTATCCAGCACACACAGTAACAACAGAAGTACCTGCACACATGGATTGGACACACAAAAATAATATAGCAACCAACCAATCGGAACACCAAGATTTATGTGGAAAACCCCCACAATGTGTGAAGAAAAAACTATGGGGTCGGATCCAACGGGGAAGTTCACTATAACCAGATAAGTACAAAGTTTCGTCTCAAGTTTTGACCCAAAACTTCAGGTATACAATAGGCCAGAAGAGATACAGAGATTACCAAAGATGGTATATCACTACACCAATTGCCTTCCAAAAAACAAATAGATGTGTAGTGAGAACACCCGAAAAAACCTAAGCGGTGTGTGACCCTCGTTGTAGAGACGCGTTCTTCGTGTGGAAGTGGCAACAAATAACTGTAAATGTTGGTGCTTTCTCTCTGGTCTCCTCATTTAGCAGGATATCAGACACCAAGTCTAATATCAACTTCCCGCATGGAGAAGAGTTGTCAATAGAAATCACTAAGGTCTCCCAATGGTCAGGTAAAGAACCAAGAAGTAAAACCTCCTGCAACTCATCATCAACTAATATGCATCCAAGAACTATGTAAAAATAAAATATATATCCAATATTTCATACTTTATGCACATAGGAAAACTAGTCATATACATGTAATCCCACATATATAATCTACTCAGTTCTTGATTTCCATAAAGAGTCGAGAGATGATGTGGAAAGATCACACTGACCCTGAAAAGACATTAAGGGCCAAATATTATTATGTGCCCTATGATTTTGGTCTTAGGGTTTTAATCTTAATCAATGTTTCTATCATCCTCTTGAAATTAGATCAGGGATTATATGTTGTGTTCATCTTATTTTGAGGTCATAAGGTTGGATCTAGGATTTAGGTTTACAATTGGATCATAATACCTTTATTACTTAGAGAGGAATATTTAAGATTAGGGTTCCCACAAGATTTAGGTCATCATCAATTCACTTCTTTACTATTCATATGATATAACAATATCATAGATGGATATAAGGTTTTGAAACAAAATTAACTGAGATCAGACCATCAATATCATTTTCCATCATTTTTATTTAAGAAAAGAAGATTAATAAGTCAAGTAGGGCTTTAAGCCATCATTTTTGGAAAATGAGTCAGATCAAGGTCATGATAGTATTTAATTCAATTATCTTGCATTTTTCTAATTAAATACGATATATACGTCATAAATATCTGATACTCCTAGCATTTATTATGATTTTTCTAAGATAATATGTTTTCTTTTAATTAACTAGACAAAAAGGATGATGCAAGCTTACGTAGAGGATCGTGATTGATCCAGAGAAGAGAGTGGTCCCTTCCTGACTTGCACTGTCCCATGACTTCTATTACTAAGGTGGTGATCTGGATCTGTCCACCTAAGAATTAGGGCTCACCTAATCTCTCTGGTTGACTCACGATACGTGGCAAGGTGGCGCTCGGTGGTTGGCTCCCCTAGGCTGAGCTGGCTCCACTTGGACCTCTCCTCCTCAGTCCTCCTCTGTTGCTGCTGGCTCAAGTAGCCTGATCAAGCACCAACGAGAGTCTTGCTCACGAGGTTCAATGTTGGCACTGCGATGAAGGTGTATATACCTTCACGAGGCTACACCGTGCTTGGGCGTGAAGGTCCAGCACCGCGTCTCCCTCTACAGCTCATCGCCACCTCAAGGATGACTAAGGTTGCCAAAGAAGAGAGGGTATGAGAAGGGGAGGTTTAAAGGTATAGGAAGGAGGTGCCGCTGAGCCTTGTGGAGATCCCACAAAGTTGATGGCGATGAGAAATTGAGGCGGTGATGTGCAAGGAGGTGCGATTGAGGTGGAGCATGTGACCAAAAGCAGAGGTGAGGGAGAGAGTTCTCAGGGTGGTCACATGGGCAATTGAGGTTGGGAAATGAGTAAAAGAAGGGTGGCAGAGCTACTGGTGTGATTATATAGGTGTGCGAGAGTGTGGGCAAGGAAGCCCTGAAATGGGTGTCATCACCAGTGAGAGGCACGAGATGGCAGAGGTCTATTTTCTCTGATCTAGGCATAGGGGAAGACATGGTGGGGTTTGTTGAGTTTAGTTTCATGAGAGGGAGGGAAAAATCATGTGGAATAAGAAAGAAGGTGGGTGGTTTGGTTGTAGGAGATCGGGGGGTTAGTTGGTCGACTATTGGAGCAAAGTCGGGTCTTGCGGAGAGCTTGATGACGGGTTCCCTATCGTCAGATCCCCCTATGATCAATGAGTGGCATGATCGGGTGACTGGGATCTAAAGGCCCAAAAAAAGGGATTCCTGCCCAGGTCGCGTGATAATATATTTCACATATATGATTAATTAAACCATAACTTAGGTGATAGGGTTAAAATGATTGAAATAATGTGCATAATTTTCAAATGCTCGTAACTCCTAATTGGTTCATCCAATTGGAATGAAATTGTAGGTAGAGCTTTTTGATATGATTATCTAACTATAGTATAATTTGGGAATTGAAAATCAAATGTTTGACTACCATAGTTTGTCTAGGTTTTAATACACATACTTTACCCTAATGCGCATTTAGGGTTTGCATTATTTTGAAAATTAAGTGTCCACGAGATCAATTTAGGGGTGGAAGGTGATTGAGGGTTTTTAGGCAATAAGTTTGAGTGATTATAAATATCATTAAATTTTCAAGAGAGAAAAAATAATATAAAAACTCACTTTATTACATTCTCCCATCCTTTTTAAGAATTTTTTTCCTCAAAATTCAAGCATCCTAAAAGAGATGTGGATACTTCTGTTCGATCTCGGACTTGAGCTCCCATGTGGTATCAATCTGATCATGGTGACTCTAGAGAACTTTCACCATATCTATGCACTGATTACTGTGAAGCTCCTTTGTCTTGAAATCAAGGATTTTGACTAGAGATTCAACACACAATAGATCATCTTTTAGCTCTAGAAGCTCATGATTTAGAATGAGACTAGGATCTTTGACATAAGGCTTCAAATTGGATACATGAAAGACATTGTGCATTGTACTATACGGAGGCGGAACATCAAGACGATATGCACATTCACCAACCCTTTCTAAGATCTCAAAGGGTCCCACAAAGTGAGGATTGGGCTTCTCCTTATTCTTGGCCAAATCTTAGATAGGTCTGATCTTCAAAAAGGCACGATCACCTTCTTTGAACTGGCATTCCTACCAGTGAGCATCTGCAAAAGATTTATGTCTGTCTTGTGCCTGCTTGTCTATATAAGGTTTCATCCTTCCAAGTAAAGTTTCATTCTCTTCTTTATTAGTGCAACCTTGTCTATATAAAGTTTCATCTCCTCATATTTTGTCAAGGTGTGCTCCCCAACGTCATCCCAGTGTAGTGGAGATCTGCATGGTCTACCATAGGGAGCTTTATATGGATGCATCCCAATACTCACCTAGTAGATATTATTATTTGCAAACTCAACTAAAGGCAAATAATGGTCTCATGAGCCTTCCTAATCAACAACACAAGCTCATAGATGATCATCCAGTATTTGCACTGTATGCTTTGACTACCCATTAGTCTGTGGATGGTACACTGTATTGAACTTCAACTTTGTACCCAGATCCTCTTGAATGTGTTCCCACAGCTTAGAAGTGAACTTTGGGTCCCTGTCTAAAATAATGGACTCTGGAACTCAATGCAGATGTACTATCTCCCATATATAGAGGTCGGCAATCTTAGACACTTTTTATGTAGTCTTCATAGGAAAAAAGTTTGATGATTTTGTGAAACGATCCACTATAACCAATGCAACATCATATCCCTTTCAGGTCCTAGGTAGCCCCACCACGAAATCCATATTGATGTGTTCCCATTTCCACTTTGGGATTTTCTAGGGGTTGTAGTAGACCACTTGTTCTCGGGTGCTCTGCCTTGATTCTCTGGCATGTTAGACATCTAGACACAAATTCAACAATATCATTCTTCATGCCCCTTCACCAGAATAGTCATTGCAGGTCTTTTTACATTTTCATTGTGCCAGGATGAATTGAGTACTTTGACCCATAAGGCTCACTTAGAATCTTTGTCTTTGGAACTAACTGCTCAGGAACCCACATATGGTTCTTATATCGAAGATAGAGATGCACATGTGGCCCTTTTTCTACTAAGGGCACCAATGACTACATTTGCCTTACTCGGATGGTAGGCAATGGTGAAATCATAGTCGTTCAGAGACTCAATCCATCTATGTTGATCCAGGTTCATGTCTTTCTGGGTTAGGATATACTTCAAACATTTGTGATAAGTGAAGATGTCAAAAGTTGCCCCATACAGGTAGTGTCTCTAGATCTTGAAAGCATGAATTATTGCAGCCAACTCCAAATCATGGGTGGGATAATTAAGTTCATTGGGTTGTAGTTGTTTGGATGCAAAAGCCACTACCTTCCCATTCTACTATAGGACACTACCTAAACCATTCCTCTAAGTGTCAGTGAAGATCAAAAACCCTTCATTGCCAGAACATAAAATCGGAATAGGTGTTGATGTCAATTTCTACTTTAGCTCCTGGAAACTGGACTCACAAGCAACTGACCATATGAAATGTTCATCCTTCCAAGTAAGCTTAGTAAGAGGAAGTGCAACTTCAGAGAAATTAGGTATGAAGATATGATAGTATCCGGATAGACCCAAGAAACTCTGGATTTTAGAAGGATTCTGAGGAGGTTGTCAATCGAGAACAACATACATTTTTGCAGGCTCAACAGATATATTTCCCCCAGAAATGGCATGTCTAAGGAACATAACTTTATCAATCCAAAATTCACATTTAGAAAGTTTCTCATAGAACCTCTGATCTCGAAGGACTTCAAGGGATACCTTCAAGTGCTCATGATGTTTCTCCATAGAATCAGAATAAATCAGAATATCATCAATGAAGACAACCACAAAGTCATCAAGATAGGGTTGAAGACCTTGTTCATCAAGTTCATGAATATTCCAGATGCATTGGTTAACCCTAATGGCATCACTAGAAATTTTGAATGCCCATAACAAGTTCAGAAAGTAGTTTTAGAAATATCAGAATCATTGGCTTTAAGTAGATGATAGCCAAAATGAAGGTCAATTTTCTAGAAAATTTTAGCAGTGTGAAGCTGATCAAATAGGTCATCAATGTGTGGAAGAGGGTACTTGTTTTTTATTAGTGTCTTGGTTCAACATGTGGTAGCCAATACACATGCACATAGAACCATCTTTATTCTTTACGAAGAGAACATGCACACCCTAAGAAGAAATACTAGGGTAGATGAAGCCTTTATCAAGAAGTTCATGTAACTGTTTCTTCAGCTCGAAAGCTCAGCAAGAGCCATCCTATATGGGGACGTAGAAATCGGAGTGGTTCTAGGAAGAAGATCGATAGAGAACTCAATGTATCCGCTTGGAGGAAGCTTGCGAAGCTCCTCTGAGAATATGTCAGGAAAATCACGTATCACCTCTAGTCTTTCTACGAGTCCGGTACTAGAACTAGTCTCTGAGACTAATACGAGGAAGCCTTTACATCCTTTAAAAATGAGCTTTTGAGCTTTAAGAGAGGAGATTATAATATTATTGTAGAATCCACTTCCCCTAGGTATCAACACAAGATTAGAATGAGGTTGACTGAGAATTACTCTCTTCTCCCTACAGTTAATATGTGCAAAATACTTGTATATCCAATCCATACTAAGTATAATATTAAAATCTTTCATAGTTAAGAAGGATGAATTTAAAGGGTATATCATGATTTTTGAATTTTATAGGCAGAACATCGGTTTTCTATAATGTGGTGAGTATTTTTCCACTAGAAGTTGACACATCAAGAATATATCCTAGATCTCTTATGTGTAAATGTATCATAGGTTCTAGATTTCAAGATATCACTATATTTCTAGATCCAGAATCAAACAAAGCTTTAACATGATGATCATTAATAAATACAATGCCTACACAGAATGATTTTCTCATGAATATTTGAAGTCATTGAATAGAATATTAGATAAATGAAAGGAATTAGGGTTACGTTCAACCAGCTAGTTTGGATTTGTCTTAGCCTATTCTGCAGTCACTGAAAACACTCTGGCATTGCGGTGTCCCTGAGGAGGTGGAGCACCCACTGGAGGGTTGCCAAAGACAAACAGATTAGGGAAGTTGGAAATGGAATGACCCTCCTTCTCCCAGTTCAAGCTTAGCATAGAGACAAGGTCCACAATGTCCTCATCCACAAGTATAACATTTGCTTTGATAAGTCTTCAACTGATTCTGGTTGTTTCTCTGACCTCCTTTACTTGAACCTCCTTTTCCTAATCCCTTGTTAAGTCTAGGGTGGAACTTTCTAGACTTATTTTCATCAATTTTGGTTAACCCTAGGTACCTCATGCTCGAAGGTTTTTGCATACCCTACTCCCTTTCCATCTTAAGGGGCATATCTAGGGCTTCATCAGAGTTCTTGGGATGGGAGATGATGACTAGGGATTTTAGGTTGGCAGTTAGGAAGTCAATATAGTGCTCTAGGAGGCAATCTTTGGTCTTAATGGGTGTGTAACGCTCTACAAGTCTTAACTTCCAAGTGTAGTCAGCCACCGAGAATATTATAATCCTCTTCCCTATTCCCACTATAATTTTCCCACCGAACTTTTACTCCGCCCATAAGTAGGTGTGTGGAAAACTTGACCTTCTTCTCATTGGGTACTTCTAGTGCATAAAAGGCATTTTCTACTGATAGGGTCTAGGCTTCGTCTTTGTCCATCACTTCATTTTGGTCTCCCCCCCCCACAAAAGGTGTCATGATTCAGTTTGAAAAAGTCAAGCACAATCACCTTCTTCTTAGAAGAGCTAGGTTCAGGGGTTCCTATCTGGGAAACAGTCTCCATGAAGTATAAGAGGATTTTGTTGTGTTCTTCCCACCTATCCTTGGCCATAGTCTCAAGTTTATGTTCATTAGGAGTTTTAGGTTCTTTTCTCTCTTTGGAGGATGACTCTTTAGAGGCCTTCAAACCACGTGTTTTTGGAGGCATCCTAAAAATTAGGTGAAATAGATTAGATATTTTGTTCTCTTTTTTTGATATATTTCATAATTTCTCTTTATTGATTATTCATGATCTTAGTATTATGATTTGTGGAGGATACCCTAATAATCATTAGTCAAGAATCAGTCAATACTTAGGACTCTAAATAGAGTGACTCAATCCTAGTGTTTATAGAATAGAAAAAAAAAGATGTGAGGGAATGTCTATAGAGAGAGATGTAAAGAGTGGGACCCGATAGTGAACTTAATCAATGTTACAAACATGATCCATGAAATTTTAAGAAGAAAAAAAACATAACTATTTACAAAGTTACAAAAAAGTTCAATGTACATAACTTTCTCACCCTAAGTGAGGTACATAAATGAAAAGGTTGCATCTATATACGCATAAGCCCATATGTAGAGAGTAACAAGGATATCTCAAGCTGTCCTTAAGTTCATAATGAGATCATGATCATCCTGAGTCTATGCCCTATAAAGAACCTATACTTGGGTGGAGGGAACACCAGAAAAATAGGAAGCAAAAGAATATGTGTTAGTAAAAGCTGAGTATGTACATTAGAAGATTGACCAGGACATTAATTATTTCATAAGTAAATTAAGATGCTCCCTTCAAAAAGGGGGCCATTAAATCTAGGTAAGTTTCAATGAGAAGTAAGAAGAGAAGGAATTTCTAAAAGAATGAGGTAGTATAATTAAACAATTAAAATCACAACTCTTGACATTATCTACCATCGAATCACATAAATATTTGCATGTCGATATATTTGACTAAAGTAGATATAGTAGGGCCATGACACCACTAGGTCATTGGCCTAAGTAAAGTGGATGGAAAACCACATCGTAGGTGGAAAAGTACGCCTCTATACATATAAGGGTAGAAAAGCATACCCTAATGGTTACGCATAAGCATATATAATAGTTAAACTAGTCAAATTATCTAACATTCATAAATAGAGTGGCAAGATATACCTTTCACAAACATGTGGCATTATTTAAGAACAATAGTAGGTGGGGTCATTGACCAAATCAAGCATGTTAATAGTAATTTCATAAGCATAACAATAAGTCCAACTGAGATTATATGATTTGTTCAACAAATGAAACAAGAGAAAGTGTTTCAAAAGTTGCCTCATTATGGGAAAATTTAGTCATATAATGCTCACTTATGAATAAGGAGGAGTACATACCTGATCTTCATATCTAATTCTTAACTCAGTCTACATACTCGGTCCATGAAGTCAAATATTCATCCTAGGAGCACATTATATATATTAGTCAAACCTAAGAAAAATGTGTATGCATTCCTATTATATATTTTCATATTGTTTTTATCTTAGTTCCAATCACCCAATGGCAACTTAGGGATTTTAATCACTTACATATGATCTATTTGTTAGTTATTTTAATGATAAGATCAATTTTAAGATACATAAGCCTATTTATGTCTAGGTTAGGTGTCCTTGCTACTGCAAGATTCCTTTTTTGCTTCGGATTTTCTTTGTTCCTTGGTCGTATGGATATGCTGGTGGAGGTCTCCTTTGCTCAGATAGAGATTGGTTGCAGACTTAGATTCAACACCACTGGTGCAAGCTCAAAATGAAGGAATCCCATTTTACAAGTTGTTTCAATCAGCTCACTAGTAAAGGGATCAATGCAGAAGCGCTCTCATCTCATTCCAATATGAGTTTTTATGGTATCTTAGTTTTACTTTCAATATAGGTAATTCCTTCAATACCTCTATCTATAGATTCCGTATGGCTTTTGAGCAATGAATGGATTTGTATGCTCTCAGAAAAAATGTCTAGGTTATATATGTGGGTAATTCCTTCAATATAGGTCTTGTAACATCCTCACCTAATATCATTCCACATTATTTTATTTTGCTAGGGGTAAATATATTTGTATTCCATAAGTATGAGCATGTTTATAAAATCCCTTATCATTTTTAGTTACCATCAAATACACATGTACAAGTATGTAAGTCTAGGGTTTGTATAATATTTAAGGAATGTGATAAGTATACTAGGTTAAATTCTTATGACGCCCACATTTTATATGTAATACAGTTTGATCCTTTTACTAATCTCATCGTCTGACACCTAATCCATATATAAGTATGCATAAATTAGAGTATATAACTATACTTATATGTGTGAATTCATGTAGTTGGTTGGCCAAGTATTTTTTCTTAAATCTGACTTTCCAACTCCATTGGTTGCTACTCAGACGTAAACTTTTAAATTGTTATGCATTTGTGATTTAGTATAGAGGACATGAGGAACTAACCTGCAAAGTGATTAGTCACCAATGATCCATACATTTGTTTATACTACTCTTTGGTTTCTCTATGAGAGATGATCCAAGTTGGTCACTGGACCTCATCGATTACAAGTCTTGTAAGACTGGAGGTCACCTTCTCTACAACACTGACATAGATTGAGAGGGTCCATTCAGTTCCTTGACATGGCCAAGGTAGAAGAAGGTGTCTATGGGTGGTGGCAGGGATGTTGGTGGCATATATACAAGGATCCTGGTTGAAGTTTTGAACCCTCGGTTGTTCAACGCCAACATAAAAAGTGGAGGTATGACTGAGTAGTAGAGAGGTAGGACCTAAAAGCAAGGCTCTTGTGAAGATCTCCCCTCTTCTTACAGGCCTCAGGAACACCACTTGTGGGTCCAAGTGGAATTGAAGAAGAGTTCTAGAAGCTCATGGTCAGGTTGTTGATGCTAAATGTAAATGCTACTGGTGGTATAGATGTCAGGGCCAATCAAGATTCTATAACCACTACTCCTACATTGCCAGGAGGAAGAATAGGAGTCAAGGCTAGAGGAGGAGGTTGTAGAAGCTACTGTATTCCGGGAGAACCAACTATAAATAGGTGGGATCACCCCCTTACTAAAAATTTGAAGAATAAAACATCCATTCCAAACACACTTGAATGTATGCTAGAATAGGTGCAAGATTTTCAAACTTCAATAAATGGTATTCAAAACAACCAAAGTATAGCAGCGGAATAAAAATAATGACTACATTCAATTTTCACAAAAGATTACAAAAGTACATCATAATATCCCATAAGGGTTTACATGTATGATACAACATAAGGATCTAAGTAGAGGGAAATCTGATCCATAACAACTTTGTCTCCAAGATTTAACTCTTTAAGCTAGTCCAAAACTTCATGCCTTATCATCCAAGTCCTTCACTTAGGGTTGGAAGCATACCCCAGCAAGAAGAGAAAATAGATGACATCAGCAAAGGTAGGTATGTGCATACTAAATAGGAAATTGAGCAATATATGGAATAAAGGACATTAAATATAAGAGGCTTCCCATAGAAAGGACAAGGACCACCCAAATGGGTATTAAGAGAAAAAGAATTGAAATCATATGATAATAAATGAATACTTGCCACTAATAAAAGATAAAGATTGTGCCACACAAGAACATGTAAAGAATTAGGGCACACACCCCATATCATCAACCTGCATGCATGTTAGATTAAAATAGCCCTAGAAAAATATAAACACAAAGGCGACCAAGTCTCATAAATGTGAAACCTGATAGAGAAAGAAATATTGCCAATCTCCCAAATATATAAAACATGGGCCAAGAATCACACATCTTTCCCTGGGTATGAGGTTCCATTCCATCCCAAAAGAGTAGGAAATATCACATCTGCTCAACAAGAAATAACACATCTTCCATAAAACCAATGCAATTACACTACTCTAGTGATACTAAATAACATAGCATGTTAAACGTAGAGGCAAGTAGAAAGTATAGTCAGAATATATAAACTAGTCACCCCATAAGTGACCAACATATACATGCACCTCATAAGTGGGCAAAATACATCACATGTCATCTTTTAGAGTTCCATCATGAACAAAGCATAAAATAAGAGTTCAAAAGAATATCCATGATCACATGATCAATATCAAATAAGTTAGTTCACATGAACCATGATTTTAAAAAGAAAAGACATTGTGTATAGGCTAATGTCCATAGGACAAAGAGAATGAATAAGCATAGCTGAATTGCTCAACATAGAGGAATAGGGGATACATCATACCTCAACTTCAGAGTCTAAACAGTATAAGTCAGTCCTAGATCCAAGCCTCATCCTCCAAAGAACCTCTAGGGAAGGTGTACATTTCCAATACACTACTATAGAAATAACCTTTGGCATCAGTTATTTAAGTCCTACGACATCGGTTTCCAAGTGACACCCAAGTGGGCGCCGCTAAAAATTGACACCTTCAGCGTCGGTCCCCCAACTGACGCCATAAACCTTCCCGCCACAAAAAATGCGCCAACAAGGGGAGTATCAACGTCGATTCTTAAAGAAAATCGACACGATAACCTTATTAAAAATGTCAGTTATTAAGTAACAACTGACGCCATACCCCTTCCCGCCACCAAAAAGGCGCCAGCAAGGGCATCATCAACATCAACTTTATATAGGTAACCGACGCTATATCCACAACCACAACGGCCGTGCTACCCAGCACGGCCGTGGTACCTGGCCAGAATCTACTAATAACTGACACCATCGGCGTCAGTTTGTATACTAATAATCGACGCCATATCCCCTGCCACCACAGTCGTGCTACCCAGCACGACTATGGTACCTGCCCACAATAGGCATTGAGTTTACGGATAACTGACGCCAGAAGGGGATAAAGATGTTGGTTTTACACTAAAAACTGACGCCTATGTGTTTTGCTGTCAGTTTTACACAAATAACCGATGCCTATGTTCTGATTTTTTTCTTATCAGTTTGCAGGCCTGCTGTATGGCTGGTCAGCATCATGCGGAACCTGTAGTTTAGTCCTGAACTACAAGTTTATAACATCCATTGATATCAACCAACAACAGGCCACAAACATGCAAAATTAAAAAGATAGATAATATGATATATTAATCATATGATTCACACACATGCACATTTAATTCATATAATTTTTCATCACACACATGTCGAAACCAGTAGTTCCATTTCAAATTTCCTCCATTTTCACACACAATTAGCAACCTGCAGTTCCATTCATTTCAACTCTTTTCACATTCAGACACATGTAGAAACATTCATGTATTGATCATCTTCACATTCACACATATGGCAATTCATAAAAAGTCATTCATATTCACACAAAAATAATTATAAGAACAAAGTTTAGAAATATCATTCTTTATTCATCATCTTCATTATCCTAATTATATTTAAAAATTCCCACTACTTGTAGGGCTTCTGCCCATTGTTCTCTTACATCATTTAACTCATCCATCGTATAGGGAGTATGTACATCTAAAACTTTTCACCTGTAGTGAATTTAGTTTTAAACAGCTGCAAAGAGAATGATGTATATATATAATTAATAATATATAATAAGATTGATATATTTCATATTATCTAATGAGACTACATTTAATACCTGATGTATGGTATCGATTTCCATTGCGGCATGTTCGATAATTATGCTCATAAATCGCATCACATAGTATCCACATGCCCAACCTTTGTCTTGTGTAGCACACTATAAATTGAAACATACAAAATATTCAAAAATACAAATAAGCACAGTTCACATAAATAATATATACATTGGAGTCGGGAAATTACTTTCATATTCTGCCGAGTTAGTGGCCAGTTCTTTTTCATGGGGATCTTTCCTCCAGCTTTGGCGTACTCTTATAAAGCCCTACATGTTAATGTAACACATTAAATTTCATAATTAAATAGTAATGTAATAACATATGTTAACGGATATAAAAATCTAAAATATTTCTCACGGGAATAATGGCCTTTTCATTGTGTGTCCATATATATTCAATTCCTTCCCCGGGGGATCTAGATAATAGATAGTGAACATCCCGGGGACAATAACTAGTAACTCCCAATGCTTACCACTAGAGGTAAGAAAGTTATAAATTAATAACTCAAAAGTCACAATAAAAATGTAATTTTCTTAAGTTCAAATTATAAGCAAAGTAAACTTACCAGACATTGAATGGAGCTATTATCATCGTCTTCTTGTTTTTACCAAATATTTAAAAACATCACAGTAGTATGAAGTAACTGACCTAAGGTTTTTAACTACAAGACTAATCAAAGATGGAACCAAAAATCCCACATGTAGAAATGAAAAATATGTACATATCATGTGTAAGTGGTAGCAAAACATATATTACATATGTATTAATATATAAGAAACCAGATCATCGTATATAAAATAAGGTATATGGATGTATAAACAAGATCTCACCATATCCACAACTCTATCATAGATGTGTTCAGCCAATCATAACGAAACAACTCCAAAATATCTAGTATAAATATCTTATTATCGTATGATTGACCTGTATTAATACGTATGCAAAACTTGTATTACGTATGCAAAACTTGTATAAATAGATTGTTACATATGACTGACCTGCAGCTTCATCCGGAATAGTAACATTTATAGGGCAATTTGGATCATGTTCGCCTATCCAATCTGTCATACCCCTACAATTAGGACCTAACGTGGCGTGTAGGTCCTTTGGAAGCCAGCTTGGTACTTCAGGAGGTGGAGGTAGAGGTGGAGACCGAGATGTAGCGGGTGTCTTCCTTTTGACCTGTATATATAATCATATCAATTGACTCATATATACGTACACAATAACAAATTAACATAATGTAAATTTAGCATAAAATATTAGTATAGACGACATCTGAGATGCATGCCACTTCACCATTGCTTCTTGGACTTTCCTCTCAATTAATTCATCTACCCATACATGGATAAAAGAAATGCTAGCTATCAATTATTGAATTCCCTTATGCAATAACATTCTAAAAAAAGAATAGGTTACCTCAACTTGTGAAAGTCCCGCTTTTGGGATAGGTTTGCGCTGGGATGGCCCAAAGAACGCTTTGATGCCCACACCAGCGCCTGCACTCCTAACACGTTCAGGATGCTCTGGGTTACCCAGAGCAATGATCAATTCAGCCCTTGTGCCCTCAGGGATGAACTTGCCTTCCTTCTTCTGCTCGTGTAGCTCCTGCTAATTGTCATCAACAGAAATTGGTAAGTAAACATAACAATAATCAATATCGATCGATTGCTCTAAAAGTTGAATTTTACCATTTTTGTAGCCGCTTCAGCAGTTGCGGGCTTCGTTATATCTCCCTTCTTGTTTTGCCTCCCAGCTATCCACATAGCATGGCGAGGCAGAGGTGCGGGACCAATAGTAGAGGACTCCTGAGTAGTAGCAGACTGAGCAGTATACTCATCTTGTAGTCTTTGGCGAACACCTACATAGCCTCGTGGACCCATTGTGTGGTCATGCATATTCAGTGCACGCCTTTCTCTTTGAACATCACTGATAGCCTTGTTAGTAAGCACATTGATTTGGTTAGTAACACTAAAGGTTAATCTTGAATAGGTGAATACTTAAGAACGTATATTAATTAAATTGGGAGTGGCACTTAATACCTTGAATTCATCTATTTTTCTTTGGGTAACCAACTCCTCCCAGTCTTTGGGGTCCAGGTAGTTCCATTGATCAGGGGTTGCCTTCTTCCTAAATTTATTTTTTAAAGAGAATACAAAAAAATTTATTCGTTTAGAGTTAGTCAAAAAGTGATTGATGTCTAGAATTGGAAATCAATTAAGAACCTCATCTCAGTGTCGCGTATGTAATCTCATGTGAGATTTGTCCTATAGTTTCTTAGGACCCTCCCACAACGTTGCAACATGCATTTATGATGCAACTTTTCATCCAGATCAAATATACTCTACAAAATAGATTTTCTATTAACTAGTATCCTAAATATTAGTAATCTACAAAAATAGAATTGCAAATAATGATAACTCATGCATAGATTCCTTCCAGATTAAGTCTTTCTTCCCCTTAGGAACTTTATGCCAGGATTCAAAAATAGGACTACTATGGCTGCGAGTAAGAATCCCAAGATATGAAATAAATGAGTTGCAGTTCACTCGAACTAGATTTCGTGCATGATCAAAATCCACAGCCAGTTTGGGTCCATTGCCCCTTTACTGTAGTAACTTGTTCATCATTGTGATGCCCCTCACTTTCTCAATTTTTTTACTGCTCATCAAGTGCCCCAATTTATTCAGGGGGTATGTCACCAACCTAAAATTTGACAAAAAAACACTTATAGGATATAACTATAAATGTGAGGCGGGATATATTTTTAAAACTTACATTGTGAGGCGGTGCATTGACGTCCTCACCCTCACGGTAATCATCAGCACGGTCATCATATGAATACTCAATCATATGAAAGTTCACATTCTAAAGTATTTCACATTGTAAAGTTCACATTCACATTGTAAAGTAATTCACATTGTAAAGTTCACATTCAGAAAAATAAAACACATAAAAAATATAAACATGCATGCCTCTAATATTACAATCTTTTATCAATTAACAATCCTTAATTGTGATTTCCGCGCACATACAAGTCATCATTAGCTTCAATATTTGGTGGTGTTGGAAACCCAACTGAGAATGGACTGGAGTCATCATACTTATCATAATACTCTTCTTCTTCTATAGGATCTTTAATGAACTATTTTTTACCATGAAGAACAACCAACCATTTATCATTTGTAGGATCATCGATATAAAATACTTATTTCGCCTATGATGCCAATATGAATGGTTCACCCTTCTCGCACATCTTTTCAAAGTTCACTAATGTGAAACCCAATTCATCCACTCTAACTCCTTTGGTGTTATCAACCCAATTATATTTAAAGAATAGAATTCTAAAATCTACGTAGTCAAACTCCCATATGTCTTCAATGACACCGTAATATGACATTTTAGGTTCACGTGGACTCTTATCCTTTGCACTTGCAAAAGACAATGAAGATGCTTAAAGGGTGACCCCATTGTTTTGGATGACACTCTTATCATCTTGACACTTTGTGTAATATGAGAATCCATTTATGTCATTCACAGTGCAAAACAACATAGCGTGCAAATGAAATGTCTCTCTTTGTGAAGCATCATAGGTCATCACACCTTCACCCCAAAGTTTCTTCAAGTGCTCAATTAGAGGTTCAAGATAAATGTCGATATCATTTCCAAGTTGTTTAAGGCCCGATATAAACAACGACAACATAACGTACTTATTTTTCATACACAACCAAGGAGGAAGATTGTATATAACAAGCATAACTGGACAAGTGCTATGTTGGCTGCTCAATGTCCCGTACAGATTCGTCCCATCTATATAAAGCCCAAGTCTTAGATTCCTAACTTCTTCACCGAATTCAGGGTACAATAAATCAATCTTCTTCCACTGTGGGGAATCAGACGCATGTCGTAGGATCCCATCATTATTTTTCTTAACATCTGGATGCCACCTCAAATTCTTAGCATCTATCAGATTGGCAAACAAGCGTTGAAACTGTGGTATTATAGGTACATACCACATCACCTTGGAAGGAGAACCAATTTTGGACTCCCCCGAAGTCGTCAATTTATACCTTGACGCACCACATTTGGGACAATATTTCAAATCCACATAGTCCTTTTGAAATAATACACAATGATTTAGACATGCGTGTATCTTCTTGGCCTCCATTCCCATTGGGCACAACAATTTCTTTAACGGGTATGTTGAGATTGGCAGCTCATTTCCTTCAGGAAGAATTTCTTTCAACAAAGACAACAATGACGTGAAGCTTTTGTCGCTCCATCTATTGTTAGCTTTAAGCTTATACAATCTCAACACAGCGCTAAGCTTCGTCAACTTACAACCTGTGAATAACGGTATCTCAGCATCATGCACAATGTTTCTAAACATGGGAGGTGGATCGGTGTGCTCTACCCCACAACTATGCAGCATCGCATCAACGATGTCTACTAGAACTGGTTTGTTCACATCTACGTCACCAGAGGCAATTTCTTCTTCCACACAGGCACTACGATCGACATCCACTGATTTCAGGTTTGAAATCTCTCCATGCCAGTTCCATTCTGTATATCCTTGTACAATCCTATTGCACATGACATGACTTTTGATTGTGTCACCAGTGCTGACTTTCAAGTTGTTACCGTAGTGCCTACATGGACAGTACAATCTATCTCTAGGTTGTTTCCTATGTTCCTCGAAAAATCTTATAAACTGATCAAGACCAGAAATAAACTTTGGGGTGCAGCGATTTGGAATGGACATCCATGATCTATCAATTCTATGATCAAAGAGAAAACAAGTATACATAAGAACAATATTAGGGTCTAGGGTTAACATATTAGAGTTTATGGTAAAAACTTTAGGGTTTAAGGTCTTATATATAATTAATGGTTAAAACATCCTAAGTGAGATTAGGTATTCAAGAACAGTCCCAAACTGGGGACTATCCAAGATTTACTCCTAATGAGTAAATCTTGGACGGGTTTCTAGGTCAACAAATACATGTGTTGTCATTCTTATATATAATAAATGTGTACCACCTATCCCATTCTTGAACACCTAATCTCACTAGTAAGTGTATAATGTGTATTGGGTTTTCAAGAAAATTTCGGCAGCATTTCCCCACTGTTCTCCAAGTACATATGTACTTAGAGAAAAAACGGGGAAATGTTGCCGAAATTTTCTTGAAAACCCAATACACATTATACACTTACATCCTAAATGAGACTAGGTGTTCAAGAACAGTCCCAAACTGGGGACTATTCAAGATATACTCCTAATGAGTAAATCTTGGATGGGTTTCTACACCAACAAATACATGTTTGTTGTCATTCTTATACCTACAATCCTAGTTTCATCATTCATATCCTAAGTTTTGTGTAACATCATTTAATCATGCTTGTCAGTATATAATAATCTGTAAATAAACCATGATTCCAAATATCAAAGATTTGAATCAAAATAGAGCCTAATGGAACATTGGGAGAGTGTGAATATTATACCTCACTTGAAGGCTAAATAAGAAATATATGCAAATCAACAACAAGTCAACAACACCTGCAACAACACACATGCATGATTCAATTCTGTTATAATGTATTAATTAGGGGTCAATCTTGAAGTTTTAAATAGAGCTTCATATATCAAAATACATACTAGGTCATATAATCATTTTAGAAATAGAAGACGCACATGTGAGTTAAGTTTGAGACATCAATGTATCTTTAACACGCATGTTTCAAGGTTCAAAGCACATAATCAAATCAAATTAGGATGCTAGAATGGACAAGTTTGAATCTTATTTCAACATGCATCAGAATTTACTGAATTAGGTCAAGCATGAGGATTAGAAGCACAAATATATGCAAGCACAAGATTTTTTCAGATCCTAGGTTGATTTACAATAGCAACATCTAAATAAGTAAAATCAAAGCATTTGATAAATAAATATAATCAGTAGATAAACAAATACAAAGCAATAGATAAAAAAGTACAGCTCAGTTGATAAAAAAATATAAATTTGTAGATGATTAAATAATTTTAAAAAGTAGATGAACAAATACAAAGCCCTAAATTTAAATAATGTGATGAAAAAAAATCATTAGATGAATGAATGAGTAGACAAGTAAATACAAATCAATATTTAAGTAAATATAAATTAGCACATAAGTAAATACAAATCAATAGATAAGTAAATACAAATTAGTAGATAAGTAAATACAAATCAATAGATATATAAATTCAAATAAGTAGATAAGTAAATTCAAATTAGTAAATAAGTAAATACAAATCAGTAGAAGTAAATACGAATCAGTAGATAAGTAAATACAAATCAGTATATAAGTAGATACAAATCAGTAGATAAGTAAATACAAATCAGAAGATAGGTAAATACTAATCAATTGATCAAAATCAGCAACTTAGGAGCACTAAAGTCCCAAACTCAGCATATATGCACAATTAGCATCAAATATAGGACAAAAGGGTAGATTAGAACCCTAATATACTCAAACATGTATAAGATCCAACCCATTGCCTGCACCCTGAGGGTAGGGGGCCAGGAGCAAGGAGCAAGAAGAGGAGGAAGAAGGGTACCAGGAGCAGTGAATGGGTGGTCGGAGTAGCAAGAAGGAGAGTGAGCGGCGGTGGTGAGAGGACGGCGACAGTGAGCGGGCGACCAAGAGCAGGAGCAAGGAGTGGTGGCCGGAGCAGCAAGCAGGAGAGCTAGCAGGCGGCCGGAGCAGTGAGCGGTGGTGGCAAGGAGAGCAGCAGTGAGCAGCGACGGTGGTGGCGAGCAGAGGGGCAGCGAGCGGCGGTGAGTAGAGGAGCAACAAGTAGTGACGAGCAGGAAATCGTCGGACCTAACCTCAATCAGGAATGAAATAGAGAAAAGGGAAGAGCCTGGCTCACGTGGGTGCTATTAAGTTAACCATCAGTGTTGGTTATTTAAAAAACCGACGCTAATAACAATAGACGTCGGTTACCACAAAAACACCGACACCTATGCTCAATGATAGTCGTCTGTTTCTACTATAAAAACCGATGTCTATCTACATATGCTGACAAAAAAATTGTTCTCAAATTCTGACCATAGTCGTCGGTTGCCATAAAAAACCGACGCCACAGGGGTGTAAAAATTTTCACGTGGACAGCACGGGAAAACACATCAGTGTCAGTTATTGGAAGATAACATACGATAAAAATGTCCCAATTTCAGTCGCACAAAAAAATCTTTAGTCGTCGGTTAATTAATTAATAACCGACGTCGTATTTTAAATTTTGGAGGTTATTTTTTCCACTGGAAATTTTGGATTTTGGGGTCTATTTTAGGCGTTGGTTTCTTATTAAGGAACCGACGCTAAATTAAAAGCGATACCCGTGTCTGGCCGCTCTTCACATATAGATGTCAGTTTGTGTATTCAACCGACGTTGTAGGGTTTAGGCGTCAGTTTCTTGTATACAACTGATGCCTATAAATGTGATGTTATAAGCCATTTATGTAGTAGTAATAAGTAAGATTCCCAAGCTTAGAGAGGTTGGTTTCTCCAACAAATCTCCTATCTCGAGTAAGAAGCACCTTCTCCACTTTAGAGGTGAAAATCCTAACAAAAGAACATGGAGATGAGGTGTTTATGGCTTCTAGCTGGGGTTTCGCCATGGAAGGCCATTTGGAGGAAGGTGGAAGGAAGACTAACAACATGAAAATAGGGAAGTAAAGGAGGATACTTACTAATTTTAGTCAAAATCACCAAGGAGGAGCTTAAGAAATCCTAAATAGAGAAATTTGGAACCCTAGAAGCCTTCTTCACCAAGGTAGGAACCTCCTTTTACCTTGGGACAACACCTTCATGGAAACATAGTGTAGGAATGATGTTGTAAGCTAGAGGAAATAAAGGAGAGCAAGAGTTTTTGAATTGGGAGTTGGGAAGGGGT
Organism: Alisma plantago-aquatica; assembly: GCA_963693085.1. Classification (NCBI taxonomy): domain Eukaryota; kingdom Viridiplantae; phylum Streptophyta; class Magnoliopsida; order Alismatales; family Alismataceae; genus Alisma; species Alisma plantago-aquatica. The sequence goes on along the minus strand of OY856411.1, from coordinate 1,449,750,919 downwards.
AGATATGGTTATATAAAGAAAGAGGTCAAGTATGAGGTGTCTATGAGACTTTCCATGTGTCATGTATAAGGGTGTACGTGAACATGCAAGAATTTATGGATAAGGAAGAAGTCAAGCATGAGGTGTCAAGTTAGTTTCCATGTTTCCAATGCTACAGGTGCCTATGGACATTCAAACCTTTTTGGATAAGGAAGAAGTCAAGCATGAGGTGTCCATGGAGCTTTCCATGTGTCCTTAGCCTAGGGATTTCATGACCATGCAAGAAGACAGCTCATAGAGGCTTCTGGAATATCTAATGTCAGTTTATGGACACTTATAATCCATCCCAACTGACCTCCAATAAAAGAAATAACCCCCTTGGTCGATAACTTCTAAAGATAAGCTCATTTATAAAGAGACTAATCCCTAAAATTCCCTTGGAAAGAAACACCTTCAAACCAAGGTGCAACTAGGTGCCTCATGGTTCAAAAACTCGAGAATGGTAAGGTAATATACAAGGATTATAACGCATGTGACAATTTTCAAACAAAACCTCCTAATTGGGTAAATTGCAGAAAAGTCCAAAATGTACCTAAAATTGCATAACTTGCACAAACAACATCCAAATTGGACCGAACTTCATCCAAAAGTTATCTTTGATGTGTTGAATATGAATTCACCATTATTTCCATATTTTGAAGTTATATAATCACATTATTCATTACTTCTACCTTTTACTCATTTTCTCTCTCCTAAACTTATCCTAATATTTCACAGTTGTCCAAATTAGATGAAATTTGACATGTAGGCTAATTTTGATATGTAGATTTATAATTTGAAGTTTGTTTCAAATTTTGAGACTTCTTTGAATGAGATATGTCATATGGCCCATTAACGGACCAATATCTAAATTATTCATCCAATTAAGTTTCTTATCTTCATATTACCACCACAATGAGTTATGTGGCATATTTTATGTATCCATTATAAACCTAAGATTAATGTTAGAACATAAAGTTACATTAAGGTGATCTATACATGCATTAGCTCATTGGGGTTATAGTAAACATCTATTTAGGTCTAACCTTCAACCTTGTTTCTCTAAGTCCAAAATGTCAACTTCCAGGGTAGGATCTGAGATCTAGTATGTTACACCCACATTGGTGATGTCTTCGAGGTCAGGTGTGAAGGGTGAAGGTAGATGGTTGCATGTCTATTAGTTCATTAGGCCATCTATTTTATAAATTTAAGATCTGAGCATCTGGGAGAGGAAGGTTTGTAACTGATTAAAAGTAGTATGGAAGATCTTCTTGTAGTAATTCCATTGGTGATGATTGTCACCATTTCTTTTAATGTTTATGGTTGGCATGGGTTTCAATCAGTGCTAGTGAGACAGAAGGAAGGGGAAGACTTGGGTGAAGGTTGGCGCATGTTGCAGCAGACCCTCCCTGCCAGTTTTGACTGATGCATAGGAAGAGGAGGAACAACAATCTGAGTAAGTCGTCCTAGTGGTGATGACAATCTTGATGGATGGAAGAGACAAACGGGTTGCTCATCCTCGTATCCTTTGACCATGGTATTTCCAGGTTTCACATGGAGGAGGAGGAAGCCTTGTGGAGACTAAACCCAACTATCTTTTGGTTACCTAGCAAGGCCTTGCAGAGGGTGGTGAAGAAAGAAACGCTGATTCCTAGTCGGACAAGAGGCTGGTGCGAGGCTAGGGTGAATGTAGTGTGCCTATATTTTAGGGGCGAGGGAGCAGAAGGGGAGGAGATGTTGTTAGAAGCCTCTTCTGAACCTGAGGATAGGCGTCTGGTAGAGAATTTGTCAGTTAGGGTTTTGTAGCAGGTTGAGGGCTACAAGAGATTTAGAGATAGGAAGGAGGAGAAGAGGAAGAGAAGATGGGAAGGGTAGTGCCTCATCAGTTACCAGAGGCTGATCTCCCTTCACCAACAGTCATGGAACCATCCATGGTTCAGGGGAGAGAGAAGAAGGAATAGGGGGTAATAGAAGTAGTGGAGTGGAAAGAAAAGATGGGAAGGGGTAGGAACGGACATAGTCAACCCTTGTTGTTGCCTTACCCATCATCAAGAATTGGGGGTGTGACATTGATGTTGAAGGCATTGCATGGGGAAAATAACACCTTAGCTATGTATTGCAATGAAATATTAAATGTAGTAATATGCCTTATGTCTTATGAATTCAATTCAATTAATTGAGGGGGTAATTGATGCCTTTTTACTTGAATTTTGACCTCTAAACTATGCAAGTCTTGATAAACCCAATTTTAGTGTTAGTTTTGTCTTTTGAAAGCATTTAGTATTTTATTTTTTATTATTAGGTTGAGTATTCAATTTATGTATTTATTGTCTTTCTTAATTAATTTGAAGCATTATTTCACATGTATCAAATCCATTTTATCAATAAAACTTATGGTGATTTTATATTTATAAGTTGGGGTCAAGAATAAATTAGTGAATTTATATAATAAACCCCTAATTGATTACTTGTAAGTCATTAAGATTATATAACAAGTTATGTTTCACTATCATTTTTAGACTTCACTTACTCCTATTTAATCTCATTTTAGGCAAAAATGGTTTAATACTTATATAATTATAGTGGACCTAAGGATAGGAAAAATTACACTATATACTCATATTTGAGTATGTTAAAAGAGATCAGAGGGAGTATCTATAGATGAGAAGGGTCCTTGATTTAGGTATGCCCAAGAAGTAGGGGACACTTAGGGTTTTGGCCAGGTACACTTCTACTACCATAAAGGTAGCCTCGTGTGCTAAGCAAAGTAACTTGAAGACTTTAGCGAGACCCATGCCAGATACTATCCTAGATACATCCACCACTTATATCCCTAACTCAAGGACTACCCAGACTCACAATAGGTTGAATGAGGTTTCATGCAACTATGATGTGTGAACTCTGGCTCTAATACCAACTTTAATGACCTCAATTATTGTATACTTTCCATGATGACATTCCCTTGATATGCACGCACTCATACAATACATGTCAAGAGGGAAAATATAAGGAATTGTGGTTATCATCTAAAATATGCCGAAGCTAGATCTAGTTCACAAACATCATGTAATTTCCACACAAAACCATCATCCATAAATGAGAAAGATAGTAATGTTTACATTATTGCATAGAAGAAACATACTAGCTATCAGAAGTAGGAAAGTAAATAGGAAATAAACCATCCTATACATCAAGTAAGGAAAAAGGAAATGAAAAGAAAACTAGCTATAAGAAACTGAAAGGAATATCCATCTATGCTAAAATCCTCCAAGGAGTTTTATTACATGCTTTCTGGTACTTTAAGTGCATCTATTGGTTCTTTCCACCTAGAAAATACATGAAACAGTCCAATAAACATGATGTTGTGTAGGTGGGTGAAAGATACATACATATTAGCTTGCATATTTGAATGATTTGAAGAAAGAAGAACTAAAAGGAAACATTATTTAGAATGAGAATTAGGTAAACCATTCTTTTAAACATGTCTTTGATGTGGTTGTACTACTAAGTGTGTCAGAACCTACATTACTTATATGTTGGGCCCTCCCCGCCCTTAGTCTATGAGGATCCCCATCCTAGGGCTATGGGGATGTGCTTACCTTAGTTTTAGAATAGGGAGAAATTACATATCTCTCTTAGTAGATACAACCCATCTCTTTATTTATGTTCTTGATGTTTTGGTGAGTCATAATACAATTAATATGCATACAAGAGTTGTACACAAATAAAAATCCAATGTTTCATACTTTATGCACACAGGAAGACTGGTCATATACTTATAATCCCACATACATGATCTACTCATATCTTTATTTCCAAAAAGATTCTAGAGATGATGTGTTCGGATCATTCAGAAAAGACATTAAGGGCCTAATGTTATTATGTGCACAAGGATTTTTATCTTAGGGTTTTAGTATTAATCATGGTTGTTATCATCCTCTTGAAATTATATCAGGGATTATATGATGAGTCCATCTTATTTTAAGGTCATAATGTCAAATCTAGGATTTAGGGTTACACTTGGATCATAATACCTTTATCATTTAGAGAGGAATATTTAAAATTTGGGTTCCCATAAGATTTAGGCTATCATTAATTTGCTTCTTTACTGTTCATATGATCTAACAGTATCACAGATGGATATACGGTTTTGAAACAAAATTCACTGAGATCAGACCATGAATATCATTTTCCATAATTTGAATTTAAAAGAAGATCAATAAGTCAATGCTTTAGTCCGTCATTTTTAGAAAAGGAGCCGGATCTAGGTCATGATAGTATTTTATCAGATTAACTTGCATTTTTTTGATGAAAATGATATATAGGTTTGTAAATATCCGATGTTCCTAGCATTTATTAGGCTTTTTCTATGATATTTGTTTTCTATTAATTAACTAGAGGAAAGGGGTGATGTGAGCTTACGTGGAGGTTCGTGATTGATCTAGAGAAGTGAGTGGTCCCTCTCTAATTTGTACTGATGTGCAACTTCTCTTGCTAAGGTCGCAATCCCCGATAGGTCCACCTAAGATTTAGGGCTCACCTAATCTTCTTTATTGACTCACGATCCATGGCAAGGTGGCGCTCGGCGGTTGGCTCCCCTAGGCTAAGTTGGCTCCACATGGGCCTCTCCTCCTTAGTCCTCCTCTATTTCTACTAGCTCAAGTAGCCTGATCGAGCTCAGACTAGTGTCTTGTTCGTGAGGCATAACGTTGGTGGTGTGATGAAGGTATATATACCTTTGTGAGGCTATGCCACACCTGGGCATCAGGGTCCAGCACTGAGGCTCCCTCTGGAGCTTGCCACCACCTCGAGAATGACTGAGGTCACCAGAGAAGAAGATATATGAGAGGGGGGGTTCAGCGGTGTATGAAGGAGGTTTCACTGAGCCTTTTACAGATCCCACGAAGGTGATGGCGAGGAGAAATTGAGGTGGTGATGTGTGAAGAGGCGTCAATGAAGTGGAGCAAGTGAACAAGGAAGAGATGAGGGAGAGAGTTCTCAGGGTGGTCATGTGGGAAGTTCAGGTTGGGAGATGAGTAAAGGAAGGGTGGCAGAGCTACTGCTGTGATTATGTAGGCGTGCAAGAGTGTGGGCAAGGAAGCCCTTAAATGGGTGTCGTTGCCCGTGAGAGGAGCGAGATGGTGGAGGTCCATTCTCTCTTATCTGAGTGTAGGGGAAGATGTGATGGGGTTTGTTGAGTTTGGTTTCATGAGAGGGAAGGAAATATCCCACGGAACGAGTGACAAAGTGGCTGGTTTGGTTGTGGGAGATGGGGGGTTAGATGACCGGTTGTTGGAGCAAAGCCTGGTCTAGCAGGGAGATTGATGATGGGTTCATTACTGATAGATCCCCCTCAGATCTGTGCGGGGCCTAATTATGTGGTTTGGATCTAAAGGCCCAAAAATAAGGGGTTCGTTCCCAGGCTGTGTCACAATATATGTTACATATATGTTTAATTAAACTAGAACTTAAGTCATAGGGTTGAAATGGTTGAAATAATGTGTATAATTTTCAAATGCTCATAACTTCTTATTCATTCATCCAATTGGAATGAAATTTTAGGTAGATCTTTGTGATATGATTATCTAACTATGGTATGATTTTGGAATCAAATATTAAATGTTTGACTAGCTTAGTTTTTGGAATCAAATATTAAATGTTTGACTAGCTTAGTTTGTCTAGGTTTTAATACACATACTTACCCTAATCTACATTTAGGGTTTGCATTATTTTGAAAATGTTGTGTCCATGAGATCAATTTAGTGGAGTGAGGTGATTGAGGGTTTTAGGCAATAAGTTTGAGTGATTATCAATATCATTAAATTTGTAAGAGCGAGAAAATAATATAAAAGCGCACTTTATCACACAAACCCATCGTGTCTAGCTGATTCACCATGATCTTAAAATCATTCAAGTGCATTGATATATTGTCGTCTTCCTTGAACTTCAGGTTGACAAGTTTCTTGATCAAAATTTTTTTAGTTCCCTGTATTCTTCCTCTCATACAATGACTCAAGCGTCTTCCACAAAAAGTGGGCACTGGTCTCATTGGCGATGTGATGAAAGACAGACTCATCAACCCAACAACGGATGAGGCCCATGCATTTCCTATTCATCTTTGTCCAATCCTCCTATTTCATGTTTGTTGGCTTGGTCACATCTCCCTAAACTGGTTCATTAATATCATTGCAATATAAAAGATCCTCCATTTTTATCTTCCACGTCGACCAGTTTGATGTCGTCAACTTCATTGTATTATTTGCGTTGTCCATCTAGTTCACGTAGCCAAGTAGGCTCTGATACCACTTGAAAGGTGGTTAGTAGGTCAATATGTGCGTATCCGGCATGCACAATAATAGCATAAGGGATTCATTTTATGCGTGGAAGCGATAAAAAATAACTGGAAAAGACATAGACTTATCTTTTATCTCTTCATTCTTCTTCAATGAGTTGGTCTCATCTTGAATTGCATGCAGCCAATTATCTTTTTATTGATGAGACTTTTCTTCCTCGTAGCTTTTTGGATCTCCCTCTTCTGTGATCAATGCCCATTCTACATTAGAATATTTAGTATAAGCCATTTTCTCTCTAGTAGACTTTTTCAGTGTTGACTTGAGAGTTACGCATTGTCCATATTTTAAAAATGACTCAACCATTCCATTCATATGTATCTAATATATTTGTTTAAGATTGATTTCAGGCTTTAGGTACATAAAAAGGATCAAACTACACAAGCCCTAGCTTGTCCAAGTTCAAGTTAAAAGCAATGCAAATGTGCAATTTGAGAAAACACTCCAAACTACCTTAAAACATTTTTGTAATCATTTGTATTGATGATATGACTTGTAACTAAGATGAGAACAAATTTGGTACACTTAATTTCAACATTTGACCACTCAAAAATCATTTTGTAAAATTTGTCGCAGCAACATTTTCGGCAGAGTTTGGATTTTGATCAGTTCGTGATGGATTTTTTGAAATGATTGCGTCCGTCGAGTTGCACACTCACAGATCTCGACCGAATGACTCACTAACCAAAGTTGATTTTGATTGATCGGTCAAGTTATCCCAAGACAAACTTGATTGATAGTTTGAAAACTGGCTTTGTCAGTTACTGGATCGGTCGAGTTACCTTTATTGAAACTCGATCAAATATATTGTAAGGAAAACACACAAAAAGTGATTCCAATCATTGGAGAGTTGTTAGAAACAAAAATAGATTCGTTACATGTTATAAAATGACTATTTTTCATTCTTAAGTGATCCCACACTCAAAGGAACACCCTCGTCTATAAATAGGACCCCTTGGAGTTAATTCCAAGGTTGCTCATTCGTGCTATCCTTGGTCCTTGCTATAGTTGAGTGTGTTACAACCCATTGAGCCCCTTTCTCTCTCATTTACAAAGCATTTTGTGAATATTAGTGAGTTAGGCATGTCCCTCAATGTTATCCTATAAATCTCTCTATCTTTCCCACTCATGATCCCCTTTCTCAAAGAGAAAAGGTTGAAGTGACCTTATTCAAGTGATGGAGGAGTTGTTCTTCTTCTTCAAGGTTGAAGAAGGTGTGAAGATATTCTCCAAGTGAAGGAGAAGGACATGGCAAAAGATTCAAGAAAATTAGGTAATCCCTGTAAGGCCAAAGACTTGATACAAGTGTGGGTAAGTTCTTGGTGAAGGATGAAGATAGCTTGATCAAGTGAGTAAGTCCTTATCAAGGTGAAAGACTCTTGTCTTGAATAGGCAAGTCCTTGGATGTATGGTGGTATTCTTGTATCTCTTATAATGGAATATAAGTATGCATGGATTACAAAGTCCTAGAGACTAACCTCTATAGGTAGTAGATTGACGGTCTCCAAGTTTGGAGATTGGAACCACTCTAAACACCTTGTCCAAGTGTTTGTTTCAATCTCTCTCTTCCTTGCTATGCTTGTGTAGATAGGACTTCAAATCAGTTTTTGCATTTGGCTTAAATTGATATAATTTGAGGGTCTAACTATTCTTGTGAGAAATTTTGAAGCTCTATTCACCCCCTCTAGAGCCTTAGATCCAACAAGTGGTATCAGAGCTAGGATCTTCTCCAACAAATCTCCTACGAGATGAGAAGCTGGGTAAGAACCTACTTGGTTCCCTCAACCTAGAGGAAGGCTTCTCCATGCGTCCCCCAGTCTTCGAAGGAACCAAATTCCTCTATTGGAAGAGGTGGATGCAGTTCCACATTCAAGGGATGAACTTTGATATTTGGAAAGTTATGATTGCACCCAACAAGGAGCCAATCAGAGCTGTATCAACTTGGGATGAAGTTGCTCTAAAGAATGCCCAGCTCAATGACAAAGCAATTTTCATCCTCTATGCAACCCTCACTCCATCAAAGTTCAACCGCATCTCCTCATGGGATACAACCTATGAGATATGGGACAAGTTGCGCATCACTTATGAAGGCACAAAGAAAGTTAAGGAGGTAGACATCTACATGTTGAACAACCTCCTAGAGAACATAAAGATTGGTATGAAAGAATGTGTTGTCAATATGTACTCAAGTCTCAACATCATCATCAACAGCCTAGCTTCTTTGGGACATACTTTGGATAGAGGAGCAATAAACTCAAACATCTTGAGGTCTCTTCCAATGAGATGGGAGTCAAAGAGACCTCCATTGAAAGAGTAAGAATTCTTGGTGATCTTCCAATCGAGGAGCTTATTGGAAAACTACAAGCTGATGAGCCAAGACTTGACAAGCAAGAAGAGGAAGCAAAGCAAGAAGAAAAAGGATCAAGGAAGATCAAAGAAAGTGCCTTCAAAACTCAAGTGGAGGCTCTTATCCCAAAGTTTGAGTTGGGAATCGACACTATCCTTTCTTGCAGGAAAAGGGAAAATGGATTTTTGATAGTGGCTGCATAAAACATATGGCAGGTGATATAAGCCATTTCAACAATTTTGCAAAAGAAGAAAGGAGGTTCGGTCACTTTTGAGGACAACAAGAAAGGTAAGGTAAAATATGAGGGTGATGTATGTGAATCCTTGTGTATCCAGAATGTTATCCTTGTGGATGGCCTACATCACAATTTAATAAGTGTTAGTGAATTATGGGATAATGGTTACCTTGTGCTATTTACTTCTTTTGAATGCTTGATCCTAGATTCCCTCACCTATCATGTCATATATAAGGGAGCTAGAAATGGTAGTCTTTATGTAATTGTGCTTGTCTCTATTAATCCTATTGTTGGTAGATGCCTAGTAGTCAATTTGAATGATATTTCTCTTTGGCATCATCAACTATATCTTGTAAATATGCATCAATTGAAGAAGTTGAGCAAAAAGGACTTGGTTAAGAGACTTCCCATATTGGATTTTGAAAATGATGAGGAGTGCCAACCTTGTACCCAAGGAAAGCAAACCAAGTCCTCCTTCAAATCCAAAGGAGTCCTTAGCACCAAAATATCTCTTGAACTTCTCCATATTTATCTATTTGGACCTATGAGAACTCAATCGATTCATGGTTCCAAGTATTGTCTTATTATTGTCGATGATTTCTCTCGATATACTTGGACCTTCTTTCTTGTTTCTAAAAGTGATATGCTTGATGTTTTTTCTAGATTTTGCAAACTAGTTGAAACTGAAGCTTCTTGCCCCATTGTTTCCATCCGTAGTAATGATGGGGGACAACTTGAAAATGACCTTTTTGAATTTTTTTGTGAAGAGTTTGGATATACACATAACTTTTCTTCACATCAAACGCCTAAAAAAACATGGTTGTAGAGAGAAGAACATGTCACTACAGGAAATGGGTAGGTCCATGCTTTTAGAGTATGACACTCCAAAGAAGTTTTGGGCCGAAACCTTTAGTATCTCATGTTTTGTGTAGAACTAGGTTTTCACGCATCCTCCTTTGAAGAAACCCCCCTATGAGCTATGGCTTGGTGGGAAGCTTATATCAAGTACTTTTAGGTTTTTGAGTATTCTGGTTTTGTTTTGAACATGAAAGATTCTCCTAACAAGTTCGATCTGCAATCATACACGACTTTCTTTTCTGGCTATAACACTACTAGAAAGGCTTATAAAGTATATAATGTTGATCTATCTAAAGTAGAAGAATATATTAATGTAAAATTTATTGAGACTAACTCCTCTGTTCCCAAGGATATTGGTAATGATGATGTTGCAAAAGAAGTAATTCACATCTTCAAAGAACTCAACATCACCCAAAAGGGAAAATAGGTGGCCACTCAATAAGAAGAGATAGATGAAGAAAAGAAGGACTCAACTCCCGCTTTGAAAAGAACCATCCTAAAGAGATAACCATAGGTGACCCCTTTGAAAGAGTGAATACACGGTCTGCCTACAACAAGGAACAAGCAAATAATGCCTTCATCACACAACTCAAGCCAAAGAATGTCAAAGAAACTCTTGGAGACGATGAGTGGATCCTAGCCATGCAGGAAGAACTAGAGCAATTTGAGAAGAACAAAGTGTGGACTCTAGTGTCAAGACCATGAGATAGCAAGATCATTGGCACCAAGTGGGTCTACCACAACAAAATAGATGAAAGTGGTAAGGTGGTAAGAAACAAAGCAAGGTTAGTGGCTCAAGGCTACAATCAGTAGGATGGTATAGATTTTGATGAAACATATGCATCTGTAGATAGAGTTGAGTCCATTCATATGTTGCTTGATTTTTCTAGTTATAAGAATTTACTTCTATATCAAATGGATGTTAAAAGTGCATTTTTTTAATGGTACAGTTGAGGAGGAAGTGTATGTTGCACAACCTCTGGGCTTTGAACATGATAGTTTTCCTAACCATGCTTATCTATTACAAAAATATTTATATGGCCTTAAACAAGCACCTCGAGCTTGGTATTAGAAAATAAATAACTTTTTGTTAGATCATGTGTATATCATGGCAAAGTAGATCCTACCTTATTTCTTAAACGCACTTCTAAATATTTTCTTATCATTCAAATTTATGTTGATGATATCATATTTGGTGGAACAAATCTTGATCTTTGCAAGGAGTTTAATGATGTTATGTAGAGTGAGTTTGATATGAGCATGATGGGTGAGCTTACATTCTTCCTCAGATTTCAAATTAAGCAAACTAAAGATAGAAACTTCATCAACCACGACAAGTATACAAGTGAGTTACTCGAGCGCTTTGGGATGGAGAACACCAGGTTGATGGACACCCCATGTCAAACACCGCTAAACTTGATAAAGATGAACAAGGTGAGAAAGTGTATGAGAGGCTCTATAGAGGTATGATTGGAAGTTTACTTTACTTAATTGCCTCTAGATATGACAAAATGTTTAGTGTTGGCTTGTGTTCTCGCTTTCAATCAAATCCCAAGAAATCACATCTTATAGTTGTTAAGAGGATTTTGAGGTACTTTGCCAAAATCCAAAATTTTGGACTATGGTACCCAAGTGAAGGGACTTTACTCTTACTACTTATAGTGATGCTAATTATGCAGGATGTTTGATTGATAGAAACTGCACAAGTGGCACTTGTTTCCTCCTAGGACCATGCTTGGTGTCCTAGTTTTCCAAGAAATAGAGCATAGTGGATTCATCAACTACTGAGGCTGAATACATTGCAGTCGATAGTTGTTGTGCCCAGGTTCTATGGATGAAGAAAATGCTCAAAGACTTTAACATTTATTTTGATTCTTGTCATATTTATTGTGATAATACCAGTGCAATCAATTTATGTTATAATCCTATATTGCATAGTAAAGACAAGCATATAGAGGTTCATCATCATTTTCTTTGTGATCACATTGCCAAAAAGGATATCTATATCACGCATGTGGAAATAGAAAATCAGTTAGTGAACAGTTTTTCTAAACCTCTAGCTAGAGAGCAATTGAATTTTATTAGATCTAAATTTCTCATAACTACTTTGGATGAATTTGATATGCCTTCTATCTAGTTTCTATCTATCCTATATGCTTTTCTTATGTCTTAATCACCCTTGCTTGCTAAAGTGCTAAATTTCATGTTCTTATGCATTATTTTTTGCTTGTTTTGGGTATTTTTTGCAAATGATGGTTTTATTGCTAAATAGTACCCAATGATGAGTGATATGTTCCTAAGTATGTTTAAAATGTAAAATGGACTAGAAAAAGAAATTTTAATTAGCACACAAATGGCTAGAATTAAAGATTTCTAATGAGGATCAGGTTGACCATCGGTTGAGTTGCCAACTTGATTGATCTGTTGCTGTGGGATTTTGTAAAAAGCCATTTGATCGAGTTTCCATCTCATAGAACCTGACCAATGGCCAGGCTAGAGCAAATCTTAAGTAGGGTTCGGCCGACTTTTCTCCCTCTCAACTAGGGAAAAATCGACCAATTCCTTCTCCATCTCTCTCAAATACTCAACCCTAGCCCCGACCTTCCCTCTCCTAGCCCTAGTCAACCCTCGTTTGACCTTCCTAGCTCTCTTGGCTATCAACCCTAGGTGGTTAGATGACCCCAAGTGGTGCTTCCTTCATTTTTGACCTCTCACTCTTCTTCTTCCTGCCTCCATGTTTTTAAATAGGAGAAAGAGATCCACCCCCTCTGGAGTACCATCCTCTTCATCCAACTCTTGCCTCATTCCATTTGATGATACCTTCTAGCTATAAATATGTACAAGGAGCTCCTTCCTAGGAACCCCTTCCCTTTTTGTGCCTTTTTTTAGCCTCGTCCTCATTGACAAAAGGTCATAGATGAGGCATCTGATTTGTTGTATGACCATCACCTAGCTGCCCTGAGTGTCGAACATCGGTTCTATAACAACTCCATCACAATAACTATGGAATTTCATGAGTTCTATTCCAATTTGTCATGGAATTGTGACACTCTTGTACCCCCTCCTAATACTGAAGTAATTCTTACTTCCATGATTGCCATTAAGAAGTTCAAAATCTCGAAGGATACCTTTAATATGTTTTTCAATGGTACTGAGGTGATCAAAACATGGAGGAAAGAATATCCTGAGTATTTTGACCTCGTAGACCATGTGGCCTTCTACAAGCAATATGATATCACTCTCCCTGACATGCATACATTCTTGAAGAAGCCTTAGTTCCCCTAGAGGAAGAAGTCCACCCTACCTTCATATGCCTTGGACCTTAAAAACCACATTCTCCCTCTAGTAGTCAACTGCAATATTCATCCCAAAAAGAATCAAACTGAAATTGCAGAGAATACCACATTGATTATGTTTTGCCTTCTGAAAAACACCAGAGTCAAGTGGTCTAGATATGTTCTCCACCACATAAACTTCTTTGACTCCAGGAAGAACAACCTAGGTACCCACCCACCCTACCCAGCCCTAATTTGTGGTCTCTTCTAATCTATCATTGGGAAATCTCTTTTTCATGATCTTCATAACAAACCTTCTAGAAAAGGAGTCTGCATCAGTGAGACCACAATTAAGAAAATCTTTCCTACATATTCTTCTACCACATCTGGAGCCTCTACCTCCATCCATGCACCTCCACCTCCACCACCATCCCGACCTACCCGCGCCTCATTCGATGTATCCAATGAAGCCCTCATGGGTTACATGGTGCATCAACAGCCATACAACCTACAGGTTCAAGAACATATATATTAGGATCTCTGTTCTATCATGTCTTCTTTGAACCTATCTTGTACCCATCCTTATCCTGTCTACTAGCCCTACCGAAGTGGTGATTATGCATCCTATCCATATAATCACTTCTACCCAGCCCCTCCACCTACTTCTGCTAATACACCCTCTTCTATTGGTGGATCTACCCCTAGAGTGTTATCTCTCCCTACTGCCCCCATAGCTACACTGCTTGCCGGACTTGGCACCTTTGCACCCACTTTTCCTCAAGCCCAAGAGTTGCATGACCTTGGTATGTCTTGGGTTGAGCAGAATGTCATGTGGCCCGATTGTGGTTTTAGTCCTTCTGTTGATAAGAAGATGCTTGACCAGGTTGATGAGGAAGTTGATGTTGCTGATGAGGAGGCATATGATGATGATGGCGAGGACGGTTCAGATGATGGCTTTGCCTCACCTTCATATGTAGATGATGATTATTACCCTGACGCTACTGCTGATGATGTTGATGATGATATAGAGGACATAGATGTTAGATGTTTTAGTTCTTAGTCCTTAGATGATGATCATATATACTCTTTCTAAGCTATCTTGTACTTGAGAAATGTGGGCACATTATCTAAGTTGTACTATTTTATATCATAATGTTGTTTTTCATTGTTTTGGCTTGTAGTTGCTTTGAGAACATGCTTGCAGTGTTGTAATCTTAATCATATGTACCCTTACTCCCTGGTTGACTATATCTCATGAGTTGGTGGTATGTTACCCATATTTTGATTATGATACATGTTTCTTGTTTCTCACTTGTATCTATTTGATTTGTGTTATGTGGTCACATGTTTTATCTTGGGGTTGGTTGTTTTTGGTTGTTCTTGGAGAAGACCTATTTTTATGCTCTTGTACCCCCCTTAATTTTTGACAATGCCAAAAGGGGGAGAGAAGTTTGATGTTTTCAAGCTCAACCATATTGTTTTATTGCATATGTGATCCTTTTCTTATCTAAATATATGTTCTACCATGTGACTTGCTAAAGGACCATGTAGTATAGCTTTGTGTAGAAAGACTATCTATGTAGGTAAGAGTGATCATAGATTGAGGGGGAGTAATTCACATTGTTTAAATTATGAATCCCCTTACAATCCACAAAGCTAAGGTATAAGTTCACATATCCTTTTCAATATGTTGAGGAATGGTTTGTTGTTGTCAAAAAGGGGGAGAATGTTGACTTGAGAGTTATACATTGTCCATATTTTGAAAATGAGTCAACCATTCCATTCATATGTATATAATATGCTTGTTTAAGTTTGATTTCTAGCTTTAGGTACATGTAAAAGATCAAATTACACAAGCCCTAGCTTGTCCAAGTTTAACTCAAAAGCAATGCAAATGCGCAATTTGGGAAAACACTCCAAACCACTGTAGAATATTTTTTAATCATTTGCATTGATGATATAACTTGTAACTAAGATGAGAAAAAATCAAGGACACTTAATTCCAACATTTGATCACTCAAAAATCATTTTGGAAAATTTTTCACAACAACTTTGTCGGTCGAGTTTAGATCTCGACCAATCTGTGATGGATTTTCTGATTGCATCGGTCAAGTTGCAGACTCACAAATCTTGACCAACCAACTCACTGTCCAAGGTTGATTTTGATTGATCGGTCGAGTTACCCCAGGACAAACTCGCCAATAGTCTAAAAATTGTCTTTGTTGGTTAGTGTATCAGTCAAGTTATCTTTATCAAAACTCGACCAAATGTACTTTTACAAAAAAACATAGAAAAAGTGATTCCAATCGTTGGAGAATTGTTAGAAACAAAAATAGATCTGTTGCAAGTTGTAAAATGGCTATATTTAATTCTTAAGTGATCCCACACTCAAAGAAACACCCCCAGCTATAAATAGGATACTTGTTCCTTGCTATAGTTGGGGGTTCTATAACCCTTTGAGCCCCTTTTTCTCTCTCATTTACAAAGAATTTTGTTATTATGAGTGAGTTAGGCATGTTTTAAGAGAGCTACCTCAATGTTATCTTATAAATCTCTCCATCTCTCCATCTTCCCAATCCCCTTTCTCAAACTGCAAAAGTTGAAGTGATCTTCTCCAAGTGAAGGAGGAGTTGTTATTCTACATGTGAAGATCTTCTTCAAGTGAAGGACAAGGACAAGGTGGAAGATTCAAAAAGTGTGGGTAATCCCTGCAAGGCCAAAGACTTGATGAAAGTGTGGGTAAGTCCTTGGTGAAGGCTGAAGATATCTTAATCAAGTGGGTAAGTTCTTGTGTAGGTGAAAAACTCTTATCTTGAATAGGTAAGTCCTTGGATGTATGGTCAACTTCTTGTATCTTTTATAATAGAATATAAGTATACATGGGTTGCAATGTCCTAGAGGTTGAACTCTCTAGGTAGTGGATTGGCGGTCTCCTAGTTTGTAGATTGGAACCACCCTAAACACCTTATCCAAGTGTTTGTTTCAATCTCTCTCTTCCTTGATATGTTGTTTAGATAGGACTTCAAATTCATTTTCAGCATTTGGTTTAAATTGATATAATTTGAAGGTCTAACTATTCTTGTGAGAATTTTGAAGCTATATTTACCCCCTCTAGAGACCTAGATCCAACACTCATGTGTGGTCCCGTTGGATCTACCAGTTGAGGTTTCTCCCCCTGTTCAGGAACCCCGTCAACATGGACGTCGTTTGCACTAGGATCATCCTCAACTATATCATCAAGAGGGATCTCCTCATCCTCAACATGGTCTACATCAACATTCTACTAGATTGGAGAGGGAACTGACATATCAATCATAGTATCATCTGTTACCTAATCAGGCTCTGTCATCACTATATCAAACTACATCTACTCCTCAAAGAAGATCACATCTCTAGATATGGTCATCTTCTTCTTTTCTGGGTCCCAAAGCCTGTAGCCAAACTACTCATCACCATAGCCAATTACTGTAACACCTAACATAGATTGTAGATTGAATTTGTTCTCCAACTTTCCAGTTTACTTGGGTAGAGATGATGTATTGCTAGATACCTCTCATTGTTTGTGATATCATAAATTAGTTATGGACATTTACTGATAATGTATATAAGAACATATAGGCCACACACTTATGATACACTTAGAATAGGAGTTTATTCCTGAATGATATTTAAATTGATTGCTCAAATGTGTAGGTATTCAATTTAAGTAACAAATTAACTGACTGGACTCTCAACCGACCGGTTCAAATGTTGAATCGATGAGTTGGAGTGTCAGGTTAATTGTAAATTGTATTGGTTGAATTCTAGATGAACCAAGCCACAAACTGACTGGTTCACATAATGAACCGATTGACTCAAGGTCGTGAAATGAATCGTCTGGTGGAGCGAGACACCCAGTTCATGGATCAATTCAATTGCATCAAGATTACTGTTGATGTCATGTTGTGCATTAATTGGATTCACATTGTCAATACATTTGTATTTGGAAAACATGACAAAATGACAAATTCACTGGCTAAACTGATCGGCTTGCATGTCAATCGATCAGTTCATCATGAACCGACCGTTTTTCCCGCCGCTAGTTGTAAAGTTTTATAAACTTTTGGTCCCTTTCGCTCCCACTCAGACCAGGAATCCTGATCCTAACCCTCGTATAAATAGAGGAGCACTAAGGGCTTCTCAGACACAACTCAATTGTCTTTGAAAATTGGTTGTCTTCTTTAGTTGTGGTAACCAAGAGAACCCGACAAAGTCCTACCTGATAGAATAAGGGATAGCAAGGGAGAACAATTGTGGGAGAGCAAGTTGGTGACTAGTACACCAAAGGGAGGTACAACTCCTTCATCTCTATTCTAGTAGAAGGACAAGATTTACAGGCAGTCTGTGTGGACTACTCTAGAGGCACGAAGCTTTTCTCGCTAGGAAGATAACGTCAGGATGCTATCCTTGGTGGAGATTAGTAGCTACAACAGACGTCGTCCGAGTGCAACTAGAAGAAAGTTGCACAACTGTAATGAGGGATTAGTCACTGGACTTTCTCTAGGATCAGTTGTGATCTCATTAAACCATGCTTCTCATTTCGTTGTTGACGCAATACGCAAGTTTATGGGGAATATGGACATAATTTTTTTTTTTTTCCATTGCCTACCTGTTGCCATATTTCTCTACATATTAACCAATTTTCCATTGTTCTATTAGTAGAGTTATTACATCCTAAGATTTAATGTGTGTGATATTCTAATGACTCGATTAGGGTTAACATATCCAAACAAAGTCTTATATATTATAAAACAAGGGAATGTTGATACAAAAAGGCATCTAACTAAAAAATGGTCAACAAAAGACAAGGAAGGAGATTGGATAACAACATAATTGAGTAGGGGCCTAGAAGAATGGAGGGTTAACCTATATGACTAGGATTGAGTTAGTTCCATTATGAATACAAGTTAACTCCTCACTCAAATCATGGTGTACCTTCTATGGGGTCTTAGTTATATCATGTTTAAGTCAGTATGCACATGCTTCTTCTAATCCGTGAGCATGTATCACCATCTTCAAATCTAAGTTATTCCCTCATTTTATTCTGGTGTACCTTCTATTGAATTCGAGTTACCACATATTTAAATAACTATTCTCCTGTTATTTCTTATCCTTGTCCACTTATCATCATCTTTGAATAATACATATCTCATCATTAGAATCATGAAGCATCCCCTATCATATGTGATTAATCTCATATTCTAAACTAGTGAATCAAGTACTTCTAATGCATGTTCACATACCAACATATTCAAATATGAGATACCCTTTTCTCGTATCATGGTGCACCTTTTACCAAATCCAAGTTATCCAATATTCAAATTATTATGAATCTGCTACTTCTACTGGTCCACATACCACCATGTTTGAATCAAAGTTATCCCATCAATGGAATGGTGGTGCACCTTCTAGTGAATTTGAGTTACCACATACTCAAATCATCATGCAATATTATTTCAAATCCATATGCACATACGAATTTTTTGAAATCCGAATTAACCCCTCACTCAAAGCATCATGCACCTTCTACTAAATTTGAGTTATGCCCTCAATGTGATCATGATGCACCTTTCTACAAAATTTGAGTTATCATGCATTTGAATCATGATCTACCTACTACTTCTTATCCTTGAGCACATAACACCATCTTTTAATATGATGAATCCCACCACTTGAATCATGATACACCTTCTACATAATCTAAGTTATCACATAGTCAAATTGTTAAACTGTTTCTACTTATATTCCCTATGCACATACTTAAATTTGAGTTTTCTCGTCACTCATATCATGGTGCACCTTCTGTCCAATCAGTGTTATCTCTAATTTGAATCACTACATTCTAGCACAGTCTTTTTATCACATACCCAAATTCATGTGCACCTACTACTTCTATTCCCTTTGTGCATACCCCATAATCTGGATCATCATTACCCCGTCATAGAAATTTGCCATATTTGCACGTCATTTAATTTTGAGCATCTGTCTAAATTTATTTTGATAAAGCTACAAGTACCCAAAACATCCCCCTAAGAACGCATTATATTTTATGATATATAATGAATAAACAGGGGCCATAAACCCCATCTGAATCCCATACTATCAAATTGGAAGCTAAGGCCAAATCAGGATCTCTGACAGCCAATCTATGTGACACAAAAAACCGGGCCTTAATCTTGGTTCAGTACACTCATGCCAACAAGAGGAGGATATATCTCCAATCCTAAGAGCTACTGAAGGTTCCTGGTGTAGGAGTTACTTGATAGGTCCAACATCTCCAGGTCTTTCAAATTGCCGACCTAGGTCAGAATCTCACCCGAAAAATTGTTGTGGCTTAGGCTGATTCTTTGGAGGCCAGTACATTCACAGAGGCAACTTGGGAGATTGCTAGTGAAGTGGTTTTTTGAAACCGTCAGGAGAATAAATTTTTCCCAAGAGCAGAGATTTTGAGGGAGTTCGCCCTTGAAGTCATTATCATCGGTGATAAACATTTTGAGCCCCAGCATGCTGGCACTGAGGTCCTTGGGTTGTTGGAGTCTAGAGACAGTAGCGCGGGACTCGTCAAGTTGGATATGTTGTCTAGAACTCTACCTTCGAGATGGTTGTTGTCGAGATCGAGAAAGATGAGATTAACCAAGTTGTCGATGTCCTTTGGAATGGTGCCTGTGAGGTTATTAGAGTAGAGGATGAGAACGGTTAAATTGGCAAGCTTGGTGACTGATTCGGGGATTTGACCGGTGAAATCATTTCTACTAAGATCCAATTCATTGAGTTCCATCAAGAACAATCTTTAATTTCCCGAAATAAACTTGTCATGGATGAACGTAATAACAAAGACACTAATATTTGCATCTCATCACTTCTGCATGTGCTGATAAAAAGCTAAATTCTGCAGAAATTCCAAAAGACACTACATGTCTTTATTAGACACATCGTGTTGGCACTCACAGAACACACAATCTGAGCAGATTTCTTTGACACACGACATGTCTCAAAATGACACGTCATGTTCTTGTTAGGTAGACAATATAAAGTTATCATATGGAAATGAACACGAGGTGTCCAAATCAAGACACGACGTGTACTTCACACTCAATATCGAGCAAGAATTATCTAGAATTGAACATGTTGTGTCTTTATTTGTACACAGTGTGTCGTTATTAGTAAGAGGTTTATACATCAGCTTATGTATTTGTACACGACGTGTGCCAAAAATCACACGGCATGTCTTAGACAACACAAGTTTGCTCAAAAGATAGCGAGCAATCTCTGCAATTGAACACGACATGTCCTCCAAACAACACGACATGTTCCTTGACAGAAAAGGAGGTTTTAAACCTAATTTCCTAGCCCCCTCTCTCACTCACCCTCATTCGAGCCATGTGAACAATTGTGTAAGGAACACCTCTTCCGTGCGACCAGCTGTGTGCAAGCCGCCGCCGGCCGCCTCCTACTTTGAGCCACCGTTGTCATCGCCTCCAACCTTGCAAGGTCGTGAAGTTGACTTCTCTGTCACCCCATTCTCCCTATCCCTCTCTCTCACTATTGGAGGTTGAAGCTGAGCCAGCGCCGCCTTACCTAATCCTAACACGAGGTTCTCACCGAGTTTCTCACATCCCCGTCTACGCCAACCTACTTGTCCATCCTTCCTCGGATACACGGTGTGAGATCCGTGCAACCCATCATTTCTGCTCCTCTGACCACTCTTCAGCTCCAGGTACACGACATGTCTTAGAAAAGACACGACGTGTCTCTGCCCTATTCGAACACCCTTCTATAAAAGAACACGATGAGTCCCAGCAACGACACGTCATGTGAAAGCTTGTTTCAGTAGTTTCTCAAGCAATCATGGCACCCATCAAGCAAACCTCATAATGCAAGAATGGAGCAAGCTCTTTCTCGGCCCCGACTTATATCTCCATGAACCAGTTCAGGGTCACACTAGAGGAAAACCCTACCTACCAGTTCCTCATCTCAAGGAGGGTGATACCTACTCATTTTGCTTGTGAGCAAGCACTCACTACTCTTGGATTCAAAGATGAAGTCCTCTCCCGCCTAAAAGATCTTGAACTGCATTATGTCTGCTTCTCGATAACGAACACTTACCCCCACCTTGTATATGAGTTTTTGACTACTCTTACCATTGAGAATGACCCTCAGAAGAAATTGAAACATTATGCAATTATATGTTTTCATCTTTTGGAACGAGGTTTCAAGCTCACCTTCAGACATTTCTATGAGGTTTTAGATTGCCACTACGAAGGGACACTAAGCTTCCCGCTAGCTTTTAACAGTGATGAATTTTGGTCTAAGATCACTGATGAAAACCATCATGACGCCAAGAAGACTAGGGCATATGCTATTCACAACCCCATTTTTTGATATGTTCACCTCCTTCTTAGTACAGGGGTTTTTGCAAAGAAGGAAACTCAAGGTGTCTGTGGTAAACAAGATTTGTTCTTTTGGGGGGCCATGGTATATGATCATAAAATGAATGCATGCTATTATATTCTTACCAGGTTCTTAGATATTAAGAAAATGATGAAAAGAGAATCTGGGGATATAATTGCTCTTATTGCTAATAAGCTGGAGGTGGACCTGACATGTCTAGAAGCTGCACCAGGTAGAAACCTGGTGGATATTCAGTATCTTCTTTCTGCGGTCTTGAACTCAAGGGTTTCCAATAGTACCACCAAGTTTAGGAAGCTCTTTGATAAAGATTAGTACATTGGCATTCTAGACTTGGAACACATTACCTTGATAAATAAATGCAACTGGAAGGTCGATCTAAATACCCCAGAAGAAGTAGAAGCCACTCTAGGTCCAAATGCTTCTAAGGCACCCCCTACTTCTCCACCACCTCCCTCCAAAGGCACGTAGACAGAGTACACCTGGCCATGCCTGATGTCAGGCACCTTTGCATCTATGTGCATCAACAATTTGACCATATGGATGATCGCCTAGACCTGATGGGTCAACAATTTTCTTCTATGCATGATGTGGTTCAGTGCATGGATACTTGGCACATCTCTCCGGGCCACTATTCCATGCCACAAGGAATAATTGGTTAGGTAGATTTACATTCTATTTTGAATATTGATTTTTTTTGCACCAGCCTACACCTCCTCTGCAGTCTGAGTTTGTTCCATAGCCCATGCCGATTGATATTCCAGATGACGATGATGTCGTCAGGAAGTTCTTCCCTTCTGATCGTACAGGCGTTGGCCCCTTCCACTGATGCATACCATGATAGGTACCCAGTTCCTTCTTCTATAAGTTTGATTGATGTAGTGAGGACACTACAAATATGAAGCTTAGGGGGGGATGTAACCGGCCGGTAATGTAGTTTCTGTTGTTTCTCATGTTAGTTCTTTAGTTTCATCTTATTTTTAAGTTCTATTTGTCTTTTTCCTGTGGCAACTCTAATATGATCTGAGGCTCTCTTAGTGGAATGAATTGTTTTCCTTTTCAAGTTTGAACCACATTGTCCTCTTTTACCTTATGTGGTCATTTGAAGAAATTGTTAAAGAGAATGCATGAATCAAATGAAACCCTTTGGCCACTAACATGGGCTCAATTCTAGTTTATATTTATAGCTTGAACATTCACCTTTCACATCTTTGATTGCTTAAAACATGTAATGGTCTAAAAGTTTTTTGAATGAATTAACTTTACAACATTAATCATGATACAGGATGTCCTTGCCAAATTATTAGTGCATATACAATCGCTCTTTCAGTGAAAAATTTTCAAAACAAATGAATGAAATCTATCTAAGTTAACATTTTAGTAGACTCTCTTACATTGTGGAAAATTCTCAAAATTTCTATTGCCTTATTTCACCCTGATACCCCGTAAAAGATGGCTAACATCCCACATATGCTAGCCTAGTGTGAGTCTGATCCGACAATGATGGGTTAGGTGGTATGTATCAAAAGAGGGTAATCAGTGTTTTTAAAATCGAACCAGACCGGCCGGTCTGACCAGTCAGACTGGTGAATTGGTATCTGACCGATCCGGAAGCCTAAAAAACTGGTTATGTGTATTTCTTTGGTCCAACCGGTCGGAAACACAGTCCAACCAGTCCAACCAGCCGGTCGGACCTAACCGGATTGAATCAGTGGTTCAAAGATAAGAAAAAACAAAAGGTAGAATACATATAGTAATTCACATATATTTATATATATATATATATATGTATATACATATGGCATATACATATATATATGGATGTATTTATATAGAAAACACATATATAAGGTATAATGCATATATATATATATATATATATATATAAATATATGTATATCTATATATATGCACATATATATGTATGTATATATCTACACAATAATATATATGTATACATACATATATATTTATATATACAATGTATATATATTCAAATATATATATATATAGGGCATTAATTCATTGCCCGCGTGGGTAGCCTGGATTTTACTACCCGGCAGCCAAAAAAGTAACTATTCTGGCCAGAAAAGTAACCATGCTATAAAAAAAGTAACTATATTGATCAAAAAGTAACTATGCGACTAAAAAAGTAACTCTTTACAAAATATACAGCAGATATATATGTATCCATGTTTTGAAATCTGCTGTTACAAACGTAACTATCTATGCACGAAACTTAGCAGTTTGCAAGGTAAAGTAACCCTCTACATGTCAAAAGTAACCAACTTGAAAAAAAGTAACCGAAATGGTTGGCGGGTAGCTACCCGCGCGGGCAATAAAGATGGGCCCATATATATATATATATATATATATATATATATATATATATATATATATATATATATATATATTGATATAATATATATATATGTGTGTATGAATGTATACATCTACACAAAAATATATATGTATGCATATATATTTATACATATACATATATATATATAATATATATAATGTATATATATTCAAATATATATATGTGTGTGTGTGTATATATATATATTGATGTAATATATATATGTATATATACAAAGAATATATATAAATGTATATATATAGTATGCCCGGTTAAACCAGTTTGACCAATCCGACCGCTAATTGCCTTTTATCATGGTGACCGGTTTGGTTTTTCCGATTTGAATTTTTTTTTATGTCATGCTGACGTCATTTCCGATCCCACCAGTTCAACCACTCTAGTTGAACCCGACTCAGTCCGGTCTGAGTCAGCACCGGTCTGACCACCAGTTCGGTTATGAAAACATTGGGTAAAATACCCCAACTGACACTCCACGTGTGCATAAGAGTACATTAGCAACTAAGTGTCAGAGCCCAAAATCCATTGTCAAATCATGTTTTGAAAAAAGAGAAGAGCAAAACTAAGATTATTAATATTAACTAAGACTTATTCATTTGTATCCTTAATAATTGAGAATTCGTGTGTGCATCCACTAGATGTTTGGCTTGGTTATCCAAATCCTATTTAGTTTTGTTCAGTTGATTGATTCACTACATTGTGACCGCCCCTGCTGAATTAAAAATCTCTTTCATATATACTTAAGTTGAGTTGACGACTACGAGTATAAACATGTTGATCATGGTTGGTTTGGTTTTATGCACATCTTCATTTCATTTAATCTATGCATGAGCTTGAAATTTCCTTCATGTGTGTTCCTATGTTCTTTTTTCTTGAGGACAAACCATAGTTCAAACTTAGGGGGATTTGTTGTGTGTATTTCATATCAACGTTTTGTGCATTCTCACACACAAATTCGGTTCATTTTGTCTTCCATTTAGCCTCTATTCATATTTATCTTGCCACATTTAGTTCTTTAGCTTATCGCATGATGTTGATTGCAGACATGCATTGAAAAAGTCAAATTAGAGATAGCCCAACTCAAATCCAACCCTAATGTGTAAGGTGGCGGGATCACCCCCTTACTAAAAAAAGAATTTGAAGAATTAACATCCATTCAAAACACACTAAAGTGTATGTCGAAATTGGTATAAATTTTCCAAATTTATTATAATGGTATGCAAAAGACCAAAGTGTAGCAGCGGAATAAATAACTGACTATATTCAACTTTCATAAAAGATTACACAACTACATCAAAATATCCCATATGGGTTTACATGTATGATACAACATAAGGATCTAAATAGACGAAAGTGTAAACCATACCAACTTTGTCTCCAAGCTTTAACTCCTTAAGCTAGTCCAAAACTTCATGCCTTATCATCCAAGTCCTTCATGTAGGGTTGGAAGCATACCCCAGCAAGAATAGAAAATAGATGACATCAGCAAAGGCTGGTGTGTGCATACTAAATAGGAAAATTGAGATAAAGAAAAACAAATATAAAAGGCTTCCCATAGAAAGGATAAGGACCACCCAAATGGGTATCAAGAGAAAACGAATTGAAATCATATGATAACAAAAGAATATTTGCCATTAATAAGACATAAATATTGTTCCACACAAGCACATGTAAAGAATTAGGGAACACACCTTATATCATCAACCTGCATGCATGTGAGATAAACATAGCCCTAGAATATATAAACACAAAGGCGGACAAGTCTCATAAACTTGAAACCTAATAGAGAAAGGAATACTTCCAACCTCCCAAATATATAAAACATGGGCCAAGAATCACACATCTTACCCTGGGTATGAGGTTCCTTTACATCCCAAAATAGTAGGAAATATCACATCTGTTAGGTAGGAAATAACACATCTTCCATAAAAACTAATGTAATTACACTACTCTAGTGCTACTGAATCACATAACATATTAAATATAGAGGAAAATAGAAAGTATAGCCAGATTATATAAACTAGTCACCACATAAGTGACCAACATATACATCCACCTTATAAGTTGGTGATTTTCACAAAGCATATCATCTTTTGGAACATGTTTGGTTGCATATCCATGTTGTTTGACTCAATCATCACTCTCATTCATGTTAGATTCTAAATTTTTAGCTATTCTTACTTGTCTTATGGTTTGGATTGTAGGTACTACATTTTGCAATGAAATTATGAGGAATATATCATATTATCACTTATTAGATCACTCCTCAAGTATCTACATGTTTTGGGGTTCGAAACGATGCAAATACCACTTTTTACGGAATGTAAAACTAACCTACAGGTCGTAAGTTATGAGCAGAATACACAACAGCCCAGAACAGCCATTGACACGCCGTATCTAAAAAAGACACAAAACGATGTGTTTTAAAAAGACATGACATGTCTTATTAAAGACACCCCGTGTCTCAGTCCAGAAATTGAATGCAGAATTCCAGATTTGTAGCAAAATATCATGTTTTATTAAAGACACACTGTATCTTATTAAAGACATGTCGTGTCTAATTAAAGACACATCGTGTAATCTTCCATAACTCCCAGAACTCAATCCAAACTTTATTTATTGCATAAGACACATTGTATCTTATAAAAGACACGTCGTGTGACCTGCAGATTTTTCCCAAATGCAAATGTAACTGTCTCACACTTATATATATGACCCCAAGCCATCTTGGGATAGTTACCATGACATATTTCGAATCTTTTAGAGTGGGACTCAAGCAAGAAAGAGCCAAGGAGGAGTTGGAGGCATTCTAAGGGAGAAAAGGTGGTTTTCCGGGAGGAAAACTTCTTCTTCTTCCTTCTTCTCCAATAAATGCAGTAGGAATCTCTTTTGTTCTCTTCTCTACACTCCAACGTGAAGTATTCTGGAGACTTTCTAGCAGCAAGAATGGATTTGTGACTCCTTGATTGGAGTTCCATGTTTATCTTCCTTCTTCCACAGACATCCAAGTTTATTTCCTTCTATTATGATGTCTAGCACTACTTTCTATTGCTTGTATCTACTTTCTACAGTCATAGATGAGTAGATCTCTTGTTCTTGGGCATGGGGGAGTAACTCCCATGTCATAACAAGTTTGACCATGAATTTCATATATAATTCTAGTTGTTTCACTGTTCTAAGGTTCATTGGTGTTTAATTCTTCTTACATGCTTTGCTGGCCACTTTGTATGTTTGATTTCTGCTCTTTGTATAATCTAGGAAGATGTGCATAGGAGTAAGGAGATCTATCTTAGCTGCACTACCTTGACTACGGGAGTGGCTGGGATGTGTAGGGGAGTAAAGGTTTGTAGGTTGAATCTTATTATATCTATGGGAGTGGTATACCAAGTTAGGATTGTTCTACACTACCAGAAGGTGGGTGTAGGATACAAATCTCCCTTGTGTTATTGCTAGTGTTCTTGATCTTTATTGTTCTTCATGTTATGATGTGGATGTGAAACCCTATCCTCAAGAATCGCTAACCCAAATTGATCCTTAATATAATGTTTTCTATTTTAGTTCATTTCCTTTTAATTTCTTAGTTAACATAACAAAAAATCTCTTGTTAAAAAGATCTAGATTATTAAAAATCATAACTCTTGCGCCTAGCAAACCAACACTCCTTGTGTTTGACCTCAACTACAACTACTCTCGTATCCTTGCAGGAAATAGCTAGTTGAGTAAAAGAACATTCTTATGATTGAAACTCGTTAGTGTAATAACAAACCAACAAATTTTTGGCGCCGTTGCCGGGGAGCATCGGTATTCCAGTTAGAGCAAGAGTTTTTGATAAGTAAATGAGACTAGATCACAACCTTCATATCCATAATCATATCCATAAATCATAATTCATCATGATCATAATAATTTGTTGTATCTTCCATGTTTGTTTTTGTATCTCACTCACCTTGTTTATTTGCAGGAGCATATGGGGTGTTCCTAAAAAGATCCTTGAACTGTGCATATCTCTTCATTTAGAAAATGAACACATTGTTTGCAGCCCTCATGGAGCAAGGAGTGAAACCCAAACATGTATGGAGGAATCACAACCCACACAACCATCATCCATGTCACCATCATCCCAATGACATTCATCCATGCCACCTTCATCCACATCACCTTTATATGCACCACCCTCATATACACCACCAACATCCATACCACATACACCACCACCATCTACACCACATCCTAATCCTCTGGATCCACATGAAGAACTAGTCAAGGAGGATGACCTTCCTCTTAAGGACTACTTTGATACAAATGCATGGCACATGAGTGGGCCTATTAATATTTCAGAATTTCAGGCAGAGGACTTTTCTATCAGCCCAGCCATCATACAATTACTACAACTGAATGCATTTGGAGGGACACCAATGGAGGATCCAAACCTCCACATTGCTGAATTTTTGTAGTTGCTAAGCACCATAAAGATATATGGCGTTCCTACTAATGGGATACACCTAATATTTTTTTCATTCTCTCTTAGAGATAGAGCCAAGGCATGGCTCTATACTTTGCCAAATAAGTCAATCGGCACTTGGGAGGAGCTTCTAAAGGTCTTTTTGGTAAATATTTTCCACCTAGCAAAACTTTACAACTGAGGATTCAACTCATCAATTATTCTCAAAGGGATGGAGAGACCTTGCATGATACATGAAAGAGGTTCAAAGATTTTCAACATCTTTGTCCACATCATGGTCTAAGCAATTGGATTCTATTTCAATCTTTCTATAATGATTTGTGCTACAATAAAAGGATGCTATTGATGCAGCTGCAAATAGAGATCTAATGAACAAATCTTATGGAGAAGCCTATGCTATTATTGAAGATATGGCAGGAAATCATTGTCAATGGAGTCCAGCTACAAGCTACCACCCATCCTTTTTACATGCTACTTCCAAAATGCAAGTGGAATATCACACGGTTGGTTCGATAGACTTGATTGAAGTATGGCTAGACACTTTGTCACAAAGGTTTGAGAATCTAAGCACACAACTAATTCAAATAGCCAACAATATTTGTGATGCATGTGGGTTGCTTGGATTCTCATCTTCTACATGTTATGCTTCTTCTATTTATTCTCCAATGGGCTACACTCCACCGGGCTTCTACAGCAATGCGAACCCAAATTTCATTCAGCCACAACAACCACAAGTAACTTCTAGATTAGAGTCCATACTTGCAACATTTATTTCAACTCAAATGCTGCAAAATGAGGAGTTCTATCAACAAAGACAATTAATGAAGGGTGCCATTTTTCAACTCTCTTCTAAGGTGGATGATACTGCCACCAAAGCACACATCTTGGAGAAACAAATTGCCCAACAAGCTCTTTCTAGCAAAGAATCATTTCCACCTTTCTTGCCTAGTCAACCGGAGATGAATCCTACATATTTCAGGTCGGTGACATTGAAGAATGGTGTTGTCATAGAAGTATATCCTTCAAGGTATGATGATGTTGATACCTATGAGGATGATGCAGCTACAAATCAAGGGGAGAAAACTAAAAGACATGATCTACTTTTAGATTCTTTAAGCAAGCCACATGTCCTTCCTCTTCACACTCTAGATGACACATTGCTTTATAATGAGAATATTCTTCCCAACTCATATTTTGATGATGCTTCAAAGGAGAATGAAAAGACAAATAGTATTGGCATACAAAAGACTATTCTTGTTGTATCTCATAGGTGCTTTTGCTTGCCCCAAATCAAGGATATATTTGCAGGGAGGCATCAATCTTTAGCACAACAATTTCCATCCTTAAATCAAAGCAATGGACCTCCATATCCATCATTCACCATGATAGGTAACCAGTTGCAATCATAATGAGTTTGATATATGCAGTGAGGACACTGCAAATTTCAAGCTTAGGGGGAGAGCAACCGGCTGGTAGTGTAGTTTTATTTCCCTTTTATCATCTCTTTCTTAGTTGTTGTTTTTAGTTCTACTCTTCTAGTGGAAAATTTAGTATGATATGAGGTTTATCTTTTATATGTGGATAGAACTTCTATGCTTAACTGATTGTCCTCTTTTGATGAGAAATATCATTTGGAGAAATTGTAAAAGGCATGCATTAATCAAATGAAACCTTTTGTCCATCAACATGTGCTTAACTCTGGTTTATGCTTCTAGCCTGAACATTCATATTTCACATCCTTGATTGCTTAAAATATGTAATAGTTTCAATTTTTGTGAGTAAATCAACTTTACAACATCATTTGGAATACATGATGCCCTTGCCAAGCTCTTAGTGCATTTCCAACCACTCTTTCAATGAAAAATTTTCAAAACAAATGAATGAAATCTAGCTAATGTTGCAATCTAGTTGACTCTCCTATGTTTTGGAAAAAAAATTAAAATTTCTTTTGACTTATCTCATCTTTATACCCCATAAAAGATGGCTAAACTGCCCACATATCATGCTAGCCTAATGTAAGTCTGATTTGGCCAAGACGGTTAGGTGGTATGTCTTAAAAGGGGGAAAAATACCCCAACCGACACTCCATGTGTGCATAAGCCTACATTAGCAGCCGAGTGTCGGAACCCATAATTCATTATCATATCACATTTGGGAAAGAAGGAGACTACAACTAAAATTGTTTATTTTAACTAAGATTTCATCATTTGTATCCTTAATAGTTGAGAGTTTGAGTTGCACATCCACTAATTGTTTGGCTTGGTCATCCAAATCCTACCTAGTGTTGTTTAATTGATTGATTCATTTAATTGTGACCACCCCTGATGAAATAAAAATCTCTTTCTTGGGTGTTTAAGTTGAATTGATGGATATGAGTATTAACATGTTGATCATGGTTGGCCTGGTCTTATACACATCTTTCTTTTTCATTTGATCTATGCATAAACTGTGACAATTCTTCATTTGTGTTTCTATGCTCTTTTTCTTGAGGATAAGCAATGGTTTAAGCTTAGGGGGATTTTATGTGCACAAATCATATAATCTTTTGGATCATGTTTGGTTGCATATCCATGTTGTTTTGACTCAATTATCACTCTCATTCATGCTAGATTCTATATTTTTAGCTATTCTGACTTGTCTCATGGTTTGGATTGTAAGTACTACATTTTGCAATGAAATTATGAGGAATATATCATATTATCACTTATTGGATCACTCCTCAAGTGTCTACATGTTTTGGGGTTCAAAACTGCACAACTACCACTTTTACGGTATGTAAAACTGACCTACAGGCCCTAAGTTATGAGCAGAATACACAGCAGCCCAGAACAGACATTGACACGCCGTGTCTAAAAAAGACATCATGTGTCATAAAAAGACATGATGTGTATTATTAAACACACCCCATGTCTCAGTCCAAAAATTGAATGCAGAACTCCAGATTTGTAGCAAAATGTCGTGTTTTATTAAAGACACGCCGTGTCTTATTAAAGACACGACATGTCTAATTAAAGACACGTCGTGTAACCTTCCAGAACTCCTAGAACTCGATGCAAACTTCAGTTATTGCATAAGACACGTCGTGTCTTATAAAACACATGTTGTGTGACCTGTAGATTTCCCCCAAACGTGAATGTAACTGTCTCACACTTATATATATGACCCAAGCCATCTTGGGACAGTTACCATGACATATTTCGGACCTTTTGGAGTGGGACTCGAGCAAGGAAGAGCGAAGGAGGATTTGGAGGCATTCTAAGGGAGACAAGGTGGTTTTTCGGGCGGAAAACTTCTTCTTCTTCCTTCTTCTCCAACAATTGCAGCATGAATCTCTTTCGTTCTCTTCTCTACACTCCGGCATGAAGTTTTCTTGAGAGTTTCTAATAGCAAGGATAGATTTGTGACTCCTTGATCAGAGTTCCACATCTATCTTCCGTTTTTCACAGACATCTAAGTTTATTTCCTTCAATTATGATGTCTAGCACTACTTTCTATTGCTTGTATCTACTTTTTACAACCATGGATGAGTAGATCTCTTATTCTTGGGCATGGGGGAGTAACTCCAATGTCATAATATGTTTGAACATGAAATTCATATATAATTCTAGTTGTTTCACTGTTCTAAGGTTCATTGGTGTTTAATTATTCTTACATGCTTTGCTGGCCACTTTGTATGTTTGATTTCTTCTCTTTGTATACTCTAGAAAGATGTGCATAGGAGTAAGGAGATGTACCTTAATTGCACTACCTTGACCATGGGAGTGGCTGGGATGTGTAGGGGAGTAAAGGTTTGTAGTCTGAATCTTAGTATATCTACAGGAGTGGTATACCAAGTTAGGATTGTTCTACACTACCGGGAGGTGGGTGTAGGATACAAACCTCCCTTGTGTTATTGCTAGTGTTCTTGATCTTTATTGTTCTTCATGTTCTGATGTGGATGTGAAACCCTATCCTCAAGAATCCCTAATCCAATTTGATCCTTAATACAAGTGTTTTCTGTTTTAGTTCATTTCATTTTAATTGCTTAGTTAACATACAAAACATATCTTGTTAAAAAGATCTAGATTATTGAAAATCATAACTCTTGCGCCTAGCTAACCTACGCTCCTTGTGTTTGACCTCGACTACAACTACTGTCATATACTTGCAGGAAATAGCTAGTTGAGTAAAAGATCATTCTTATGATTGAAACTCGTTAGTGTAACAACAAACCAATAGTAGGCAAAAGACATCACATGTCATCTTTTAGAGTTCCATCATGAACTAAGCATAAGATAAGAGTTCAAAAGAATATCCATGATCACATGATCAATAACAAATATGGTAGTTCACATGAACCATGATTTTCAAAAGAAAAGACATTGTGTATAGGAAAATGTCCATAGGACAAAGAGAATGAATAAGCATAGGTGAATTGCTCAACATAGAAGAATAGGGGATACATGATACCTCAACTTCAGAGTCTAAACAGTCCAAGTCAAGCCTAGGCCTCCAAAGAACCTCTAGGGAAGGTGGAAATGTCCAATAAGTAAGGTTCCCAAGTTTAGAGAGACTGGTTTCTCCAACAAAGCTCCTATCTTGAGCAAGAAGTACCTTCTCCACTTTAGGGGTGAAAAACCTATTTTTGGTCAAAATCACCATGAATGTGCTTTAGAAACCCTAAATAGAGTAAATTATGAACCCTAGGAGCCTTCTTCACCAAGGTAAGCACTCTCTTTTACCTTGGGACAACTCCTTCATGGCCAAACAAAGTAGGAATGTTGCTCTAAGTTGGAGGAAAGATAAAGAGAGGATTTCTTCCTGGATTGGGAGGTGGGAAGGGGTAGAGATGGCTTTATAAAGAAGGGGGCAAGCTTGAGGTGTCTATGGGACTTTTCATGTGTCCTTAGCCTAGGGCTTCATGGCCATACAAGAGGACAACTCATAGGGTATATCAAAGGTCAGTTCTAAAAGCACATGGAGACTTCTAAGCCATCCCCACCGTCCTCCAATCAAAGAAATAACCTCGTTGGTTGATGGCTTTTAAAGATAAGCTCATTTATAAATAGGGTAATCCTTATAATGCCCTTGGAGAGAAATACCTTCAAACAAAGGTGCAACTAGGTGCCCCATGGTTCAAAAACTCGAGAATGGTAAGGGAATATCTAAATAGTGTTATGCATGTGACAATTTATAAAGAAAACCTCCAAATTTGGTAAATTGCATAAAAGTCCAAAATGTGCATATAATTGCATAACTTGCACAAGCAACATCCAAATTGGACCAAACTTCATCCACAAGTTATATTTGATGTGTTGAATATGAATTTGCCATTATATCCATATTTTGAAGTTATATAATCACATTATTCATTACTTATGCCTTTTACTCATTTTCTCTCTCCTAAACTTATCCCAATATTTCAAGGTTGTCCAAATTAGATGAAATTTGACATGTATGCTAATTTGATATATAGATTTTGAATTTGAAGTTTGTTTCCACTTTTGAGACTTCTTTTTATGAGTTATGTCGTATGGCCCATGAACATCGCATTATCTAAATTATTCATCCAATTAAGTTCCTTATCTTCATATTACCACCAAAATGAGTTATGTGGCATATTTTATGTATCCATTATAAACTTAAGATTAATGTTAGAACATTAGGTTATATTAAGGTGATATATACAAGCATTAGCTCATTGCATTTATACTAAACATCTATTTAGGTCTAACCTTCAACCAAGTTTGGCTAAGTCCAAAATGTGAACTTCTAGGGTAGGGTCCGAGATCTATTATGTTACAACACACCGCCCCTTAAAGGGATTTCATCCTCAAAATCAAAGCATCCACATATGAGAAAATAACATATTCACCACCCCTTAAAGGATTCATCTTATTAAGTCAAAACTATTCTTTAGGTATAAAAGGTTCAACTACACTTCCTTACATCCAACTACATAAGCAACATGCAAAAAAATAACTTGTAAAGACTAACTATGAAATATGGGTTAACTTGCTCTTGTCCATCCTCAAACAAGTCTTTACGCCTGGGAGACTGGTTCAACATATTAGGTCCCCTAAAGATAAATCATATAGATGTCTACGGCTACTATTGCCTAAAAGCATGCTATTTTGAACAATTCATATCAACTTAGGCCAGACTGGTATCATATGGATTTAGGAGTCCTCATAAACTAAGCTAGTGGTGTGGAGGAAAATCTTGCCAGTCCCCGAACCCTTATTCTTTCTAGACACATTTACTTTCAACTTCATTCCCTAGTAGCTTCCTAAAGGCCAAGATAAACAACCTCAAGTTACTATGGTTACTTATGCATCTTTTAGTGGTATGTATTTTGAGGATCTATTCATCATTATTCTAATGTGAACTATATGATCATATATCATTCATCAACTCTAGGGCAAACATGTCATTAAAGGTAAGGCAAGGATTCTAAATAGGGAGACAAAATTAAAATAGTCAAATTTTGACTACCATGGGCTCTGATATCATGTTGTAAGGCGGCAGAATCACCCCCTTATGGAAAAAAAGAATTTTGAAGAATTAACATCCATTCAAAACACACTAAAAGGTATGTGGGAATAGGAATAAATTTTCCAAATTTATTATAATGGTATGCAAAAGACTAAAGTGTAGCAGTGGAATAAAAATAACTGACTATATTCAACTTTCATAAAAGATTACACAACTACATCAAAGGCTCCCATATGGGTTTACATGTATGATACAATATAAGGATCTAAATATAGGAAAGCTTAAACCATAACAACTTTGTCTCCAAGCTTTAACTCCTTAAGATAGTCCAAAACGTCATGCCTTATCATCCAAGTCCTTCACCTAGGGTTGGAAGCATACCCCAGCAAGGAGAAAATAGATGACATAAGAAAAGGCTAGTATGTGCATACTAAATAGGAAAATTGAGCTATATATGGGATAAAGGACAACAAATATAAAAGGCTTCTCATAGAAAGGATAAGGACCACCCAAATGGGTATCAAGAGAAAAGGAATTGAAATCATATGATAACAAAAAAATACTTGCCATCAATAAAACATAAATATTGTGCCACAAAAGCACATGTAAAGAATTAGGGCACACGCCCCATATCATCAACTTGCATGCATGTGAGATAAACATAGTCGTAGAACAATATAAACACAAAGGCGGCCAAGTCTCATAAACTTGAAACCTGATAGAGAAAGGAATACTTCCAATCTCCCAAATATATAAAACATGGGCCAAGAATCACACATCTTGCCCTGGGTATGAGGTTCCTTTTCATCCCAAAAGAGTGGGAAATATCACATCTGCTCGGCAGGAAATAACACATCCTCCATAAAAACCAATGCAATTACACTACTCTAGTGCTATTGAATCACATAGCATGTTAAATGTAGAGGCAAGTAGAAAGTATAGTCAGATTATATAAACTAGTCACCACATAAGTGACCAACATATACATCCACATCATAAGTGGGAAAAATACATTACATGTCATCCTTTAGAGTTCCATCATGAACAAAGCATAAAATAAGAGTTCAAAATAATTTCCATGATCACTTGATCAATATCAAATAAGGTAGTTCATAGGAACCACGATTTTCAAAAGAAAAGACATTGTGTATAGGCTAATGTCCATAGGACAAAGAGAATGAATAAGCATAGGTGAATTTCTCAACATAGAAGAATAGGGGATACATCATACCTCAACTTTTGAGTCTAAACAGTCCAAGTCAAGCTTAGGCCTCCAAAGAAGCTCTAGGGAAGGTGCACAAGTCCAATAAGTAAGGTTCTCAAGCCTAGAGAGGTTGATTTCTCCAACAAAGCTCCTATCTTGAGAAAGAAGTACCTTTTCCACTGTAGGGGTGAAAAATATATTTTTGGTCAAAATCACCAAGAAGGATCTTTAGAAACCCTAAATAGAACAAATTTGGAACCCTAGGAGCCTTCTTCACCAAGGTAAGCACTCTACTTAACCTTGGGACAACACCTTCGTGGCCAAATAGAGTAGAAATGTTGCTCTAAGATGGAGGAAAGATAAGGAGAGGACTGCTTCTTGGATTAGGAGGTGGGAAGGGGTAGAAATGGCTTTATAAAGAAGGGGGCAAGCTTGAGGTGTCTATGGGACTTTCCATGTGTCCTTAGCTTAGGGCTTCATGTCCATACAAGAGGACAACTCATAGAAGCTTCTCATATATCAAAGGTTGGTCCTAAAAGCCCATCGAGATTTCTAGGCCATACCCACTGTCCTCCAATCAAAGAAATAACCTCATTAGTTGATAGCTTTTAAAGATAAGCTCATTTATAAAGAGGGTAATCCCTATAATGCCCTTGGAGAGAAACACTTTCAAACAAAGGTGAAACTAGGTACCCCATGGTTCAAAAACTCAAGAATGGTAGGAGAATATCTATAATGTATGTGACAATTTACAAAGAAAACTTCTGAATTGGGTAAACTGCATAAAAATCCAAAATGTGCACATAATTGCATAACTTGCACAAACAACATCCAAATTGGACCAAACTTCGTCCACAAGTTATTGTTGATGTGTTAAATATGAATTTGCCATTATTTCCATATTTTTAAATTATATAATCACATTATTCATTACTTATGCCTTTTACTCATTTTCTCTCTCCTAAACTTATCCTAATATTTCAAGGTTGTCTAAATTAGATGAAATTTGAAATGTTTGCTAATTTTTATATGTAGATTTTGAATTTGAAGTTTGTTTCCACTTTCAAGACTTATTTTTATGAGTTATGTCATGTCACCCATTAACGACCCATTATCTGAATTATTCATCCAATTAAGTTCCTTATCTTCATATTACCACCAAAATGAGTTATATGACATATTTTATGTATCCATTATAAGCCAAAGATTAATGTTAGAACATTAGGTTACATTAAGGTGATCTATACATGCATTAGCTCATTGGGGTTATACTAAACATCTATTTACGTCTAATCTTCAACCTTGTTTGGCTAAGTCCAAAATGTGAACTTTCAGGGTAGGGTTTGAGATCTAGTATGTTTCACAATGAGACTTCTCTAAGGTAGGGTCCGAGAACTTATGAACGTCGTGTCGTGATCAATGTGATAAAGTGGGTTTTCTAATTTCTTTTATACCTTGTTCCTTTAATCTTTAATCTATTTCAAAACCCTAATTCACATAAAGATTAATTGACCACTCCAAGACGAATATTTCGAGCCCAAACTTTACCAACATGTGGGGTATGCTATGGTGAAGCTATGGTCCAAATTTCATGTCAATTGGACATTCCTAGCCCTCTCTAAAATTTTCAAAGTTTTTATAATGTTTCATTCCTTTTATATCGCATCATTATGCAACCCAATGTTTTGATTAATTCAAGGTATTTTTACCCTGTCACACGGATCCTAAGTCAGTAATCTGTGGACTGACCTTATGGAGTCATCTCGACCATCTGATGGCACCCGAGATAGATCAGATGGCTAGAGGGTCATCTCTAACCTCCGCTCAACTCGGAATGTCATGGCCACAACCACGAGTCCACAACCTTGACCACTCCTCCTCGTTCTGACCCTCTCAACGAGGAACCAACCGAAGAAACACCTCCACCTTGTCTCCACGAACCTGCTGACCCCTCGCACGACCCCCAAAACTGGCTACAACCCTCACCATGACCACGCCGGCGAGACCTGTTCTCCAACTGCAACTGAGCCCATTTGGGCATTCTCTCCTCTCTTGTTTCCTCTTCTATTTAAACACACCAATACCTTCCTCGACCTCCCTTTGACGTTCCTCGATATTGTTTTACCTGGAAGAGACTCCACTCACCTTCGATCCTGAGCACTTTCCTCTCAGCCTATCCATCGCCGCCGAGCTGCTTGACTAGGCTCCTGTCGGCCTGCTCGTACCTAATTGATCCTCCACCGAGCACCGAGGGACCTCAAGTCACCTCGACGGCACCTCAAGGCCAAGCTCCATCGCTTACTGCTCCCACTATCCCCTCCCCATGCCGCAAGTTGTGTTGCTCTCCAGTCACCTAGTCGACACAACGATCCCAGGGGAGCCACGACCCAAGGCTTGGTCATCTAGCTATGGGAAGCTCCCATGAAGCTAGCCCGACCTCCACCAGTGCACAAAGAGGCCCCAGACTCCGGTAAGAGCTCACCAGAGATCGATCGTTCAACCTGCTGTGAAGCATTGAGCAAAGAAGAGAGGGACCCGCCCGAGTCTAGTTCGACCAGTGAGGTAAATCCACCTCAGCAATGCAGATCTTTTCTATTTTGCACGAGCAAGATCTCGGCCGTTGGATCTGAGCATCCAACGGTCCTTCCTGTATCTAGATTTCGTTTTATTAACTCAAAATTCAGTAAATAGCCTAATTTTAGGAAATTCGTTATAAATGGTAGGAGTGTCATAAAAATACAAACAAGTACTCTATTTTGATTAGAAAAATATGAGGATCATGATTTTGACATATGTTGACCCAAAATCTGACTCGAATAAAGGATATTACCCAAATATGTTCATATCTTGTTTAATTATTTAGAAAATACTCGAACCTGATTAAATCACCAAAAACTTGTGATCATCATCTTTTTGCATCTATATAATTATGGAATGATCATATCCAAATATTGTGACTCAATTATCAATCAAACCTAATTATCCCTTTTCCCCTATTTTGACTTATCAATATGTGCATAATTAGTCAACATGATCTAAAGACCATGATTTTGACCTTATAACCATACTATGATGTGAAACTACTAATCCTAAACTCAAATCCATTCTCTAAGACTCGTACTCAACTCTCATGACTCCAACACTATAAAATGGACTTCTATATACTCTTTAGAATAATGGTGATTTGAATAATATAACTAATAAATACCAAATCTCCAATAATTTCAGGAAATCAAAGGTACCAGTAAGGAGCATCTCAGGACTCCCCACTTCTGAGTAGAAGGTATGCCATTACCTCCCACTTGGTCATTATGTTCCTTATTTGTAATGAAGTAATTATATGAGTATATCTAATTGCTAATTTAGAAATATGTGTTGCATGTTTTCCTATAGTTCTGAATATGATCACGAAGAACTAAATGTAACTGAACCAACATCTGATGAGCACTAAATCTCTTTGGTAGAATAGTGCCTTGAACAGTAGTACTAAATCTCTTTGGCAGAATAGTAAAATGAGCACTAAATCTCTTTGGTAGAATAGTGCACCTCAAAGTAGTACTAGATCTCTTTGGTAGAATAGTCCAATGAGCACTAGATCTCTTTGGTAGAATAGTGCAGGTGATTGAGCAATTACTCACATATTGGTTAAAAATGACTAAAACATGAGATTCTTGTGTTTATAACATTTTTCTCTTGCAATAAGTGTGTTGTTGATATACTATAAGTTTTTCCTTTCCATTACCAAGTGATTATCGTTTTCCTTTGATTTGTTGCCAAGTTTAAATGTGAGGTATAATTAAATGACACATAGGCATACTCAATACAATATATTTATATATTGTGCTGACGTGTACCATTTGCAATAGTTTTATAGGTGCCTTCTTCTTATGATGCTCATGATGAAAGGAAGATGATGCCACTACTCTATATGCTGGTTCACAAATATCAGATCTATCATAGGGATGCTAAAGCTAAATGGGACTCTTAGATTATGTTCTTTTATTCTGTAATTAGTTTCTCATGTATTAAGTTGTCTTCTGTAGAACTCATATGCCTTCTGGTCCCTATGTAATGAACAATTTGGTTTATGTATGGAAGCTCTTTATTCAGTGCATTTATATATTCATGTGTTTGATCCACTCAGGGATGGACAACTTTAACTCTATTGTACACCTTATGTTGGCACCTGAGGTGTAGAGTGGAGTTAGGTTGTTAACCCGTGATAGATGGTATCAGAGCAGGAACATGAATCAATATAGGTGTACCAAATAATTAGTAACCTTACTTAGACCTAGGGTAACCCACATTTAGCAGTAAATTGCCGAGGTGTCTAAAAGGGTACCTTGCAGAAGGTTCTGACATAATCACTCTCCCCATCCGTTTTCATGGTGTGAGGGTTCCCGCTGCAAGCTATCTGCCTGGCTAATGCAATTATTGTTAAAGTGGGCACCCTTACCTTAGAAAAATATTTCCTCTCATCTTTTCTCAATTAAGGACTACCCCCAACCAACCTATTCAGTGAATAATACACACTAGGCTTTTCATCTACTTTCTCTCTCATGACCATGATTAATGATACACTCTCTCTATTATGTGGGTAAATTAGGAGAAAGGGGAACAACTAAAATACATGAAAAATCAAAAGAATAAAAAATATATGCCATGATTGCTAAATCTTTAATTGGTTACATTATGATCTATCTCAAATAAATCTCTAAACTATCTTTTATACGAACTTGCAGATGCTCCAAAAACTAGGTCCAAGAGAACAAGATCTAGTGATGGCTCTGGTGATGAATCTCAATCACTCCCTAGTAAGACCATGGTTGTAGGCAATTGGGAAGAACAAAAGAAGGTGATGTTGGAATGCATGCATGCCCTAGCCCTAAAAGAAACCAAGAATAGTGACTCATCCTCTAGGACCAACCCAAAAACCACCATTAGTGACTTCCTTAAGCTTAAACCCAAAACCTTTCATGGAGAAAACTTAGGTGAAGTCCTAGATAAAGCTGATGCATGGATCCTATCTGTTGAAAATGCCTTTAGAGCCCTTAAGTGTCCTGAGGAAGATAAGGTCACCTTTGCTACCTACCAACTTAGGGGGTCCACGAAGTTGTGGTGGGAAAATTATTACCATACACTAGCACTTCCAGATGCCCCCATAGGTTGGGAGGAGTTTAAGGGGATCTTTACCAACCATTTCATGCCCATATCTGCTAGGAAGGAGAAGAAGAAACAGTTCAATAACCTAACCCAAGGAAACCTATCTATTGCTGACTATGTTAGGGCCTTTAGACTCCTAGAACGTCATGCTCGCAATCTTGACGAAGATGAAAAGATTGAACACTTCATAGATGGCCTTAACCAAGAAATCAAAGTTCACCTTTGCACCTCAACCCATCCTACCTTTGAAGCTGCCATCAACAATGCCCTTACCCAAGAAAGAACCTTAGGGAAGAGCAAAACACCAAGATTGGGATACCTAGGTTTAACCAATGCATCCGTCACCAAGGGCAAGGAGAAGTAAAAGGATAAGAAGAATCCTAATAGCCATGGCATGGGAAGAGGAGGAGGAAATCACCATAGAGGTCAATCATACCGAGGCAGACCAAATAGAGGAGGTCGAGGCCGAGGTGGGCCATACCGAGGGCCTCCACCTAATTCTACCAGATGCAGGAACTATGGGGGTATACACCCTGGAAGATGCAAGTATGATAAACATGTTTGTTTCAATTGCAAACAGGAGGGACACATGAGGGGAAACTTCCCTAATCCGCCACATTGGATGAATCTGAATCATAATGCCCTCCCAAATCAGCCTGGATCTCCACCTATTCAGCCAGCTACCCCTATAGCTCAGGCTCATCCAGAACACCATCAGGGTTGAGTGTTTGCAATTGATGCAGAGGAAGCTAAGGCCAATGAAGACCATCTGATTGAAGGTAATAAAGTTAATATTTCTTTATTATAATAAATCGTTGAAACCATGATCTCATACAAAAATCATAATGTAGGCATGATACGTCTCCAAGATCATCATGATGTGGCCCTATTCGATTCAGGATCAACACATACCTTCATATCTAGAAATCTTGCTTCCATGCTCAAGTTAGAGATAAAAGATCTAGGTTATATCTTGGTTGTAACAACTCCCAGTGGAAAAATTATACTTCTCTTCAGAAAACCAAAACCTTGCCTTTTTCTTTTGGTGGTCATAAATTTCAATCTACTTTCATTCTTCTTGATATGGAAGATTTTGATCTAATTTTGGGGATGTATTGGCTCTTTTTCAACTTTTCTATGCTTGATTTATGAGGCAAGAAAGTAGTCTTTTGTGCACCCAATTCTAAACGTTTGATTATTTCTGAGAGAAAAGAAAGAAACCAAAATATGATTATTTCTTCTGTTAAAGCCGAAACTTTGATAGCCAAAGGATGTAGAGCCTATCTTGTTGTTGTATCCATGCCTGATTCTAAGGTGAGACCTTTAGAGAGTTTGGATGTGGTGAGGGATTACCCGGACATCTTTCCTGAGGAGCTTCCAGGGCTGCCTCCAGATCGTGAGATTGAGTTCTCAATTGAGTTAGCACTGGGCACCACACCAGTCTCTAAGGAACCTTATAGAATGGCACCTACTGAGCTTGCAGAGCTCAAGAAATAACTAGAGGAACTTCTTGATAAAGGCTTCATCTGTCCTAGTACTTCTCCTTGGGGTGCTCTTGTCCTTTTTGTTAAAAAGAAAGATGGGTCAATGTGAATGTGTATTGATTATCGCATGATCAACCAAGACACCATTAAAAATAAGTATCCCCTCCCAGGAATTGATGATTTGTTTAATCAGCTTCATACTGCCACTGTGTTCTCCAAGATTGACCTTAGATCAGGCTATCATCAATTACGAGTAAATGATTGTCATATTCAAAAGACAGCTTTCAGAACTAGATATGGACATTATGAATACGTGGTGATGCTGTTTGGCTTGACTAATGCTCCTGGAGTGTTTATGAATCTAATGCATATTGTCTTCCATCCATTCCTTGACATCTTTGTTGTGGTCTTCATTGATGATATTCTTATATATTCAAATTATGTTGATCAACATTGTGAACATCTCCGGCAAGTCCTTGATGTTTTTAGAGCCCATAAATTGTATGCTAAATTATCTAAATGTGAGTTTTGGATTGACCAAGTTATGTTTCTTGGCCATGTCATTTCGGGTGGGAAAATTTCTGTTGACCCTGCCAAAGTTCTAGCTGTCCTTGATTGGAAAGCCCCTACCAATGCTTCTGAAATTCATAGTTTCCTTGGCCTAGCAGACTATTACCGTCGTTTCATCCTAAATTTTAGCAAAATAGCCCTACCCATGACTAAACTTACCAGAAAAGATGCCAAATTCATTTGGACTCCTGAGTGTGAAGCTAGTTTCCAAGAATTGAAATCCCTCTTGACTTCTGCTCCTGTTTTGACCCTACCTTCTGGGAATGATGGCTTTGTAATATATTCTGATGCTTCTAAAATGGGTCTGGGTTGTGTCCTCATGCAAGATGGTAAAGTTGTTGCCTATGCCTCTAGACAATTGAAACCTAATGAGGTCAATTATCCAACTCACAATTTGGAATTAGCTATCATTGTCTATGCTCTCAAAATCTGGAGACATTATCTGTATGGTGCTACTTTTGACATATTCACATACCATAAAAGTCTCAAATACCTCTTGACTCAGAAGGACCTCAATCTTCGATAGAGGAGTTGGTTGGAGTATCTCAAATATTATGATTTCACAATTGCATATCATCCAGGCAAGGCCAATGTTGTAGCTGATGCTCTTAGTCATAAGAAGTCGATTTGTGCATCAATGTGTCTGGAACCTTCATCTTCTGGGTCATCTCAAGCAGAATCTAGATCTATTATTCTAGCAAATATCAATATTATTCCTAGTCTTCTTTCTAAACTCTTAATGTCCCAGAAGAACAGCCCTAGGTTGGAGGAGATGACAACTCTTGTAGTTAAGCCACAAACACATCTATCTGTTGGTATGGATGGTGGACTAAGGTATAAGCATAGGATGTGGGTACCTGAAGAGTCGGAGATTAAGAAGCGTATTATGAAAGAGGCACATGGGTCTAAGTATTCCATACATCATGGATCTGCATAGATGTATAAGGATCTGCAGAGACACTTTTGGTGGAGAGGTATGAAGAATGATATAGATGAGTTTATCTCTAAGTGTCTCACTTTCCAGCAGATTAAGGCCGAGCACCAATGTCCCGGTGGTCTATTGCAACCCTTACCAATTCCCGAATGGAAGTGGGAAAATATCACCATGGATTTCGTGGTGGGACTACCCAGGACCAGGAAGGGTTATGATGCGGTTTGGGTCATAGTAGACTGGTTGACCAAGTCTGCACATTTCTTACCTATGCGGACTATGACCAAGGTTCCTGAGCTTGATGAGTTGTATATAAAGGAGATTGTACGGCTGCATGGAGTACCTGTTTCTATTGTTTCAGATCAGGATCCAAAGTTCACATCACATATGTGGAAGCAAGTACAGAATGAGCTGGGTACACAGTTGAATTTCAACACAGCATATCATCCCCAAACTGATGGCCAGTCAGAACATACTATCCAAATCTTGGAGGATCTTCTCAAAGCATGTGTTTTAGATTGGGGAGGATCTTGGGATTACTACCTTCCATTAGCAGAGTTTGCATATGATAATAGCTACCAATCAAGCATGGATATGCCACCCTATGAAGCTCTCTATGGTATGCCATGTAGATCCCCTCTCCATTGGGATGAAGTCGGAGAAAGGAAGATGCTAAAGTCTGAGGAGTTGCAACTCTATGCTGATAAGGTGTCCTTGATCAAGCAAAGGTTGAAATGGGCCCAGGATGGTCAGAAATCATATGTCGATGCACA
Organism: Alisma plantago-aquatica; assembly: GCA_963693085.1. NCBI lineage: Eukaryota > Viridiplantae > Streptophyta > Magnoliopsida > Alismatales > Alismataceae > Alisma > Alisma plantago-aquatica. The sequence continues at coordinate 1,449,705,947 of OY856411.1, read as the reverse complement.
CAGGTCCGACAGATAGTTTGAGGCTGGTGACTATACTTTCTTAAAGATCAGACCCATCCGTGCCATAGCAAAAAACAAAGGGAAGCTTTGTCCGAGATATGTGGGTCCTTTTGAAGTTCTGGAGCACATTGGTGAATGTGCTTATCGAATTTCTCTTCCTCCGCAGTACAGCATGATGCACCATGTCTTTCATGTGTCCAATTTGAAGCAGTATGTGAAGGATGATAGTCATGTGCTGAACCACGAGCCTCCTGAGTTGCGGGAGAATCTCTGTTATCCAGAACAACCTACAAAGATTCTCGACTCTAGGGTCAAAGAACTTAGGAACAAGCAAATCCAGATGGTGAAGGTGCAGTGGAACCATCATGGTGCCGAAGATGCAACCTGGGAACTACAAGTAGATATGGAGCAACATTTTCCTCACCTCTTTCATCCACTTTTATTTTGAGGACAAAATTTCTTTTAAGGTGAGTAGGATGTGATAAAGTGGGTTTTCTAATTTCTTTTATACTTTGTTCCTTTAATCGTTAATTTATTTCAAAAACCTAATTCACATAAAGATTAATTGACCACTCCAAGATTGAGATTTCGAGCCCAAACTTTACCACCATGTGGGGTATGCTATGGTGAAGCTATGATCCAAATTTCATGTCAATTGGACATTCCTAGCCCTCTCTACAAATTTTCAAAGTTTTTATAATGTTTCATTCCTTTTATATCGTATCATTATGCATCCCAATGTTTTGATCAATTCAAGGGTATATTTATCCTGTCACGCGGAGCCTAAGTCAGCGATCCGTGGACTGACCTCATGGAGTCATCTCGACCATCTGATGGCACCCGAGATAGATCAGATGGCCAGAGATTCATCTCTAACCTCCGCTCAACTCGGAATGTCGTGGACACAACCACGAGTCTACAACCTTGACCACTCCTCCTCGTTCTGACCCACTCCGTGAGGAACCAACCGAAGCAACACCTCCACCTCGGCTCCACGAACCTACTGACCCCTCGTACGACCCCCAAAACTGGCTACAACCCTCACCACGACCACGCCGGCGAGACATGTTCTCCAACTGCAACCGAGCCCATTTCGACGTTCTCTCCTCTCTCATTTCCTCCTCTATTTAAGCACACCAATACCTTCCTTGACCTCCATTTGACGTTCCTCGATATTCTTTTACCTGAAAGAGGCGCTATACTCACCTCCGAGCCTGAGCACTTTCCTCTCAGCCTTTCTATAGCCGCCGAGCTGCTTGACTAGGGTCCTGTCGACCTGCTCGTCCCTCATTGATCCTCCACCGAGCCCCGAGGGACCTCAAGTCACCTCGACGGCACCTCAAGGCCAAGCTCTATCGCCTGCTGCTCCCACTATCTCCTCCCCACACCGCAAGCCGTGTTCCTCTCCGGTCACCTAGTCGACACGACGATCCGAGGGGATCCATGACCCGAGGCTTGGTCGTCCAGCTACGGGAAGCTCCCATGAATCTAGCCCAACCTCCACCAGTGCACGAAGAGGCCCCAGACTCCAGTATGAGCTCACCGGAGATCGATCATTCAACCTGTTGTGAAGCACTGAGCAAAGAAGAGAGGGACCCGCCCGAGTCTAGTTTGACTAGTGAGGTAAATCCACCTCAACAACGCATATCTTTTCTATTTTGCATGAGCGAGATCTCGAACGTTGGATCTGAGCATCCAGCGGACCTTCCTGTATCTAGATTTCATTTTATTATCTCGAAATTCAATAAATAACCTAATTTTAGGAAATTCGTTATAAATCGTAGGAGTGTCAGAAAAATACAAACAAGTACTCTATTTTGATCACAAAAATACGAGGATCATGATTTTGACATCTGTTGACTCTAAATCTGACTTGAATAAAGGATCTTGCCCAAATATTTTTATATCTTGTTTAATTATTTAGAAAATACTCGAACCTGATTAAATCACCAAAAACTTGTGATCATCATCTTTTTGCATCTATATAATTATGGAATGATCAAATCCAAATATTGTGACTCAATTATCAATCAAACCTAATTATCCCTTTTTCCCTATTTTGACTTATCAATATGTGCATAATTAGTCAACATGATCTAAAGACCATGATTTTGACCTTATAACCCTACTATGATGTGAAACTACTAATCTTGAGCTCAAATCCATGCTCTAAGACTTGTACTCAACTCTCATGACTCCAACACTATAAAAGGGCCTTCTATATACTCTTTAGAATAATGGTGATTTGAACAATATACCTAATAAATACCAAATCTCCAATAATTTCAGGAAATCAAAGGTGCCAGTGAGGAGCATCTCAGGACTCCTCACTTCTGAGTAGAAGGTACGTCGTTACCTCCCACTTGGTCATTATGTTCCTTGTTCGTAATGTATAAATGTAATGAAGTAATCATATGAGTATATCTAATTGCTAATTTAGAAATATGTGTTGTATGTTTTCATATAGTTATGAATATGAACACCAAGAACTAAATATAACTGAACCAACATGTGATGAGCACTAAATCTCTTTAGTAGAATAGTACCTTGAACAGTAGTACTAAATCTCTTTGGCAGAATAGTACAATGAGCACTAAATCTCTTTGGTAGAATAGTGCACCTCAAAGTAGAACTAGATCTCTTTGGCAGAATAGTACAATGAGCACTAGATCTCTTTGGTAGAATAGTGCATGTGATTGAGCAATTACTCACATATTGGTTAAAAATGGCTAAAACATGAGATTCTTGTGTTTGTAACATTTTTCTCTTACAATAAGTGTGTTGTTGATATACTATAAGTTTTTCCTTTCCATTACCAAGTGATTATCATTTTCCTTTGATTTGTTGCCAAGTTTAAATGTAAGGTATAATTAAATGACACATAGGCGTACTCAGTACAATATATTTATATATTGTGCTGACGTGTACCATTTGCAACGGTTTTATAGGTGCCTTCTTCTTATGATGCTCATGATGAAAGGAAGATGATGCCACTACTCTATATGCTGGTTCACGAATATCAGATCTATCATGGGGATGCTAAAGCTAAATGGGACTCTTAGATTATGTTCTTTTCTTCTGTAATTAGTTTCTCATGTATTAAGTTTTCTTCTGTAGAACTCCTATGCTTTCGGGCCCCTATGTAATGAACAATTTGGTTTATGTGTGGAAGCTCTTAATTCGGTGCATTTATATATTCATGTGTTTGATCCACTCCGGGACGGGAAACTTTAACTCTATTGTACACCTTATGTTGGCGCCTGAGGTGTAGAGTGGAGTTAGGTTGTTAACCCGTGACAACCAGTTCTGCACTCAATGGATGATTATCACTGGTCATTTGGGAACTGTCTTTCTTCCAAGAGAAGTTCCAGAGCTAAGGAGGGCGATTTTGAGGTGGAAAAAGGTGGTTTCTAGCCAAAGAAACCTCCATTCTACCTATTATCTTCTCCATTTCTTCTCCGGAGGTACAGCAGAGCTACTTCTCTCACTCAAGCTTTCTGGGAGGGAAGATTGTCCAAGTTGGAGCAGCTCCAAGGGTGGAATTTCATTCTCTAGTCAGAGTTCTACTCCCCTTGGCTACATCTTTGTTTCCTCTAGCTTTTTCTTCTCTTAAACATGCAAAACTCTAAAAATTCTGTATTGTATCTGCATATCTCCATTATGGACGAGTAGAACTCTTTTCTTGGGCATGGGAGTGTAACTCCCATGCCATTGTTAATGTGAACTTGAAATTTATGTTTATTACTAGTTAACTAACTATTTCCATAGATGTCTATGGTGCTTCTTACTTGTATGTTTGGCTGGCCAACTCTTGTACACATTTTATGCTCACCTTGTGCTTCAGAAAACATATGAGGGAGTAAGGAGTAGAATCTATGGCAATATTATCTTGACCACGGGAGTGGCTAGGGAATGTTGAGGGTTTAGGTTGTATTCGAGACTAAGCATAGACGTGAGAGTGTTATGTGATATTGAGAACCATCTCATGACATTGGGAAATGCATGATGATGACAACCTCTTTACGTGTTAACAGTGATATTTATTTCGTTTGTTCATATGACATGAAGGTATGGTGGTGAAATCTAATGCCCAAGCTCTTAAGTACTTAATGAACCCCTTTTACTTTAAGCCTTTTGCTTTTGCTTTCCTCGTAAGTGTATAAACAATCCATCCTTTTGTAACCCGATTTAGATTAATAAAAGTTAACTAATTTACGCCTAACTAGCCTAACTCCTTGTGTTCGACACTCGACTACATTGACCCCGTATATTTGCGGGTGATTAGTGAGTTGAGATCTCTCTTTCTAAAACTCCCAACACACACCCATCCATGTGTACACATAATTTTTTTATATAAATTAGTATTTTCGTAATTTCATATAAGTATGATAATTAACTGTTGTTCCATTAATGACATGTAAATATTAATACTTTTTATTTAAACAATCGTGTCTCTATATTGATTACAGCTCATTCGTGAAAGATACAATTTGATCACTTGGTGAATGCTACATGTGTACTGTACACAAAATCATGAAAGGAAAAATATTGAACATAAACTTTTTTTCCTAAAGAATAACGAATAATTCGTACATAATTCCCAACTGTTGATTTCTCCCCTAAAGTATCTCGGGGTTCCCGATAAATTTCAAATATGAATGTTCGCTACTTAGATAGGGCCCTAAGCTTGTCGACCGTGATGCTACTGAACGGCTCAGCCAGGTATGCCTGCGAGTGAGCTGCCAGGTCCTGCGCAACTCGGCGCATCTCCGGACGCGATTGCGGCTGTTGTTGTACGCAGGCAAAAGCGAGCTGAAGGACAAGCACCACCACCTCAGCTGTTTCTCCCGTCGGGGCCTGCAGGCGATTGTCGACCAGGTCCGCTATGAGAGTCTGGTCGTCGTAGGCGGCTTCAGTCTTAGTTTCGGAGGGCCGATTTGGTTCCAGGGAAGCAAGGAGATCTCCGGGGTGTTTGCCCATCATGACTTCCAATGAGAGGACTCCGAAGCTGTAGGTGTCGCACTTCTCTGTCGCCTTCATGGTGTAAGCCATTTCTGGTACAGACAAATGAATAAAACAGAGATCAGCAATCCTGGTAGGCGATAGAAACCTATATAGCAAGATCCAGAGTTAATTAACTAGTAATGTACCTGGGGCGATGTATCCATACGCGCCGACGACGCCAGTCCAGTTGGAGGAATCTTGGTTGAGGAGCTTGGCGGTGCCGAAATCAGCCAGGCGCGGCTCGAAGTCAGGATCAAGAAGGACGTTGTTGGCCGTCACATCCCTGTGCAGAATCGGCGGCGAGCAGTCATGATGGAGATAAGCCAACGCGTGCGCCACCCCTCTAAGGACTCTAAGCCGCTCCTCCCACCCAAACTTCCCGGCGGCCTCCTCGCCGTTGTTGAGCACCTTCATGAGGCTCCCTCTCTCGACGTACTCATACACCAGGAACATGGCCCCTTCCTGTGTGCAGAACCCGTGGAGCCGCACCACATTTCGGTGCCTCACCTCCGTTAAGGCCCCCACCTCGTTCTGAAAGCTCTTGATGTTTGTGTCACTGTTGACGGAGCTAGAGTCCGGGACGCTGAGGCGTTTCACGGCGAGGACCTGGCCTGATGGGAGCTCAGCACGATATACACTCCCGAATCCACCATTGCCGACACAGTACGCATCGCTGAAGTTGTCTGTGGCGTTCTTGAGGTCTAGATATGTGAGCTTGCACTCGCGATCCCATAACAGCAGCTTCGGTGACATGCTGATCGAGACTCTTCTTCCTCTGTTGTAGAACATGACCGTCGTGTCCTGTATTCTCTTCCTCATGACATATAGGAATGCGAGTAGCAGTAGGATGAGGAGCAGAGCGACGACGATGGGGATCGCGATGGCTAGGGCAAGACGGTGAGATTTGCTGCTGCTGCTGCTACTGTTGCTGCTACATGCTCGGAGGCCGTTGATGTTGGTTCCGCAGAGGCCTGGGTTGTTGGTATAATTCCCATTCTGGAATACCTTGGTGTCAGGTACTGGGCCGGTGAGGTCGTTGTTGGAGAGGTCAACTGACAGAAGGCTCTTCATTTCCGAGAAAGATCTAGGGATGGATCCAGAGAGGTGGTTGTGTGAGAGGTTGAGGCGTTCAAGGCGTGTCAGCGTCGACAGGTCAGGGGAGATGCTTCCAGAGAGGTTGTTTCTGCTGAGATCAAGCAAGGTCTGCAAGTTGGTTAATTTACCCAGCTGCCACGAGATCGATCCCTCCAGACGGTTCCCGCTGAGGGTGAGAGTGATTAGCTTTTCCAGATTCCCAATTGCCGGTGGTATCTGGCCGGAGAAGTTGTTGTTTGACAAATCCATCATCGCCATGTTGCTGAAATTGCCAACCCATGTCGGGATCTCACCCGATAGTCTGTTGCTGCTCAGGTTCAGGAGAAACAGTTCCAAGTTCAACCCTGGTGGCCTCTGCGATGGGAGAGTCCCGGTGAGTTGGTTGGAGGACAGATCCACCTCATGCAGCTTCGTCGTGTTAGACCACAAATCCACCGGGATCTCACCGGACAAGCGATTGCCGTCGACGTGCAGTACAGTCATGATCCTGCACTTGCTCCAGTTGGCGGACAGAGAACCAGTGAATTTATTGTTGGAAAGCCGAGCCGTGTCGAGATGGGGATGCACGCCGAACGCGTCGGATAGGTTTCCTGTAAACTGATTATCCTCTAGTCGGACTCTTAAGAGGCCAGTACATTCACGGAGGCAGCTCGGGAGCTTCCCTGCGAATTTGTTATTTTGCACCGTGAGTAGCGCCAGGTTCCTGCCAGAACAGAGATTCTGCGGAAGTTCTCCATGGAAGTTATTATAGTCAACACCAAATCTTTGGAGAAACGGCATCTTGGCACCGAGGTCCTTTGGGAGAGCGCCAGTGAGGTTGTTGGAGAAGAGGCACAGTCGAGTGAGGTTTTTGAGGTTGGATATGCTGTCCGGAACTCTGCCTTCGAGCTGGTTGTGGCTGAGGAAGAGATCCTGGAGATTGACCATGTTGCCGATGTCCTTTGGAATGGTGCCCGTGAGGTTGTTGGAGGAAAGGTCGAGATTGGTTAAACTGGCAAGCTTGGTGACCGATTCGGGGATCGAATCACTGAAGCTGTTGTCGGTGAGGTCCAACTTACGGAGTTTGGTAGCGGTCCCGACATCAGCGGGGATGGGGCCCGAGAACCTATTGCTACCGACCACGAACCAGATGAGCTGCATGGACATTGCGTAGAGCAAACCTTGGGGGATCTCACCAGTGAGCTGGTTCCCGTCGATGAAAAATCTTATCATCTTGGTGAAATTTCGGAACGAGGCTGGCAGGCTGCCTGAAAGGCTGGTGTTGTTGAGCTGGAGGAATTCCAGCGACGCCAAATCCCCGAGTTCCTTGGGGATGGTGCCGCCCAGGCAGGGGTTGTCTCCGAGATCCAGAACCCGAAGTTGCGTGAGGTTGGCAAGGGATGGTGGGATGGGACCTGTCACGCAGTTGCCGCCAAGGCTGAGGTGACGGAGGCCTATTGCTGTAAAGTTGCCTATGAATGCTGGGAGGCTGCCCGTCAGACTGTTGCATGCGAGGTTGAGGTGTTGCAGGTCCTCCACGTTGATGGAAAGCAGGTTGTTGACTTCGCCGGTGACGCCGACGGGGTCGACACACTGCAGGTCTAAATCACGGTGGCTGGAGAGGTCGAGATGTTGCAGCTTGTTTAACCCCCTGATGTACGAGGTCAGCGATCCAGTGAGGTTGTTGCTTGGAAGGGATAGGTTGAGCAAGGATTGCGGGAACCACGGCGTGGATATGTTGGCAGCTGGAGGTCCCAGGAAGTTAAGGCCCATGTCGACGATCTTGAGGTTGGATAGCCCCGCGAGGGAAGGAATTGGTCCGGCGAGTTTGTTGTCGTACAGGTGTAGCTCGACGAGCTGATAGAGGTCGGCCAACTGGTCTGGGATGCTCGCAAAGCTGTTGCTGCCGAGGTTCAGGTACTTGAGGCTCTTCAACTGAGATATGGTGGGCGGGATGGAGCCGCTGAGACTGTTGTTGCTTAAGTCGAGGAAAGTGAGGTTGGGGAAGGCGGAGAAGTCCAGGTGGTCGAGGGTCCCTTGGAGATCAAGGTCGTGCAGAGATATCTTTTCGACCACTCTGGAGCCATTCCTTGCGCTGCATGTGACGCCACGCCAGTTGGAGCAGAGGTCGAGCTGCATCTGGCTGGACTGCCATGAGTCGAGCGCGTCGGATCGTAGGAGGTTTTTACGCCACTGGAGGAGCGCCTGCGCTTCGGCTAGTGTGGCGGTTGCCGGGGAAGGGAAGAGGATGACGGAAAGAACGAGGAGAGAGGAGAGGAGCTCGAAGGGCAGGAGGTGCCTGCCGCTGCGTGAGCCCATAGGGGAGGGAAGAATTGCGCGGGAGAGTGGACGGGAATGGAAGAATGGAATGAACGAGCAGGGCAGATCACCGCTCGCTTGAAAGCTGAAAGGGGGTCATCGGTGTTCCCTCTGTAAGAGTTATGGTCGACGAAGGGGGAGAAGACGGCTGTGGTGAGACACGATTCATCAGTAGTAGATCAGAAATTGGGATTTTGATTAGCTTTGAGCTTTGCTCTTCCTTTATGTAAGCTACATATACGGATGTAGTTAGTAATTTTGTCGTCTTTTTTGGGGTTTATAATATATTTACCTGAATTTTCCAAAAGGACGTCATCCACAACGTGTTCTTCCTCACCATCCACAAGGGAATTGAGAGGACCTTGACTTCAGAGTTCAGATCACATTTTTGGATCATAAACGAACCCGTCAACCATTTGGATTCAAATGCTCCAATCGTTGTTAATGATATCTTTTATATTTCGATGATATGCTCCAATCGATATTGAAGAGACAAAAATATTTTGCCTTCAGATGCTCCGTGAGATCCAGACTTTAGTTTGTTCCGTGTTAACATGTCTCATCTTATAGATTTTAAGAGGTGATATTTTTATAGATCCAGATTTTTCTATGGAATTTTTAAAACTGAGTGGGCAAAAACTCTTGTAATAACGCATCGTTTTACTTTGCTTCACAACCCAAAATAAAAGTTGCTTCTCCGATCATGTGTTGGAATGTCTAAGTCTCCCCACTTCTATCGGCTTTGTATTGGATGATTATGACGGTGGGCTTCGTCGATGTTCCCCATCCAATACAAAATGTTTTATTAAGAACGTTTTCCAAATGACATTGTCTATTTAAGACACACTATTAATTGCATTCATTTAGGTCCTCTTACCGTCATTTACTACCCTTCTCAATTTGTGACCACGTTAACCCTCGTTTTCTCCTATGAATCAAAATCCAGCGATATAAAATTAATTGGTCTCCATTCTGATAGATTCTCACATTAACTCCATTTTTTGAATCGTCCAACTAACATCTCTTTAACTTCTCATGCCTCTCTCTTTTTGATAATCCTCCTCTACACTAGAACACAAAGAGGTGAAAACGGATGATATTGACTCTCTTTTTTCTTATGTCTTAAAATCTTTCTTATATTTAAAATTTTAATAAAATCAAATGATGAAAATATAAGAATAAGAGAAATAAATTATCATCTCAATAATGTTGTGTTCTCTCATACTTTAAATGTTATGTTTTCTTTCCACATTAAACCTTCTCAAAACTATTATAAGTTATTCTCATCACACACACACTCGTTCTTTAACTCTCTCACTATCTCAGTGTCATTAATATCTCCATTTACCCTTTCTATTCTCATTATTTCCAACTCATTTTTGTCATTTTTAATAGAAAAGGAGCTCAGGCGTGTCTACTCTTGTCTTCTCCTTTCTCCCTCTTTTTTGATATTTCTATGCTACTATAAAAAGAGTATTTTGTTCGCAGAATTATGACTACGCTATCTTAATAACTTTTGAAAAATAGTAGCCAATAAAATTCTTACAATTTCAAAATATTTGATTTCTCCTTAACTCTTTATCTCTCTCTTCCAACATTTTCTACAATTTTCCATATTAATCTTATTTCTCTTTGTATTTTGAAACACTATGTCATTTGTTCTCTTCTATTAAGTACTATTAGGTATTCTCCTCACTCACTAGACCTATCAAACTCATCATATCTTCATTTTCCTTTCTCTTATATTATTTTCCCAACCCCTTTATGTTAATTTCGTAACAAAAGAAGGAGCTAATGAACATCTATCCATTTATATTCTCCTATCTCCCTCTCTTTTGCTATATCCATATCTATACTACTATAAAACAAATAGATTCAGTCACCTTGGGTATTCTATATACAACATATTAGAGGTGTCATTCAATATTCTCTTACATCATTCCACCATCCAACCTCTCCACTTCTCTTTTATTATCGATTCAATACTACAATCTTCCCTCACTAGTTGTTAGCATCAATCTTATGAATCTTTTGAGAAAGTGATTGCATTCATCTCAGATGTCCATCATTGAAGACTCATTGTAATAAGTTCTCACAATGAGAAATTAGAGATTGGTAGAGTTTGTCGATTTCTCCAGAGAGAATAATGTAAAATGAGAGTGGAGGGCAACCATGTGTTTGGTAACACAATTGCTAGGAATTGACTTGTTGCCCATGATTGCCCATCTTTGCCCAAGCTATAGCCACCGATTTGCCAAACAAAGCATTAATCTCCATTTCAACCAAGAAAGATTGATAGGGAACCATGAAGGTTTTGTTTTTCCTATATGCCCTTTATTCCCACATAATTCTCTTTCAATTAAACCATGTGAAAGAAAATTGCCTATTATATTATAATGTGGACCATAAAATCACTATATTAACTTTAAGCAACATTGATAACGTGATTACGTTGGATACAATGGTCGTAGAAAATATTTGTCTTGAAATCAAATTGACAAAGGGTAAACTTTTACATACTTTTCACACTCATCTAGAATTTCCCAACTTATTAGGAAATTGTAGTGAGCAAATGACAATGCTCTACAAGACTGAAGGCGTAAGATCTAACGTGAAAAAATCTCCCAAGATAAGGAGAGAAAAACTACAGTGCAATACCGGCCAATAAGTACTATGTAATCAATATTACAACTCACATAGCCCAGATTTTATCATCCCTAAATCTGGAAAGCTCCCCCCACCTGAGAATAAAGATAAGGATGAACATAATTACACCCGATGTGTACAAACTCTTTGTTTTAACTTTTTCTCCTCACAAAACCACTACCTTTGTTGGGGATTGCTTATTGCCATCGTGACCACTAATCGAGTCACCTTTTCTCCTAACGAGGTCGTCTACCTCATTTCTATCTGCAGTACTCATTCTAGTTGACGCCTCCAACTAGAACTCCGACGTGCCGCCAAAACTCTCTCTGCCTGAAAGAACTGATACTCATCATCTACTGATCGGACAAACCATTATCATTGTAGTGTCACCAATAGTATTCCATCAACCGATGTGTGTCTTCTACTGCTCAGATCCGCTACCATGGTCGATGCACCACATCTATGTTTCCAGCTGATGTGCCTCCTCCGCTGATCGGACAAAGCGACGTCGATATCAATTTTGTAGCACCAACAAAGTGTTGGCAATTGATGTGTGTACTCCACTGCTCATACTCGCCTCTGTTGTCGATGCACTATCATTGTGTTGCCGACCGCCAACCGCTACTCTACCTCAAGACAAAGTCATTGGCCCTCTCTCATCCATAAGAGAGTTTCTCTATTGGTGTACCTAATTTGCTACCAACTATCAGCTGCTACTTCACTTCAAGGCAAAATCGTTGACCCGCTATTACCATGAGAGAGCACCACCAATTTTTATTGTTCTCTAGCTTTTCTACTACAGAAGGAGTCAACAACCAACAACTAGTGGGATAACACACCAACAGGTGGGATGATCTCAATGACTCCCCCTTGGCCTTCATTTATAGGCCTCCAATACATACACATGCAACTAGGAATTCTAATCTAATTCCTAGTTCGATTCTTAATCCAATTCCAAACAGTAATAAATTCCACACATAGGGAGTCGTCTTCTTTCCTTTATGGATTCAACTCCTACTAGGATTGTAAATACAAATTACCAATTCTTATTAAGTCCTAATCCAATTATGCATGGGTCAGAACCTTCCTTTCCATGTCCAAACAATCTCCCCCTCTGACACATGAGGGAGATTTTGTCTTCAACGATCATCTGTAATAGCTTCTAGACCCTACCACCACTTGTGATAGATGTAATCTCCTCAAATATTACAACATCATGTTGTTCCATCCTGATTCTTAAAGTACCACACTAACTTCACTTTGTTCCCAAGCAATTTAGATGAAGTATCCTAGCAGTGATACTTCACTCTCCATGCCCACACCTGGAACTTTGTTGGCTCCCCAGGCGATTAGTCTAGCCATCCTGGATGAAAACCATGTTTCTGATCTTCTGCAGTAAGCCTCAAAAATTCTTTTAACGCTCCCCCTATCAATGTAACCCCATGTCAAGTGCATGATCCTCCATTCTGCATGCATCAGCTACATGACCACTGCATTGTCCTTCTTCCTCATGCACACATTATCTAGAAGAAGTATTTGGACCAACCTTCACTAATTGGGAGCCGTCGTGCTGCATATTGTTGCCCTTCTAGATTGAATCTCGCATCTCAGACATGTGGCTATTCTCGTGATTGCTTCTTATCAATGTTACCCTTCATGTCTTTAGACGCCATCTCACTACACCCACTACATCTTTTGAACCTTGCTCTGATACTACTTGTTAGGAAACTATGGTGGAAAAGTGACGATGCTCTGCATAACTGAAGGTGCAAATATTTAACATGGAAAACTCCCCCCAAGACAAGGAGAGAAAAACCATGGGGCAATATCATCCAACAAGCACTATGTAACCAATATTAGAACTCACACTGCCTATATTTAATCACCCATAAATCTGGAAAGCTCCCCTTGGTCGAGAACAAAGATAAGGAAGAACATAATTACACCCAATGTGTACAAATCCTCCCTTTTTACTTTTTCTCCTCACAACACTATTGTTGCTGTTGGGGATTGCTTGTTGCTGCTGCGACCACTGACCGGGTCACCTCTTCTCCTTACGAGGTCACCTACTACATTTCCATTTGCAATACCCATTCTAGTTGGCACGTCTAACTAGAACTTTGACGTGCCGCCAGAACTCTCTCCGCCTGAGAGAACCGATACGCTTCCTCCACCGATCGGATGAACTGTTATCACTGTCATGTCACCAATAGTGTGCCACCTATTAGTGTGCATCTTCCACTGCTTGGATCTGCCATCATGGTCGATGCACCACCTCTGTGTCGCCGACTGATGCAGCTCTTTCATTTATCAGGAAAAGCATTCTTTATATCAATGTCGAAACACCAACAAAGTGCCTCCAACAAATGTGTGCCCTCCTCTGCTTGGACTTGCCTCCCTTGTCGATGCATTATCCATGTGTTGCCAAATGTCAACCACTACTTTGCCTCAAGACGAGGTCATTGTCCCTCTCTCATCTACGAGAGAGTTGCTCTATTGGTGCACCTAATGTGCCACCAACTGTCAGCTGCTACTTCACTTCAAGGCAAAGTCGTTGATCCTCTCTCACCACAAGAGAGCACCACTAGTTGTTAATGTTCTTTGTCTCTTCTACCACAGAAGGCACCAACAAGTAGCAATCTGGTGGGATGACATGCCAACAGGTGGGATGATCACAATGGACTCCCCCAGTGCCTCTATTTATAGGACTCCAAGCCATACAGATGCAAATTCCTAGTCCATTTCCAAATAGTAATTAATGCCACACATAGAGAACCATCTTCTTTCATTTTTGGATTTAACTCTTATTAGGATTGACAACACAAAATACCAACTATTATTAAGTCCTATTCCAACTACACATGGGCTGAAACCTTCTGTATCCCCACACAACTGAGATTATCCAACTGACCAATTTTATGTGGTGGCTCACCTTGGATGCATGGCTGGTGTTTAAACAATTACATAACCAAACAAAGCCTAATCATAAATCACTCCCAACATCTCTCCCTCGTTCTATCTACTCTTCTCTTTTCAACTCCAGTACTGCTACTTGATACTCCTCTATATCCATCAACCCTTTCCCCAAGCCAATGCATCGGATAACCCCAACCCTTTACCCTCTCCATTTATATCCTATAGTATTCAACCATCCCTTCTATCTTCCCAAATGTAGATCCATCATTGAGCACCATGGTATTATCATAAGAGAAAAGTCATTTGATATGTTCACCATGAGGCTTTATTCATCATCCATTACTGGACTTCTGATATGTTTGCATCTCTCTATACTTATGTTCATTGATGAAATACAGAGGCATGGTGAGATAGAAACACCATAATACATTCAAAAGAGGAGTCCATTCTCTTTAACAACATCAACCTTTTTCGGCTAGATGGATTTTCACTCTATTTATTCTTCTACTATATAGACTTCCCTTATTATCCACAACATGTAATCTCCTAAGGGTCCATATATTAAGACAACAAGAGATGTCATCATTTTCTCTTGCTATTATAAATAATTTTCTTATTGATTGATGGATAATGACTGTACTATCCAAACGGTTTTAACCATTAAAGCACTTTAGCTTACCTGTAAAAGTGAAGGGTGTTCTCTACATTGTGTAGTAAGCTCACGTCATCTTTGTTTGGGAATATTATATTTATTAACCCCTCTCAAATATAACCCTCTCTCTCTATTCCATAAAATATACATTGTATGGATATGTGATGTCTTTCTTTGATTCTATTTCATGTATACCTAGAAAAAGATACAATGTATATAATTCAATAAAAATAATGGAATGAGAAGTTTAAATTAAATATAGCATAAATGCTTATAAATATAAACATGTGTTCTTTATAAATTTTATTTCTTTCCATTATATAGCTTATGAATATATGGGTTTCACATAGACCAATATATATATATATATATATATATATATATATATATATATATATATATATATATACATATATATACAAAAATAACAAAAGTCCTCTTCCATCATATCCGCAATAGGACCAAAGGGTATCTTTATTGATGACTACCCCTCATCATTGACGTCTCCTTTAGAGCCATCTATGTATGGTTCACCCCCAATTCTTTGGACTTATACAAAACTTGAGGCCTATAAGAAAAGGGAGAGGATCAATATATCTCCTTATTGAAGACATAAATCTATATTTTTTTCATCACAGATGTATAACGGAAAAATTCAAACTTGTCCTAGATTTGACACAGCTTAATTATGCTTGATCAATCATCTTTCAAGATGAAGCGTCAAAGTTAATGTTTGTAGTGTGTTATGTTAATAATGATCACATGTCATAGTAGATCACCACATAACCAATAGACTGATCAAACACTCTTGTATCCCATTTTCTTAGAAATACTAGTCGCTGAGACATTCAACAATGAATATCAAAGACCTTTTCAAAGGATATTGGATAGTAAAAACCTTGAGGCATGATTCAAAAGGAAAAAAAGAGAATAAAAATCAAGGAAAGGATTAGTGATAGTCGTGAGTATCCCTTTTGGTTAAACCCGTGTATCTTATAAACTAACACTTTCTAAGGAACTTGAAGAGACATGAGTATGCGCCCAAAACTATTTTAATCGCTATCAATTCTTGGGCTATGTGAGGTTGATATAATGTAAATATGGTAGGTTATTACACACCATTATTTTGATAAACTATGCGCCCATATCTACTTTCTTGTTTATTTTTTTATGGAGAAATTCAAAATATCATTTTTAGGATATCAACTGATATATTGTCATCAAAAACTCAATTGTAAAACATCGGTCTCGAATCACTTATAGATGAGGTTTAATACTCAACATAAAATTGAATACTCTCTAAATACATTGGATATAAGTGTGGAGTGACAAATGTCACTTATCTTTATTCACTTGATAAGACATAATCATCAATTTCTACCTAATTTAAGAAATGAAAAATAATGAATATTTTTTGCAAAAAATCTATTGAGCTGAACTTTTACGAAACTTAGTGATTGATCTTCTTTGTTGCGTATAAATTTATTTTCTAATAATATCATTAAAGAGATTATGAATGTCATCCAATATTGAACCCTCATTTGAAACCCATCTTCTTCATGTCTGACAAGTTTGACCTCATAAAAGGCACCAAATAAGAATTGAGTTTGGATGGTTCCTTATAAGAGATCTAAAAGGCAAACCTTGATGACATTCATCAAATGACTATTCCCATCATCTATGTAGAGAATTGGATCCTCTTAATTTTCTTTACTCATAAGCAAATGTATGTCCATAGAAACAACTTTTACTCCTCCAATGCCTTAGTGAAGCATGTGCATGTTGCAAAGAGTAACCTAGATAAATCATAGTCAAGTGATCACAGACCTATTACTAGACATCTAGCTAATTAATTATTGGGAAAATTCAAGAAAAATTGATAACAACGCACCCTTCATTGAGACTAATATGGTGATTGGGATTTTTATTTCCTATGTTGGATAAATGGACTGTTCTACAAGCTCAAACAAAATTTGATTAAGAAACAATATCATCAACTTTGGGGAGTGTGTTTTAAGAAATTCATCTGTTCACCAAGATTTCTTTATCCAAAAGCCAAACCATATGAACAATAAATTGATATTTTATTCACTTTTTCTCCTATTTTTCTTTCCTTTTTCTCTAAGAAAAAGTATGTCTTTATGTGTGAAGTAAAGATCCCAACTCAGTCTCTCCAAAAAGATTTATAACCCTTCACTATTTTTTCTTCTTTTATTTTATTTTATTCTTAGTTTCCTTTCATAATTTCTAGTTTTTTGTTCATTTTCTAGATTGATGTTCTTTTTGTTTCTTTCTATATTTAACTAAAAAACCTACCAAATATTGATAATAGAATAATATTATCTACCAAACCTTTTCCAAACTAATTCTTCTTGCCAAATAGTAACCAATTTATCCAAATTTTGAAATATATTTAGACAAATGAAATCATCTTTATTATCATTTGTATCATGCTCCTTTGAAGAGAATACAAATTCTTCTCTGTGAATTTATGTAGAAGTAATATGTCTTTGTTTTTGGGAAGCAAAAAATAGGATATTGTAATTATCTTAAATAATTTACTCTTGTTGATTTTTTCAACTATTTCTCTCGATTAATCATGAAATTTAAATCTCTTAGAAGCCAACATTGAAGGAGATCAAACTGACCTACAATATCTTAAAAAATTAACTATAGCCTAACAGAGGAATAACTAAAGATAAAAAGGAAGTAATGACCCAAGGTGGAAGTCTAGCATAATAAACTACATGGCAGCTACTAACTTCACCGAGCTGAATTTTGGTACCTTTGGTACCTCAGACACCAACTATAAAACATGAAAAACTTTTCTAACCAAAGAAATAGAATCACTTACATAATGGCCACAAGTGGATATCCTTTCTATCCTAAAAAGGGAAGGATTTAATATGTGTTGTATAGAAAAGTAGAATAGTAAGAGTTTTACTGACTAATATTTACTTATATTATGAGAAAGCTATCATTGTTTAAGAGCGATATGATAACTATAAACCTAGATTTGAGGGCTAACAATATTTAACATGATAAGTATAGTTTAAGTGTCTCCATTTCAAAAGCATCAAACTTAAATATGCTTGATAAATTTGATAAGGATGAACAAACTCTGATGAAGAATTAAAGTGGTGAATTGAATGTATATTTCCTTAACTTTTATTAGTTCATCAAGAAAATTCTTTATTAATCTCTTTCTAGGAAAAGAATTTTTTTTAACCGTAAAAGCCTTATTTCAAAAAGCGTTCTTGGTGTTAGCTGACTTCATTGCATGATGGCAAACAACTTTAGCTATATAGTGGTCAATAACATCCATTGTTAATTGTTATATTATCTACAAATAGCTTCATTTTACTTTTGAATTTGATTGATATCTTTTTTATCACATGAATCTTGATATTCTCTACGTCTAGGTTGGGAATACAAGGAAACAACATTTTAATTTAAATTTGACTGAAAAACTTTACTATTTGATTACTTCTCAACATGGCTCCAAATTCTTTGTTGAAGCACATCTAACAAGTGTCCGCCTTAAACGGAGGAGGTCCCACCATAGTTGAAGACACATCAATCACCCATCGACTCTATCTAACTTGTTGAGTTTTCCATAGTTAGATAGAAAATTAACATACTGGACTGCACCAAAGAATCAACTTTCAAGTAGTTGAAGGTTAAGATATAATCTCTTTGTCTTGTAATCCAAATTGACATGTCAAAGACTACCCGATCGGATACAAGGAATGACTTACAAATCCATCAAGATCCCATTCAGGCAATTTTGTATTGGATTAAATACAAATTTAGAGAGATTAAAATCAAACCAAAGAGGAGGTGAAGAAATGAAATACTAATGACTACCAATTTGGATATGACACCACCTCACTTGGAATTGACTGAATGCACACAAAAAGACTCTTACCCTTTGTCAAAACCATAAATCTATAGATAGAACCCCTCTACTAACATCCTTGGGGTTTGAACCACCACCCATGCATATGCCACTCCACCTCCCCACTTTTCTTGATGTCCCTTATCTTCCCATGACAATGTACCTTTTCCAAAAACACCTTAGGTACAAACATCCATAGTTTTTCCTATTTCCTTCACACTCTAGAATGCTAGAGATTAAATACTAGAACAATTTTTTTCATCACATCACAATGTCATAGAGATTTAGAAAGTTCAACATCAACATCATTGGAGAAATTTGAGTTCCATAACAACTTCAACTTCTTTATGTAACACCCCTAACTTGGGTTATGAGGCAACCCTAGATGTTTTGTCTAAGTAAGATGATTAGAACCTTTTATTAATCTTTTGAAAAAATAATTAAGACTTAAGGAGAGCTTAAGTCTCAAGTTTGATCATGTTTGAAGGTTGTTTGTGGTATATATGATAGGTCTGGTGCAAATTGCAATTTACCCAAAATATGGGTTGATGTGCAATTAACCACCTCTAGAGTGTCCCTTATCTCTCTAGGCATCATTTAAAGGAAAGAGAAAGGAGGGGGCGCCTTGTTTGAGTCTTAGTTGAGTAATAACACTCTTGGTGATGAAAGAACCAAAGAATGTTGAGTATCTTGAACCAAAATAAGGTTGTGTTGAGTTATGAAGTATATACGAGAGTGCCTATTGGATTGGAAGCCATAGAGGAGGTCCCATATAGTTTTAGTAACTTTTTGGAAGTATTCATGAAAGAACTATAAAGAAAAATAACTATCTATCAAGTGGATTTTACATTTATATATGTTGTATTATAATTTTTCACATAATAACTTAATCATAGTTCCATGTTAGCAATTTTAAAAAAATCATCATTGGATTCTTAACAAGTTTCAAAATGTATAAATGTAGATATTATATAAAATATATGTTCCTTTAACAAAATACAATTACATCCACAAGGTATTCCCAAAGACCTTGGTATAGGAAGTCCAACATAGAGATGTTTGGCTAAAGATTGATGATGTAGAGTGGACGACTCATCTTCAACACATATAAAGCTGCCATTCAATGATTAAAAATTGTCTAAGTCAATATATGATCATAAGTAAACAAATACAATCACATCCCTTTCTTCAAGTAAAAGTAAGTATAATCGACTTCTTCAATTTAAATTCTGAAATATCATGCTAAAATTATACTCAATGATAACTACAATATCACAGATGGAGTGTAACAATAACATTAACTATTATTATATAATACTAATAGATTTTTCATATTATTATATTTGCAATGAAGCTACTTGACTTGTACCTAGACAAGTAGAAGTCGTCGTGGTGTGCTTCATGCCTGAATGATTGTCCAAGTCTCTGTGCTTATCCAACCACCCTAAGACATCTAACACAACCCCAATACACCACATGGATAGGTACAAGCCTACAGCATCACTACAATAATTTCTAAGCCTTGGTACAAGAATGGGGTGTACCATGATGAACGAGTTTTTAGTCATTTTCACAAGCATATATTCCTTGATTTTATGTGTTGTTTTGTCATTTATATGATTAATAATGCATGAAATGCTATCAATGGCCTGTGATATTCAGATGCATCAAATTATCCTATTTTTAATGTTTAAGATGACTTAATATTTACCCCAGGTACTTATCCACGTTCTTGTGTATTTTTAGGTACAATGGAGCTACATAGAGTCAATACTACTAATAGTATAAGTCGGTGGTACCAACTTCACGTCAGTGTATGCTCAGAAAGAGTCGCACAGACTTGATACTACCAACACTCCAAGTTGGTAGTATTGATATCACATCAGGGAAGCATAAAAATGGATTGCAAAAAGTCAGTGCTACCGAGTTTGCAAACTCGGTAGTACCAAGATTACATCAGGCTGATAAGGCTTGGGCAACATGAAGACTCATTACTATTGAGATAAGTCAATAGTAACAACATTGGAAGGAGTCACGAATATCCTAGGAACTCGGTACTACCGACTACCAAGTAGGTACTACCGAGTTTGTCTGATTTGGCAAATCTGAAGATGGCAATCTAATCCAACGGTGGATGTTATTTCATACCATAACTGACTCCTATGACCCAAGCGGAGTTCGACCATTCACTGGGGAAGCAGACGTATTTCATTGCACGATACCAAAGAGAGAGAGAGAGAAGAGGAAAAAGGAACCAAAAGCTTAATCTGAGACGATCTGAGCACCTTCGGTAGGCAAATCAACAACTGGAAGGCAGTTGATTGAACGCACGATGTACGATGTCATCCGGATCAGCTATTCACAAGGGGTTACTTAGTTTCTCTAATGTTTCCCACATTTTTCTCTTTCTCTACCATGTATTTGTCAATGAAAACCATGTAGGGCTAATCTCCTTGATTTCTTAGGATCTGGGAGTATCCAGGATATGCATTGTACTTGATTTCCATGTATTAATACCATCTTTATCCATATTTTCTAGATATAAATCTATGAATATGCATTGTTTTGTTTATGAATGATCAACATAGATAGATTCTAGACCCTTAATCATTTCGGGAAAGAGGTCAAGGGTTGGAAAGCATAGATTTATCCATTTATTGCACCCCTTGGGAAAGGCAGAGAATAAATGGGAGGAGAAACCCAGAGTTAAATCATAATGAACCTAACTAATCAACCAATCACTATGGAAATAGGATTGGCATTAGAATAGGTAGTGAACTACGCTATGGGAGTGGGTAATTTTGACTATAGGCTCTTTATCTGGAGATGAGGGTAATAGATATTGGTGTATGGAATGAAATAAAATGTTATCTATGGTGAAATCACAATCCTAAAAAAATCCCTAAAATTTAGTAATTTAAGTGTTAATTCTATTTCATTTTGTTTTTTATTTGTTCAATCAAACTTACTCATTTACAACAGCCTAGCTTATTAGACTATAGTTAGTAGTACTCTCTGGAGAACATTTCCCTTTGTTCAACATGGGCCTGAAAAGGGCCTATATTACTTTGATGTGTTCACTTGCGTACAACGCAGGGTAAATACGTGTCAAGTTTTTGGCTCCATTGTCATGGAAACGGAAACATCCAACACTACGAATTTTGTGGTTGGCCACTCTAGACCAACCCAATTTTTATTTTTTTTTATTTCACTTAGATATGAATTATACAATTATGATTACCTCTATCTCTGCTACCGCACACTGACAATTAGTTTGCCACTTTCAGGCATTGGTTGTATGGTGCAGACTCAAGCCCACGAATACTAGAGCTATCTTTGCCAAGATTTGGGCAAACAAAACTCCTTCACAGAGAAAGAGAATCTTTACGATTAGTGGATAGATTCAAACAAAATCCACCACCGACACCTCCTCTTGAGAGACCTACAACACCAGAAGAACTAGAGACAACAAAAATGGAGGGAGAAGAAGAATAAACAATATGGAAGAGGATCAGAGCCTCTTCCGCAACAGCTCAAAAAGGACCAATCAAAAGACAAGCCATCAATGTGGGCAGCTACAAGATTGACCCAGGACTGATCTCTTTGATTAAATCCCAAGCTTTCCATGCCCATAGTCCTGAAGACACGATGGTGCACATTAGCAACTTTGTGGAGAATTGTGATACATTCAAGATTGACAGAGTACCGACAACTGTAATATATCTGAAGCTTTTTTCATCATCATTGGTTGATAGTGCAAAGTCATGTTTTTATAACCTTGATGATGAATGCATTGAAACATGGGATCAGATGATTGACACCTTCTTTGAGTGCTATTTTCTTCCACAGAAGACTAATGACTTGGTAAAGAAGATCCACAATTTCAACTGATGAATCTTCTTCTAAAGCAGGGGAAAGGTTCCAGAGTATGATGCGGAAAGTACCTCATCATGGAATCGATCTTCTGGGATAGGCAAAGATATTCTATTACGGCATGTATAAGGGAGAAAGGACTATACTCGATAGTGTGGGAGCATGGCTCTTCCTTAACAACAAACATGCCCGCTGTCATGAGATATTGAAGAATATATCTAAAAATCACTCATGGAGAGATGTATTAAAACATTCGACAACCGTCAAAAGTGTAGGTTAGTCCAAGGTTGTCTATGCATTAAATCAGAAGTTGCACTTGATAGCTAAAAAGCTATGTGCCAAGGATGGATCACCTTCAGAAGAAGAAGAGGAAGAGTGTAAATTCATGCGCCAACAACAACAATATAAGGGAAACGATTATGCTTGGAGGAAGGATCCTAATAATTTTCAACAAGACCCATCATAGGTGCAACAACCAAAGCCACGACAGTTTAGTGTCCAGACAAAATATCAACAGAAACAAAAGAAGATTGGCCATATTGAAGAAATGCTTAGAAAATTGGTCAGTCTGAATGTAGTCTGATAGGGCAGACACAAAGAGAACTCCAGAACCAAGGGGCAAGGATTCACATCATAGAAACACATATTTCTCAAATAGCAGTGGATGTAGGTACTTTGAAGCAGCCAAACCAACATGGGTTTCTAGCTAATACCAATGTGCCTTCTGGAAATCAACACGTCAAGGCAGTCCTAATACGCAGTGGTAAGACACTATTGAATAAGGCACTAGCAACCACAGATGCAGGTGATGCTACAGCAACAACAACTCAGAGTGTGATAGTAGAGGTGACTGAACCGGATAGTATGGAAAAGGACAACACATATAAAGAGCACACTGATGAGATAGAAGATACCAGATCAAAACCATATGTCCCGTCTCACCAGAGAACATGGGTACCCATTCCAAATAGCTTGAAGGCAACCAAAGCAAACCGACAGTTCTAGAAATTTTTAGAAGGTGTTAAATAGCTATATCTAAATATTCCACTTATTGATGCAATTGAGTAGATACCTTCATAAATTTCTTGAAAGACATCATCAATAAGAAGAGATGGATACCTGAGGCTAAAGTGGTAGTGTTAAAGGAGCATGTGAGTGATTTTATTTTGGGAACATTGTCTCCAAAAGGACAAGACCCTGGTTGTTTCAACATCACATGCTACACAGGAAAGACTAAGTTTGGTGAAGCCCTATATGACTCAAGGTCCAGTATCAACCTCATGCCTTTGTGAACCTTCAAAAACCTAGGTCTTAAGGATACAAGAAAAAGTACTATGACTATTGAGTTGGCTGACAGCTTTGTGGTCAAGCCATATGGCATTTGTGAAGATGTCCTAGTGAAAGTGGATAGGTTCATTTTTCTTGACGATTTCATGGTAATGGAAATGTAAGAGGATAAAGGTAACAAACTTTTGCTATGTAGGCCATTCCAATCCACAACTGACCAGATTTTAGAAATGGGTAGACAACGTATTACCATGGGCACTTATGATGACTAGTTTGAAATAAAGATGCCCGAACACTCTAAAGAAAAGGGGGATACTACACAGTGTAACATGTTGCAGCACATGGAGGGAAAGATTTATTTGTGTCTAGGGAAGCCATTTATTGATATGGCTCACATGATGACCAAGTTGGAAAAAGATACTCTGGTACTTGATATAATTAAAAACACCAAGATGATATCATTAAAAGAATCAATATGTTACCCAGATGATAGAGAAGAAGATTATGACCCAACTACCATAGAGGAGGTCACTATTGATTCACTGATGCACACATATCCACAATTACATTTGGAAGCATTTATGATGAATAGAGTAGATGACAGTGCATGCATGCACTTTCTAGAGGAGAGTGTATTAATGTTGAAGGCGGTGCCCAGTTATTACACAATATATATTGAAGACTTGGGACCATCTCCCCCACCACTAGTTCCATCTCTGCTGAACCCTTATGAGTTGGAATTGAAGCCATTACTGCCACATATGAAGTATGTCTTCCTGGACATAGAAGAAAAGCTCCCTATGATCATATCATCATCCTTGAGCAGTGAAGAAGAGGGGCAATTTCTTGCTGTATTCAAGAACCACCGAGCTACTTTTGGGTGGTCTATAGCAAACATCAAAGGAATATCCCCAAGTTTGTGACAACACAAGATCTGGCTGGAAGAAGGAGCTAAAGCAATAGTCCAACCTCAGCGGCACCTCAACCCAATCATGATGGAGGTAGTGAAGAAAGAAGTGGGCAAGCTTCTTCGACATGTATTATTTATGCAATTTCTAATTCTATGTGGGTTAGCCCAACTCAAGTAGTTCCTAAGAAGGGGGGGGGGTTCACTGTCATGAATAATGCAGCTAATGAATTGATTTCCATGAGGTTGGTGATGGGATGACGTATTTGCATAGATTATCGTCGTTTGAATGCCGTCACTTTAAAACATCATTTTCGCTACCTTTCATTTATCATATTTTAGAACGACTCGTCGGTCGTTCACACTTTTGTTTCCTCAATGGGTATTTTGATTACAATCAGATTTCGATCAAGCCAAAGGATCAAGAGAAATCTACTTCACCTATCCTTACGGCACATTTGCATATAGTCGGAAGCCATTTGGCCTTTGTAATGCCCCTGCTACCTTTTAATGTTGTATGTTTGCCATTTTCTCTGATATAGTAGATAGGTGCTTGGAGGTATTTATGGATGATTTTTTGGTGTACGGGGAGTCATTTAGTATTTGTCTGTATAATTTGGTTAAGGTTTTACAAAGGTTTGAGGACACTCATTTAGTCTTAAATTGGGAGAAGTGCCATATGATGGTGAGTGAGGGAATAGTATTGGGGCAAAAAGTGTCCAACAAGGGTATGGAAGTAGACCCAGTTAACATAGAAGTTATCTCCAAGCTACCTCCACCGACATCAGTAAAAGGAGTAAGGAGATTTCTAGGACATGTTGGGTTTTACCGCCAGTTCATCAAAGATTTTTACCCAAATTGCTAAACCCTTATTGGAACTTTATGAATAAGATGTTGAATTTTCCTTTAATGATCGATGTTTGAAAGCTTTTGAAGTATTAAAGAAAAAGCTAAGTTTTGTGCCTATTGTGCAGGTTCCTGATTGGAGCCTATAATTTGAGCTGAAGTGTGATACATCAGACTATGTTGTGGGAACCGTGTTGGGATAAAACAAAGATAAAGCTCCTACCGTCATATATTATGCGTCCAAAACATTGAATGATGCACAAATTAATTACACAACCACAGAAAAAGAACTCTTAGAAATTGTGTTTGCATTAGAGAAATTCTGCCAGTACATAGTAGGAGGGGCAAGGGTGATTGTTTGGATTGACTACGCTGCCATTAAATACCTGTTGCAAAAGAAAGATGCAAAACCTAGATTGATTATGTATTATTATAGGAATTTGATATAGAAATTAAAGACAAGGCGGGGGTGGAAATGTGGTAGAAAATCACCTATCTAGGATGGAAAGAGGGAATGAAAAAGATGTCGGTATTCCCATTGTTGAGGATTTTCCAAATGAACAACTATTTGCTATAAAGGTTAAGGATCCATGGTTCATAGATATTGTTAAATATTTATCCTGCAAAGAGTTGCCTATAGATTGGGGGTATCAAGAAAAGAAGAAATTTTTCCACTCATTGAGGTTCTACATTTGGGATGACCCTATATATTCTTCTGAAACAATGTCGGGATGGACTGTTCAGGAAGTGTGTACCCGAGTGTGAGGTAGAGAGCATTTTGGTACACTACCATTCTTTTCCTACGGGAGGACTTCATGCTAGCTCTAGGACAGTGGCCAAAGTATTAGAGAGCGGATTGTATTGGCCAACTCGTTTAAAGATGCATACAATTTCATCTGTCATTGTGATGCTTGTCAACATGCATATAACATTTCTAAGCGACATGAGATGCCATTGAATGTTTTTCAAGAGGTCGAAGTTTTTTATCTTTGGGGCATCGATTTCATTGGTCCATTTGTGTCATATAATTCTAAACTTTATAGTTTAATTGCAGTTGACTATGTATCTAAGTGGATGGAAGCAATTCCAACCTGAACCAATGACACTCAAGTGGTGTGCAGGTTTGTGAAGGAAAACATTTTCTGTAGGTTTGGTATTCCTCGACTGATCATTAGTGATGGTGGATCACATTTCACTAATAGGCAGTTCAAAGCCTTAGCAAATATGGGGTGAAACACTGAGTGGTACTCCTTATCACCCATAGAAACAAGGCCAAGTGGAGGTGTCCAATAGAGAAGTGAAAAAGATCTTAGAAAGGATAGTTTCCACCAATAGGACAAGTTGGAGTTTCATGCTTAATGATGCTCTTTGGGCATATAGGACGGCCTATAAATCACCTATAGGGATGGCACCATTTAGGTTGGTTTACGGTTGTGCTTGTCATTTACCAGTAAAGCTTGAGCATAAGACAAAATGGGCATTGAGAAAGCTAAACTATGGATTGGATGAAGCAGGTAAGAAAGACTTTTAGAGTTGAATGGACTAAATGAGCTTAGGATGGATTCTTATGAAAGTTATAGAATTTTATAAGGAGAGGAAAAATAAGATTCATGATAGGCACATTGTGAATAAGGTGTTTCTTCTAGGCTAAAAGGTTCTCCTTTTTAGTTCCCAACTTAAGTTACAACCCGGAAAACTGAGGTCCAAGTGGAGTGGACCATTTGTGATTGTGCAAGTTTTTCCCCATGGTGCAGTGAATATTTTAGACAGGAATAGGTCGTTCCTTGTTAATGGCCAAATATTGAAGCACTACTATGGTGGGGAAGTGGAGCAAAGAATAGAAGAGGTAAAACTTTTGGAGATCCCTTAGTCTCTTGCTCTAAGGAACACCTAGTCTAGAAAGTTAAACAATGGCATTTGTTGAGAGGCAACCTAACCTTCATTTTTCTTCTATTCATGTGCATTTTCACATTGTAGTTGTCTTAGTATTTTTATTTTTGCTTTAAAAATGGTACCTTGACACGTGTATGGAGTGTGCAAAATTTCCTACAGGTCGGTTCTACCAAGTTCAAAGTCGGTAGTACTGAGATTACATCAGTGAGGCATCCACACGAGAATGCCAGACTCGGTACTATCGACTCTCCCAATCGTTACTACCGACTCTCTAAAGATTTTCAATTGTAAACTGATAAGCTCCCGGTGGTATCAACCCACAAGTCGGTACCACCGACTTTTTGGTGTGCCCCGAATCAGAACATCAATATGAAATATTAGAAAGTATCGAGCCAAAATTTCCAACTCGGTACTACTGACATTTCCAGTCGGTAGCACCGACGCATGATGTCAGCAATTGGGGGATGCTCATTTCAATGGTAGATGAAAGCTTCATCCCATGGTTAGTAGCAGCGATCTGCGGCTCAAGT
Source organism: Alisma plantago-aquatica (assembly GCA_963693085.1). Lineage (NCBI taxonomy): Eukaryota > Viridiplantae > Streptophyta > Magnoliopsida > Alismatales > Alismataceae > Alisma > Alisma plantago-aquatica. Next base: position 1,449,678,102 of record OY856411.1, on the reverse strand, counting down.
TGGTACTACCAACATGGACTCGGTACCATCGACTCCATGCGATCCGTGCTTGAGACATCATCAAACATCAACCGTCGATATAACTGATCCACAAATTTGTGCCTGCAACTCGGTACTACTAACACAAAAGTCGATAGTACCGACTCTTCCAGATTCAACTATAAAAGGAGGAGTGTTTAACCCATTTTCTTCACACCACCTCCTCCCCTCCTCCTAGAACTCAGAGCAATGGTGCACCGAATGCTAAAGATCTTCACCGAGCTAACGATCTTCATCAATCTTCTCTTCCCCAATCCTCTTTCTTACATTATCATCATGGCACCAAGGAGAGGTCCCTCTACATCAGTAGATCAATGTGAGTTGGTCCCTCAACCAACCCAGATCCAACATACATCTTTGGAGATCAGGAAGCTCTATGAAGAGCTGCAAATGAGGTAGATAATACCAATGTGATATGGTGATCACACATTGATCAAAAGGGCGGGCTTCACTGACAACATGCGATGGATATGTCAGAAGCAACTCATGGAGGTGGGACAATCATTCTTCAGTTATTGACAGACTTACTTGGATCTCATCCTGGAGTTCTTGGTGTTGCGAGATGTTCTCATCACCCCCGAGACAAAGTTAGGAGGTGAATGGAAGGAAGGAAAAGTCAACTTCTGCCTCTTCAAATATTCCATCACTCTGAGGGCCTTCAACCACATCTTCAACTGGGCTCACATCCTAGAGCACTCAGCCCCTTCTGACTTTGACTATGACTTGGCTTGGGAGAAGTTGACTGAGGTGCTGCAGGCCTTAGTAAAAATTGGCATATCAATTGTGTTACCGATATTGAGCACCCCTTTGCTCGAATCCTTCACCACCTTTGCACAAACACTATTTTTGCTCGGTCTAGTCAAGCTCAAGGGAAAGTTCAAAAGACAGATCTCTACATTCTCTACAGAATACTAGAATGGGATGTTGTTAACATTGGATCCTTTCTTTTGCTCGACATGATCTTTGTGTAGCGCAATGTGACAAGAAAGGCGCCGGTTTTTTTTGGGGTCTCATCAGCCCCATTGCATTACATTTGCACTTTGATTTGTCCACCCTCCTGCCTTTGGAAGATACGACAAAGCTAGACCTCCTGCACTCCCACAAGGCACACCTTCTCAGCTTCCACCACAATGTGCTCTATGCACATTGCATGCGTTAAAAACTATTTCGGAGGTAGATCCTCCCCGGCCATATCTTCAACTTGCACACTCTTGTGGCCACTGAATGAGGGGGAAGCAAAATATCCACCTAGGACAGCAGCTCAGGTCGACGACGAGGAGCAAAGTAATGATGACTTTTGATGGTGTTGAGGATGTGGAGCCCACCATCCCCATCACTAGGAGAGTGGTCTCACACAAATGGGCCCACACCTATGCTACCTCAACTACCTTTGCCCCACCCCATTCTCAGGAGGAGAAAGACTTTTACAACATGGTGGGTATGTATACCATGCTGCACGAGATCTAGACTGGACAGCAGCAGCATCAGGCGATGTTGGCTGGTGTGTAGGACATTCAAGGAAGGTTGTACTAAAACTAGTAGGCAATTTATGAGAATGAATGTCTTCTCTTAGCCAACTAAGAGAATGTTCACATGCACCTGCAGCAGATGGAGCATTACCAGCAGCAATGAATGTCTTCTCTTAGCCAACTAAGAGAATGTTCACATGCACCTGCAGCAGATGGAGCAGTACCAACAACCTTCTTCGACCATTATCAGAACTAGGGATACTTTGGAGGGTACCCACAGTCACAGATGATGCCCCCGCCTGATCTATGTTTTAGGGGATGTTTCCCCCTTACGACCCCGACATGCTTTAGCCACCTCCGATTTGAGAAATGGTACTACTATTCCACCGCTTGAGTGTGAGTATCGACTACATGGACATAGTCATATTCAAGCTTGGGGGTGTTGGAACAACTTTTTGTCTTAGTTTTTTTTTATTATTAATTTTGCTTGCAATTTTATCTTAGTTGTTTTATTTTTAGTTTGAATCATGCATTTTTAGGATCCACACCTATCTAGTGTAATCGTGGAGCAGTAATGTATGGTTGCATTTGTCAAGTCATAAGGTGTTAGTGTAAGAAAATGGTTGTGTCTTCATAGCTTGAGTTGTGATATCCTTGTGCATCACCAATTGAGGAAGTGTTTGGCTAAGTCATCTTTAGGATATATGATATGAATGAAGATCTAATTAAAATGGGAAAGTGAATGAAGATGTTGTTGAGCTTAAGCTGGTAAAACCTTTCACGAGATCTTAAATGGAATAAGAAAGAAACCTTAAGATTATCCTATGCATAGGTCATTAATGAGGGACATATCATATTAATGAAAGGAATTGTCTCTTAGTTATGTGATTTCATCCATCCTTTCCATCCAAATTTTGAATCACCACTTTAAGATGAACAAGTGCTCCAACTTAGTTATTTTGATTGCATTGAATGGCATGATAGGTGACATGGTAGGTTATCTCTTATCCTCATGTGCATTTGAAAAAATAAAATAGTTTTACATTTTTATGGACGACCAATCTTAGTGTATACCATCATAGTTGCATTGAATTTGCATGTAGACTAAATACATTCCATCACATTCATTTCTTTTGTCATGTGGATTGTAGTCTCCAATTGTGAAAGTTGAAGCAGGGGCATACCTCCACATCAAAAAAAAAGAGAAGAAAAAATGAAGTGAAAGCCCAAGCATAAGTCCACTGTGCTAAAGACAAGAAAAATTATGGGCTAGAAAAAAAATTAATCTCAAGATTTCATAAGAAGAAAGTAAGTCCCTGAGTCTTTTTGAAGGGATGAACTAATTCACATGACACATTTCTTTTGTTGTTTTTGACAGTTTCATTTTCTGTTCCGAGATAACCTTATTCATGCATCATGTGTTAACAAGAAAAAAAAAGCAAGAAAAAGTTAGTAGGCATTAGGTCTCATTCATAACATTCTTTTCACTCATATAGGTCATCATTATTTTTCTCTCCATAAATAATTTATATGTACTTATGATTCTTCAACTGCCACCCATCTCATTTCATAATTGCTCACTTTGGTCGACTATCAATTGATTCGTCCCCTAATCCATTATTATAAGGAGATTTTTTTCCAAGTAGTTGGTAGTTAGGAGAGAGCACTTTAGATTAGGGAATCACATAGGGCACCAAGAAAATGCTTGAATTATTATGATATTAGCTACTTTCTTGATGGTGTTCATTGATAAAAAAATGTAGACGTCTTCTATGAAAAAAACTTGTCGTTGTAGAGCAGTTTTTGGTTCAGTGATCATTGGAGGCCGGTTCAGGGATTGTTTGGTGGAAATATTAAGAAAACAGTTCATGTGTTGTATCTTATTACTGACTTACATCAAATAGATCCAAGAGTAGTGTTTCTTGAGGACAAGCAATATTTAATCTTAGGGGAGTTTGATTCATGAGTTTTTAGTTGTTTTCACAGGCATATTTTCCTTGATTTTATGTTTTGTTTTGTCATTTATATGATTAATAATGCATCAGATGCTATCAATGACATTTCTATGATCAGATGGGAAATGAGTAGCTCATTCGGTTCTAGCTAGTAAGCTAAATTCCAAAGAATAAAATATGTTTGAATTCAGCCCTAATCATCTAGTTGCATTCACATTCATGACTGTATACCACCTATCCCATTCTTGAGCACTTCATCTCAATACTAATTGTATAAGGCGTGTTTGATTTCAATAAACTTCAGCAGCATTTCCCCATAGTTCTCCATGTACACCGATGTGGATGGGCAAATACCCACCGACATATGTAACCAGAGAATGAAATCATAAATGTTGTCAAAATTAATTGAACTTGTATGTGCATTATACATTTACATCCTAAGTGAGACGAAGTGCTCATGAATAGCCCCAAATCATGGACTATCCATGGTTTCCTCCTAATGAGTAATCTTAGACGGGTTTCTAGGCCAACAGAGTTAGGGGTTAGGGTTTACAAATTAGAGTTTACTTTTTAGAAGTTTGGGGTTTAGAGTTAATAAAGTAAATTTATATCAATTCAATGTAAATCAAGTAAATTTAGAGCAATTCATATCCATTTTAGTGTATTCATTCATAGGTGTGATCATTTATCCATACTAACATTTAATTGCTAACATTAAACAATGCAGCTATAATATATAAAGTAAGGGTTATAGTTTCAAATAAACAATGTCATTATCATAATTCATGAAATGAGCCCTAGAATTTGATCCTCTCCTTGTCTAAGTTATAGTTTCATTATGAGATGTAATAATCCTATCAAAGCCAAATAATCGATAATGAACATGTAATAATTCATCACAATTTTGACATGATGTGTACAAGCTATTCTTGATTTCATCACATTTCACTACAAATTGACATCTCCTAATTCAATTTCATCACAATTCACAATTTTTACACAATTTATATCAATGTCCATCTCCCTTCCCCCTCTCCTCCTTCCGCCTCTCTCCTCCTTCCCCTACCCTTAATAATTTCTTCTCAATATTGAGAAGAAATTGTAGGCTAGGGGAAGGAGGAGAGAGGAGGAAGGAGGAGAAGGGAAAGAGAGATGGAGATAAATGAGGGGGGAGAGAAGAGAAAGGAAGAGAGGAAGAAGGAGGAGAGGAAATACATGTGTCAAACGAGGCTAGTGCGAGCAGTAGTGGCGGTAGTGGAGGAATCATCGCAAGGCTAGTGCAAGAAATAGTGGTTGTGGTGGAGGAAGCATCAGAAGGTTGTTAGCAAATAGCTATGGTAGAAGTGAACACAACTAGCTGGTGGAGGCAGTTTGTTGGGGAGAAGCGAGGAGGGTTTCTGTAGTGGAGGCACCTATGGTGGTCCACAGTGAGTGTAGGTCTGCAGACAGTAGTAGTGAAGATCATAGGAGACCAACAAGTATCATGAGAGAGTAGTGAGAAAACAGTCAATTGGATAGTATCACTGGGTGGGAAAGAGGGGAAAGGGTTTTGAGGTTAATTGATAGGTACATTATGCGGTTGTTATTTTTAAAAAAATCGAAAATGTACAATCATTGTCATCTCTTGAATTTAAAATGTCGCTGGCCAAAAGACAACTTTGTGTTCGGTTGTATTCATTAAACTGATGCCTAACTCCACATCCCAGATGCAACCTAGCAACACCTATAGTGTCGGTTAGGGTTAAGCAAACTGACAGGAAACACAAATTGGGGGTGGGAAAATTTTCATGGTACACATGTCGCGTACACCTTTCTCATTGGTCGCTATAGATACAACCGACGAGAAACACCAATTAGTTTCCACGGGACACATGGCACATACACCTCTTTGTCCTATTGGATATTTATAACATAACCAACAATGTATGTTTTTGGAGGCAGATGAAATGTCTTGCAAAAGTTTTGCATGACATTCTATTTTTGTGGGCGATATATCACATCGATTGCTTTGAGAAGTGACTGAAGATAAAAATAAAATGCAGTTTATGTTTTATCAGCTGGTCAAACTGTGGAGGTTGTCTTTAAAGAACCAATGTTAATAGTATACCTTCACTTTTGTGCTTCTGTAGTAGTGAGTTCATTTTTTATCTGATAGGATCAAAAGTGAAAGTTTACATAAATCATGGAGCTATCAAGTATTTCACGCAGAAGAAAGACAACAAGCCCAGACTCCTACGGTGGGCATTGTTGCTATAAGAGTTTGATCATGAGATTATTGATAAAAAAAGGAATAGAGAATGTAGTAGTTGAACACCTGTGACATATTGTTTTAACAAACAACAGCTCACTACCAGTCAATGACAATTACCTAGATGAAGCTCTAATGATGGAAAGGACCATCAAGCCAAAGGTACCATGGTTTGATGATATATGTAATTAACTTACTTTCCTACAATTGTCGTCATAAATCACATACAATGGGAAGAAGATATTGTTTTGTAACTTGAAAAACTATTACTGGGATGACCCACTTTTGTTTAAAAGGTGCGCTAATAATTTATGTTGTCAATGCATTGCAGAAGAAAAAGTGATACAAATCCTTAATGAGTGCCACTCTACACCTTATGGTGGTCATTTAAGCGGATACTGAATGGCCGCCAAGATTCTGCAATCTGGTTTTTATTGGTCTACTCTGTTTAATGATGCACATGCATATTTCAAGATCTGTAAAGAGTGTCAACATGCTGGAAACATATCAAGGAGGAATAATATGCCTATGTCTAATTGGATCAAAGTTGACATTTTAGATATTTGGGGAATCGTAGGACATTTTCCATCATCACGAGGCAACCAATACATTTTGGTTCTAGTGGATTATGTATCCAAGTGGGTGAAAGTGATAGATAAACCCACTCATGACTCAAAGGCCATAATAATTTTGTTTGAGAAGATCAACTTTCCCAGATATTGTATCCCATGCACTATCATTGGTGAAGGGGGGGTCCCACTTTGAGGAAAGATAGTTTGTAGCACTGATAAATAAATATGGAGTAAGGCACAAAGTTTCCACCCCTTACCATCCACAAACCTCAGGCCAAGTTAAGGTTTCAAAGTGGTAGATTAAACACATTCTGGAAAACACAGTTGGGAGGACCATAAAAGATTGGTCGATGAAGCTTGATGATGCTTTCTGGGCATACCACACTACCTATAAGACTCCAATCGGACCACTCCTTATAGATTTTTATATGGTAAGGCATTCCATTTACCCATTGAATTAGAGCACAAAGCCTTTTGGGGAATCAAATCTTTGAATATGAACCAACACTGGCCGGAAAGAAGAAATTCTTACAACTACAATAATTAGAAGAGCTTAGGGTTCATACTTATGAAAATTCCATGATTTATAAACAAAGAACCAAGGTGTGGTATGATGCCCACTTAATAAGAAAAGATGTGTCTGAATGAGACAAGGTTCCTCTGTTCAATTCATGGATCATACTTTTTCCTGGAAAACTAAAGTCAAGATGGTCAAGACCCTTTAGCGTAGATAAAATATATCCATCAGGGATGATGGAGATTTTTAATAAAAAGATAAGGACCTTCCCTATAAATGGATATGGAGTAAAGAGATATTATGAAGATGAAGCTTTAACTAAAACAATAGAAGTCCAACTAGATGAACCACCACTTGTACCACCTGAAGAAGGATCAGGAAGCTACTCAAAGAGAGTAAAGCATAAGACTATAAATTATTGCTTCTTAGGAGGCAACCCAAGGACTTTATGAACCTATTTTCCTGAATTCTAGTTTGTTTCATTTCTTCGTAACTAGATTGTACTAATATCTATCCTGGTTTTTATTTAGTTTCTATTAGGTTACCTCTTTTTCATAATTTCTAGTGTACATGGAGTAAGTTAGAGAGAATATGTGATCATTATCATTGATGTAGGGACCATTGTTTTGTGAGAAGAGAATTGGGTTCAACCAAAGTCAAACCATTAGTTTCAGCAAGCCAACCATCAAATTCTCAAAGTCTTGTGAAGCCATTGAGAGATTATAGCTAGACAATTGGAAGACCATAAATCTTCCTAGCCATCGGTTTCCGAAACCTAGTTGAACCATTGGAAGGTAAAAAGGTGAAGCCAGAGAGTCCATTGGATCCTCCAATTCAAATGAATCCATGAGATGACTTTGCTCTTATCAGACCATCAGAGGACATGGTTCATCTGACCATTGGACCAGAGTCTAAGTGTCCATCGAATCCAGGAAGAGCTTCAACTCGTAAACGAGGGAAAACCTCTCTGCTACTGGATCTGGAAAAGGAGGCACAGGCTATGGGAAGCTCCACCTTAATCGAAAATGATAAATGAACCTCATAAGTTGGAATGTTCAGGGTACCTATGACGACGATACCCAGAACACTATCAAAGAACTCGTCTGAAAATATGGTGTTTCAATCATCGGGCTTTACGAGACCCGGTGTAGTGGTGCTAAAGCTATCTCTATCATTAAGAAATTGGGCTTCCCTCATTCTCATCATGTTGAAGCAGTAGGGTTCGCGGGAGGTATTTGGGTTCTCTGTAAGGCTGGTGTTAGCCTTGAAGTCATCGCTTCCCATAAACAATTCATCCACTGCCGGATTGATCGGCAACATCTCTGCATGTTTGTATATGCAGACACTACGAAGAGTACTAGATGCTTCCTATGGCACCACATCTCGGTTATGTCCTCCACCATCATTGAACCTTGGGTGGATATTGGAGATTTTAACACAGTCATGTATCAATCGGAAAAATTCGACAGCTCGTTCTTTGACAAAGCTAGTAGCAGAGAGTTCATTGACACAACGACCCAGTGCAAGCTCTTAGACCTTGGCTTCACTGGCACATGCACCACCTTCCGCCGTGGTTTGCTCCACGAAAGATTGGATCGGGCCCTAGGCAATGACCTATGGCTTGAGGACTCTCACTCGCTCCCGATTCAGGTCCTCGAGCGTAACAACTTAGACCATGTGCCTCTCCTTCTTTCCCGTACATCCCACAAATGACGAGGCCCAGTCCACTTAAAGGCGCACGCAAGATGGGAAGAGATGGCAGATTTCAAGTACTTCCTATCAGCACATTGGGACTCTCAGGTTCCTCTTCACCAAGCTTGCACCGAATTCCTCATCACGGCTGCAGCCTGGGATAAGCAGGAAACCCGCAAATGCCACTGCAGGAAGGAGCAGCTTGGCAACAAGATCAAATGGAACCAGTTCCAGTTGGATTTGGGTCATAACCAGCTATTAGCTAATGAAACGATCTCCCTCCAAATCTAACTCGACCACATCTTAAGGCAGGAGGAGATTGAATGGCAGCAGAAAGCACATTGTGACTGGATCAAACTAGGTGATCTCAACACCAGATATTTCCAATCTCTAGTCAAATCCAGGAGACATCGTAACAAGATTGTGAAGCTGAAAAACTCTAATGGTTTCCGGATTGAAAATGAAGATCATCTAAAGCACATGGTCTTTTCCTTCTTCTCGAACGTGTACCAAGAATCTGATCCCCTAGTTCGCCAACAAGCTAGTGAGATTTTCCAGGGTTCCTTCCTTCTGCTTAATGCATCTACTGTCGAGCAGATTGGCCGAGCACCCTCAGTGGAAGAGATATGGTTGAACCTACTTGCCATGGCGCCGCTCAAGGCTCCAGGCCCAGATGGCATTGATGCGTCCTTTATCCAGAAAAATTGGCCCCTTCTTAAGAGCCAGGTATGCAATTTCATCATTGATACTTTCACTGGTCTCCCTCTTATGTAAGGTTCTGTAGACTCCACACTCATCCTCATCCCTAAAGTGGCGACACCAGAATCGTGCTCCCAAATTAGGCCAATATACCTCAATAACGTCTGTACCAAATTAATATCGAAGATCATTGCATCCAGAATCAAGCCTTACATGAATAACTGGGTCTCCCCCTTTCAATCGAGCTTTGTACCTAGGCGTCAGATAGGTGATAATATAGTTCTTGTACAAGAACTTGTGCACTCCATGGAGTCCAGACAAGCCAGAAAGCACACGATGGCTATCAAATTAGATCTCATGAAAGCATTCGACAAATTAAGCTGGTCCTTCATTGAAGATACCCTCAACTGAACAACAATTCCCAAGAATATCATCAATGTTATCATGAGCCTAATCAAATTAGGCAATACGTCTGTCCTATGGAACGGGGAGTCAGTTGGCTCTTTCAAACCCTCATGTGGTGTTAAACAAGATGATCTACTCTCACCGTACATATTTGTGATCTGTCTTGAGCGGTTTAGCCAACTCATTACGGAAGAAATCAACAGGGGTTCTTGGAAGCCGATACGGTTAACCAGGCAGAAGATACCTATCTCCCATATCAGCTTCGCAGACGACATCGTCCTCTTCGGGAAGCTTCATTGAGGCAAGACACGACTATCAACCTTTGTCTCAAGCAATTCAGTAAAGCTTCATACCAATTTCTATCTCATGAGAAATCCTCGGTCTTCTTCTCGCATAACACCCCACACACTCTATGTTCTCAGATATGTCGTCACCTGAGAATCAAGGAAACTGACAATCTAGGACGCCACCTGGGAGTTCCTATTCTCCACAAAAGAAAGAGTAAATCTCACTACTAGTATCTTTGTGATAAACTCCATCAACAAATCTCCTCCTGGCATAACATGTTCCTATCGCTTGCAGGAAGAGTCACACTTACTAAGTCTGTTCTTCTCTCTCAATCTTGCTATACAATACAGATGGTTCAGCTGCCTTGCTCCATCACTGATCGTATTGACCAGCTGACGAGAATTTTTTTATGGACGGGCTCCACCAAGACAAAAGGCTCCCACCTGGTTGCTTGGAAACATGTCACAAAACCCCTCTCCCATGGTGGTCTGGGGATCAAGAAAGCTAGAAACTTCAACCTCTCTCTTTTCATGAAATTAGCTTGGGATTTTGTGAGGCATAGACAGGTCCCTTGGGTACAACTGCTGGCTGCGAAATACCCACGGCCCCAAGGAAGGAAAGTCTCAGGATCTCATATCTGGAGGTGCATCAGCGCTGCAATGCCTTTCATTGAGTCCAAATCCAGAATGGCCCTTTCCTCCGGGCTTCAAACCTCTGTCTGGTCCGACGCCTGGGTTGGTGAGGGCTTCATTCCTTCCCTTAAGCCTGGGATCTACATCCCTGAAGAGATCTGGGAATTGCATGTGGCAAGCCTGGTGATGGATTATGGTTCCTGGGATGAAGATTTTTTGAATGCTTGGTTTACTGTTGAATCCGTCCAGGATATCATTAGCATGCCAACACCTCATCCAGACTATCGCGATGATGGTAGAACCTGGTTGCATTCCACGAATGGAGACTACACATCCAGCTCTGCTTATGCCTGCATCTCAAATTAGCCCATTGGCGATCAATCCGAGGTCCTAGCCAGGCTATGGAACTTGAAGATCCAACAGCGTATGAAAGTTAACCTTTGGCTCGTTTTCCATGAAACACTCTTCACCAACACTCTATGTTTCAAACGCAAGCTTACCGATGACCCAAGCTTCTCTAGATGTCGTTTTGGGGAGGAGACAGTCCTGCATGCCCTGTGAGACTGTCCAGAGGCTAACCAAGTCTGGTTGTGCATCATACCCAATGTTGCCACCGCATTCTTCCTTCAACAATGCACCAAGGATTGGTTGGACTATAATCTTTTACACTTGCACCAAACAGAAGACTGGGTACAGCTTTTTACAATCACCTGGTGGTGGTTATGGAGGAACCGTAATCTCTCAATCTTTGAGGGTCGCAGATATACCCCTATGGTGCTCGAGTCCAATACGCGGACAAGCTTGGCCACCGCTAACATTGTGTTCAGCAAGCCGATGAATATCAATAACAGAAGTCCTCGACCTTCTCCCTCGGCCCTGTCGTCTCACAACCCCTCAGCAATCTTGCATGTCAACACGGTAGTAAATGCTTCCAAAAACCTTAAAGCAACCAGCATGGTTCTTCGGGACATAACCGGGCAGTGGATTGAGGGACGTACATGTAAACACTCATGAAAAGACCCTATGGATGGGGAACTGAGGGCCATCCTCGATGGCCTGAGGTTTTCTGGTGACAGAAACTTCTCTCATTTTATGATGTTTAGTGACTCCAACAATGATGTAGAGTGGATTACCAGAAAGTGCCCGACTCCCATTAAACATCGGCTCCAGGTGATGTCCATCCAACGTTTGCTTCTTCAGGACTCCTCGGACATTAGCTATTTGCATCGTGATCAGAACAAGCTTGCTGATCTACTGGCCGAGCGACACCTCAAACAACCAGAGCGGGAAGGACGTTGGGATAGTTGTCCGGACTTTCTAGACCATTTGTACCTCCAAGACCTAGAGTCTTGCTCCTTCCCTTTTATCCGCAATCACCCCATGTAATCTTTTTCAGTAGTGCCTTTACAAAAAAAAAGAACCTGATTTTGTTCCTAATTGCAAAAGTGTATTAAGTTGATGAAAAGTGCATTAAATTAGGGTTAGAAACCCTAATTGCAAGTAAAGATTGAATCTATAATGTTTAATGGGTTAATTTGATGTACTAATAGCCTGTTGATGATAATGGAAGATTCAAATATGTTTTAGATGAGATATTGCATGTTTTAGGGTTTAAACCAAGAATATATGATTATGTATCTAGAAACCCTAATTTAGGGTAAAAGAAGAGATGAATATGTTTAATTCAAAGTATATGGAAATATGTTGATAAATGTTGATCCTAAGCCTTTTAGGAGAGATAGGAAATGATGATTAGGGTTTATGAGTAGTTTTTCTTATTTAGGGTTTGTAGTGATAAAAGTGATAGAAAAACCCTAATTGCAAGTGAAACCCTAAGAAGAAGTAGAAGCCCTAAGGAGCAAGTTAGATTAAATAGATCTTGATAACATGAGTAGTAAAAGGAAATTGTATGCTTATTTCAGGATCTTGTTGTGTGCTTGCATGCTTGGATTTCCTACTTGCCTGGGATATTTCTATCTCAAATTAGCAGAATAGGTATGTGGTTATTTATGAATAATCGATCTAGTTTCACGAAGTTTACTCAAATGTTTAACTGATTGGATGCAACCTAAACTGTTGAATGTTTATTTATGTAATCCTTTAAAGTCACTATGATTATCACAATTAAGTATATATGTGCATTCTCAAACCTACATGCCACCCTAACGTATGATGCATGACCAAGCCCCGAAGGGAAGTTCTAATCGGTCAAGCCCCTAAGTGAAGACCATTGGGCACCATGAGAGGTGACCCCAGGCACTAAGCTCAGGATGGAGAAGGTGGCCTTATGTCCCTTGCAAGGACAAAACCCTAAGAGATGGTAATCCAGCGTTTAGGGCATAAGCAAATGAGAATGTCACATTGAAAATGTAATTTGGATTGTTAATAACTCATTTGTGATAATTAGGTTATTAGCAATTATTTGTGAAATTGTGATTGTTCCCCACATACCGGTATAGAAATATACTGACTAACATTTTGTTTGTCAGCATTTTAGGTACAATCATTGAAAAGGACAAACAATATACTAAAACATTGTGAAGGTACAAATAATCAATTCAAGGAGGATTAGATAGATAGACTCCATCTGTGGATAGAAGTCTAGAAATCCGAAATTTTTACAAAGTATCAAGAGATTTATTTTATTCCAGCCTTTCAGTTTAGTTTTAGTAGAATTTGATAATTATTGTTGATTAAATGTTGAACCACTAATCTGAAAATATTGGGATAACGTATCTGACCTTCTGGTCTCCCTTAATTGGGGGTTATCGGGAGGTGGGGTCGTTACAATTACTATAAAAGAAAGAGGGTGTGTGACACTAGAAATGTTACCAATAGTAGTAGAAGTAAAGATGAGAGTAGAGTGATTAACACTAGAACTCCTAAACCGATGTGCCAAAATTGATTAACTCCATAATTAAGCTGCCATCAGAAGATAAGAAACATCTTCAACCTCCATCCACCGGAAGACAGAGAACCAAAACTAGACATATTGTACTACCGATAACTCTAGACGCATGGCATAGATGTAATAACTACCAAGCTACGACTATGAAAACACAATGAGTCATGATGACCCAGAGGAGAAACTAAGATGTGCACACACCGTCGATAACATCAACAAGAATGACTAGTAAAAACCCTTCCTCATTTATTTCATTCTGGTCTTCCTACTCTTCTGCTGACTTCATCTAAGACGACTTCATCTTCACCGCCCTTCAATAACCCACCACTTTATTATCCCTCAATCGAGACCTTTGTCAGTATGTTGTAACCATCAGAAGGACCTTTGTCTTCCAATGTTGTTTTTCCTCCTCTTTGAGAACCATCTATTCTTGGAACTCCAGTACGTCTTTCTTCCGTCGACCTCCCTATGCAAACCATCAGTTTGTGTTGGTTACCACACTGTGCTAACCATCGGAAGACCAACTCCCTCTTTTTAAACCATTTGATATTAGGGTTATCTACAGTAACCATCACTTCTTTGCTTCTCTTACAGAACCATTGATTTGTCATCTTCCTTAAAAACCCATCAACTCTCACCTTCATAAGAACCTCTCTACAAGTGGCTCTGGTGTACTTTACTTGTGCTACAAGTCCTCTAAGCATGTGCCTTGGGGAATGTGTTTAATGGACTTGAATAACCGTTGTGCCCAGTTCCTCCTTCGGTACACAGTTTGTGTAGGTGCACCATTAGTTTGAGAACTGATGGGTTGTGGCTTGTTAGTTAGGCCTTAATTTGGTGCTACTCGACCAACCATCGCTTGTCGTTCTAATGGTACATCAGTTATGAGGACTGATGGTCATAGGTTGGTCATCGGCTGACCCGTTTAGCCTAGCCATCGGTTGAGCTCTATCATGGTAATAGTAGGAAATCCACCTTGGATACTGAGGATTCATCAGTCCTAGGAATTGATGGTGGTTGACTATTCTGGCTAGCCATCAATTTTGAACATAATGGAGGCCATCAGGTCTGAGAAGTGATGGGTGTTCTGATGGAACTCATCCAATGATGGCATTGAGCATTGTGAAGGTCCATTGGTTGTGAATTGATCAGTGGTTTGCAATAGCTGACTTTTGATTTTAATTTCTTGGAAAGTCTCCATCAGTTGGTGGAAACCTATGACCATTTTGCCTCGTGGTGAAAAGCATCATTTCGCAGGTTACCCACATAGGAACGAGTAGTTATCTTAAAATAAGGATGTGCAAAAAAAGGGGAAGTTAGGGTAAATTTGCATTGAGAGGGGAAATTAAGAGTAAAATTAGGCATGAAATATACAAAAAATTGGATGTTATCAACCCCCAAACTTGGAGTCTGCTTGTCCTCAAGCTAATTAATAGAATCAAGGCATTGATTAAATGTTAGGGCTTTATTTTTTTAATGTTTTATCTACTATTAACCATGTCCTCATATCATCCTTAGGTCAAGATATCTGTGGTATAGCTTGGACTACTTATTATATTCCCAGTTTTCTAACCCTTAAGTCTAGAGTTGCATGAACTCCTTTGTTTGGCGTATCCTCTTCTTAGAAGGAGTGTCCCCTTCAAGAAACACATCCAATATCATTTCCGTACTTATGCAAATTCCATAGAGGTATCTTTCGCACCTAACCTTTATTTTTTTCGGTAGTCCTAGCTAATGGTGTATAGGTGGGCCAAGCCTGCCTGTGCTTCTTGTCTTTCTAGGGCTTACCCAATCACAATTACTCTTGCAAGACAGTGTCACTCAACTATCAGTCCTAATGTAGTTTCAAGTGGTTATGTGAGATTTCCATTGAAAGACAGATGGTCATTTATTTGGCTTCCAAGCTCCAGTACTAGGCATGACATATATGCATTCTTTAGTGCAGCTACAATGGCTAAGTGGAGCCTTTCAACATCTTTCTAGGTACAATTCTCATGTTTTTATTCACGCTAAGATTTTATTCTTTCTCTCAAGGCTTTTAAGTAATGGGATCTTATTGTAGGAAAGTGGGTTTTTGAGTCTCTTTTTGTTCCCAAAGTAGGGATAAAGCATTGGAAGGGGTTGATGTTTCCTCTATTGTTGGCATTCAAACTTTTTGGCATGTACTAGGGAGTTGGGTGGTCGATTGGGGGTGCTCCAGGAGGGGTCCTCATTATTTTAGAGGACTTTTATTGGAATAGTAGCATTCTTTTGCTGCCTATAGTATGTTGAGATAAGAATGGTGTGAAGACATGGTCAAGTAGATATTTATTAGATGAATTAGTAACCCAAAATATCACTATTGGAATGATTAAGATAAGAGTTATCTTTTAGAGAAGAAGTTCTAAGGTAAGGATGGCGATAACATTCAGGAACATTTGATTTAGAATTTGTGTTCAGAATTTCTATTTACATGAATGTTTCCTTCTAAAAATAGATTTAGGCAAGATTTTTTCATTTAATACTTAAATTTGTAGCAAAATTTAGTAAAAATGGTTGCAAGAAAGAAATAGAATTGAAAATATAGAAAATAAGGAGGTTAGACTAGCAAATGTACCAAGCTCGCTTGTTTGGACTTCCCAAACTTATCATGCACCCTATCTACAAGGTGTCAAGAAATGAGGTTGATTGAGAACATGCGAGTTAATATTATGAGCTCATCAATGCCCATTTTGATGTAAGGATATGCATCACATATGTACCCCAAAGGTGGTGGTAATAATCTTCTTGATAGTACTCAACCTCCTGGTTAGAAGTAGGCAACATCCGCATCCAGAATATAACGTAGAAACCACAGTCGTTGGAGCCTGGTTCTTGTTGTGGGTTCCTATGGCAGATTGTGGTTTCTCAAACTTTAAACCTACCTCTAGAAGCCCCCTACCATACCTCCTTATAAACTCTACAATTTGTGTTGCCACTTTGGGGTCTTTCTATTTGGTGACGATAATATATTTTTTGTGATAAGTAGTTCGTTTCATGCTAAACATAACATAAGAGTTGTTATATAAGATAGTCGTTTGAGCCCTTATATTAAAAAATAGAAGCATACAATGCCCATCATGAAGAATTGGGATGAATATGAAGTGTGGCAAATTATACTTTAGGTGATTGATTAGTCGTTAGAGCTCACTAGACTCTTTATTATGAACTATGTCCTTGAATATATCATAGAAGGCCATGTAAACATCAAGACTGTTAGGTAGGAGTAAATGGTAGGCTGACAGGCGTTGACTGTCATATAACCCCCAACTGTGAGTATCTCATAGAGGCATGGTCGGAGGACTTGGACACTATCTCATTCAAGGGAGTGACAATTTCCTCTTCTTGTGGTGTTAGTTCATCCATGATAAAAGTCAGGTCTTCAACTGACAACCCATAACAGGTGTTTTTATAATTTTTCAAAGATGGGTTGTATTAGATCAGTTGGGACTAGTTCATCAACATTTCTAGATGTAACATACTTATGTGCTTCTTATTTTTCTAATTCTTGGTTCCAAGGGATAGAGACGCTGACTTCTCCATGTGGTGCAACTTCTTCTTCCGCATCTTGGTCATGAATTTCATTTTGAGGAGGGGAAGTAGCTCTTTCAGTCCAAATATTTCTGAGGGGTTCACCAGGGGTAGTTTAGTAGGTGCTTCAAGAACCATTGATTCATCTTCTATTTCTATAAGGGTGGGTTGGGAGGGGTTGATGGTTTTGGGTGAGGAGGAGCTAGTGGTTGTGACTAAGGAGGAGGAATCACTGAGCTAACCATGTTTTCATGTGGAGGCGAGGTTTCAACTTCTTTCTCTAAATTTTTCAGTTTCTCCCTCAATGTGATTCTTTTAGGGAGGGGTACAAGTGAGTACATCCTATGGGGAATGTCTTCCATGTGTTCATCAAAGATGAATCTTCTATCATCGATGACCTCCATGACATACTTTCCTCATAGTGTATGGAAATCTTCATTTGCAATATGCTCTCGAGGAACTCCCCTATTTATGGCTTTGATCATTCATAGTGCCATGAATGCAGTGTCCCTATGAGTCTTGCATTTCCTAGGGTATGCTGCAATCTATGTAAATCTCCTCTAATTTGGACAATACCACCCACTTACTCCTTATATTATATGTTTCTGGTGTAATGAGAATTCTTGTATCATCATATGCTTTGGCTTCCTGAAAACTAGCCTTCCACATGGTAGGTCTTTTACATTGTAGTTATCAGCAACGAGCCCCCTTCTGGAAAGACATGTCATGGTTAGAATACAGTGGTTGAAGGCCTTGAATTATAAAGTTATGAATTACAATTTCTTTATCTTTGGCAATGTGTCTTGCATCTCTTCAACCGAGGGTGAATTGTTGTTTTCCTTGTACATCTAAGCATCCAAATTTTACGTGGCATTGAAAACAAGACTTATCTTATATCTGTCCATGTATGCTTCACTAATAGTCCTGCATAAGACATCAAATAACACCCTACTTATTTTTGCTTTGTGTCAAAAGGATGAACGTAGATCTTCCCTTGTCAGATTGTATTTGCTATAATTGTAGATCACATCTTCTCCTGGTTTATTATGATCTAGAATATCTTCCAAAACATGGATGTCATAGAGTAACATCTCTGATACTAATGTCATATCCATATCTTTCATTTTTCATAACAATGTTGGTGGTGATGTCAGACTTGAAATGGCTATCACTGATGGTTTTAGAAACACCAGATTATCTAGTTTTATCAGGGTGTTGTTGAACATCATGTTGATATTTCCCTCATTTTGTTCATCCACTTGATCCTCTATCTCCACTTCAAAGAGATTGGGATGTACTCCCCTTCAATTGATTCGTCCAACAATAATTCATTCACAAAGTCTTCATAATCTGTTTGAGGTGATGGAGCCTTGTAGTCAAATAACAGATGTAATCGTTGATTAGATCTTCCATTGTTTATGATACTTCCTCCCTCCTCTTTGTCAATTTCAATACAATGTCATTCTCACTAGTTGCTTTAAGAGATTGGGGGAGAATGACTTGCTAAGGGATATCTAGAAAATCCTGATTTCCCATTTCGATGGCTTCCTCCTCTAGGTGTTTATTAGTGGAGTGCCTTGGCGAGACTAGGGAATTGGCATCATTTTTTCCCCAGCAGGCACTTCCACATTTTAGACAAAGTCTTATTCCCCATGTCCAGTAGATTTCTCTATGGGTGGTGTAGCTCTTCCAGTCTATAGTTTGGTGAACAACATGTCTATTTTCAGCTACACACTGACGTCTGTTGCAGGTGACGAGGGTTCCTGGTCAACGAGGCATTATCTCTTTGATGCTGCCTATTCATGGGAAGACGATTACACATGTGCCTCCTTCTACTTCCCTTATTTGAATCATAGTTGCTTATTCTCTCTTGATAGGTCATCCCTTTCTTGATGTAGTAGGGAAACCTCCATAGTCCTTCCTTCCAAAGCTTCAATAACCTGCATTTGATTTGCAGCCACCAACTGCATTTGTTGTGGTAGGGTCAACAATGGTTGTAACTTTACTATTATCTTCTCCACCTATGAAGTTAGTGTAGACATGTTCAAGGTTAAGTTTAAAATATTTACAGTAGACCTAGAGACAATCTCATGGAGTTCCTCAATGTTTTTCCCTATGTCCATGAATTTAGTTGCTATAGGAGCTCCTCGTTGTTTCTCTTTGAGAATTCTTGAGCTTGATTCCTACTCCACTTCCCTTTCCTGTACAGACTCTTCGTGGCCCCTACTCATATGTTGACATTGTTCCCCGTCATAGATTGTCTAGGGCTTCTATTTTTCTGCCAAGTCTTTATCTAGAATCTCCCTTTCATATATGTTGATCGATAAGTGTTCATTTCTTATTGTATCCATTGTTTCTCTGTCGGCTCCCTAGTTGGTTGACATATTATCTCTAACATTATCATTTTCTTCCTTAGCAAAAGTATGGTGGGATGCCACACTCATGTTTATGGGAGGTTGTCTAGTGTCCTCCTACTCTAGTTCCACAGGTATCTTCGATATGACATTTCTTGAATTAGTTAAGGGGCTTGTACTAGCTAGAGCTTCTTTGGATGGTTCTTGGATACTGATAGTGGGGATAGTTATGGTGATTGTAATCACCAGATGTTATCTTTTAGTCTCTTTGAGGTATACCGTCTTGAGTATAGGGCATTTTATTTTCTTTGGTTTTTTGCCATCTTCTTTGGAAGACGTAATATCAATCTTTTCCTTGCTGACTTTGTAGCAATATCTTGTACCTTCTTCATTTGTGGTTCTAGTGGTGCTTGCTTGCTGATAGTTTGGATGGGTTTGGCTCCATCCTTCATTTTTAGGATTTCATCCTCCTCGAATATGTATTTGTCATAATCGTTATTGCACATTTCAAGGAGGGGCAGAAAGTCATTGGATTACCAGAATTGATAAAAGTATTTCTACTTTTGCCTCCTCAAGACAGTGGTGGTAGTAAGATACTTGGCATTGAATATTGTCTCCCTGTCTAAAATGAGGAACAACTTTAGGTCACTGGGGTATCCTAAATGGTGTACTATATATGTGATTAGGTCTCTCATGCAAAATTCATACGAGCCTTCCGGCCCAATTATTGTCTCTAGACTACCAATTCATTTGTCTGATATTGACCAACTTTCCTTCCATGATGCTCCATAGGATGTGGAGGTCCATTCTGACCATGTTCCCAGTGACCGTCCTGAAGAACAGGGAGTTGGCGAAGATTTTGTGTACCACAAGCATGAACCCAGAGTGCATGATGGTAACTTTTGACTACCCTGAGTTGTAGTGACTTTCTCCTAATAATTTCTTCCACATTTCATCAGTTAGAAAGCCTCTTACTTCTCTATCTCTTTTGGCTCTACTAGCTCTTTCTGCTTGCTCATCAGAGTCATTGAAAATGGAATTGAGCCAATTCTCAGTGAGGACATATTCTTCTTTGACAATTTACACTACATATTTGTAGTGTCCCTTGTAACGAACTCAAATCTAGGTATCACATCTATTTTCCTTTTTTTCAAAAAAAAAATATTAAATCCTATTTCCCTTAAAGTTTGTTGAGTAGTGATTTTTGACCTTGATAATAATTTTGGAGTAGTTTGGACTTTGTATCACCACCCTTTCACATAATCGTACATTATGGTGACATTGAGGAATATGAGGAAATTAAATTCGCATATTGTGGGACAATCATAGATTATGTGGAATGAGAAGCCAGATCTGATGTGATATCCCCTTTCACCCTAGAGAGAGATTAATGAAGAGAAAATACTTAGTTACAATTTTGATAATATAGAAATGAGTCTTCCTTGTAACAAAGATTTTGACACCCATTTATTAGTATTAACAACTAACATATTTTATATGGGATTTTGGGGTCAAAATTGTGTCAATTGTGGGTTAATTGTTAAGCTACAATTGGGGTGAGTAAGGAGATTTAATGCACACCTTTATTGCTTAAAATGGAGTTTTATGGTAAAAATCAGGTTCCTTACTAGTTTAGTGGACAACCTTTGATATGGGGGTCCAAAGAAGGTTAATTGCTCCCGGTAAGTTGCGTAGAAGAATATATACATATATATATATATATAAATTTGATAATACCAATTCGATTGAATGTCATACATTTGACTTAGAACTGACTGCAACGCTGAATTAGTAATGCATATCGCCGAGTGGTTACGACTAATTGATTAGGCGGAACTGTGACCAAGATGGAGTCTCTCACCTTTTCCCATTACCGCGCGCAGGAGTTACAAACTACGACGACTACCCTTTTTGCCGGTTTCGCTGACTCTGAGCTTTAATGGCTCACGGTTCCCTAGCACCTGTTTAGAGAGAACGGCCCAGCCCCTTCAAATCCTAAACAGAGGTCTCAGATACCCTAGCCGCAATACGCCCAAGCAAGTATAGGATCTAAACTGCTAGACACCGCTGGTCTCGTTCTCTTTCTTGCGTTCGATTACTTCGAGTTTTTCCGAACCACAAGCACTTCCATAAAGAACAAGGTTCTCATCCGGTGCCTCAGCCACCCCATACTCCCCTGGTGTGAAGCTGCAACACCGTACCGGATGGTCGTCATCTCCGGCAAGGAGCAGGCCGTGTTATCGCTGTGATTGCCTTTGGGCCGATTAAAGGTAAACACACCGTCATTAGTCCATATGCTTCTGTTCTCTTCCATTTATGCATCCGTAATGGCTATTGGATTATCTTAACAATGAATCCACCGCACCGCTTCTCAATATTCTTGTTTCTCACCGGAAGGAGTAAGGAGTAAGGGTCAGACCTCAGAGACTCTACCTACCCCCTTTGGGAATTAGGCGAATTTACCGGTGGAGTTTACCAATGATTTCGTACTTGAACAATTATAGATTTTCTTCTCCCTGTATCTCCTTTTTCCTTTGTTAATGACCTGATTCCGGACATGTCTTAGTTCCCACGATGGTTCTGGGGTTCTATTAGGTTATTGGTACTGACAGTTTTTATTGCTTCGGTCGAGCGTATGTTGTATCGTAGAGACATCGGTACTTCGCAAGCCTTTTTCTTTCTGCTATACTTGCTCATCTGCGGTTGGTACTACTCTCTGTACCAGTAGTCCCCGAACCAAGGAAAGGTTCCGCCGAGACGAGTGATGTTGTTAGGTGTGAGGAATTGATGTGCATGGGTGATCATCCTTCATTGATATGATTGTTTATTCGTCCTGCATTGCGCTGGAGTGGTGATTGTTTTGCTCTTTTGGTCCCTAAATCTGAGCCATTACCCTGTTAATTCCTCTCAGCAGTGCGGAGCTGGTGGGATAATCCCCACTAACAAGGAAGATGCATGCAGAGCTATGCCCAGAGCAAAACTCCATCCTGGGAATGTGACGGAACATTTTCTTAACATTAATTTTCTCCTGTATCATCTCCTGTAGGTGTGAGCCAATGATTTATTCCTTGTCTTCCTAATATGGTTTGACCGACCTTGACCGTGAACAATCCTGTAGAGTTTTCTACCGATTCCCATAACACACGAATATACTCAAGATTTGTGTGGGAGTAAATCAAATGATTCCAGATTTTCCTTTATAAATCATCGATGACGAGTTTAGTTAGTATATTCTATAAGTAACATCTCGAAGATCATAATAGTACTTATACATATAATTGAGATATGACCTGCCTATCAAAGTGGGTAGGCCAACTGCGGACTAATTAGTCAATTGAAATCGATATTAATGCAATGTATAATTTTCATGAATACGGGTGTAAGGACTTGAACCAGACCTTAGTTTTGACGCCGAATAAGTTGACTGGAAATTAAGGTACGTACTCCTCCCTATTTATAACTGGGCATTTATATGACTAAATTTTCCCATAATGAGGCATCTTTTGAAATACTTGCTCTTATTCCATTTGCTGGACAATTCATATACTTTCATATGAAATTTTTATTATTCTTTTGAAATTACTATCATGTTGAATTGGGTTAATGACCCCATCTGCTATTGTGCTTAAATCATACCACATGTTTGTGAAAGGTATATCTTGTCACTCTATTTATACATGTTAGATAGTTCGACTAGTTTAACTATTGTAAACGCTTATGCGTAACCATTAGGGTATGCTTTTCTACCCAGGGTATGCTTTTCTACCCTTATACATACAGAGGCGTGCTTTTCCGCCTAGGGTGTGCTTTTCCACCCATTTTACTTAGGTCATTGACTCAGTGGTGTCATGGCCCTACTATAGTTACTTTAGTCCAATATATCTACATGCGAATTATTATTTTTGTTTTGATATTGTGAATGGTTAATGGCAAGATGTGTTATTTCACTTATTTATTTATATGCCTCATTCTTTTGGAAATTCTTTCTCTTGTTACTTCTCATTGGAAATTACCTAGTTTTTATGTCTCCCTCTTTGATGGGAACATCTTACTTTACTCTTTAAATGCCCTAGTTAATTCTCTTATGTACATACTCAGTTTTTGCTGATTTATATCTTATTTTTCTATTTTTCTGGGTGTTTCCAAAACTACCCAGGTATAGGTGCTTTGAAGGACGTGAACACATGAAGGTCGTACACCTGAAGTTGGTTTAAGGATAGCTTGGAATAGTTGAGTTTCCCTCTGCATCTGGGGCTCCTATGAAACGTAGTTATAGTATTTCCTTTTTATGTACCACTGTTTGGGTGAGAAAGTTATGTACATGGGAATATTTGTAACTTTGTAAATAGTTATGTTTCCGCTGCTTAAATATTTCATGGCTCATTTTTGTACCATTGAGTGGGCCCACTATTGGGTTCCACTCTTTACATCCCTACACTCTTTTGCCTCTTCTTTATAACCAACAGTTTCCTCAGGAATGACATGAACTCCAGAGTGAGTTCACTATGGGAGATATGTCTATTAAAGTAGATCTTATAAATTCCTATCCTTTCAAGATTCTCCTTCATCCTTTGATAAATCTATAGTCTTTCCAAGGTGTCTACATATCCAAACCTTGTAGCTTTAAAGTTTTTCTTTGCAAACATTTGGTCCCAAAAATCCATGTGTTCATCATCTCTAGGAAGGAAATAATTATCAAGATGTTCCTTATAAAGCACATTCCTTGTTGGTGGGACAACCCTGGAAAGAACTTATGTCATAGTGGTGACTACTTGATGTGGTACTATATTTTCTTTGGTATTGTCCATTGCTCATGTCCTAGTCACTTTTCTCATTCTATCTTGGGGTGGGGTGCTTGGTTCCCTCCTTCTCTTAGTATTTTGGACTTCATTAGATGGTGTATATTCAGAAGTCTCGGTTCCCCTAGATTCAGTTGGGCTGAAGGATTCTTCAAGGCTTGCTTCATATATGCCCTATTGAGTGTAACAACTTCTAACCTAGCTCTGATGCTTTATTAGGTAGCCTCCCTGTAGATCTTGATATGAGAAACCACTTCATCTTTTAGTCTTTCAATTCTGTCGATTTCTTCCAGATTCATGGTGGATCTAATTCTAATGGTCTCACTCTCGTGACTGAGCAGTGTGTTGTTGATGTCTTGTTATTTTCATGTATTACCTATCATTTTAATAATTGGTTGCTATGTATATATTGGTGCATCTCTTATGGGGTTAGACCAACAATTAAATTCAAGTCTTAGACTTGTGTAAGTATAAGATTGCAAACCGATGGTTTTCCAAGTATGCTAAAAAAACTACTAGTTTTAACGTAGGAGGTAGATAACTGATGGCTTGCTTAGATACACTGCAAACCAATGGTTCTTTGTAAAAACAATACTTTTGAAGGTTTAGAATGAGGGTAATAATCCAATGGTTTACACTTGTTCGCAGAGGGAGAGTAGGGTAAGTGAAAATTGATCGTTATAGAAAGCTAGTAAACCTAGTTTTGCTAACCCTATCTATCTAAGATAGAAACATAAACTAGGTGAATAAATTTTACTCAAAATTGTCTAATATACCAAGATGAACCATCACATTGTTAGTGGATATGAGATGATGTGTCTATGGAAGGATGTTTAATGTAGGTTCTAGCATAATAACTCCCAATCGACTTCGGTGGTGGTGGGGTTTCCTCACTTTACATACCGACCTGACCAAAGAGATTCCGACTACTTGGGAAAAGCATAAATACTTAAAATGTCATCAACCCAAATCAACATGTCAGGAAAATGATAGAACATGTGGCTACAACTTTTGAAAAACTTAGTAGTTGGAAGGTGAACAATGAGACTAGGATTTGTGAGCTTGAATTTGTGATCCCCCTGTGGTATAGAAAAATACCCTTCTCTCCTATACCATAAGCTAAATCACCTCAGTGTCTCATTGGGTCCCATTGGGATCTAATTTTCATGACTGAGTCAAATAGTTAGTTTGGTAGAGTAGTATTAAGTAGAAAGTTGGGAAGATAAAATTATGACTTGGTTCTTGCATTAATTTTTGTTATTTTTAGTTTTGCAGAAAAAAGTTTTACCATTGAAAATTATTTTCTTTATAATACTAAATGTTAAACTTGATTTTATGGAATTTTACTGATGATTTATTGAGCTAAGTCATAACTAACAAGGTATGAGTAAAAACCTAAAGGAGAGTCACATGAAACCCACAAAACCTACAGTTGGTACAGGATATGGTTAGAGAAATAAAGCATACTACATTGTATCTGAAATGCCTATTTATATTTTCAATTAAATCCTTTTAAGTGGTGGATACTAGTACCTTAATAGACCATGGAGATGCCAATTTCAAGGAAAAAATCCTATGTAAGGGGTGGAGTGTTGTACCATACCATGTTTTGGTATTTAATCAATCTTGAGATATAATTCACATTTTTTCATGAACTTGAGTTTATGTACAAAGTAGTCCTTTATTCGAAGTTTCAGTTGTTATTTTGATCAATTTAAAGTTTTTTGATACAAATTAGTCTCCATTTGAGTTTCTTGTGTCAAGAAAAATTCATTCTTCTCATTTGAGTGATATTTACAAATTGGTCCCTCAATTATTTTTCATGAATCATTTTCACATCATTGAGTATATTTGACATTATTTTGCTCAAATACTTTGAAGTTATTTTACTTGAACCAAATACTCCGAATTTAAATGAATGGCTTTGGAATTAAACAGAAACATATTTTGATCATTCAATATTAATATTTCAATTTGTTATGAGAAAATTTCAGTCAACCATCTCATTTCATTAATAGAGGCATTACTATATTTGCAACCTATATTAGAAGAAAATGATCACATGCTTAAATATTTCACTTCATTAGTATTATTTCTTTTAGAGTTCAAGATCTCAAAAAATTTCAAAGATATAGATTAATACCCAATTAACCATCAACTTAATAACTAAGTATTATATGTATCTTCGAGTCGTGCACCCATTGTCCTAAGAAAAGACAACATCGATTGTAGGAAAATGATGGGAGTGATTTTTGTAGGAATCTTGGAAGAAGAAAATATAGTGGAATAAAATTTTCTCGAGTATCCTTCGAGAGGATCCAACTAATGCAACAAAATAAGCTTAGGATTTATAAGTTTATAACTTAGAATGGAAGAGGATCTAATGATTCAATCTTTAATGTTTAGTGTATATCTAGACCCTCCAATCCATGCCTCTTTTGAATTTCTTTAGATCAACAACCAGAAGTCATTTTTTGTCTCTGACACTCCTGAAGTCACCTTAGTATGCAAACAAAAAAATGTTTTTCTATGGATAATCGCGACTATATACCATTGATTATCAATGGTGGATCCCTGGAATCTATTAACAATTTGCACATATCCAAAAGGCACAAAGTTGGCTCTATTAACCCTACCAAAGTCACCTATGGAAGATTGCATTGTTTTGTATGGATGTGTGCCACAGATTTTACTATTCCACCCTAGAGATTCTTCACTTTAGTTTTGGTGCTTGTTGTTGCAGATCGTAGTGTTTCGTTGTGGATATTTTCTCCTTGATTTGTATGCATGCAGGATCGCTTTGATGCCATTTCTGCGTGTGGATGATTGTGTCATTCACCAGTCATCTCAATTCTCATGCCACTAATGAAGTTCTTCATCCAGAACAAATTTATTGTGCTAATTCATCTTCACAGTATCCATGCTAGTTATAAAAGATGTTTGAAGTTGCTAGTCTCCTCCTCTACCTTTTTCTCTATTTGAATTTTTCTTAGGGTTTATCAAACCTTAGATACAACAATGAGAGGATCTAAGTGCATGCCCTAAAGGCCTCCTCTCATATCATATATATAGAGGAGTAGAGTATCAGGGTTTTGTAAACCTATTTGACCAGGATGTGGATTCCCTAGCTTTTGAAAACATATTTCTTATGTTTGAATCCATATTTTGTTCAAGTCCTAAAAACTTACTTTTAGGTCCCTATATTTATTGTAACAATTACAATAAGGTCCAATTTAGCCTTTCTTCAAGCTATCTCTATGCATGTGACCCTATAGTCACCGTACTATGCTAGCAATAGATTCACTAATCAATATTAGGATTCATAAGCAATGGGAAGTGTCTAGATACATATAATTGGCATCTAAGAGAGGATTAGTTAGACAATACTAAACCATCAACAACCAGTGTTACCATGTTGTATAGTCTTTTGTCATAATTATCTAGATTGAACTAAAGGCATGGACACATCATCCTTATTATATACAATTGAATTTCCTTGATCTACAACTAGACTAGCAAGATACATATGAGCATAGTATCATATACTAACTCACATGAGCATGATATGTGTTTGTCTAGTCTCATTTATCAAGAGGACTTGGATACCTCACCTATTATATGGGAGGGACAAATTCCTTTTACATCACTCACAATGCTTAACATGATTTTCATCACTCCCAATTACTACCTTTATGGAAACCTTATTCAAGATCATGTTGGGTAGTGTCAAGGCATGATGATTGTCATCTCACCATTGTAGTGACCTTAAATCAAAGAAACACAACACCAAAATCACATTTGAGAGTAGATTATGACTATTCTATTATTGTAACATATCCAAACCTAGCATCTTGACTATAGAAATCCCATTTCCATAATTAGGATATCAAAATGTTTGTTCTTTAGATTAAACAAACAAGGATAAAGTTATACCTTAATGGATATAGATAATACATGTAACATGGTTAACCCAAAGGTAACTCTAATATATATGGGTTTGAAAACAAATACAATACATTTAAAGACATCACTTAAGTCACATATGTTTTCTTTGATAATCAATATTCATAAAATGGCTAAAATATGTTTAACGTAAGGTATAATATACTTAGGAGTAACAATTGGTATTTCCATGTCCACAAATGTGAGCAATATTCTATTACTTAAATCAATATTGAAATAATAAGCTAAATAGGTTAAATAAGTAAAATATGGGATTTCATGCATAACAATATAAGGAAACTCTTTTGGAAATGAACTAAAGATAAGAGTATCAATTAAAGGAGTGTTGATAATAATGATGTAATATTTTGATAAATATTATGGTAATGAGATAAAAAAAATCCTAGTTATATTATAACTCCTAAAAAGATAGTTGAAAGCCTAAGTATAATGGTAAAAATGTGTTCCTTGAACCCCAATTAGCTTGGATGCCAAGTTTCATGTTATTTGGACAATAATAACTATCCCAATTTCATTTAGAAAAGAATAGATGAGAAATGGAAAAATATATTAAGATGCATTATTGAATGACTTTAAAAGTGGAAGAAAATCCTTAAATGGTATCCTACATACCAACATTAGTCTATTTGTGAATTTTAACATTAATTGAACAATCTTACCTATCCTAGTTTTATTTAGGAGAGAGAATATAAACTAAGGTACAAAATATGAAATGAGATAGTAAACAATCCTAAAAGGAAAAATCGATGCCAAAATAGGATTCCACATGCCTTAATTAACTTAGGAGCCACATTTTATATTTTTTGTACCTTGTTTGGGCCCTCAAATAAATAAGGAAGAAAATTACATTTTTAAATGCTTAATAATCATTGCATTTAACGAAAACCTTCCATTTTCTATAGTTTCCTAGATTCTAACCATCACACATTGATTTTT
Organism: Alisma plantago-aquatica; assembly: GCA_963693085.1. NCBI lineage: Eukaryota > Viridiplantae > Streptophyta > Magnoliopsida > Alismatales > Alismataceae > Alisma > Alisma plantago-aquatica. Next base: position 1,449,649,080 of record OY856411.1, on the reverse strand, counting down.
ATCTCCATTCTATGTGTAAATGCTAATTTGACTTCTATCTCTCCATTTTTTATCTCTCAGTCCGGGTACATCCGATGACTTTTCTCTCTCTTCCTCGCCTATTTTCCTTCCCATTTTCATCACATAGTACTTTTCTTCTCCCTATTCCCCAATATCTTTCCACTCTATTTCTTTCTCTTAGATTTGGTTTCCTTTAGATTCATCTTGTAATTTTGTTTGGCCTAGCCCCAAGTTTCCCTGGGTGGAATGGATTGTGCCCCCTAGTCAAACCCTAACTCTTTACCCTCCCCTATTTCTCAATGCTTCTGCCTTTTTGGTTACCCTAGACCTCAAAACCACTATCAAAGCAACCAAAACCTTCATGAAATGGTTTTACATCTTCTAGCAGTACCCTCACAACCATGTTACTACTTTGGCATCCTTCCCAACTCAATTTAGGTTAGAGAAATTCTCTGACTATGATGGCGAGTTCCTAGTTGCCATGGTAATGGAAAATTACCCATGTCCATTCCATAGATCCCTCCAGTTGCATCCCTCTCCTCCTCTCCAAGGTAATTTTTGGAGTTCTCCTTTTTCACCAGGTAACTTGCGGTTCCTCCAATCAATCTGTGAACTTGGTTTTCTGGTTATTGCTGACATTTCATGTAAGGCAATTTATTTCGAGTAACCACCTTGAACTACTGAGTACTTCTATTTCTACAAGTTTTTCACTGTGTGTGTGGTTTTGGGTCAATGTGATCACACTACCTTGGGGCTGTCATGGCAGAAGAACTGGAGACTCCTTCACCAATGTTAGAAATCATGCAGGGAGATCTCCAAGACCAAAAAGTATCGAGGAAGGTGGAGGTCAGTGCTGGCTACACTGATATACTTGCTAATGGTTCATGTTTGATCAGGTATTAGAACTTGTAGAGTTTGGTTTCTCTCATTGTATCATTGTGAAAAACTAAGAAGCAAGGAAATTATATCTAGGAATATTACATTCCTAGCCCCTTAAACAATTTGATATTTTGACACACAATAAAGGGGTAATATTTTCTTTTCAATCTATCTATCTGTTCGATAAGGATGTCATGGGCCAAGAATCTAGAACATCCATATCTAGAACTTGGTATATAAGAAAAATAAAATCAAATATGTTTTGAACTCAGGGAAAAATAATCTACAAGATGATATGGTTTTGATAAGCCAATTCAATTATGATGAAAAGGTGACTTTATGGTTTATATAACTAATGCTATGTAAACCTAATTTCATATGTTCTTTAATAGGTTTCTTGAGACCCTAACTTGCATTTAGGTTGACCTTGAACTTACGTAGATTGGATTTGAGGTATGTTGCATTTGATATTATTCATATTGAGAAATCACCTATCTTTACTCTCTTGGTCCCTGTACACTTTTCTCTCTCTCCTCTGAGAGCTTCACTCATGTGAGCTTGATAATATGAATCTTTTGTTGGATATTCTTTTTCCCCTAAATTGTTCTTCACTTCATGATGAAATCCTATTTGTGAAAATGAACCATGTTGTTCGTTATTGCGAGATGGAACACTAATTGCAGATATGAACTATTTTACCCACTTATGTAATATATGCTTCATATTTCCCATTTATGTGATGGAAATCTCATTAAATCTATTCATATGACTAAATTTTCACTTACCTCTGATTTTGCATGCTTTGTGATTCAATAGCCCTATAGTAATGAAATGATTTTGTCTTGTTGGGTTTTCTTCCTGTCGAGTGTGCCTTTCACTTGTATTATATATCTCAGAGGCTTTTCTGCCCATGACGCACCTTTACACCCGCTGTTATATTTTTAGGAGTCTGACAATACATCATTCTCTGTCAGGTTATGGATTATGTACCCTAACCACCACTGACTTTATATGGTGCTAGCACTATGCTTATCTTACAACATGCATGTTGATTATTATTGTGATGTGTTTTGTGCCCTAAATTCTTTAAGTCTACTTTTGTTTCACAAATATTATGTTTTATAATGGAAAGTTATTTTCTTGATTATCATCTTATTGCAATTCATATTATTTTGATATCCACTTGGACAATACTTTTTCTCTTTTATGGGAGTTTTTGTTATATTTGATATCCTTTATCATCAGAGGTCAGTTTTGTCCGAGCTGAGATCAGGAGTTCCATCATAATGATCCCTGAGTAAGGGCATAGGCCGCCATTTTTCACTAGCTGGAGCACGTAGTGTAGCATCTATGTCGGTGATAGGACCATCTAGACCACAATATGATTCAAGGACTTGTCACAAGTGTGGACAAGTAGGGCATATCAAGTGGGCTTGCCCTATGAAGGATGAGGAAGTGACAAAGCATCTAAGGCAGAGTCAACGAGGTTCATAACAATAGTAGTTCATTAGGAAAAGGGGAAAACATAAATTTTTTTGGTTACCTTTGCTTCATCCAAATAGGTTGGGTCAACACCTTCTCTGAGGGTTGTCGAGGAAAATTAATTCCTTGGTAAAGGTCTTGGAAGTCATAAGCATCATCTAGAGTTGCTGGAGGGGATCAAATAAGTGGATCTTAGGGTCAGAGGTCATCGAGGGATCTGAGGGGATTAGCAGGGTATTGTAGGAAAAACTGGGTAGGTGGGTTTGTTTGTGAGGTTGCATGAATTGCTTTCAGCATGATGATAACATAGGGGACACACCCTACTTTTATTAAACCTTGCAGGAGGTTCATATATAGAGGGACTTGGAGTCCCTCCTCATCTGGGATCTCTATGACATGAATCTATTTATGCATCAAGTTCAAAGAATATATCAATATATAATGAAGAAATGATAGTATCTGGTTGTTTTATAGGCTTGATCCTATAGGTGAAGTGTGTCATTCTCCATGATGCCTTATGACTAATAATGGATCGTTGATATCTCATTCTAGACGTGATTACATAATTAAAGGGGGCAAGAGTACATGGATATCGTGCATTAAATGTCAAACTAATATACAAGTCAATCCACGTGGGTGGTAAGGGAGATTACAATCCTGATAGAAGAAATGTTGGTGACCGGTGAGAAGGTTTCAAAAAAATCAACAACATATGTTTGGGTGAATCATTTAACAAAATATGATCTTTAATTCACTCCACCAATCCATCTGTATTAAATTTGATAGAGACGACCCAGTGACAATCAACAATATCTTTATCCGATAGAGGAGGGACAAGATCCCAAGTCCCACTCTCACACAAAGTTTTCATTTCCTTGAGCATCACAAATTTCCAACTAGGGTGTTGAAGTGCGTCATGATAGTTTTTAGGAATATAGATAGAGTTGAATAGTTGTGCAATGGATTTAGTGGTATAAGAAAGATTTGATAGGTAACATTTATGAGATATAGGACAATGAAGAGTGTACATAGATATAACTTTTGGAGAGCCACAAAATGGGCTAGAGCCTCAAACATAAAGATTGGGGTTTGGTTATTTTAAGTAGGAGGAGGAATGATAGGAGGGTGTGGGATGGGTTCATGATCCACTGGGTCAAAAAGATCAAGCTCAACAAACTCAGTTTTAGTCTAAGGTTGAGGCAGAAAGGATATAGCTGTAAAATTAAAGAACATCTCATATTCATTAAAGGAATGTCAACACAGACATATATGTAATGTTTTCTTGGACTATAACATCAATAACCTTTCTAAAAGGTTGAATAACCAAGAAAAATTAGCTTGATAGAGCAGGGATCAAATGTATCCTCACTTAGATCAAAATTATGCACAAAATCAGTACAACTGAAAACACACAACAGAAGATGGAAAGTCATTTGTGTGGGAGTAACAACCAAAAATTGAGTCTTATTCCAAAGAATGGTTGATGGTTTTTGATTAATAATGTATCAACCCCACTTTTTAGTATCACCAATTAAGTAAGGACCCAATAAGTAGAGAGCCATTATCGAAAATTTCTTAAGATTTAGATTTAACCAACTAGCAAACAATAGTACATAATTTCCATTAATTTGAAATATTGTTTACAAGATGTGCCAAAGGAGTTACTTGAATTTATTAAATGAGAAATGTACATATGAGAAGAAGTATATAACTGATCCTCCTTTGATTATCTGTAATGACTTTAGGTAGAGTTCATCTGATTTATCATTTTTTGAACTCTTCATGTATAACATTAACCTAAAATGGTGTGTAACAAAATGCGGCTCAATATATTGCTATACTTTGTACGTGGAGTGCATTCAAAAGTGTGCAAGCACATAACAACATATGATCAATCAATTACTTTCAAATATGAACAGACAATTTCTTCATATAATCATTCTTTATGTGATACTTATAGTGGGATTATAATTGGATAGAATAACCACCACAAGCTTCATACTCTACCACCCATGAGCAAGTGAAGGGTGTAATAATGTTGACAAACGAGAGGACTTTAGAGCAGCCAAGAGAGACAACAATTGACAGTGTAGTTGGTGAATCTAGAAATGATAATGTGATTTGAGGCAGTGATACCTAGATTCAGGGTGATGATACTGTGATAGGAAGCTGGGCTGACTCTGTGATCTAGAGTGATTATACCGTGATTTCTGTGATACCACTTGACAATTCAGTTGATGCGAGCTAGTAGGGATCACAAATTCCTCCCTTTCCCGATGCACTTGAAGAACCATCCACTGAGAAGAGAAAGAAGAAACATACAGAGGATGTCATGGGGACCTTTAAACAAGTGATGATCAATTGCTCATTGCAAGATGGCATCAAGCAAATTCCATCCTATGCAAAGTTCTTGAAAGATTTGTGTATCTTCAAAAGAAAGACAATAAGAAGAACACTGAGGTGAGTCAAGGTCACTGAGCAAGTGAGCTCCATTCTGCAACATACCACACCAAAGAAGAGGAAAGATCCCAACGCATGCATCATTCTTTTCAACATTAGAGCACTCCGCATAGACCAAGCTCTTCTTGACTTGGGTTCTAGTGTGAATTTGATGTCATATGATGTGTATGCTGAATTGCAAATGGGGGCACTTCGGTCTGACTAACTGCACCTTGTAGTTGGCAGACTGTTCTGTGAAGACGCCTCGAGGGTGAGTTGATGATGTGTTGGTGAGACTTGATGATGACACCTCCACGTTCTTTCTTACTAATTTCATTGTACTTGATATGGAAAAGACTCAAAGAATGTACCTATTATCTTGGGGAGACCCTTCTTAGATACATCTGAGGTAGTGATTCATGTGAGAACTAACACCATGTATGTGACATTCATGCACATGAAGATCTAGTTGAACATCTTCAAGGCTTCTACTAAAGCTGAGGTAATAGGTGCTACACTGCTACTAAAGAATATTGCTATCTAATTGACTATCTTGAGGAGATTGTAGAAGAGTGCCTACCTGCATGGATTCAAATTTCCACCCAGGGTAGAGGTCTAGATCCTATTATAGATTTCCATAATTATGATGAAGAGCAGAAAGATAAACTCACATTAGTGGCTGCAAGTGAGTATCTCCCTTCCATTTCTAGAAACCCTTTAAAGAACTCCATTGAATAACCTCCACTCCTTGAGCTCAATTCTCTCCCTGAAGGCTTAAAGTATGCATTTCTAGGTTCAAATGACACCCTCCTGGTGATCATTTCTTCTATTCTCTCTCCTAAATAAGAACAACCTCTTATTGCTATGTTGAAGAGAAACATCTAGGCTACAGGGTGGTCTATTTTTTATTTGAGGGGTGTTGACCCTCTATTTGTGACCATAGGATATACCTTGAGGATGATGCAAGGCCGACCCACCTGATGCAAAAGAGGTTGAGCCCAAAGTTGAAAGAGGTTGTAACATAAGAGGTTGTGAAGTTACTTGATGCTGGGATCATCTATACCGTTTCTGACAATCCTTGGGTGAGTCCCATCCAAGTTGTGCCCAAGAAGTGTGGGATCACCGTGGCCAAAAATGAAGATGGAGAGTTAGTTCCCGTGAGAGAGCAATCCAAATGGAGAATGTGTGTGGACTACATGAAATTAAATGAAAAGACAAAGAAAGATCATTGTGCTATCCCATTCATTGATCAAATCTTGGAGAGACTTGTAGTGTAGAGTTTCTATTGCTTTCTTGATGGTTACTCATGTTAGTTTCAGGTGGCAATGCACCCAACTGATCAAGAGAAGACCATATTCACTTGTCCAAGTGGTAAATTTGCTTATAGGAGAATTCCATTTGGGTTGTGCAATGCCCCTTCTACCTTTCAAAGATGCATGAAAACTATCTTTACAGACATGCTTGATTAGTCTCTTGAGGGTTTTATGGATGATTTCTCAGTATTTGGTAAGGCTTTTGATGATTGTTTGATCCACCTCACTATCATTCTTGAATTATGTGTCAAGGTCCATTTAGTACTATCTTGGGAGAAAAGCCATATGATGGTCCCAGAAGGCCTAGTGTTGAGACATCGAGTTTCAAAAGTCAGGATTGAGGTTGACAAGGTGAAAGTGGGCCCAATTTTCACTCTTACTATTCCTTCCACTGTGAGACATGTCTGTTCTTTCTTGGGACATGCATGTTTCTATTGCCGGTTCATCAAGGATTTTAGTAAGATTTCAAGATAGTTGTGTCATTTTCTTGAGAAAGATGTGGAATTCAATTTTAATGACAAGTGCATTGAAGCTTTCAACCACTTCAAGCATGATTTTATTTCTGCTCCTATCATGCAACCCCCAAATTTCTCTTTGCCATTTGAGATCATGATCGATGCTTCACATATGGCAGTGGGGGTTGTATTGGGCCAAAGAATTGATCAGATTCCACATGCTATCTACTATGCAAGTAAAACCCTTGACGAAGCTCAGAGAAACTACACCATGACAGAGAAAGAGTTGCTTACAGTGATCTTCACACTTGACAATTTTTTTCTTACCTTTTGAAAAACAAAGTCGTTGTATACATGGATCATGCATCCTTGTAGTATCTTATGGCAAAGAAAGACTCTAAAATGAGATTGATTTGCTGGATCCTATTGCTCTAAGAGTTTGATTTAGAGATTATTGATAAGAATGGAATTGAAAATCCTACAGCTAATCACCTTTCCCGCATTGAGGCACCATATTATGATGTGAACCAAATTAAGAAGACAATGCCACATGAGCAACTCTTCTTACTTTGATCCAACTAAAGACCATGGTACAAGCACATAGCCAACTTCTTATCCAGTGGGAGGATACTAAGCACTTGGATAAGGGAAGAGATTAAGAGATTGTTTTCCATGGTGAAGAACTATAAGTGGGATGACCCACATCTTTTCAAGTATTTCTCAGATCGCCGTGTCCCAAAAAGTGAGCAGCAAGAGATTCTCTCCATGTGCCATTCCGATATTTGTGGAGGACATTTTGGTGAAAAGCATACATCCGCTTATGTTCTTCAAAGTGGATTATATTCGCTGACTTTATTAAAAGACTCCAATGAATATTACAAGTGTTGCATGAAGTGCCAAAAGGTGGGAACTATCTCAAAAAGGGACATGATGCCTCTATCACCTATTCTAGTGGTTGAGGTGTTTGATGTTTGGGGTATTGAATTTATGGGTCCATCCCCCCTCCTAGATATCTATACATCTTGGTGGCCGCTGACTATGACTTTAAGTGGATTGAAGTAGTTGCTACTAAAACCAACGATCACAAGGTGGTATGTGACTTTGTCAAGTTTAACATATTCATCCGGTTTGGTGTGCCAAGGGCAATGATTAGTGATGGCGAAAGCCACTTCATTCATAGAACTTTTAAAGGATTGCTGAAAAGACATGGTGTGAACCATCGTGTGGTCACTCCTTACCACCCTCAAACTAGTGGTCAATTTGAGTTGGCCAATCAGGAGATAAAGATCATTCTTGAAAAGAGAGACCGAACTGTAAGCATTGGTCTTTACATCTTATTGAAGCTGTATGGGAATATAGAACTGCATACAAGGCCCCCATTGGCACCACACCATTCAAACTTGTGTATGTTAAGAGCTGCCATCTACCGGTTGAGATGCAACACAAGGTGCTATGGGCTTTGAAATCTATGGACATGGATGTAGAAACCGCTAGAGTAAAGAGAAAGATGCAACTCCATGAGTTGGAGGAGATGCGGAATGAAGCCTATGAATTGCAGAAAATCTACAAGGAATGAACAAAGTTCTTGCTTGACAAGTTGATCAAGAAGAAGAGTTTTGAGCCCAAAAAATGGGTATGGGTGTACAATTCAAGACATTCTTTCTCAAAAAGCTTAGATCTAGATGGGAAGGACCGTATCAAGTCAAGCATGTGTATCCCTTTGGTGCTATTATGATATGTGTAAAGGAAGGTGCAAAGGAATTTGTTATCAGTGGACAAAGATTGAAGGTTGTTGTTGAAGTTGATTCAGATAAGGCAAACCAAAGTTTTGAAATCATTATGTTAGTTGAGAAAATCCCCTTTGATGAAGAGTTGTGCTTGATTGCATAAGAGAAGGACATACACTTAAAGGTTGCTTGGAAAATTCCAAGAGGATGAATGAATAAAAAATCAATAAGTTTGACTGAAGGCGTAAAATTTAGCGCTAGTTGGAGGCAACCCACCTCGATTTGGGAAATTTTGCACACAACCTTCAATTTTTGATAATTTTACTTTGTTTTTACACGAATCCAAGAAACACACACACACACACACTTGTGTTTGATATTTTTTTCATATTTTAAATTGTTGTAGATGACATGCTAGAGTGAGAGAAAATGAGTGCAAAAGCTGCATTGACGGAGAATGTGGGGTCATTTCAATGAGATTTGAAAATATTTTTTTTTGAAAATTTTAGTGAAAAGGTACACTTGGAAGACCCACCATGACCATGGTAAAGCAAGATGGTCGTGGTGGTTATTTGCATGAAGTCCAGATAAGTTGAGAAGAAAAGGGAGGAATCACCATGACTGTGGTATGTGCCACGTGCATGGTGTAAGATGTACAACCCAGACGCGGTAGAGATCCACAGGCAAGTTGATGTGCACCAAAAGTCATAGGCAGGAGTGAAGAAATGAGAAGGAATCACCACAACTGTGGAAGCGGCCACAAGTGTGGCACTCAAAGGTCACAACAACTATGGCAACCTCTACAGGCATGGAGAGGGTCAGAATCTTCAGCAAACATCCACCCTGCCAAAACCATGGCAGCCACCATGGTTGTGGCATCATCATTCCCCCTCGCCCATGGATACCACCACGGATGTGGCAGGTGCCAACCCCACCAAAATTTCTCTTAACTTCACCTATTCCCCCATGACCCATTATTCATCTCTTCACTTCCACACGATCTCCACGCCCGTGTTGCACCTTCGACAATCCCACCTTGCTCAAGATTTCCACTGTGGCCACCATGTACCCTCAATCCACCTCCAAAACACATCCTACACCTATACCAAACCTTGCTCTAAAATTTCCACCACAAAATCTTCACCTTCAAATCTACATCGTCATCTCTATTCACCCCCACCACCACCCAACTTCTCCCCCAAAAACCCTAGACAAATCCGACCTCCACCTTGACTCTCCTCTTCTTTCCCAACCCATTCTTTCCTTCATTTCACCCTTCTTCCAAAAATCCAAAAATCTAGCTCCTTCTCTTCTTTATCCACCTAACAATGAAGAATTTTGGCAAAGCTGTTAAGAAAGGGGCTCAGAAAAGCCTCCAAGAAATCACCACGGGCAAAGTGCGTACCAAGAGAGCTTCCACCAACATCTACATTCCATCACACATGACATTACCTTCCAACTCCATTTCCAGATCCATACTCTGCTCATCTTCCACAGGTGGCTCTGACATCCGCTCATCAGGGAGCCACCATATCACTGATGACACATATGAGGAGGAGGAAGAAGAGGCATCAGATACAAACATAGATGACATGATTGATTATGTGGAGCCGGAGGCCACTACTCATCCATGGAGATCCAAGGCAACAACCACCACATCTTCCTTACGTGCACCACCACAACCCATGCCAGCTTGTCACTCCACTTCTTCAGTCATGGAGAGGCCACAATAGTAGCTGCAAGCAAAGCAGAAATTGGTGATTGAGGAAGAAGAAAAGGGTTCATAGTAGTATCCTAAGCAAAGAGTGCCACTAAACTTAGATACAAGATCAGGGTCAAAATCATATGAGGCTGAGGAATAAGATGAAGATAGTGATGAGAAGGGGCTGAGTCCAGAGTTGGTAGACATTTTGGCCTTCGTGGAGGCAGACATGTTGAAATAAATTAGTAAGATTCCTGAGGGGTATCATATTAGAGGTAGTAAGAGAAATATCATAGTAACCCCTCTCTACCCCGAGTGCATGAAAAGGAGGGTCATTGCTACTAGGTATGCTTGTCAGAATGTGATGGATGCCCTTGGCATCAAAAAAGAAATGAAAAACAAACTGTTGGACTCTGGGTTGTGGAAGGTGTTATGAATAACACAAGTTACCTATGTGGAGTTGACACAACAATTCTTTGCTACTTTGGAAAAGATCAAATATAGAGGGGAAGATGCCATTAGATTTGGGATGATGAATGAAATTCATACACTCGCGGTTTCTCAATTGAATAACATCTTCGCCATGGATGCTGAGGAGACCAAGAGACTCAATGAACGCCACATTGAAAAAGTAAAAGACATTGACTATTCTAGCTTGTGGTATAGCACGACTGAGCAGCCCAACTTCACACTTAGAAAATCAAAGACCAGCGGAGTCTACACTTCTTTTATCAGGTATGCCCAAAAAGTCATAGAAAATAACATTGTGGGCCTATATGACAATCAAGGGAGATGCTCCCAAAAAGATCTCTTTGTGTTTCATGGGATAATAAAAAACAAATTTCTCAACCAAGTGGAACTTCTAATGGATCATATGAGGTCAATTCCTTTCAAAAGAAAAACTCCTTTTGTTATAGGAGGAATTGTGACCTCTATTGCACTAGCCCCAGGGTGTGATCTCATGGGCTCACCGAGGCAGAGGGAGCACAATTTGTTGATCTTAAATACCTCATACGCTCCCATATGATCACCATGGTTAACAAAAGAATGATGTATAATGTTAACCCCCGCTGTTAGTACCCAACCTTGAGCTACCTTACCATGCATCCCCACTCCTAGACGTTTTAAGTCCCACTAGATTGTTGAATGAAATTAGGAAAAAGTAGGAGGAAGAGTATCCCAGACAGAGCTACAGAGAGAAAGTCACTATTTTACCTGAAGGAGTGGGAGAAACAAATGTAATTGAGCAACAAAGCGCAGAGGAGTAGCAAAGACAGCCCCACCACATGAGAAGAAGAAATGGTGCCACATCCTCATTGTAGTAGCTTTCAGCTAATGCCTATGATATGTCCACCATACATGCACAACAGGAAGGAATTCAATAAACTCAGCAAAGCATGCAAATAATTTAGTGGTACATGTGGTAATCAACAACCAATTGATTACCAGATCAACCATTTGTATCTCTACCGGCATGCACAAGCACAAAGGAATCCTCAATGGGGGGTGACTGCTGGGGCTCCATTTTTACATATCCAAAGTCATACCCACCCCCTCAGACTGACTATTGGGGCCATTACTACCAGTTCCCTCAAGCTCATCCAGATCCTCCACTACCTCAGTTGAGATCCCTTCCTCAGTAAGAAGACCCACCACAACAAGAAGACCCACCAAAATAGTGAGACCTGCCCTTGGATCCACCATAGTAGCCATGACACATTCCCTACCTTCCAAAAATTCTTTCATGCTGAGGACAACATGATTCAAAAGTTTGCGGTGGTAGGGTGGTATGCGCCCTATCTTCTCTCCTCCCATTTTGTTTGATCTACTTCACCTATGCCACCCGATTGACTGATTGATTGAAATCAACTTATCAAGTGTAGATTTCTTTCTGTTTTCATTTATGCATACATGTAGTTCTTTTTCATGCATTTCGAGTAATTTTTCAAGATTGTTGCTATTTTTACCATTCCATATCATGCATTCCATCTCATGTAGATTTTTGGTGATTTTTATGTCTTTTAGCTAGGATTTGCTTGCTTAATGCTTAATCCCCTAAATATAGGTTAGGATGTCATTTAATGCAAATTGACACCAAAATTGAAATATCTTGACCTAAAAGCATTTTGTGACTAAATCTCTACCTAATGAATTATAATTGTTGATCTATGATAAATGCATGCTAAGTTTCAATTTTATATTGCTAAATGGTCTTGATTGTTGACTTTTTACATGTGAATCACCTCTCTTATGTTTGTGAATAGTCTGGTTGAATTGTGATTTGAGCAAGCTATGAATGCTTAGTGCCTATGGAATCATTTGATAGAGTCAATTTCATGATTGTTCACTCATGCGGTGTGACATTATTTAATCAAGTGTTAGAATAGATTACATGCAGGAAATTTTATGTTGAGAACCATACTACTGACCCCTGTTTGACCTGACCTTTCTTTCATCACCTTCTTACCTCTACGCCTCATAAAATGATGCCAAAGTCCACATGTATAACTGTGGCCACCTCCAAAAGTTAGGGTGGCCGTGGCCACATTGATGGAGCTGGGACTTACACCAAAAGATTGCTCTTCCAATGGGAGTCCCAAATATGCACCAAAAACCCTAGAGAGTTGATGTCTTCCCTAGGTTTACCTATAACTGGTGCTTAGATAAATGCTCCAACCCCATAAGAGTATGGAAGCCTTATCGTAGTACAGATTTAGGATCGAACCCAAAAGACAACGGTATTGTTGCAAGCAACAAGATGAAAAACGTATGGAATTTCACTTAATCACTTACTAGTAGGCACTTTATATCGAAAGTTGGATTTTGATGTTTTTAAACTAAGAACATGAAAAGTAAAGAAAGCAAGTAAATCTAATGAGTTAAACTATGATAAAGATCACTAGGGTGTGATCAGTTTTTCACCGCCACTACACATCGATCAACACATGCAAATCAAAACTTAACCTGCAAAAAGAGTTCAGTCAGTTAGTATCCTTGTAGACTTAGCCTCCTTTCGGATAATCTAACTACGAGAAGTGCGGGAATGTTGCAACGCCAACCATTCCTGATCAAATGGTCACATTACTTTACATCATTCCCCTCGCAAAGTGTGTTCCTCGACTTACCAAGGTTGCACTTCCATATGTCAACTGATTCCATTTCATAGTATGAAAGTGCAACAGATGATAGTGAGTTTACTCCACTTCTTGAGATACACTTCTGGATACCGAAACAGATGCATGGTGGATACATGCACCAAGAACCAACATACAAACGAGTTTCGAATCTAATAGTACAAATGTAGACAATTCATACTAAAAGATAAAAGATAACACAAGTTGGAGATCAAGCAACATGCATTCATTAATCGTTTGATGTCGAACTGACAAAAATAAGAACTCTATATTACAACCTAAGGATTACATTTACATGATATGAAAGCATGGGTAGCGGGGCTACTCCCCGCACCCTAGTGAAGGAAAACTACTCGCTCATAACTAAGACAAAGAAGGAGGCGAGAAGAGAGAGAGAGCATCATCCCCATAAAGGATGGAGGAAGGTCAACCCCTTGGAGAGAGAGCAACGATCCACCAGTCTTCATAGGTTGCACGACGATGAGATCTCCCCTTCCCACCTTCTTTGGCGAAGAAGGAGAAAGCAGCTTCACGATGGAGTATGGGTCTCAGACCGGCAGCCCCAGGGCAGAGGATGGAAGTGGCAGGAGCTCTGGAATGATTGAGGCAGCCTTTGGACGTCTGAAACCTTTTTTTTTTGGAGGACCCTTGGGGTCTTATTTATAGGCCTTAAGTGAAGTCCAAACAGTTTGAAGACCGTTTGGACCTTAAGACCGTTTGGGACCTCAAGACCGTTTGGCTTCATGCGGTCTTGAGACCGTTTGAACTCCATGCGGTCTCGGGACCGGTTGGCTTCATGCGGTCTTGAGACCGTTTGAACTCCATGTGGTCTCGGGACCGGTTGGCTTCATGCGGTCTTGAGACCGTTTGAACTCCATGCGGTCTCGAGACCGGTTGGCTTCATGCGGTCTTGAGACCGTTTGAACTCCATGCGGTCTCGGGACCGGTTGGCTTCATGCGGTCTTGGGACCGTTTGACTCCATGCGGTCTTGAGACTGGTTGGCTTCATGCGGTCTTGGGACCGTTTGACTCCATGCGGTCTCGAGACCGGTTGGCTTCATGCGGTCTTGGGACCATGTGACTCCATGCGGTCTCGGGACCGGTTGGCTTCATGCGGTCTTGGGACCGTTTGACTCCTTGTGGTCTCGAGACCGATTGGCTTCATGCTGTCTTGGGACCGTTTGAATCCATGCAGTTTTGAGGCTAAGTTATTCTTTTATGATTTTTTTGATGTTTTTTCTGCATATATAAAAGGAAAAAGTTAGTCTGATGTATTTACAAAAAAGGGTAAATTTGGGATTATGTATAGCTTTAACTTAAAAAGAGTATGGAAACTAAAGAAAAAGACTAAGATAATCGACTAAAATAGGAGGTTATCACCCCCCCTAACTTAGAGTCTAGCTTGTCCTCAAGTTAGATAGAGATAAGACATGTAATGGCGAGGCGATCTTATTTAATTAGGATTTCCATACTCTTGCTTCAATTCTTAACCTGAGTTCCCCTAAGGTCATATCAAGACTCTTTGCTTGCCTTGACTCTTTTAGATTTTGAGAGTTGCTTGGGTCTCAGGTTCTTTCCGTATCTCGTAGTTCGCATTGGGACCACCTTTATTTTGTGCATGTTTTTTACTCTAATTAGCTTTATACCTCTCTAAGAGACCTAGTGGAAGCTAGAGAGGGTATGAGGGTTGGCTAAAGGCTTGAAGTGTAGCTCCCCTTTCAAGTGGGGGAGGGGCTGTCTATGCTTTTTAGGATCTCACTACCGGGCACGACACATCTACCTTTATGAGGGCATCTGAATGTACTGGCCGGGTGAGTCCTTTATGAGCCTTTCATATATTTAGATACCTTAGGGTTCCACTACCGAGCACAACACATCTGCCTTTGTGGGGGCAACGGAATGTGCTGGCCAGATGAAACCTTCATCGGTTCTTTATATAGATCCTTATTCATGGCACAACTCTCATAATTTTATTCGTCTCTCTGGCTTTTATTTGATAACTCGCAGGCTTGGGTTTTGGGGTTTTGTTTGGGAATTTATTTTGGGCGGCCAAGCCTCTTTTATTTTGAAGAGAGGAAAGCTGTTCTTAGAGTTTTTCAACATGCACTTATTTGGTTTGTGGTCCACTTGCAGAACTTCTTGATTTGGAAGTTGCCTGATTCCCCTCTCATCCTTGAGAGCTTGTCTTATTTCTGCCTTGATTTTGACCTGTGGAGAGTCAGATAAAGAATTGAAGCAAAAGCATGAAAATCAACAGTGGAGTGTCATTTATTAAATCACCATTAAATGTCTAAGTGTTATTTACTTTTGGGGACTAACATGATTCTAGAGTTAAATGAGGGTGTTAATTTAAAAGGAAAGTGAAAAAGGGAAAATGTATAAACATAGATAATTTAAAAAGAAAGTTAAAAAAGGAAAATGTATAAATAGAGAAAAGAAAGGAAAGAAGAGGGATGTAAAAATGATACCTCGCCCTTGTCTAATGTACCCCCCCTAACTCATCACTCACTCTGTCCTCAAAGTGTCAAAGTGATAGGTTGAGGAGTAATTAGGACAAGGGTTGCAGGCTAAGATCAATCTGCATTTGCCCCCTAGGAATGAAGTAGGTTGGATGTGAACTGTCCTCGTAAAGTGTGGTAATCCACGTCAGTCATCTCCTCTACTGGTCTTTGGAGAACGATGATGGTGTACATCCAGTAGAGGATGTGGAAGCCGCAGTCGTTTGATTGTCGGATTTGCTAGGGGCATCTGTGGCAAAAGGAAGGGCGGTGGAAATGCTCTTTGTCGTATGCCCTTGTATGCTGGCTCAAAAAATCTATTAACTTGTCGGCGCACTCCTTTGCCACTACTTCTATTGGCGTCTTCGGTGTCACGACATAGTGTCTCTGTCCCGCGTTGTACTGGCTATCAGAACTGTTATATATTGTGGTTGTTCCTTCTGGGAGATTTGTTGCCAGGAGCATCCAGTGCTCATGATAGAGGAAAGGTAACATGATGAACATCGGCATTGTGTGCTGGAGATAGGAGATCAGCGCGTCAGTTGTGCTAAAGTTCTTGAGCTTTAGAAGATCATCTTTCATATATGGGGACGCCATGTATGTTGTTGGGTTGTTTTGGCCAAGTAGAAACTGATAGGCGGCCATAAGGCTTATAGAGAGGGATCCCTTAACCTGTAGAGTCTCTCGTAGTGTGTCTGCCATTACAAGAATGTCCTGATACATGAACACCGGTCCATCTTTGTCGGCTGAGAGCCGTGCCATAATGAGACGCAATCCGAGGTCGTTGAGACCCTTGCAAGCATCGCGATCAAAATCAGGGAAGGTTGGTTTGATGGCGGACAGAGGATCGATCTTGCTTGTAGCTTGCTCGGTATCGGCGACTGGTATCTTAGTCTTTTCTAACTCCTTCAGAGCTTGTCGAAAGGGTCGCCGCTGCAGTCGCTGGATAGCTGCGAAGAGGTAGCGAGGAACGTCATCTGCTGCCATAGTTGGGTCCTTGAAGAACCGCCTATCACAGATGAGTTCCATGGCATAACGTCCACGTAAGGAATGAAAATCTTCAGCTACCAGATCGTTAAATGGGATTTCCTGGTTCAGCGCTTGAATGTGACGTATGGTGCAGAAAGCGCTATCCCCAGATCCCTCGGTGGCTTGGACTGGAGGGTTTATGATTTTGAACCATGGTTGGCTCCAATCTTGGTGGAGAGATGGGCATGCATCCCAAATTAACTTAAGCAGCCGGAAGGGTATACACCTGGCTTCTCCTGCTGCTTCTCCTACGAAGTTTATTGTGCCGGCTGGTAGCTCGGCACCACAGAAGTTATACACCTTGGCATCCCGAGCCTCGGTATCCACGATCATAAAAAGCCAGTGGTCCGAGACTTGGAAGGACACGGTAAGATAACGTGCCCGACGTGCTAAACCAGCACGCAACCATTCGATCGACTTTTCTCTTACGTCTTTGTATAAAAGGCCAATAGACAGAGCAGGCGAGGTGTTGAAAACGGGTTGCTGCCTCTTAGAAATTTTGTACATTTCTATACAATTGGTGAGGAGGACACAGAAGATTGCCATAGGCATCGTGGACCGAGGTCGGAGGATGCTGCGGAAATCTTCATGTGTCATCTGACACCTGGTTTTTGTATTGTGATAAATTATGTCTTCCCCCGCCTTTGCATCGTCCACTATAGTGTTCAGTATAAAGATGTCCTGAGCATCTAAAGTGCAGATGGTCGCCATATCCAGGTCATCCATTTTGTGCGGCAGAGGTGGTGGCGGGGGAAGTTCTTATGGAGGAAGAGAAGTAGGTTGTTCTAAGGCCTATTCATGGCCTGATAGATCGTCGTCCGAGTCAGAGGCAGAATCAAGGTCTTCATCGGTGTCTAAACTTAATCGATCTGCCTCGCCCTCGTCGAAGGGAGAAGGTGTGGAAAGAGGTGGAGCAGTTGTTTTTGGTGGGCTAGTGCTGGTTCTAGTTCCTAGTATACAGTGGTGGAACGCAGCGAAAGCTGCATCTTTAGCAGCTTCCCCGATGGACCCCATAGCGGAATAATCGAAGAATTGGTCCCCGTATGACATGTTGACATTGTCGTTGTGTGGGGACTTGGGGTGATTGTCACTGTCATGGTGACCTTTGTCGGACCCTTTTTGGCAGGGTCCTGCTGCATTTCCAGGGTCCTCTCCATCATCATGCTTATCACCTGAGGAGGTGTTATCTTTGTTTGAATCGGCAGATGAGTCGGAGTCGTCGTTTTCTTCATCATCGCCATCCTTGTCGTCCACAGCTTCGTCAGCTTGCTTTTTACTTGCAAACATTTTGCACCGCCGATGGGTGGCTTGTAGCTCATCGAAAGCCACTTGCAGATGCTCGTGTGTTTCGAGCAGTGCATCGTGGGATTCTTTGAGGTCGGTATATCTGCCCTCGGTGGAGAGGAGACGTGCTGTAAGATTTGTAACTTGGGCACGTAACTGATGGATTTTATCATCATTGGACTCCTCTTGGCGATATTAAAGTTGTGTAAGTGTGTTTTGTTGACTCAAGGTCAATTAGGTCAATCACGTCTAAATTGACTAAACCCTTGTTTTGATGATGACTAACCATTCCACATATTGGTGTCTAATGCTTCTACATTGAGTGATTTCAGATTAGGTTTAGACACACTCCAAATGCCCTAACTTGCGCATATCAAATTGGAGAAAAGACAAGTCAAAACAGCTACAAGTGTGCAATTTGGGATCTCTATGTAAATGACCTTAGAATTGCTTTGTAATCACTTGTAATGATTGTATGACTTGTAATTAAGCTTAGAAAAATTATTGGGACACAAAAATGCATCATTTGTATAGTCAAACGAAAATTCCAAAATACCCATAACAGGGATTTTGTCGGCCGAATTCCAAACTCGGCCGATCCATATATTCTGGAATTTTCTGGGCAATCGGCCGAGTTACCAACTCAGCCGATCCCTGTTCGGTCGAGTTTCTATGGTGGGAAACTCGGCCGATCCACTGATCGGTCCAAGTTGAAAGTCGACCGATCGGCCGAGTTTCTCCAAGGGAACTCGGCCGACAGTCTATCTTTCAGACTTGTCGTTTAGTGGTTCGGCCGAGTTGCCTTTATTGAAACTCGGCCGATCAAGACTATACTGGAATGCAGAAAAAGCAATTCTAGCCGTTGTGGAGTTGCAACAAGTGAAAATAGATCCGTTGCAAGCCACAAAACGGCTAGTTTTCGTTCTTAAGTGTTCCCAAAGGCTAAGAGGCATCCCCAGCTATAAATAGGACCCCTTGGGCTTCATTCCAAGGTTGAGCATTCATTGCAAACTCTTTGTGAGGTTCCTATTCTATAGTTGAGTGCTTCCTACAGCCTCCTCTCTCTCTCTAAGCTTAATCACTTGCTACATCCATTAGAGTGAGTAGGAGATTTGTAAGAGAGCTAGTCTTATTTGTATATCTTGTGAGGCTCTCACTTCCACCACCTCCCCATCTCTCATTTCCTATCTTGAAGATGAAGGTTCTCTCTCTTGTCCAAGAGAGGTGAAGAAGAACAAGGGAAGGAGTCCCTTGGTGAAGTCAAAGGTTGAAGACTTGGAGCTAGAGTGGGTAAGCCCTTGGAGAAGGCAGAAGACTCAAGCTCAAGTGGGTAAGTCCTTGGTGGAAAGCTTCTCCGAGTGAAGGTGAAGTCAAAGGCTGAAGATCCAAGAAGAGTGGGTAATTCCTACAAGGCCGAAGACTTGTGCAAGAGTGGGTAAGTCCTTGGAGAAGGCCGAAGACTCTTGCAAAGTGGGTAAGTCCTTGGTAAGGTTGAAGACTCTTTGTATTGGATAGGTAAGTCCTTTGTTGGTCATGTATTGTATGTCTTATTAATGAATATAAGAGTGCAATTGGTTGAAGTCCTAGAGGTTGACCTCTCTAGGCAAGTGGACTGACACACTTCTAGTTTGAAGTGTGGAACCACTCTAAATAGCTTGTCTAATTGGTGCATGTTCAATCTCTCTTATCCTTGCTATGCATGATTTAGTTGCACTCAAATTGCCTATTTAGCAACCTAATCTTGTCATATATTTTGAAGGTTTAATGAGTTTTGTTTAAGTGCTTTCAGCTCTATTCACCCCCCCTCTAGAGCACCTAAGTCACCCATCTAGGATCCAACAAGTGGTATCAGAGCGGGTCTTCTCCAAGCATACTTCAACAAGTAGGAGAAGATGGGTGACTACCTAGGAGGGAGACTCTCGACCAGCCTTCCAATCTTCAATGGGAGCAACTTCCTCTATTGGAGAAGAAGACTTCAATTCTTCATCCAAGGATCAAGTCTCGAGATGTGGCAAATGGTGAACAGCCCATACATTCTACCAAAGACAAACATTGAAGAATGGGATGAAGCCACCTTGATGAAAGCAACCTTGAATTCTAGAGCCATGCACATCCTATATGCCTCCATGACCCCCACCGAGTTCAACCGGATTTCCTCTTGTGAGACGGCCTATGAGGTATGGAGAAAGCTTTGCATCACTTATGAAGGGACAGATCAAGTGAAGGAAAGCAAAGTCTACATGCTCAAAGGGTTGCTTGAGAACTTCAAGATGGGAAAGGAGGAGAGTATAGCCAACATGTACTCAAGGATCAACACCATTGTAAATGGTCTTGCTATTCTAGGTCATCCTATGTCTAGTGGAGAGATCAACTCAAAGATCCTTAGAACTCTTCCCAAGAGGTGGGAATCCAAGGTGACTTCTATTGAAGAAGCAAGGTCACTTAAAGACATCCCCATTGAAGAGCTCATTGGAAATCTACAAGCACATGAAGCTACACTTGACAAGAGGGAGGAAGTAGAAAGA
Organism: Alisma plantago-aquatica; assembly: GCA_963693085.1. Classification (NCBI taxonomy): domain Eukaryota; kingdom Viridiplantae; phylum Streptophyta; class Magnoliopsida; order Alismatales; family Alismataceae; genus Alisma; species Alisma plantago-aquatica. The sequence continues at coordinate 1,449,628,613 of OY856411.1, read as the reverse complement.
CAAGAGAAGAAAGAGCTAAAGAGAATGAAGAAGGCTGAAATGAAGGCTCAAATTGAAGCTATCATGGAACAAGTCTCTCCATCCTCTCAAGCTAAAGAAGATGCCATGTACTCCAAAGGTCGACTCTACAAAGGAAAATCCTCCTCCATCCGGTGCTTCACATGTGGAAAGAAGGGTCACTACAAGGAAGATTGCCCACAAGGCAAAAAGACCCATCTTCACAAGAAGAAATGGCAATCAAGCTCAAGTGGCTCCTCCAACTCAAGCTCAAGTGAAGATTCAAGTGAAGGATCAAGCTCAAGGTCAAGTGATGAAGGAGAATGCCATTTTGCTCTTATAGCATCAACAAGTGAAGACTCAAGTGAGGTAAATCTAGACTCTTTAGATAAAGAATCTTTAATTGCCATTATTCATGATATTTGTGCCTCTTATAAGTCTTCTAAAAAGAAAAAGAAAAAGCTTGCTAAAACTGTTGATAATTTGCATATAGAACTAGATGATCTTGAATATGCTAATTCTTGCTTGCTTATTGATAAAAATGATTGTCTTAGCCAAGTAGACTCTCTTAAACTTGAAAATGCTAGTTTACTTGATAAGATTAAATTTCTAGAAGCTCAACCTCTCATGCCTAGTTCTAGTGAAGAGCATACTTTAATTATTGATTCTCTCATGCATGACATTGATGTTCTTAAATCTGAAAACAAGGACAAAGATTTTGTTTTGCATGAATTAGAAATAGAAAATGCCTCCTTGCTTGCTAAAATCAATGGGCATGAATCTTGTTCTAGTTATACTAATAAAGAGAATGATGTTGCTGCTCTTCATATTGATAGAGATTCCTATTTAACTAAAGCTCTTTGCTTAGAAAATGATCTTTTGCATGCTAGAGATAATATCAATAATTTGTCTTCTACTATTGACTCTCTTATGCATGATAATGATAGTTTGAGATCATCTTTGCAAAGATTCTTAGTTGGTAAGAAGAGTCTTAATGACATCCTACTCAATTCTACTAAACAAATTGGTAGACATGGTTTAGGATATGATAGTAGTCAAGGGAACAACAAAGATAAAGGACCTCCAATATTCCATGGAGAATCCTCTAGTTCCACATGTAATTATTGCAATGAAATTGGTCATTATTCTACTTGTTGTCCTTTTAGGAAAGCACCCAAGAGCAATAGGATTTGGGTTGCTAAACTAACCCCTCTGGACCCAAAAACATGATTGGGGACCATTTCATCTTTCTTCTTGTAGGTACTTGCAAATGGATTGACTTGAGCTATTGAATTGAAAATTGACTTCTCAATCCATATAAAAGAAGAAAGGTGAGATGTGCAGAGGGTGACACCAAGTAGAAAAGCAATGGTAAGCACAAAGGTATTGTTTTATTGCTTATAACATGTTCTAACTTGTTTTTGTCAAGTTAGTATGCACTATACATATGGTTTTTGAGTCAAAAGTGGCATTTTGTGTTTCTCTTCACACTCTTGCTCAAAAACTGTTTCTAATGCTTCTGTAGTGCATTACTAACTTGCTTAGACATGTTTGGATATGGTTTGTATTTTTAGCATGCCTTTAAATATGTTTTTTATAAAATAGGTGTGCTTGTTGACAGCTGCTCTGTCGGCCGAGTTTGCCCTAGTGAAACTCGACCGATAGGCACCATGGGTGTTGCCAACAGATGTCATCGATCGAGTTGCCAATGCACAGAACTCGACCGATTACACTGTGCACAGAATATAAAGTTGGCTTATTGGATGAGAATTTCCCTCTCAACTAGATTTTCTCAACCAATAGCCTTATTCTTTGGCACTCCCTTGGTATCTTTATATATGCATATTGCCATGTTCTAAATTGCCTATCTTGCTTACAACTCTATCTATCTAATTGCTCTAAATTGATATATCTATATCTTGCAATTACTTGCTTTGAGTTGTTTTGCAGGTTTTGATGATGATCTCCTTGGATCTCTTGGTTGTGTCTAAAAATTTCTTCCGTTGTGCTCTAACTTGCTACATCTATATAGGTGTATATCTTGTGTTGATACAACCTTGAGGTTCATAGGGATAATCATCTTATGGTAAGGATGCATATCTAGTGAGTTATATCCTTTCATGTTTCTAAATTTGCATATATCTTGGTTTGGATATATCTCTATATCTACTCATAGCTTGCTCTTTAACTTGTGTATCTTTTGGTATCTCTTGCTATGATCTAGATCCTACTAGTAGTCCTAACTTATGATATCATCTACTAGTAGTTCATATACATGTAGTTCTAACCCTATCAATAAGTGGTATACTTGATCATCTATATGCTATGCTTGTATCTTGTCTCATACATACTCAAGATTGTTCCTTGAATTGCATATCTACTATATTGAGTTGCTTGCATAACATTGTGATGCAGGGCACATAGAGCTACATTATATGTAGAAATTGGAGTATTTTTGGATTTTATGCAGATTTTGCTCCAGTTTCAGTTTTTTCTGCAAGTATAGTGCTTTTTATGCAGAAACACCCTTCTGAGCAAGACTCATTGCTTTGCCATGAGCTCCGATGGTTTTTGGTCAAATTCCATCATCTTGAGGGTCAAAATTGTGATTTATTGTTTTTCTGCAGCACTTCATCTTGCATTTCGGGTTGTTCAAGTATATGCTTTAACTTGCTTTTCTTTCTATGCTTGGACAAGCCCCTATCTGTGCTCTTCTACTCTCCTTATATAACTTTTGTTATCTTCTTTCTCTTAACAAGTGGTGTTTCTTAGTTTCTTCACACCCCCACCTTTTTGAAATGACAAAGGGGGAGAAAGATATGTCTTCTTTTGACAACAGGGAGAAAGCATGTCTTACATGAAGCAAAGAAGCGTGTCCATGTAAAGGGGAGAAGGTAAATGGGAGAAGACATATATGTGTAGAACATATATTATTAGAAGACATAGTTTCTATAAAGGTTATGAAAGCTAACCATGCAGGAGAAATAACATCAATTGAGGGGGAGTATGAGAACTCCATGCGCATCAATTGAGGGGGAGCATATGAGCTCAATCCTATTGAAACCCCTAGGTTTCTCTGAAGGTATGATTTTACGTACAAGCTTTCAATACATTTATGGAATGGTTTGTCATCTTCAAAAAGGGGGAGAATGTTGACTCAAGGTCAATTAGGTCAATCACGTCTAAATTGACTAAACCCTTGTTTTGATGATGACTAACCATTCCACATATTGGTGTCTAATGCTTCTACATTGAGTGATTTCAGATTAGGTTTAGACACACTCCAAATGCCCTAACTTGCGCATATCAAATTGGAGAAAAGACAAGTCAAAACAGCTACAAGTGTGCAATTTGGGATCTCTATGTAAATGACCTTAGAATTGCTTTGTAATCACTTGTAATGATTGTATGACTTGTAATTAAGCTTAGAAAAATTATTGGGACACAAAAATGCATCATTTGTATAGTCAAACGAAAATTCCAAAATACCCATAACAGGGATTTTGTCGGCCGAATTCCAAACTCGGCCGATCCATATATTCTGGAATTTTCTGGGCAATCGGCCGAGTTACCAACTCAGCCGATCCCTGTTCGGTCGAGTTTCTATGGTGGGAAACTCGGCCGATCCACTGATCGGTCCAAGTTGAAAGTCGACCGATCGGCCGAGTTTCTCCAAGGGAACTCGGCCGACAGTCTATCTTTCAGACTTGTCGTTTAGTGGTTCGGCCGAGTTGCCTTTATTGAAACTCGGCCGATCAAGACTATACTGGAATGCAGAAAAAGCAATTCTAGCCGTTGTGGAGTTGCAACAAGTGAAAATAGATCCGTTGCAAGCCACAAAACGGCTAGTTTTCGTTCTTAAGTGTTCCCAAAGGCTAAGAGGCATCCCCAGCTATAAATAGGACCCCTTGGGCTTCATTCCAAGGTTGAGCATTCATTGCAAACTCTTTGTGAGGTTCCTATTCTATAGTTGAGTGCTTCCTACAGCCTCCTCTCTCTCTCTAAGCTTAATCACTTGCTACATCCATTAGAGTGAGTAGGAGATTTGTAAGAGAGCTAGTCTTATTTGTATATCTTGTGAGGCTCTCACTTCCACCACCTCCCCATCTCTCATTTCCTATCTTGAAGATGAAGGTTCTCTCTCTTGTCCAAGAGAGGTGAAGAAGAACAAGGGAAGGAGTCCCTTGGTGAAGTCAAAGGTTGAAGACTTGGAGCTAGAGTGGGTAAGCCCTTGGAGAAGGCAGAAGACTCAAGCTCAAGTGGGTAAGTCCTTGGTGGAAAGCTTCTCCGAGTGAAGGTGAAGTCAAAGGCTGAAGATCCAAGAAGAGTGGGTAATTCCTACAAGGCCGAAGACTTGTGCAAGAGTGGGTAAGTCCTTGGAGAAGGCTGAAGACTCTTGCAAAGTGGGTAAGTCCTTGGTAAGGTTGAAGACTCTTTGTATTGGATAGGTAAGTCCTTTGTTGGTCATGTATTGTATGTCTTATTAATGAATATAAGAGTGCAATTGGTTGAAGTCCTAGAGGTTGACCTCTCTAGGCAAGTGGACTGACACACTTCTAGTTTGAAGTGTGGAACCACTCTAAATAGCTTGTCTAATTGGTGCATGTTCAATCTCTCTTATCCTTGCTATGCATGATTTAGTTGCACTCAAATTGCCTATTTAGCAACCTAATCTTGTCATATATTTTGAAGGTTTAATGAGTTTTGTTTAAGTGCTTTCAGCTCTATTCACCCCCCCTCTAGAGCACCTAAGTCACCCATCTAGGATCCAACAAGTGGTATCAGAGCGGGTCTTCTCCAAGCATACTTCAACAAGTAGGAGAAGATGGGTGACTACCTAGGAGGGAGACTCTCGACCAGCCTTCCAATCTTCAATGGGAGCAACTTCCTCTATTGGAGAAGAAGACTTCAATTCTTCATCCAAGGATCAAGTCTCGAGATGTGGCAAATGGTGAACAGCCCATACATTCTACCAAAGACAAACATTGAAGAATGGGATGAAGCCACCTTGATGAAAGCAACCTTGAATTCTAGAGCCATGCACATCCTATATGCCTCCATGACCCCCACCGAGTTCAACCGGATTTCCTCTTGTGAGACGGCCTATGAGGTATGGAGAAAGCTTTGCATCACTTATGAAGGGACAGATCAAGTGAAGGAAAGCAAAGTCTACATGCTCAAAGGGTTGCTTGAGAACTTCAAGATGGGAAAGGAGGAGAGTATAGCCAACATGTACTCAAGGATCAACACCATTGTAAATGGTCTTGCTATTCTAGGTCATCCTATGTCTAGTGGAGAGATCAACTCAAAGATCCTTAGAACTCTTCCCAAGAGGTGGGAATCCAAGGTGACTTCTATTGAAGAAGCAAGGTCACTTAAAGACATCCCCATTGAAGAGCTCATTGGAAATCTACAAGCACATGAAGCTACACTTGACAAGAGGGAGGAAGTAGAAAGACAAGAGAAGAAAGAGCTAAAGAGAATGAAGAAGGCTGAAATGAAGGCTCAAATTGAAGCTATCATGGAACAAGTCTCTCCATCCTCTCAAGCTAAAGAAGATGCCATGTACTCCAAAGGTCGACTCTACAAAGGAAAATCCTCCTCCATCCGGTGCTTCACATGTGGAAAGAAGGGTCACTACAAGGAAGATTGCCCACAAGGCAAAAAGACCCATCTTCACAAGAAGAAATGGCAATCAAGCTCAAGTGGCTCCTCCAACTCAAGCTCAAGTGAAGATTCAAGTGAAGGATCAAGCTCAAGGTCAAGTGATGAAGGAGAATGCCATTTTGCTCTTATAGCATCAACAAGTGAAGACTCAAGTGAGGTAAATCTAGACTCTTTAGATAAAGAATATTTAATTGCCATTATTCATGATATTTGTGCCTCTTATAAGTCTTCTAAAAAGAAAAAGAAAAAGCTTGCTAAAACTGTTGATAATTTGCATATAGAACTAGATGATCTTGAATATGCTAATTCTTGCTTGCTTATTGATAAAAATGATTGTCTTAGCCAAGTAGACTCTCTTAAACTTGAAAATGCTAGTTTACTTGATAAGATTAAATTTCTAGAAGCTCAACCTCTCATGCCTAGTTCTAGTGAAGAGCATACTTTAATTATTGATTCTCTCATGCATGACATTGATGTTCTTAAATCTGAAAACAAGGACAAAGATTTTGTTTTGCATGAATTAGAAATAGAAAATGCCTCCTTGCTTGCTAAAATCAATGGGCATGAATCTTGTTCTAGTTATACTAATAAAGAGAATGATGTTGCTGCTCTTCATATTGATAGAGATTCCTATTTAACTAAAGCTCTTTGCTTAGAAAATGATCTTTTGCATGCTAGAGATAATATCAATAATTTGTCTTCTACTATTGACTCTCTTATGCATGATAATGATAGTTTGAGATCATCTTTGCAAAGATTCTTAGTTGGTAAGAAGAGTCTTAATGACATCCTACTCAATTCTACTAAACAAATTGGTAGACATGGTTTAGGATATGATAGTAGTCAAGGGAACAACAAAGATAAAGGACCTCCAATATTCCATGGAGAATCCTCTAGTTCCACATGTAATTATTGCAATGAAATTGGTCATTATTCTACTTGTTGTCCTTTTAGGAAAGCACCCAAGAGCAATAGGATTTGGGTTGCTAAACTAACCCCTCTGGACCCAAAAACATGATTGGGGACCATTTCATCTTTCTTCTTGTAGGTACTTGCAAATGGATTGACTTGAGCTATTGAATTGAAAATTGACTTCTCAATCCATATAAAAGAAGAAAGGTGAGATGTGCAGAGGGTGACACCAAGTAGAAAAGCAATGGTAAGCACAAAGGTATTGTTTTATTGCTTATAACATGTTCTAACTTGTTTTTGTCAAGTTAGTATGCACTATACATATGGTTTTTGAGTCAAAAGTGGCATTTTGTGTTTCTCTTCACACTCTTGCTCAAAAACTGTTTCTAATGCTTCTGTAGTGCATTACTAACTTGCTTAGACATGTTTGGATATGGTTTGTATTTTTAGCATGCCTTTAAATATGTTTTTTATAAAATAGGTGTGCTTGTTGACAGCTGCTCTGTCGGCCGAGTTTGCCCTAGTGAAACTCGACCGATAGGCACCATGGGTGTTGCCAACAGATGTCATCGATCGAGTTGCCAATGCACAGAACTCGACCGATTACACTGTGCACAGAATATAAAGTTGGCTTATTGGATGAGAATTTCCCTCTCAACTAGATTTTCTCAACCAATAGCCTTATTCTTTGGCACTCCCTTGGTATCTTTATATATGCATATTGCCATGTTCTAAATTGCCTATCTTGCTTACAACTCTATCTATCTAATTGCTCTAAATTGATATATCTATATCTTGCAATTACTTGCTTTGAGTTGTTTTGCAGGTTTTGATGATGATCTCCTTGGATCTCTTGGTTGTGTCTAAAAATTTCTTCCGTTGTGCTCTAACTTGCTACATCTATATAGGTGTATATCTTGTGTTGATACAACCTTGAGGTTCATAGGGATAATCATCTTATGGTAAGGATGCATATCTAGTGAGTTATATCCTTTCATGTTTCTAAATTTGCATATATCTTGGTTTGGATATATCTCTATATCTACTCATAGCTTGCTCTTTAACTTGTGTATCTTTTGGTATCTCTTGCTATGATCTAGATCCTACTAGTAGTCCTAACTTATGATATCATCTACTAGTAGTTCATATACATGTAGTTCTAACCCTATCAATAAGTGGTATACTTGATCATCTATATGCTATGCTTGTATCTTGTCTCATACATACTCAAGATTGTTCCTTGAATTGCATATCTACTATATTGAGTTGCTTGCATAACATTGTGATGCAGGGCACATAGAGCTACATTATATGTAGAAATTGGAGTATTTTTGGATTTTATGCAGATTTTGCTCCAGTTTCAGTTTTTTCTGCAAGTATAGTGCTTTTTATGCAGAAACACCCTTCTGAGCAAGACTCATTGCTTTGCCATGAGCTCCGATGGTTTTTGGTCAAATTCCATCATCTTGAGGGTCAAAATTGTGATTTATTGTTTTTCTGCAGCACTTCATCTTGCATTTCGGGTTGTTCAAGTATATGCTTTAACTTGCTTTTCTTTCTATGCTTGGACAAGCCCCTATCTGTGCTCTTCTACTCTCCTTATATAACTTTTGTTATCTTCTTTCTCTTAACAAGTGGTGTTTCTTAGTTTCTTCACACCCCCACCTTTTTGAAATGACAAAGGGGGAGAAAGATATGTCTTCTTTTGACAACAGGGAGAAAGCATGTCTTACATGAAGCAAAGAAGCGTGTCCATGTAAAGGGGAGAAGGTAAATGGGAGAAGACATATATGTGTAGAACATATATTATTAGAAGACATAGTTTCTATAAAGGTTATGAAAGCTAACCATGCAGGAGAAATAACATCAATTGAGGGGGAGTATGAGAACTCCATGCGCATCAATTGAGGGGGAGCATATGAGCTCAATCCTATTGAAACCCCTAGGTTTCTCTGAAGGTATGATTTTACGTACAAGCTTTCAATACATTTATGGAATGGTTTGTCATCTTCAAAAAGGGGGAGAATGTTGACTCAAGGTCAATTAGGTCAATCACGTCTAAATTGACTAAACCCTTGTTTTGATGATGACTAACCATTCCACATATTGGTGTCTAATGCTTCTACATTGAGTGATTTCAGATTAGGTTTAGACACACTCCAAATGCCCTAACTTGCGCATATCAAATTGGAGAAAAGACAAGTCAAAACAGCTACAAGTGTGCAATTTGGGATCTCTATGTAAATGACCTTAGAATTGCTTTGTAATCACTTGTAATGATTGTATGACTTGTAATTAAGCTTAGAAAAATTATTGGGACACAAAAATGCATCATTTGTATAGTCAAACGAAAATTCCAAAATACCCATAACAGGGATTTTGTCGGCCGAATTCCAAACTCGGCCGATCCATATATTCTGGAATTTTCTAGGCAATCGGCCGAGTTACCAACTCAGCCGATCCCTGTTCGGTCGAGTTTCTATGGTGGGAAACTCGGCCGATCCACTGATCGGTCCAAGTTGAAAGTCGACCGATCGGCCGAGTTTCTCCAAGGGAACTCGGCCGACAGTCTATCTTTCAGACTTGTCGTTTAGTGGTTCGGCCGAGTTGCCTTTATTGAAACTCGGCCGATCAAGACTGTACTGGAATGCAGAAAAAGCAATTCTAGCCGTTGTGGAGTTGCAACAAGTGAAAATAGATCCGTTGCAAGCCACAAAACGGCTAGTTTTCGTTCTTAAGTGTTCCCAAAGGCTAAGAGGCATCCCCAGCTATAAATAGGACCCCTTGGGCTTCATTCCAAGGTTGAGCATTCATTGCAAACTCTTTGTGAGGTTCCTATTCTATAGTTGAGTGCTTCCTACAGCCTCCTCTCTCTCTCTAAGCTTAATCACTTGCTACATCCATTAGAGTGAGTAGGAGATTTGTAAGAGAGCTAGTCTTATTTGTATATCTTGTGAGGCTCTCACTTCCACCACCTCCCCATCTCTCATTTCCTATCTTGAAGATGAAGGTTCTCTCTCTTGTCTAAGAGAGGTGAAGAAGAACAAGGGAAGGAGTCCCTTGGTGAAGTCAAAGGCTGAAGACTTGGAGCTAGAGTGGGTAAGCCCTTGGAGAAGGCAGAAGACTCAAGCTCAAGTGGGTAAGTCCTTGGTGGAAAGCTTCTCCGAGTGAAGGTGAAGTCAAAGGCTGAAGATCCAAGAAGAGTGGGTAATTCCTACAAGGCCGAAGACTTGTGCAAGAGTGGGTAAGTCCTTGGAGAAGGCCGAAGACTCTTGCAAAGTGGGTAAGTCCTTGGTAAGGTTGAAGACTCTTTGTATTGGATAGGTAAGTCCTTTGTTGGTCATGTATTGTATGTCTTATTAATGAATATAAGAGTGCAATTGGTTGAAGTCCTAGAGGTTGACCTCTCTAGGCAAGTGGACTGACACACTTCTAGTTTGAAGTGTGGAACCACTCTAAATAGCTTGTCTAATTGGTGCATGTTCAATCTCTCTTATCCTTGCTATGCATGATTTAGTTGCACTCAAATTGCCTATTTAGCAACCTAATCTTGTCATATATTTTGAAGGTTTAATGAGTTTTGTTTAAGTGCTTTCAGCTCTATTCACCCCCCCCTCTAGAGCACCTAAGTCACCCATCTAGGATCCAACATGTTTTTGATGGTGTCCAAGCGCGTGCTCAGATCTGCTTGTTGTTGTGGAGCTCGCGGAGAGTCTCTGGCAGAGGCTGAGTCTGCGTGGAGATCTCATCGACTTGCTTTGCCGTTGCTTCTTGCTGACGCTTCGCCCTAAGGACCAGGTCCGGTAGGTTGTTGGTGTGGCTGTTGATGTGCTCAACTTGCTTAGCCACCTCATCCTGTCGTTGCTGGAGGCCTTGGAGGAAGGTGGGCAAGGCTCGGTGTTGTTCGTCGATCTTGGTCACCTGTCGTGATAAATCATGCACACAAGAAAAAATTGAATGTAAGATGTTAGAAGGATCGGTGAGGAGGTTTCGTAAGGGTGGGATGGCTGGGGTCTACGTGGTATGGTGTTAGTGTCTTGCGGAAGAGACAATGATGATGCCCCGAGCTGCGTAGTGACTGTGGATGTAGTCACTAGCGGTGTCGGGGTGGTGGTGGATGTGAAAAGTGGTGGTATTTGAGGTGAAAGCGGTGGTAGTGATAGTGATGGGGTGGAAACTGTGGAGGTGAAGGGGAAAGTGGTAAAGTTGGGCATAGGGATGGAGAAGGGAAAGCCCAAAGTAAAAATGGGTGAAGAGGAAGATGTGAAAGGTAGTGTGGATGTGGGGAAGAGAGGAGTGGTAGATGTTGGAATGGTGGAAGGTGGAGTGGTGGCAGCGGATAGCTGCTCATGTAGACTCTGAATGAAACAGTCGATTGAGGAGGAGGTTAAGATTTCTTCATGGAGCTTCTCGGCCTCTAGATTTGGCCTACATGTTGGTGTCCCCGACAGCTGTTGGGCCTGCAACTGCCTTCTAGAAGGTTGTTTGACAGGTATTTTTGTTGGTCGAGCTGTCGGGACTGTGATGCTCAGCTCTATCTGTCCCGCTATTGCTTTCTTTTCGGTTCTTTTAACCGAAGCTAGAAGGTGTGAAAGCTCCTCGTCCGAGAAGAGGAGCTGTTTGATGTCATAATTTGCTAGCTCCAGAAGCGGGATAAGCGTTCTGGAAGACTTAACCGTCGGGCAGAAGACGTAATGTAATTTCCCATCCTTTTCCTTGATAATGAAGGAGTTCTTCAGAGTTTTCTCATTGGTAAGGATGTCACCCTTTAGTTGCGTGCAGCGGGGTAGGGGTATGTCCATCTTAAGGTATTTGATAATAGATGTGACATGCCCTCCCATGCAGATCTCTTTCCCCAGGCTGGAGGTTGATAGTTTCTGGATCAGTTGTCATCCGATATTGATCGACCTTTCGTTGAGAATAGACTAGAGAACGAAAAGATCTGAAATTATAACATTTCCCCCTTCTGTCTTGGGGAAGAGTGCTCCAGCGAGAAGTTTGTGCAAGGTGCGCACAAAGCCAGAGTGTATATTTGACGCTTTGCACGTCTTCACGTCATAGGTGGGGATCCCGGTTAAAGATTTCCAGAATTTGTGTCTGTTGAACTCTGGATGTTTGGTCCCCACCTTCATGGCTTTCCGCAGGTGGTCCTCGTTGTCGATGAAGATTGTGTTCAGCATATTTTTCATCAGGATAACCTTGCTGCCGAAAATTTGGGTGACAAGCCTTAGTCACCTCCGTCCCGTGACCTTTCCATGATGTCGACGGGCTCCTTGGTCAGAAAAGTGAAAAACTATGTAGTGGGTTCAGAGTAGGATACTTATGGTACTAGACACAACCTGGCGAGGTTGGCTTTGTCTAGGACGTCGAAGATGCGGTCGTATATCCCCATCCTCCGCAGCATGTTGGAGCACACATACTTGGTGGGTTTTAACATTTTGTCAGCGGGGAGGTTGGTTTGGATGAAGAGGTTTTCTAGTGGTGGTGTTGTGGTGGTGATGGGAGTGAAGGTGGGGGTGGTAACATGGATGGTGGTGGTGATGGGACTGAAGGTGGGGGTGGTGGTGGTAGTGGTGGTAGTAGTAGGGATGATGGTGGTAGGTTTTGCGAAGGGTTGATCCATGGCAGAGGCAGGTCGAACTTGTTTCCGTGCCTGTTTCTTGGAGGGCTGCCCAGATGCAGTCTCCAGGACCTTGTGTTTCCCCTTTTGTTCATTAGTAGGGGATTCCTACTCGGAGTTAGGGTTGTACTCCGAGCCTTCATCATCAGAAGAAGAGATCTCAACTTCTTCTTCAGGTGCCTCAGCTAGGCACTTCTCGAGGCGATCAAGGTCGCACAGGACGTCTATAATTTTGACGTTTGGTGGTGTCTTCCCGGTCTCGTTGAAGATAGCTCTTAACTCCTGGAGCTCAGCTTGTTTTTCCAGCAGTTGCTCTGTTGTCCAGATTGCCTTGTCTTCGAATCCGGTGACCTTCTTTGCTGGTGATGCCATTGCTGTAGAATGAGAAATCAAGAGTTAGAATAATATGTTTGGAAAAATTTGCATTTATTTGTATTTATGTGTTTTTGTATTTTTGTGAAAATTAAATGAATGTGGAAGGCCAAACGATTTGAAGGTCGTTTGGTTCCAAACGGTTTCAAGACCGTTTGGTCCCAAATGGTTTCAAGACCGTTTGGAAGGCAGAACGTCAGAGGTTCAGCTGGTGAAGGCGAAGCGGCGGGAACGCTAGTGATGATGTGTCGGCGACGATGACGAAAACGGCGGTGAAACTGGTGATAAAATGTGACGGCGGCGGTGAACAGAGCCGTCGGTGATGAAAACGGCGGTGAATACAATGGTGAAGATGGCGATTAAGACTGCGACGGCGGACAGGGTCATCGGCGAAGACAAAGGTGGTGTCGGCGATGGTGGACAGAGCCGATGGTGGCGCCGGTCGGCGATGATGGTGGAAGAGAAGAAAGTCGGACTACCTTTCAGTAGGTGGTAACGGCGGAGGTGAAGCGAAGGTCGGTGGACGGAGGTGCGGTTGCTGTGCAAAAGCACGGGAACCACGTCGCCGGAGGAGAATCGTGCAGGAACAGGGGAGAGTAAGAGCAATGGAATAGTCCTTGCACAAAAGCACGAGAGTTCGAGAGTTCGAAGAGAGAAAGACGAAGGGGTAGGGTTTATATTTATAGGGAAGGGTTAGCGACCCTTTGCATTCCAAACGGTTTCGAGACCGTTTGGCTCCAAACGGTTTCAAGACCGTTTAAAGTCCAAATGGTTTCAAGACCGTTTGGAGTCCAGACGGTTTCAAGACCGTTTGGGTCCAAACGGTTTCAATACAGTTTGGAGTCCAGACGGTTTCAAGACCGTTTGGCTCCAAACGGTTTGAAGACCGTTTGGAGTTCAAACGGTTTCAAGACCGTTTGGAAGGGTAAAGGCAGAAAAGATTTTATATTTTTATGTTTGCATTTGATTTATATATTTTTATGTTGTTTGTTTTTTTATTATTTTTTTTGATAGCTTTGGTTATGTAAATTTTTTTGTATTTTCATAAGATAAAACTAGGGAAAATGAAAGAGCAGAACATAAAGGAAAAAGTTGAGATCTTGGGTTGCCTCCCAAGTAGCGCCTTGGTTTTACGTCGTTGGCTCGACGAAGCTATAACATTGTCATGCTATAGGCATAGTATTCGGTTGTTCATGTTTGTTCTGCCCATGCTTAGGGTTTGACTCGGGCTGCCCAGCAAAAGTGCCTGCCGGAGGCTTCAACTGTGCAGCAATCTGGGCAAGATAGCTTTAATAGCTTTCTGCTGGGCCTGTTGGTTAGCAAGCATAGTTTGCTGTGATTGTAACATCTGTCTTATCAAAGATATCTCATCTTCTGGCTGTGCAGGAGCATTTTTCAGAAGACTTTGTTGTTGGGTTTGTTGAGGTTGCTGAGTATGCAGCTGCGGATGAAGCGGGGGATGAGTGTACTAATAGTAGGCTGATTGGTTCCTAGGGTAGTTAGACCTAGGGAAGTTGTTCCTGGAGTTCCCTTGATTTTGGTTGAAATTGTTTGAGAACCCAGGTGGTAGCCTACTATCAGATACCCCTTGTGTCTGATGATGTGATTCGCAGTTCCAGAAGGATCCCCATATTGGAATCCAGGATGATTCCTCGGTTGATTGGGATTGTAGTAGACTTGTCCAGGAATAGTGTGGATGGAGTTGACTTGTTCTGGAATCTGATCTTCAGCTTGATTAGTAATGGGTTCATATGGTTGTGGTGGTGGATGCAGATCCATCATCACATTATACAACATTCTGCAGGAGAGAGTCAGATGGTCCGAAGCATGACAAGCCTCACAGGATCCTGTAACGACTTTGACTTGATGAAACAGCAGAGTTTTCTTCTTGTCAATCTCTCCTAGAGATGTCTCGAGGGCTTGTTGTTTATGAACAATTGTTTTCAAGGCCTCAACTATTGCCTTCATTTCTGTGGATTCTTCAGCTTTGAAAACCTTAAGGACACCTTTACCAGCTGACCGTCCCCAGTTGGACTGGTTTTCAGCTCCTAATGTAACAATCTTCCATGCGTCCTCATAGTTCTTCCTCATGAAGTTTCCTCCAGATGAGGAATCTAGGAACTGTTTGATATCATTTCTTACTCCCCGGTAGAAAGTTTCTATCAGTTGATTCTGGGAGATTCCATGATGGGTGCATTTGCGCAGAAGTTCTTTAAATCTTTCCCATGCCTCAGCAAGGGTTTCTCCAGGTAACTGAGAGAAGTGATTGATTTGCCCTCTGATTTCATAGGTCAGTGAGGGTGGGAACAACTTCTCTAAGAACTTTTCCTCTAGAGGGGCCCAAGTGGTTATTATGGGCTCTCTATCCAGTGAGTTGTACCAACTCAGGGCCCTCCCAGATAAGGTGAAATGGAACAAATGGAGCATTATCGCATCAAAAGCGATACCAGCTTGCGGGACTAGGCGGCATAATGCCTTAAACCTTTTCAAATGGTCCATGCAATCATCTCCTGAACCTCCGGAGAAGGAGATGCCTTGCATAATCTGGATCCACTGGGTCCGAATCTCAAAGTTTGGGATATTGATAATCGGAGGACGGACCGGGTGGTTATCCTTGTAGTTCTTCGGGACAGCATAGTCCCTCAGTTGCTTGTTCCGTAACTCAAGCTGAGCAGCTTCGGTTGCTGCCTCAGTCTCCGCTCTTATGCGGGCTTTCTCTTCTGCACGTATCACCACTTGGATTTGGGCACAGCTGTCTGCGATGAGTTGTGCCCGTTGTGCGGCGATAGCAGCATTTACCATCTCCATCACCAAAGCAGCCTGGTGCTGTTCGTCAGCCATTTGTCTAGCGCGTTGGCAATTGAGACGGATTCGGCGGTGGAAACTTCTCTCTACCTCGGAGTCAAACTTCGGATCAGGGGAGAATCTGCGATTATGCAATGATCGCATGCACGTGTTCTACCTGAGTAGAGAAAAGAAAACTCCTTTAGATAATAACAAAGATATAATAGTTTCAAGAGGATATAGAGTTATGATTAAAAAGAAAGTGTAAAATCCTAACCAACTAGGAAGGTACTAAGTAAAATTACAACGTTCCATTGTCCCCGGCAACGGCACCATTTTTTGATGGAGTTGGGACTTACATCAAAAGATTGCTCTTCCAATGGGAGTCCCAAATATGCACCAAAAACCCTAGAGAGTTTATGTCTTCCCTAGGTTTACCTATAACTAGTGCTTAGATAAATGTGCCAACCCCATAAGAGTATGGAAGCCTTATAGTAGTATAGATTTAGGATCGAACCCAAAAGACAACGGTCTTGTTGCAAGCAACAAGATGAAAAACGTATGGAATTTCACTTAATCACTTACTAGTAGGCACTTATATCGAAAGTTGGATTTTGATGATTTTAAACTAAGAACATGAAAAGTAAAGAAAGCAAGTAAATCTAATGAGTTAAACTATGATAAAGATCACTAGGGTGTGATCGGTTTTTCACCGCCACTACACATCGATCAACACATGCAAAGCAAAACTTAACCTGCAAAAAGAGTTCAGTCAGTTAGTATCCTTGTAGACTTAGCCTCCTTTCGGATAATCTAACTATGAGAAGTGCGGGAATGTTGCAACGCCAGCCATTCCCGATCAAATGGTCACATTACTTTACATCATTCCCCTCACAAACTGTGTTCCTCGACTTACCAAGGTTGCACTTCCATACGTCAACTGATTCCATTTCATAGTATGAAAGTGCAACAGATGATAGTGAGTTTACTCCACTTCTTGAGATACACTTCTGGATACCGAAACAGATGCATGGTGGATACATGCACCAAGAACCAACATACAAACGAGTTTCAAATCTAATAGTACAAACGTAGACAATTGATACTAAAAGATAAAAGATAACACAAGTTGGAGATCAAGCAACATGCATTCATTAATCGTTTGATGTCGAACTGACAAAAATAAGAACTCTATATTACAACCTAAGGATTACATTTACATGATATGAAAGCATGGGTAGCGGGGCTACTCCCCGCACCCTAGTGAAGGAAAACTACTCGCTCATAACTAAGACAAAGAAGGAGGCGAGAAGAGAGAGAGAGCATCATCCCCATAAAGGATGGAGGAAGGTCAACCCCTTGGAGAGAGAGAGCAACGATCCACCAGTCTTCGTAGGTTGCACGATGATGGGATCTCCCCTTCCCACCTTCTTTGGCGAAGAAGGAGAAAGCAACTTCAGGATGGAGTATGGGTCTCAGACCGGCAGCCCCAGGATGGAGGATGGAAGTGGCAGGAGCTCTGGAATGATTGAGGCAGCCTTTGGACGTCTGAAACCTTTTTTTTTTGGAGGACCCTTGGGGTCTTATTTATAGGCCTTAAGTGAAGTCCAAACGGTTTGGAGACCGTTTGGACCTTAAGACCGTTTGGGACCTCCAGACCATTTGTCTTCATGCGGTCTTGAGACCGTTTAAACTCCATGCGGTCTCGGGACCAGTTGGCTTCATGTGGTCTTGAGACCCGTTTGAACTCCATGCGGTCTCGGGACCGGTTGGCTTCATGCGGTCTTGAGACCATTTGAACTCCATGCGGTCTCGAGACCGGTTGGCTTCATGCGGTCTTGAGACCGTTTGAACTCCATGCGGTCTCGGGACCGGTTGGCTTCATGCGGTCTTGGGACCGTTTGACACCATGCGGTCTTGAGACCGATTGGCTTCATGCGGTCTTGGGACCGTTTGACTCCATGCGGTCTCGAGACCGGTTGGCTTCATGCGGTCTTGGGACCGTGTGACTCCATGCGGTCTCGGGACCAGTTGGCTTCATACGGTCTTGGGACCGTTTGACTCCTTGCGGTCTCGAGACCGATTGGCTTCATGCGGTCTTGGGACCGTTTGAATCCATGCGGTTTTGAGGCTGAGTTATTCTTTTATGACTTTTTTGATGTTTTTTCTACATATATAAAAGGAAAAAGTTAGTCTGATGGTGTATTTACAAAAAAGGGTAAATTTGGGATTATGTATAGCTTTAACTTAAAAAGAGTATGGAAAACTAAAGAAAAAGACTAAGATAATCGACTAAAATAGGAGGTTATCACACATCTACATCTCCCCGCTTCACTCTCACCACCATATGCCCCAACTACACTAAAGGCAAAGAAAAAGATAAGAAAAAGCAAAAAGAACATAAAAGATGCTCCTGTGTAAGAGCATCTAAATAAAGAAAAGATGAGTGCTCTATGTAATAGCACTCCAATCTCTTACTACAACCATTTCTTCTATTTTCATACCCATTGAGCTAGGAAACATCACACCTAGCTCACTTCACCCCTTTTCCACAATCAAGTGGGTCACTTTGTGTGGTTTGAAGCACAAGATTGAATGCATGAAAGTGAAATAGAACTCCTAGTCATCCTTGATTAAGGTCATAATGAAACGGTCTACCCAGAGCTACATGAAAACCATATGGACAATTTGTGTGTTCTATGCCCTATATTTGAAGTTTGTATGCTGATTTTTCTCTTCATGATTACTTTGATAAAGTGGAGAGGAGAGAGGTGGAATACATGCACTTAGTCACTTTTAAGCCCATTTAGTCAATAATCATCTTTTACAATGCATTTATCATTCTTCTTTGTTGAAAGAAATTGAAGAGAGATTAAGTTGAAGTATACTTAAGGACATGTATGTTTTAAGTTTGGGGTGGTCATGCAACCCTATTCCAGGGCTCCATCTTGTGTTTTTTGTATCTTAATCACATCTAAACATCATTAGAATGCAAGTTATTACCCCAATATGTGATTTCATATCAAATACACTTACAATTACTTTTTGTGTTTTTTTAGGGGTTTCATACATGCATTTGATGTAAAGGAGAGAGAAGGAGAGGATCCTTGGGTTTCTACACCTTAAAATTGGACCCAGATCTTCCCCAAGCATCCCTTAAACAGGAACAATTGTTCCAAGTCAAAAAACAAAATTTTGGAGGAGCTAAGAGTAAAATTGAGCAGCTAGATACTCACCATGGGTTGTGGTATTCCGCCACAGAAGTGGTAAGATGGTCTGAATCCATAGTGAGATCATGTTTTCGAACATCAACTACTACTGTCATTACCGCCAAAATGACTATGGTACACTGAGTCCCCCGTGGCCATGGCCAAAATTTTTTATCACCCCCATGGAACAACGCCATGATCTAACTGTCGTGACCTAAATTTTCCATCACCCCATGGGACAACACCATGACCATGCCGAAGATGCAAAACATCCATGCACTTTGCACAATATATAAATGATCAACCATGGTCGTGGCTGCCACAAGGACTGTGGCAACTGAAGCTCACTACGATTGTTGCAACTGCCATGATTGTGGCATGCAGAGGACATAACAGGTAACAATGAAGAATGAGTGAGGCACCACCTCCAACACGACCATGCTCCACAGCACCGGCGTGGTGCCATCCACCCAGCACGACCGTAGCACTTGCTACGGTCATGGCCATCCCATCTCCTTAACCTTCACTCTAGAACATACATCCACCTCATCCGTATTATTCCCCACGACCGTGCCAACCCACACACACCACAACCATGGCACCCACGACGAATGTGGTGACTACAAACCCTATTCAACTTTTCCACTGCATTCCCAACTTTACCCCTACTTAACCTTTTGCTTACACATACATAGGTGGTGGTTGGAGCACAGGGTGCTACCTCGAGCATTCATTTCCACCCTCCTTAGCATTTAAGATCTCCCACCTACCTTCATACACCCCATACTCCATTTCCACCTCCACTACCCCAAAACCCTAGTTTTGTAGCATTTTCACCATAATCCCCCATACTTCCATGCCATCCATCTGCCTTGGAGAAAGGAGCACGAGATACAACAAATAGGAGGTGAAGGTGGAGAAGCGTTCGTGAGAATCCATGGCCTTCTTCCTCTTTCTTCTTTCCTTTTTGCTCTTTTGTTTGATTATGAGTAGCTAAGACCCCTTAGTGGGCTCTTTGGGGAATTAAATGTCACTTTGATACCATGTTTGGGAAATGTAACTTGTAATGAATATAATTTCATTCTATGATGATTGTATCTTGCTTCTATCTTGTTTCCCATTATTCTACTTGTAATTTATGCTTTTAAACATGGACTACTTGTTGTGTGATGCCTGAGAACACCTAGATTCTAGGGGAAAATGAATTGCATGTGGCTATTTTAGGAATTACTCGTAGGTCCAACTAGTGGATCCCTATCTAGCACCATATCTTTGTACATAAACGTGTCTTCTCCTACAACTAGTTTGATATCTAAGTAGCCAGTGTAAGAGTGATTAGTACAATTGTCTAGATTTTTCTGAAGACTAGATGGTGAGTAACATAAGGTGAAACACCCTCATCTCTAATATCCCTTCCTATCCTTAGCTCTCAATTTCCCTAATAACCCATACCCTAGAAAACCTAGGTTGGTTAAATCTAATAGAAATCTGACCTAGACCTTGGTCAAATTGAGCCTAGTAAGGCTAGATAGGGGGTGAAAGGGTGTAGTCCCCCTCCCACACTCTATTCTATCCATGGCCAACCAATAGTCTAGGGCACTTTCATTGCACTTAACCTATTGTTTGGTTTAGCAATCTAGAATGAAAATATTTTTTCCCTCTCTTCCTCTCTTCTCTTGCTTCTCTCTAGGCGGGCGATCCATGGTGGGTGGGGGAGGCCGCCCCCTCCTGCTTCTACCAGAGTTAATGCTAGTGAAGGGTGGTTCTCACCATCTACGGATGTCACTGTTGCAGGGGACTGGGTTCGGTCCATCGCTGGTCCTCCACCTTCTCTTAGGGGTGCTGTGGCTGGTGACCCAAAGACCCCATTCCGGCGTGAAGGTGACCAGAGAACCTGGATGAAGTTCACGGAACCGATCATGAGTGAGATGCAAGACTACCATTGCTTCTCGGTGATAGTCCAGATTCTCGGTAAGCGACATCATCCTAACCAGCTGAGGGGGTGGATGATCATGAGTTGGAGACCGAAAGGTAAGATTGAGTTGTTCACGATGGAAGAGGGCCTCTTCTTGGTTCAGTTTGCATCTGAAGCGGATCTCAGAGGCGCTACTCTCTGTGGACCGTGGTTTTTTGACGACCAGCTTGTCCTGGTGAGGAGGTGGTCACCGGAGGCTGACACCAGACGTGCGGCGTTCACGACTGCCCCTGTGTGGGTTTCTTTACCGAACGTCGGCAAGCATTGGACACCCAGGGCCATTGCTGTTATCGCCCACGCGATTGGTACCCCCAGGGCGATTGACAGGAAGAGCGATGGGTCTACCACATGCTGTGCCTGTGTTTGCATTGATATCTCTGCTGAAACTGAACCTCCTCCTGAAGTCATGCTTGAATTACCTAATGGGGAGGAGTGGGAGGTTAAGGTGAGGTATGAGGCAATGCCGGATAGATGTGTTGACTGCAAAGTGTTTGGACATGAGGTTGGCCATTGCCCGGGAGCTCGTAAAGAGGGGTGACTCGATCCGCCTATTGTTCCTAAACTACCGAGGGGTCGACAGAGGAAGAGCAAGTCTAAACCGCCTACTAGGCGTAAAGATAAGGAGGCTACTGCTGGGACCTTCGAGATGGCGCAATCGTCCGGGTCCAAGGATACTCCTGAAGTTAATGGTACAAACATTAATGTTGGGGCAGAATCTGCCACTGCTGAGGTTATCCCGGTGGTGGTAATTGATCAACTAGAGGAAGGTGAGGTGTTGGAAAAATTTCCTGACTCAAAAAGCATGGGAAAGGTGGTTGACAACCCCTTTTCCATTTTGGAACAAATGGAGGATGAGGATGTGGGTGAAGCGCCCAACATGAGTAGGAGTCCGGTGGAGACCAGAAGATCCAAGAGGAAGAAGAAGAAGAAGAATGGCCGCTTCGGCGATGGGGGTGGCACCAAAGAGGTCTAATGTCTATCCTCGCATGGAATGTGCAAGGAGCCTCTCTGGCTGGGAGCCAGAAGGAAGTGAGGCAAGTGATCATTGAAGAGAAAGTTAGCCTTGTGTTCTGCCTGGAAACACGCATCAAACGTGAGGTTGTAGGAAGGGTGGATACTTTATTCCCTAGGGGATGGAGGGCTGTATCTAACCTGGAATATGTTGACGGTGGAAGAATAGTGATAGGTTGGGATACTCGAGCTTGGGATGTAGATCCTATAAGCTTCTTTGACCAAGTGTGCATTGTGAGTTTCTGCAATAAAGGTGGTATGTCCTTCATTACTTCTGCCATCTATGGCGAGAACCTGGAAAGGGCAGGGAGAGAATGTGGAAGACCTTAAAGGAGACTGCCCAAGAGCAGGTCCCCTGGTTAGTTATTGGAGATTTTAACAATATTAGAAAAGCAAAGGAGAAGTTTGGAGGTCTGAGAGTTCCCGAACGTGTGATGGCTGCATTCCACGATACAGTGGATGCTACTGCCCTCATTGAGTTGGCTCTTAAAGGAGGGAGAACCACCTGGTCTAACAAACAACAGGGTGATAGGAGAATTGCTAGTACCATGGACAGAGGATTAGTTAATGAAGCTTGGCTTGATGTGTGGCCATATGCTGCTATTAAACTAGGCTCCAGTCCTACCAGTGACCACTCCTGGTTGAAGCTTGATCTTGCTAATGTCCAGAAAATGCCAAGGCCGTTCAGGTTTAACAATTGGTGGTGTGAATGGGAGGGGTTTAAAGAGCTGGTCACTGATGCGTGGGGGACACCGGTGGAGGGCAATCTGCTTTTCATCGTGCTGAGGAAACTGCAGGTGACCAAATTGAAGCTCAAGCAATGGAGCAGGGAGAAGGTCAATCTTAGAAACCTTCTTAGTGATGCCATAGCTAAATATGAAGCCGCTGCTCTTGTTGTTAGATCAGAGCCGTGGAACCTTGAAGCTGCTGAGGCTGAAAAGGAGGCCGAGGAAAGGTTGAAGAAGCTGATGAAAGCGGAGGAAGTTTTTGTGTGGCAGAGGAGTAGATTAAAATGGCTGAAGGATGGTGATCAGAACACCAGATGCTATCACGCTACGATTAAAAAGAAAGAGATGCTAGAGACTATACATGAACTCATTAACGAAGAGGGGGAGATGATTGAGGGCAGAACTGCTATTGCTATTAATGTTGTCAACCACTACCAACAGCTATACAACAGACCCACGATAGTGCCTCATCTTGATGATATTTCTATCCCTGGAAGGCATGTTACTGGGGAGATGAACAGACAGCTATGTAAGCTTGCCTCTGAAGAAGAAATTAAAGCTGTGGTCTTTTCCATTAAACCATCTAAGGCCCCCGGGCCAGATGGTTTTAATGGAAGGTTTTTCCAAGCGATGTGGACTACTATTAAAAATGACATTATTAATGTTGTTAGATGGTTTTTGAATGGTGGTAGGATGGTCAGAGCCGTTAACCATGCCTTCATCAAGCTGGTCCCTAAGAAGAAGGATGCTACTAACATGAATGATTATAGGCCTATAGCCTGCTGTGGTGTGTTATATAAAATCATATCTAAACTACTTGTAGGGAGACTGAAGGAGATTCTGCCTGCCATTATCTCCAAAGAACAAAGTGCCTTCATCAAAGGGAGGCGTATAGCTGATAACACTAACCTCGCTGCTGAATTCCTGGTGAACTTCAATATCAGTAGATCTAATGCTAAAGCCTGCTTGAAAGTGGATCTTACTAAAGCATATGACCATGTGCACTGGGGCTACCTTTGGAGAACCATGTCGAGTATGGGTTTTGATGAGAGATGGGTTAATACTGTGAAAGAGTGTTTGCAAACGACTTCCTTCTCGGTGTTGATTAATGGCACGCCTGAAGGGCTATTCCAAGCCAACAATGGGCTTAGACAAGGGGACCCAATCTCCCCCCTCTTGGTCACCATTGTTTTGGAAGGGCTAACTCACATGCTTAAAGTTACTGAACTTGAGGGTAAAATCAGAACGTACAAGGTTGCTGGAGTAAAAGTCAAGTCTCACCTCATTTTTGCGGATGATGTGATGCTATTTTCCACAGGAAATGCTAAGAGATTGACGGAGGTTAAAAAAGTCTTGACACAGTTTGGTAAGATGACCGGGCTCTACATCAGCCAAATCAAGTCGGAGATCTACTGCTCTAAATCGTGTGATAGCAGGAGAGGATGCTTGAGGGTGGCTTGTGGTATGAGTGTCGGTTCCCTACCTACCAAATACTTAGGTGCTCCGATTGTTCAGGGTAAAGGAGTTGCTAAAGACTTCTACTTATGCTTGGATAGTGTCAGAGGTAAGATTGATCACTGGAGCGGTATTAAGATCTCTATGGCAGGCATGTTGGTGCTGGTGCGGACGGTCATCCGGAGCATGATCTATTTTTGGGGTAATGTTTGTGAGGTTCCTGGCCCTGTCGCTGCTGGGATACAGAATATGACAGCTAGTTTTATTTGGAGTGGAAAACACCATAATGTGGCGTGGGATGTGATATCCAGACCGTTTGAAAAAGGGGGCCTTAATGTGAAACAACCTGCTGATATTCTGGATGCATGTCGTTACAAAAGAATGGATAGATTCTTGGGGAACAAGGATAACATTTGGTCTGAGTGGATGACTATGAGGTATGGGCAGATTTTTCATAATATGCCGCATCAATCAAGGTCTTGGAGGAAGATGTGCAGCTGCTGGGAGGTGGCTCAACCTTTGTATCGTGTTGATGACAATGGTATGTTTGTGCTGCTTAACCAACATAACATACCATGGATCAACAGGACGGATAATATCTTACAGTTGAACTGGTTCAAAACTCTATGGGGCCCCTTCCATGTGCCCAAGTGGAGTACCACCACGTACAAAGCTATTCTTAATAGGCTCACCACCAAGGACCATTTGCGCATATGGGGTATTGAGCTTGATACCATCTGCTGCCTATGCAACATGGATGAGGAAAGCCATGACCACATATTTGGCCACTGTAGTTATTCCAGATATGTTTGGGTGGATGTTTGTCTCAAGAACGGGTGGACGAATGTGGCTAGTTCATCCTTACAGGAGATTATTGTATGGAATGATTCTCGTAGCTATAAATTATGTAGGGGCTTTGGGGGATTATGTATTACCCTCTTTTGTTTTTGGTATGGAGGGAAAGGAACAGGCGAATCCATGGGGGGATTAGAACCTCGGAAACACAATTGATACAAAGTTTTTGTAGAGAAATTAGAGATGTTTTCAAAGCCAAAAAAGGCTTGGATAAGGGTTTGTCTGTACCATCAAAAACTTTCTGGGGGCTTTTGTAGTGTTACCCCCAAGGAAGTTATAGACTTTATGTAATGGTTCACAGGGTATAGTTCTATCTATATCCTTTTTTGGCAATAGTATTTACCCATTCCCAAAAAATAATAGAATGAAAATATAGGATTTACATGTTATATCAACCCTCAACTTGGATTCTTATGTCATTCCCCCAAACAACCCACTCTTCCCATAACATGCTAAAAAACCATCTTGCTTCCTTGATAGTTAATGCTTGCTTAGTAACTTAGTTTAATTACTCCTTAGATTAGTTGCTTAGTTCTTTATGGTTAGTCCTTGCTTGAGTAGTTAGTGCTCACTTGAGCTTGATAGTGTTTCTCTTCCTAGTTAGTGATAACCTAGGTCATCAATTGATCTAGTGCTTAAATTGCCGCATTAGTGTAACTTGGCTGTAGTCTCTCGCTCTTGCTTAGTTAGTTGCCTTTTTTTGTTAACTAGAATTGACTTGTTTAGAATAACATAGGGTCTGATAATCTAGTTTCCTTTCCTACTTTCAATTGATTGCATCATTAGTGTAATAAACCAAATCAACCAACAAACCCTAAAAACCCTACACTTCGTACTAGGAACATAATCCATACTAACCTAGCTCTAGTGCCCCCTCTCTGCCTATGGAAGACCCCCGCCTAGCCATTTTCATGTACTATAACACGACCCTATGTGCTTGCAGATAAAGTGCAAATAGTCTAAGTGAGTGTGTTAGACTGAGTCCCAATATAAATTCAAAAGATCCCTCGTGTGTGAAAACACATCAATATTGAACCTATTGTGGACTGTATGACAGAATTACCTTGTTTATGTCTAGTATTCGGACTGTATGCCCTAATGATCACATGAGATTACATTATGAATCATATCTTACTACCTGAAGTTGATCTTCCTAATTTATATCCTTTATGAAGGTATGATTAATTTCATAATCAACAAATATAATTATACTAATGAGGAGGATATTTATCATAAAAGAAATTATCAAATTAACCATGGAATAACTTAGGGGTTTATTTGTGTTGTAATAAAGGATGGAAGTCTTCTATTATAAATAAATTTAATAAGGTGATTGTCTATCTCACAGGATTACTATGTTCTATATGCCTCCTTATTTAAGGGTTGACTAAATGAGTTATAAAATATGGCATTAAAAGTATATTTTGGATTATGTGTTAAATGTATATACATTAGACTTGGTGCCTTGAGGTTGATCCCTCAAGCGCAATGACGTGTTTCATCATTGAGATGATGGATGAACCCAATCGTTAAAGACCATCCATGTTTGAATATGATTAAAGCATAAGACGGGGGAATAAAATGGTGTTATTGTTAAAAGTGGATGAGTTATGTGATCTTATGAGTTTGATGACTATACCTCCAAATAAAGATGTATAATTTATTATAACCAGGTATTAGTTAAGGTATGAGATGATGTTTAGGATCAAGCTTAAAGTTCTTATAATGAGATAGTTACCCATGATAACTCTTGCACTAGAATGGTGATGATGATTAATCTCATTACATAATTATGCTTATTTTAAATAGTAAATACATGTATTTTTAGGTATAGGATAATGGCCCATGTTTATTAATTTTAATTAAATATTGGAAATGAATATGATGTGTTGTTTAAGGATAATGCATTATGACCTGATATTATGGACTCCTTGTGGCTAAGAATGATGACTTGGGCTTGGGTATGGCCAAGGATCATACATGAATCCTTATAGGGTAATTTGAGGTATTTTTTGGATATCTTATATATCTTTGGAAGTTGATACGCTTGATTTCATTTCTAAGAAACTTATGTGCAATATGTGTGACTTGATTTATGTAGTCTCAAATGATTGAAGTAAACTAATTAATCAAGTATAACCATAATAATGTAGTGTCATGAGCGTGTAGACCTCTTTTCCTGGTTCGGTGGGGGAAGCAGTGAAATGGGTATCCTTATAGAAACTTGAGAGTTGTAAGACAGTGCTCGGAGTTGTATACTGTTGAGTATACATGGGTGCATGGACTGTACATCTCTTTCATCCCAATTCCAAGGTTGTATGAGTATGATTGGGGTTGTAGCTCTGGTAATATTGATTTGTGATATGCAATATGTGACAAATGATATATGAATAGTAATATATGACATATTATTGATAAGGGTTTCATACCCTGATGACAGGTGCCTTGTCCTGTGTACCCCGAATAGACGTAGTTTGTTGTTGACTTGCCTTTGACCTCCCCACTAGTAGTGTGGTCTTTGTGTCACTACTATGTTTAGCCTTATTTTGACCGAGGCGTGGGAGATGTTTAGGAGTTTGAAAATCCTAAGATCTTATATGGGGAAGATTGTGATTTTGTAGTGTTCAACTAGTAGTTTGAGTGGTACACCTCAAACTACCCAAGACAATAATAAAATGCTTAACTTAGTTGTGTATATTTTTTAGGTTTAATTGACAAATCACATGGATGCAAAATTGCATTCCATTACTTATTGAAACTATATATGTTTCCTACATTGTACTGGTAAGTGTATGGCTTGATATTACATTTTGTAGTTACTTTTATACATCCATGTGATGAAATTTCATATTCTCTCAGTTTGCATATCCACTCACGAGAATCAATACTTGATGCATATATATGGTGTAATGATATTTAACTATCGATTGAGCTGCCTCTAAATAGATTGATTACGATATTCATGTAAGCAGTAAGATGTTAGCTTTGTTATATCATATAGTGGGCTCATCCGTTCTTTTGCACATCTTTCTAGGTATTATGAAGAAGTGGAAAGGAAGTGTCGATCAAGTTGTAACAAGAAAGAATCTAGTCAACTCTATAGTGTCATGTATTTTCACTTCTGTGGGTGATGGGTGTGTAGTTGGTGAATACATGATAGTTTGCTTTACCCAGTGTTTTCTTATGAATAAGAGTTGTAAGTAGATCTAGTCCTTTCTATGATGTTGTAGCTACTCAAATATATTTGATGTTGTAATCTTCGTTTGACAAATTTAATAAAGAGATTTCCGTTTGTGCTCTTATCATTTCCTATTTTGGAATGACTCTAATGTGATGAAATACATATACATAAGATGTCATGTGAAGTTGTATGATGATTTTTATAATCATATATTTAAGTGGATCACCATGTTTGGAATTTTTCAACTTGGATTTTGATGGAAATATATTTAAGTTGGGTTTTTCCTAAGGATCTATCCTAGTGGTCCATGAAGGTTTGATTATCATGATGGTTCCTTATAAGTTTTTGTAGGGAAATATGGCTACAAGAGCATGCAAAGGAAACAAAAAATTTACCATATTCCCCTTATACCAATGGGCCGCGTCGATAGCTATGCAATAGGAAGGATGGTTTACAAGGATATACATGGTCCTGGAGCAAGTCCAATGACAATCTACTCATTGTGGTTGTGTGGATTTTCTAAAGTCACACTCGAACAACATATGCGTCGACCTCCTGGTTGATCACCATGTATGACAGGTTGATGTTGTCCTCCTAGCAGCAACCAAAGGACTCCTTCCTCTAGAATAGTCCACCTGGACCAACAGAAACTCCCGTCATTCTAATAGAACATACATGAAGGAGTTGTCCACTTCTGTTGGCATCCTAGTCGCCAACTTTCTCTCCCACAGTTGTTCTCCCTCACTGACCCTCCCAGTTGGGTAGGACTAGCTTGGGATCTCTTGGTTACAACAACCAGAGAGGACAACATTTTTCAAAGCAACCAATTCTCAGTTTCATGTGTTGGGAAGCGCCCAGTACCCCTCTATTTATAGAAGGGGTTAGGGTCTGGGTTCCCAATCTGTTCATGAGTATAAGGGTATGAAATTTCTATGAATTTCATAACATGTGACAGGTGAACCAATCAGTTCACTGGTGAACATGTCAATTGACAGTGTGGTTGATTAGTTCACGCAGTGAACTGGTCATTTCACATGTTTCTGTAATTTCAATTGCATTCACAATTAATTTACAATTAATGTACAACATTAATCCTTATACCAATCGAATTGAATAAAGAGGAATGATCATCTATTCTAATGAATCAGAAAAAACACCAGAAGCTTTGGTTGGCATGACCAAGCTGATCGGTTTACTAGGTGAACCGGTCATCTCACCAACCTTGATCTGACTAGATCACACAGTGAGCCAATCGTTTGGTGCCCTGATTCATGGAAAACCCAGCCAATTCAAAATCCAATCAGTCTGACACTTCAACCAGCCAGTTCAACACTTGAACTTGATGGTTCTGAGTCCATTCAGTTAATTGGTTGTTTAATTGAATATCTAAACATCACTTATGGATAAACCCCTATTCCAAGTGAAATTCCTATGTGTGTGACCTTATAGGTCCCATATTATGTTGGCAGTGAATGGCATAACCAATTATGACATCGCAAGCAAAAAGAGGTGCCTACTCACACATCATTGCTGCCAAAGTAAATCAAAAGTTGGAGAACAACTTCAACCTATAATTTGTTATTGGTGTTACAGTATTTGTATAGTTCCTTTATCACTGATATCCAAATTGAACTTGAGGCTTGGATCATTCATCCTATTCAACTTTCAATCTATGTTTCTTGCTATAGCATACTATTTGAGATATATGTAAGCTCAATATCACACACTGACTCACATGTGCATGGCCATGCATTTCTCAGTCTCACTAACCAAGTGGCTTGGATATGATACTCCTATAGTAGGGGTAGATCCCATCTACATCACTCATAATCATCCCCATGTGTCACAGTGCACCCGTTCATCACCTTTATGGTAATCCTTATTCATGATCATGGTGGATGATGGAAAAGTATATTAAATGACATGTGATGAGTGCAATGACTTCAGGTCTAAGAGCCACAATCACCACCAACACTATAAGAGATGATTCTAACTTAACTAACAAGTATCTATGTGCTTGGTTTGACATCACATATCATGACTAATGATATTCTATCATTAGCAAACACACACTCTAGTCTTGTATGTTATTGTTGTCTATCAACCTTCCACAATAACATCCGAATAGGGACATAACAAGAATGTATGTACTCTTAACATCCGTACGATCTCATTGTTCAAGCCACTTACTTAAAGACATATGTCATTGAGTAATATCATTCTCTAGACATTTATTATGTTACTTCATTATCTCAACACTGAACAAAACATAATAAATTAGAAGCTTCCCTTTATTATTTATCAAATAATTTATAAATTATGCCATTACAATCATCATACGATTGGATCTCTGGGCATACATTCCAATAGAATCCCACTTGCACTTAGAGCCAATCACCTATGAATCTCAATCCTAGTGATCTAGCATGACCGCCATGCTTCTACTGCAAAATTTATTTAGTCAAGGGGTCAACAACATCGTCATCAGTTGGGACTCTAAAAATCTTCACATCTCCACACGTACAATCTCTCTTATGAAATGGAAGTTCCTTTGTATATGGTTGGAATGCTGATGTGATATGTGTTCCTTATCTTGTGTGTAAAACCCATTTTCAAAAAGACAATGCGATTACAAAAAACTAAGTGGAAATAACCATTAGCAGTGGATGACCAAAAATCACTAAAAATTTAAATCATTTTTCAAAGAGATCCAATGCCAAGAAACTCTTTATAGAAAGGCCCCAATCCAATCATGCATGTATACAACATGATTCACTTCTTTACATATGTCATTCCATCACATTCCTATGATATAAGATATTAGTTGCTTTACTAGATCATACATAAAAACAACATTATAAATCGAGGAGTTCTAGCCGAATTCTCAAATTCATCATGAAACTGTTATACAAATCCCCCCAAGGACCTGAGAGTACCAGAACGAAACATAGGACTTCTATCTATAACAAGACATGACTAGTGGCATACCATCTTAAATATCATATTTTCTTATTAATACTGTCATATTTAGCTTACACGATCATTGCTACCACGTGCACATCCACCTAAAAATTGTGGATCCCACGAATTGTAACATCCTATGATTTGAGGCCTTGGATAAAATGATCTTAAAAGGAATGATTGGACTACCCATATAACCAAGGTGATCTATTTTTTCACATCACTAAATAACTTCATAGTTAAGCATTCTCAACTTGGAGTGGTACTAGGATGGGTGACCAGTTAGGAAGTTGACCCCGACTTGTACGTGAGTGAGGAAAAAGCATGCAGTTAAGGCTAGTGGTGACCTGTGGGGCCAGTCGTCTTTCCTAAAACTCTATTAGAGACTAGGGTAGTCGGATGAGTTGTTACAAATGGTATGAGAGCTAATTCCCCTCCAGTAGGTGGAACCCACATGGGCCTGTGGGATGCCAGTCTTTGAGCCGTGCGGTCCATACATGTTGGAAAGAGCTATCTGAGTTGATGGAGCCGCCCATGCATTGGTAGTGTCCAGTCATGTTGGAAAGGGCTATCTGAGTTGATGGAGCTACCCTTGCATTGGTAGCCATGATCAGGAGCTGGGTGTACATGGACATATGGGTCTACACTGATATAAAGAAAGATTATGAGGCCATATAGTTGAGCCTTGACGTAGAAGTCAAGAGTCTAAGTGGAGGATGTCCCGTGATTTGAGGCCTTAGATAAAATGATCTTTAAAAGAATGATTGGACTACCCATATCAAAGGTGCACTTATTTTCTGGGAGCCCATCACTAAATAACTTCATAATTAAGCGTGCTCATCTTGGAGTAGTACTAGGATGGGTGACCAGTCAGGAAGTTGACCCCAACTTGTGTGTGAGTGAGGACAAAGCGTGCAGTTAAGGCTAGTGGTGACTTGTGGGCCCAATCATCTTACCTAAAACTCTATTAGAGCCTAGGGCAGTGGACCTAGTTGTTACATTGTGCACTAGCTCAATTATTGTCACAATATAGCTCAATTGTGTTGTTGATGCTTGGAACTACCCCAAGTTCAATTATGAACTTCTTGATCCATAAAGCCTCCTTTGCTACATTTGATGCAACAATATACTCGACCTTTGATGTAGAATTGACAACTGTATATTGCTTGGAACTCTTCCAACTTACAACTTTGTTTTTTGGCAAAACACAAATCTTGATTGTGATTTCTAATCATCCATGTCAATTTGGAAGCTTGCATCAGTGTAGCCTTTTACCACAAACTCTTCCTCTCTGCCATAGACCAAGAAGTGATCCTTAGTCCTTCTCAAGTACTTCATGATGTTCTTGATGGATATCTAGTGAGCATCACATGGATCTGATTGATGTCTGCTCATCATGCCCATGACATAAGAGACATCGCGATGGGTACACAACATTGCATACATTGCATACATGATTGATCCAATTGTTGATGCATATGGAGTCAAACTCATGTGTTCCCTTTCTTCACAAGAACTGGGACACTGATCTTTAGAGATGATAACTCCATGAACCATGGATAGGTTTGCTCTCTTTGAACTATCCATACCGAATCTCTTCAACACTTTATCAAAGTATGTGCTTTAACTTAGTCAAAGAAGAATTTTGGATCTGTCTCTATACATATTTATCCCCAAGATGTAGTTTGATTCTCCCAAGTATTTCATAGAAAACATATTTCCCAACCATGTCTTTACCTTTTGTAAAGTAGGTATGTCATTCCTTATCAATAGTATGTCATCTACATATAATATGAGGAATACAATCATGCTCCCACAAACTTTCTTGCACACACAAGGTTCATCGTTATTTTGAGTATAGACAAACTCTTTGACTATGTCATCAAAAATAAAGATTCTAGCTCCGAGATGCTTGCTTCAATCCATAGATTGACCGATACAGCCTAAATCACACGTCCAAAAGGAGGCAGAATCAGAAAGAATCAAACTTTAAATTTACAATCCAAAACCTTCAAGGACCCCCACAACTTTATTACAGGGTCGAAGTAGATATACAAGCCAAACACAGGGATGTGGAGACATTTAGGATGCTCAAGATCTCACTCTTAAGTCAATTAAGCCAATCTGATAGTCGATGAAAGTGTGGAGCTAGAACTAGTCTAGCAGATTGTCACGAAGTAAAACAAAACAAAGAAATAAAACAAAACAGAGTCCAATGGATTCTACTAATCAGAGAGAAGGGGTTCCTGGCTATGTAACCCCAAGTTGGGTAGTCTATGCACCTGTTCTTGGACGTAGAAAACCCTTGAACACCACAGCAAGCAACCTACATCCAAACATAATACATACTATGGTATATGTTATTGTGGGGTCATCCCACTCACTTTTTCGCAGTGTGACTAAAACCCATCAATGATATGAAACCTATATCGAGGAAGACAAATCAACTTCCTAGAATATTCTAGATACCCTCTCTAGTCTAGAATATTCTAAGATGTTAGGAAAATGTGTGATCTGGGCAGAACCAGGTAGTGGGCCTGACTGTGCCCGAGTCTATGGTTCTTTACAGATCACCTTGAACCGTCCTCCTTTCAAATTCTGATCCAAACTACCTTCTCTTGTCTATTCCTATAACGAATCTCTCGATATAGGAAGAAATAGAAGTTCAAGCAAGAAAGTGATCAACCAAACTAGCAATCATAACTAGAAAGAGAAGATAGAATACAAAACATACTACATCTGAAATAAAACAGCTTATTTAAGGTAAAAGTACATAAACATGTGCAAAACGGGCTACATAGTAAAGAAGGAGCTCAACTAGCCATGGACAGGTATAGTTGGCACCGAACAAAGATGGAAGAACATCATTTGTACATAAAAAAAGGAGAATAGTAGAAGAAAGGAGAAGAAGAAGAAATTTTGCCCGTAGAGGAGAGGTGGCTCTTGCTCCTTAGCCTCTGTATGGGCCAGATCTCAGCTTTGGCTCATCCTCCTTGGTCTTCTAGACTCCTTGTCCTCCTTTCTCTTTGATTCTGCCCTGAACAACAACTTAGTGGGTGTATGGAGGTGGAAGATGGATGAGAATGGTAGGATATGGGTGAATGGTGGTAGAAAATGGTGGCATATGGAAGTAAACTGGAGGAAAGGGTGTGAGAAGAGCACTTCATCCCTTTTAGACCTTGGAACTCTCCCATAGGTCTCAAGGAACCAAAATGGGTCAGAAACAAAATGTGGAACCTTCAAAAATTCAAAACCGTGGACCTTCCAATCTCAGAACCCCTCTCCAGGTAGTGAGGGGTGGGTATTTGTGGGTGAAGGTGGAGTGTATGTAATGAGTGGTTGTGACACCTTTCCTGGTTTCTACTTGTCTCATCACGGCCATGCCAGGCTTGGAACGACCATGCCAGGTGTCACGGTTAAAATGTTTGTAGCGGTCCAAGCACACGTCACGGTCGAGGTAGATGTTGCGGTCGAGGCAGGTGCTGCGGTCGAGACAGGTGCAACTGACCCTTTTCCTCTACACGGCTGTGTCAGGCTCGACACAGTCGTGATAGGGGTTGTGGTTGAATGGATGTCATGGTTGAGATGTTTTTAGCAGTTGAGGAAAACATCACAGTCGAGGTAGGTACTGCGGGCAAGATAGGTGTCATGATCATGATAGGTATTGCAGTCACAACAGGTACCTCAGTCGCAACAGGTGCCGCATTCGAGGCTGGTGCAACTGACCCTTATCCTTGACATAGCTGCATCAGGCTAGGCATTGTCGTGCTGGGCATCTCGGTCATGTCAGGTGTCACAGTCATGATGGATGGAAGCCTAGCTGCTGCAAGAACCATGTGTTGGGAATAAATCTTAGAGAATATATGCCTTTTTAGGTTTGGTGCCTACAAGTCCCAAAATTGTCTAGTTGAGAAGCTTTATCTATGAAAATATATAAATTACTAAAAGATAAGAATCTAGGATTATTTTGAGCATATTAAGGCTATAATGACATAATACCACAAATAAATGCTAGCATAGATGACTGAATTTGGGTGTTATCAACCACTTCAAGCTTAAACCTTTACTTGTCCTCAAGCAAGACTGTGCTCAAAGAACAAAAAGATTACATCCAAATTAACCTTGGTGATAAATGCTAAGGTTAAGAAAAATAATTTAAAACATAAGTTCTCTTGACCCATGTCGTTTTAGAGCAAACCGCGACCAATCAAGCACAATCCTGCTAAAGTAAGATCAAAGAGTGTCCATGCAAGATTAAGAGAATTCACTACAACTTGTCGATACTCATGAGAGTTTGAATCATAATTATACAACATAAAAGCATTGTCACATAGGTGATCACACGGGTGATGAGCAATGAGCCATCATCATTTATTCATGTATACCAATCGGGAACAACACACCTTCCACTTATTCAGGTCCTAATAAGCAACAAAAAGAAGAAGACTCTAATGACTTCTAAGGATCCCATCTGCATCAGGTTGGTCCATGTAACAAGCAATAGTCCCTGCAGTCTGAGCCAGTTGGCCCAGAGCAGTGAGACAAACTCCTCGTATTGTGCTCAAACCAACCCTACTACTGGGATGATCTCATAGGTCTCCTAGGGGTTCCTAGTGACTCTCTAATGAGCCTTTGGGTTGGCACTACCAGGCATGACATACCCATGTTCATTAGCACTTTCATACATCGGCTGGGCACCATCCTCAACTCTCCTAAAAGAAAAACAACACATATTTATTCACATCATGCTTTTATTCTCTGCATTCTATTTTTTAGGTTGCGTGGAACTATTTTTATATTTTTGGGATTTGTGGGCGGCCATGCCTCTTTTGCAAATTTATAATTTTTCATCTTTTTGACTCAATCTGAGGTGAGAGGGTGCAGATTGTCAAGGAAAAACACTTCAACTTGATTATAGCTCAAAACTCATCATTATCCTCTTGATACCTGTATGAAAAGATAGTAATTACGATTCAAGGATCCTTAGAGTAAAGGCAAGTTCGTGAAAAATGTAGCTTGGAGTTTTGATCAAAATATAGATTCTTTCTAGTGGTCCTAAATCTTGGACTTGTCATTCACAACATAGATCAAGGGAATAATTTTTTAAGCTATGGAAAAGGCACATAACCTTAGATTTATTACCAAACTTAAGGAAAGAGTAAAAATGAGCAAGTCAACCAAAATATCAAGAAGTCTAAGATGAAAATTGTGCATTTAGGCATAAAGATAAGCATTTCGCTATAAGATTTGCATTGCACAACTTTGATTGCAAAGATACAAATTACGAAACAAAGTCTTACAAAGTTGAAAATTTATACAAAATGCAAGAAACATAGAAGATAAACATGCATGCATGCAAGTAAAGAAATAAAAGGGAAAGGCGGAATATAGAGGGTGGTACACCCCAAGCTTAAATTTTTTGCTCATCCTCAAGCAAATCTCATGCTCTATATGGTGTGGAAAATAGTTGCTACTAGTAGTCACTATTTATATATTATCTTAGATCATCGATGCCACCTAGTGGGTTCTCATAGTCCTGGTGCATCCCCTGTTGAAACTGGAATGACTATCTGAAGTCATGGGTTGGCTGGTAGAAAGGATGAAAGCTACTGAATGACTACTGAAAAGTCATAGGAGGTGGTGGAGGGAAGACTATGTCGAACCTTTGTCTGAGGTACTACACATTGACGTGGTCTATTATCGCACTAACAAATTCACCCAGGGTTGAAATCCTTGAGCTTTTACCAAAACCTTTTTTAATAATACCATCCACAAGCGGACGGGTCTTATCATAGTATAGTTGAGGATCAAATCCTAAGAGACAATATTTTTAAGAATCGATGTTAGTCGAATCTAGCTCAAGCAATACTAATTTTTAGAACGATTGGTTGATTTGATGTTAATTAAACTAATTGTAAGAAAGTAAAGAGCAAAATTAAGGTTGATCTAGATTAATGATATGGGATCACTAGGGTGGTCTTGGATTTCACCACCACTGCATATGCAAACACATCCAAACACATAACATCCATATAAGATCTAACTATCCAAATAGAACTGCTGCGAACCCTCCCTAAGGGATGTTTAGTGTTACGACCCCACCTCCCGATAACCCCCATTTAAGGGAGACCGAGAGGTCGGAACCACACACATAATTTCCGGATCAAGGTTCAGCAATTAATTGATAACAATTAATAAATTCTACTAGACTAAACTGTAAGGCTGTAATAAGCATACCTTTGAAAACTTTGGAATTCTAAAACTCTATCCAGAACTGGGACTAGCTAACTAATCCTCCTTTGGATTTAATTCGTGTATTTCACAAATGACAATTTACTGTTTGTCCTTTTTGTATGTACCTAAAACGCCGACAAACAAAACATCGGTCAGCCAAAGCTGGTATGTGGGGATTCACTAATCATGCAATTATCTATAACAATGTATTGCACTCAATTATAATTTATCAAACAATTTTACGTTTTAAGTATAACAACGTGATCCATGTGTCCCATATTCCCTTTATACCCCTCATGACTTCACCTATCAAGTGAATCAATTTCTAGGGCGGAGTCACATGTCACTACCCGTAGGTAGCCCACTCCTTAACTCATGGTATGCTAAGAGTCTCATGGAACTACAAGTGGGTAGCCCAGTTTCTAACTCATGATACCCTAGACCTTTCTCTAGGTTATCCTTAGCCTTTGCATAGCCATAAGGGTGGACTCGGATCTAGCTAGTTATACATGTATTCCCATAGTGATAGTCATAGTCACTTTATAGTTGCATGAATTGAAACATCCAACAATTATTTCAATCATTGAGGGAAACGTCGATAAAATCCTCGGAAAACTAATCAGTATAGTCATAAGCGTAACCACATACCTCTTATTGCAGACTTGGTTACAGAATTAAATATGAAGAGAGAGAATGTCCAATCAATCAAACAATGTGCACATAAAACCCTAAAATAAAAGTACAAGTTTACTTTTATTAATATTTAACCAATTTCATCATGTCCCTTAGGGTTTCTATCCAATTTTAGGGTTTTCTTGAAAATTAGGGTTTTTCTTTCCTTCTTAGATATTATGAACCCTAATCCATCAAATATACCTAAAACCTTTAAATTCTCTCCTTTTAATATTCCTAACAGTTTTAGGATCATTATTTAGCAATTTATCAAAATAATAAGGTTTCCTTCTTCTTTTACCCTAAATTAGGGTTTTCATGTACATTATCTTTCATTCATAGTCATAAACCCTAATTTAGCCATATTTGTATACAAAACGGATGAAATCTTCATATTATTAATTAACAGGTTCATAATCCTCAACTTAACCCATTAATTTACAAAGAAACATCCTTTATAGGTAATTAGGGTTTCCAATTAACTGAAAATGCATTTTACTAGCAAATTAAAGTACTTTTGCAAAACGAACTGGAATCAGGTTATACGACCATTTTTATCAGGTTCCTTGCATTTTTCTACCCAACTTTCATATATAAAGTTCTTTTATACGAGATTCCTAGCTATTTCTACGATTTTAGCAAGGAAAAGCTATTTTTTCTGTAATTTCGATCAGAGAGAAAATTTACCGAAAATCCACGACCGTTTGATTGGTGCACCGATGTGCCCTGCCTTGATCTGACGCTCCGCATCAGTTGTCCCCACTAATAGCGTGCGCTCCCTCAATCGATCGTTGATGATGCTCGGGTCCACGGTAGACCCTGATCCCACGGCTCGCATCAACGCGCTCCACTCACGCTAGTCAATCCAGCGTGTTTCTCAGGCGGCGTTGGATCTTACGCGGGCACACGGTGATCCAAGATATGAAGATCCCCGCTCGTCGTCCTCTCTGGTCTTCTAATTAGAGCTAGCGGCGGTGCCGCGGTGGTCTCTCGCCGGAGCTAGGCCAATCGGGAGGAATAGAGAGCTCTGAGGGTTAGGAAGCAGCCGCCTGGGATCGTGAGGTGTGAGAGCAAGTCATAGGGGGTACTATAGATAGGCTAGGGGAGGTTCCCTTAGGGTTTCTGACCTCGCTGCCAAACCCCCTTTTAGCCCAATTGTGCATTTCTCAAAGACGCGACAAAAGCTCGCCAAAGTGGTCTGGGAGGTTCGTCTCCCTATCCCGAACTCAATGGGATACTTCCCATGTTTTCTCATACCCTGTTGTGATCGGAAATGCAAGGGGAAAATCCCCTGGTCGGGCTACAGTCCGTGTCCCTCTGGGACTCTGGACGATGTGCCGGGTCAGTTGGATCAAGATCCAACGGCCCCTATTGTCCGCGTTCAACCAGAAAAAGAAAGATTTCCCAAATTGCAATGGAAAATCCCATTAAAAGGATAATCTTGAAAAATCAATAACTCCCAATTCTTAACTCCGTATTTATTCAAATTTTGAGGGAAACTCCTTTATGTTTTTATCTCTCATCCTGCAAAATTTGAGATCATTATATCCATTAAACCGTTCCTTTTCTTTGGTTTCAAGAAAACACCTTTTTATTCATATTTTCCCCATATTCTTTATTTCCCTTGCTATTATTTAACTACCCTGAGTTCCTTGAATCCCAAGGATCCCTTTATAACACAAAATCCTATTATGAGAAATTTTCTTTTAGCCTTTTAATCATCCTTTAATCATTTTCTTATATATTCGATTATCCCCTTGTATTCTTTTATTAAATGGAATTCCTTTTTCATTTCTTTTTATTTTTCTTTCAAATGGGCTTAATGGCCAATAAGGCCCAACAAGAAAGCATGCACAAAATTCATTCAAATCAAATCATGAAATCAAACATGGATCTTATTTATCTTTTAAAGGAGATTCATAAATCTCATTACATGTTTTGGAAAATGAGGTTATAACATCCTCCCCTCCTTATAGGAATTTTGTCCTCAAAATTCAACAATCAAGAAAACAAATCAGGATATGCTTTTTCCATGTCCGTCTTCAGCTCCCATGTGGCCTCATCCTCTCCTTGGTGCTTCCAAAGAACCTTTACCATCTCAATATTCTTATTTCTAAGCTCTTTTACCTTGGTATCTAGAATCTGCAAAGGCAACTCAGGATAAGACAGCTTTCCTTGAAGCTCAATAGGTTCAATACTCAGCACATGACTTGGATCTTTCACATATCGCTTCAGATTGGACACATGAAACACATCGTGCATCATACTATATTGAGGGGGTAACGCCAAACGATATGTGGCCTCACCAATCCGTTCTAACACTTCAAACAGACCCACGTATCGGGGACTCAACTTTCCTCTATACTTAGCTATAGCTCGGAGCGGTCGGATTTTCAGAAAAAACATGTTCTCCCACAGCAAAATGCACATCAGTCCGCTTCGCATCAACATACGACTTCTGTCGGTCATGGGCTCTCTTTAGCCTTTTCCTGATCAAAGCTACTTTATCAGCAAACACTTGGAGTTCATCTGACCTCAATAAGGTCCTTTCACCAACATCATCCCAGTGAAGTGGTGACCGACACGGTCTCCCATATAGAGCTTCATATGGAGGCATCCCGATACTGGCTTGGTAACTATTGTTGTAAGCAAACTCAGCTAAATGTAAGTACTGCTCCCATGATCCACCCCAATCAAGCACACAAGCTCGCAGCAGATCCTCTAAGGTCTGAATTGTCCTTTCCGACTGTCCATCTGTCTGGGGGTGATAAGCGGTTCTAAACTTCAACCTTGTCCCTAGTTCCTCTTGAACCTACTTCCATAATTTGGAAGTAAAATTTGAGTCTCTGTCTGAGATGATGGAATCGGGTATGCCATGTAAACACACTATCTCTCTGATGTACAACTCAGCTAAGTCTGACACTTTGGCAGTTGGTTTTTAGGGCGAGGAAGTGTGCTGACTTGGTAAGGCGATCTACCACAACCCATATCGCATCATGACCCTTCTTGGTTCAAGGTAGAACCACCATAAAATCCATGGTGATCTGCTCCCATTTCCATTCTGGAATCTCTATAGACTGTAAAAGCCCACTGGGTCATTGGTGTTCAGCCTTCAGCATTTGGCACGTAAGACAACTGGCTACATAAGCTGCAATGTCTCTCTTCATTCCTGGCCACCAGAAAAACCTCTGCATGTCCTTAAACATTTTAGTAGTTCCTGGGTGTACTGTGTACTTAGAACCATGAGCCTCTTGTAGGATACGTTCCTTCAACGGTGAATCTTCGGGAACCCATATGCGATTCTCAAATCAGATTCCTCTGTCTATTCCCAACGAAAGACAGGTTTGAGGCTTCTGCATCAAGCCTTTCATCTTGTCAAGTCCTCCACTGGCCAACTACTGCAACAATCTCACTCAATAACTCAGACTGTATCTGGATATTAGCCAAT
Source organism: Alisma plantago-aquatica (assembly GCA_963693085.1). Taxonomy (NCBI): domain Eukaryota; kingdom Viridiplantae; phylum Streptophyta; class Magnoliopsida; order Alismatales; family Alismataceae; genus Alisma; species Alisma plantago-aquatica. Next base: position 1,449,587,532 of record OY856411.1, on the reverse strand, counting down.
CGAACTCGATCATCAAACAGTTGAGGTGACCACTCCACCAGATCTTCTAAGATCTTCCACTGTCTGGACAACACAGCTGCACACCTCAGCTGTTTTTGACTCAAAGCATCGGCTACGACATTCTCCTTCCCTGGATGATAGGCAATGGTGAAGTCGTAATCCTTCATGTACTCCATCCATCGTCGTTGTTGTAGGTTCAAATCTTTCTGCGTCAGAAGATACTTCAGGCTCTTATGGTGGGTGAAGATTTCAAAGGTGGCACCATACAAGTAATGCCGCCAAATCTTCAAGGCATGGATGATAGCAGCTAACTCCGGGTCGTGGGTTGGGTAATTCACCTCGTTAGGCTTGAGCTATTGGGAGGCATATGCAACCACATGTCGAATCTATTCCAACACACAGCCTAGTCCCATCTTGGATGCATCGGTGAAAATCATAAAACCCTCATTGCCTGATGGTAGAGTCAAAACTGGTACAGTGGTCAACTTCTCTTTCAGCTCCTAGAAACGAGCCTCACAAACATCGGACCACACAAACTTCACATCTTTCCGAGTCAACATAGTCAAAGGCAAGGCGGTCTTTGAGAAATCCGCGATGAAGCGCCGATAATATCCTGCTAACCCCAAGAAGCTTCGTATCTCGGAGGGGTTCTTTGGTGCTGGCCAGTCTCGAACCGCCGACACTTTAGTTGGATCTACGGCTATCGTTCCTCCTGATATGATGTGTCCAAGGAACATGACTTGGTCTATCAAAAACTCACATTTAGAGAATTTCCCATAGAACTTCTGCTTTCTCAAGATATCAAGGACTTTACTTAGGTGGTCTCGGTGTTGTTCTAAGTCATCTGAATAAACCAGTATGTCATCTATGAACACTATGACAAAAGAGTCAAGGAAGGGTTGGAACACACTGTTCATAAGGTTCATGAACACATTGGGTGCATTGGACAACCCAAAAGGCATAACCACGAACTCATAGTGGCCATACCGGGTTCTAAAAGCAGTTTTTGGGATGTCCTCACTCTTAACCATCAACTGGTGGTAACCTGACCTTAAGTCGATCTTTGAAAAGACTCGAGCCGACTTCAACTGGTCAAACAAGTCATCTATCCGGGGTAAAGGGTATTTGTTCTTAATGGTAGCCTGGTTGATCATCTGGTAGTCTATGCACATTCGGAGAGAACCATCCTTTTTCTTTACAAAAAGAACCGACACTCCCCATGGTGATGTGCTAGGGCAGATAAAACCCTTATCCAACAATTCCTGCAATTGCTTCTTTAGCTCAAGCAACTCAGCAGAGGCCATCCTATAGGGTGCTCGGGAAATAGGGTTTGTACCAGGTGCTAGCTCTATGGAGAAATCTACCTCTCTTTCAGGAGGAATTACAGGTAGATCATCTGGGAAAACATCTGCATAGCCCCTAACTACCTCTATTTCTTCTAAGGGTTGCACTTTGGGTTCCGGCTCGGTGACTACTGCTAGGAAAGCTTGACACCCTTTACTCATCATCTATTCTGCCTTCAAGGCTGACACATATAGGTTGGTGGTGGCATCCTTCCTAACCCTAATGATAAAAGGTGGGTGGCCTGGTCTCTTAATGATCACTTTCTTCTCCCTACAGTCAATGTTGGCCCTATAGGTATAAAGCCAATCCATGCCAATGATTACCTCAAAATCATTCATGTCAAGGAGGATAAAATATGTAGGAAACTCATGATCTCGATATTTCACAGGCATCACCGGAGTTTTCAAAAGGGAAGTAAAGATCCGACCACTCGGGGTTGTAACATCTAAGACATATCCTAGATCCTTGATATCCAAACAAAGCATAGTTGCAAGATTTCTCGAAATGAAAGTATTAGTAGATCCAGAGTCAAACAAAGCTTTCACATTATGTCCCATAACTTCAAGCATGCCTACATTATTGTTCACCATGCATTAGACCATTACATGCTTAACTTTAAGATAGAAAAGAAAACTCTAAGGGTTATTACCCTTGATCAACCGATTGGCATTTGCTTGAGCTTCCTCATTATCAATGGAAAACACCCGAGCTTGTCTTCTTTCTCCAGCAGGTGGGGCTACAGCTATGGGTGGGGCTGTTACTGGCAGAGCTACTACTAGTGGAGCTGCCACCTGTCCTGGTCCCCTGGGATCTTGCATAGGAAAGACAGATTGCAGATGTCCTTCTTGGTGGCATCGAAAGCATGTCTTCTTCTTGTAGCGGCATTCACCGACGTGCCCCTTTCCACAGGTGCGGCAAGGAGATCAGTTGTTCTCTTGACGAGGTTTCCCTTTTCCTCCATGTTTTCCTTTAGCTTGATGACATCCCGGGCCCTTCTTGTGGTTGTTTCTCGGGCCTTGGGATCCTTCAGTGAAACCCAAGTACCCCTTGGGTGGAAATTAGGCAGGCATCACAGTCCTCTCCATGTCTAAAGTAGTGTTGTAGGCTTCGGAAAAAGTTTTGGGTTTACTTGCCATCACATGGGGCTTGATGGCAGGGTGAAGACGTTCCACAAAGTGGTCCACCCTTCTCTCTTCATCCATCATATGTCCAAAACGTTCCAGGAGGCGGAACCTACAACCAAAGTCCGCCACTGAAGAGCTTCCTTGAGTCATGCTAGTGAACTCTCTTTCTTTCTCATTCTTTGCTGCGACGGGGAGGAATCTGGCGGTGAAGATGGTCTTGAAGTCAGCCCAGGCCATGGGTTCCTCTGTCAAATCCCGGCCAGTGATATGGGTCTCCCACCATATCTTGGCTGCTCCTTCCAAGAGATGAGCAGCAAAGAGGACCTTCTTACTCGACTGAACTTCCAGCATGCAAAAGCCATTCTTGACTGCAAGCAGCCAAGCTTCTGCTTTGTCGACTACCTTTGTCTTGTCCTCTCCCCAGAACTTCTCGATATTCAACTTGACGAAGTCCAGGATGGTGGCTCCTAGTCGAGGATGAACTAGATGTGGCTCCCCATTCTCAGCTCTGGCTAGGTCTCGGAGGGCCAAGGCATTAATGGCCTCAGTCAGCTTCTTCTGCTACTCTATCCACAAGGCCTCAGAGGTGTGGATCATCATAGTCGGTTCTGGACCTCCAGCTTCATCCTCCTCCATCTGGTCTACTTCCTCGTACACATGTTGCTCTTCATACCCTTGGTCCTTCTCTTGATCAAGGTTGTCGAAGGGTATCAGATCAGGGTTTGGGACCTCATGAGTGGTCTCTTTGGTCCTCTTTCTCTTCATAGAGGATTCACCATCATGATTCTTCTTCCTTTTCTCTGAAGACCCCTTTCCTTTGCGGGGAGGCCAAACTCTCCTGGTTGGGTTCCCAATACCCTCAGGGATAGCAACTGTCTTTGTACGAGCCATCTACATAAGCATAATAAACAGACCTTTAGTCTACCATTAAACTAATTATACTTATGTCAGTGACGTCTCATTACGTATCTTTTATTAAATTGATGGAGAATTCCTTAATCCTTAACTTATTTGCCCATACCACATGAGGGTGGGGAAGAGAGAGAAATTCCTAACTCTTAAAGTCCTTAATAGAATTTGTGATGAGAAGGGATGAAAAAGATGCGAAAATCCTAAAGGTATCTTATTTCGATTCAAATCCTAGGACCTCGGCCAGGAAGTCACACATTCCGGGAGTCCTCGTATTCCAACTAGCGGTGCGGAGGAAAATTTTGCAGCCCCCGAAAGCGATCCTTTTCTAGATACCTCAGTCTTTCGAAAAATCCTCTAATAACTCCCTTGGGTTCTACGGAGTTTGTAAAATTTAATAATAAATTATTAACAATTAAGTTGAGAACCTTGGCTCTGATACCAAATGTTACGACCCCACCTCCCGATAACCCCCATTTAAGGGAGACCGAGAGGTCGGAACCGCACACATAATTTCTGGATCAAGATTCAGCAATTAATTGATAACAATTAATAAATTCTACTAGACTAAACTGAAAGGCTGTAATAAATAAAAATTTTGCATACCTTTGAAAACTTTGGAATTCTAAAACTCTATCTAGAACTAGGACTAGCTAACTATTCCTCCTTTGGATTTAATTCTTGTATTTCACAAATGACAGTTTATTGTTTGTCCTTTTTGTATGTACCTAAAACACCGACAAACAAAACGTCGGTCAGCCAAAGCTGGTATGTGGGGATTCACTAATCATGCAATTATCTATGACAATGTATTGCACTCAATTATCATTTATCAAACAATTTTACGTTTTAAGTATAACAATGCGATCCATGTGTCCCATATTCCCTTTATACCCCTCATGACTTCACCTATCAAGTGAATCAATTTCTAGGGTGGAGTCACATGGCACTACCCGTAGGTAGCCCACTCTTTAACTCATGGTATGCTAAGAGTCTCATGGCACTACAAGTGGGTAGCCCAGTTTCCAACTCATGATACCCTAGACATTTCTCTAGGTTATCCTTAGCCTTTGCATATCCATAAGGGTGGACTCGAATCTAGCTAGTTATACATGTATTCCCATAGTGATAGTCATAGTCACTTCATAGTTGCATGAATTGAAACATCCAACAATTATTTCAATCATTGAGGGAAACGTCGATAAAATGCTCGGAAAACTAATCGGTATAGTCATAAGCGTAACCACATACCTCTTATTGCAGACTTGGTTACAGAATTAAATATGAAGAGAGAGAATGTCCAAGCAATCAAACAATGTGCACATAAAACCCTAAAATAAAAGTACAAGTTTACTTTTATTAATATTTAACCAATTTCATCATGTCCCTTAGGGTTTCTATCCAATTTTAGGGTTTTCTTGAAAATTAGGGTTTTGCTTTCCTTCTTAGATATTATGAACCCTAATCCATCAAATATACCTAAAACCTTTAAATTCTCTCTTTTTAATATTCCTAACAGTTTTAGGATCATTATTTAGCAATTTATCAAAATAACAAGGTTTCCTTCTTCTTTTAACCTAAATTAGGGTTTTCATGTACATTATCTTTCATTCATAGTCATAAACCCTAATTTAGCCATATTTGTATACAAAACGGATGAAATCTTCATATTATTAATTAACGGGTACATAATCCTCAACTTAACCCATTAATTTACAAAGAAACATCCTTTATAGGTAATTAGGGTTTCCAATTAACTTTAAATGCATTTTACTAGCAAATTAAAGTACTTTTGCAAAACGAACTGGAACCAGGTTATACAACCATTTTTATCATGTTCCTTGCAATTTTCTACCCAACTTTCATATATAAAGTTCTTTTATATGAGATACCTAGTTATTTCTACGATTTTAGCAAGGAAAAGCTATTTTTCGGTAATTTCGATCAGAGAGAAAATTTACCGAAAATCCACGGCCGTTTGATCGGTGCATCGATGTGCCCCGCCTTGATCTGACGCTCCGCGTCAGTTGTCCCCACTAGCAACGCATGCTCAATCGATCGTCGATGATGCTCGGGTCCACGGTAGACCCTGATCCCACGGCTCGCGTTAACGTGCTCCACTCACGCTAGTCAATCCAGCGTGTTGCTCAGGCGACGTTGGATCTTACGCGGGCACACGGTGATCCAAGATCTGGCGATCCCCGCTCGTCGTCCACGCTGGTCTTCTAATTAGAGCTAGCGGCGGTGCCGCGGTGGTCTCTCACCGGAGCTAGGCCAATCAGGAGGAATAGAGAGCTCTGAGGGTTAGGAAGCAGCTGCCTGGGATCGTGAGGGTGAGAGCAAGTCACTGGGGGTACTATATATAGGATAGGGGAGGTGCCTTTAGGGTTTCTGACCTCGCCGCCAAACCCCCTTTTAGCCCAATTGGGCGTTTCTCAAAGACGCGACAAAAGCTCACCAAAGTAGGGTCTGGGAGGTTCGTCTCCCTATCCCGAACTCAATGGGATACTTCCCATGTTTGCTCATACCCTATTGTGATCAGAAACACAAGGGGAAAATCCCCTGGTCGGGCTACAGTCCGTGTCCCTCTGGGACTCTGGACACTGCGTCGGGTCAGTTGGATCAAGATCCAACGGCCCCTATTGTCCGCGTTCAACCAGAAAAAGAAAGATTTCCCAAATTGCAATTGAAAATCCCATATAGGCTAGTCCCCGCTCCCTAGCAAAAAGGAACTACTCGCTCATGATGCGAGAAATAAGAAAAATAAGAGAGATGGAAGATTCCTCCATGAGCATGATGCAGAAGGTGATTGCAGCTCGGTGAAGAGGATGCAGTCTTCTACGTTGTGTCAGAGTAGATCTGGAAAAGGAATGAGGGAAGTCAAGATAGACCGATCAGTCTTTCTCTCTCCTCCTTCCTTCTTTTCTCAATCTCCTTACTTGCAGTAGGAGCAGTAGGTGAAGTGGAAATGGCGTGGATATACATGGACCGAACCTGTTTTCAGGCAGCCTGTCGGCGTCCTGGGTCCGATACCCCAAATGAGGACCCTGCTGGTCCTATTTATAGGCACTGGTTGGGGTCTCCACGCTTTGGGCCCAGTTGCAATTTTTATAGTTTTGCATTAACGGTTTTGGAGACCGTTTGGTCTTCTTAATGGTTTGGACTTGATAAGTATTCACGTCCAAACGGTCTTGGAGATCGTTTAATTACCAAATGGTCTTGTATTAATTTTACTCCAAATGGTCATGGCTTCCCTGCTCTAACAGTCTTGATACCCTAACAATCTTGCAAACTCAGCAGCCTTCACGGTCTCACTGTCATCCAAACGGTTTTGATATTCAGCCAGTCTTCACTTCACGGTCTACAACTTATCGGTTTGGGCACTCTAGCCTACACAGTTTGCTTTTATTGGTCTTGAGTTCAACTGGTTTTGGATGCTCTGGCCTCCACACAGTCTCAATCGTCTAAACAGTATCTCACGATCACTGGCCTAATGGTCTTGAGGACCGATGAGGCTTGAGCGGTCTTGCGCCCTTGCCTGCTGCACGATCTTAAAACTGAGCGTCGCAGGCTGACATTTGCTCAGGATGTGGTTTGGTGATGGCGCATTGAACGAAGGAGGTGTTGGTGGATCCTACGACAGGTGACGATGGTGCTTAGGGTTACGGTGCCAGTGAGGATGAAGAGGAAGGCAATACTAGATGGGGGTGTAGTTGCGATTGGTGTGGTTGCAGGTCTAGGAGGAGGGAAGAAGAAGGAAGACGAAGGCAAAGGAAGTAGGGTTGGGTTGCTATTGCAGGTGAAGCTTGCTGGCACCGTCGATTGCAGTGCAGGTCCTCACAGTTTCGGGCAGCAGGGCACTCACGGTCTTGAGAGCGTGAGGGTACTCCACACGGTCTTGGAAGATCATGAGGGCACTCATGCGGTCTTGAGACTATGAGGGGAAAGGGCCAAGACCGTGAGGGGAAAATGAGAGTTGAAACTAAATGGTTGCATAGAGCACGTCCATGAGATCGAGAATGAATGGACAGATGGAGTCCCAAGACCGAATGACTAGGATAGAATGGGTGAGATTGTTAGCGTCAAGACCGAGAGGTCAAGACCACTAGGGAAAACCAAGAAGGGGCGTTGATTTGTGATCGAATGGTTGAGATGGAAAGGTTCGAAACTGTTAAGGCAATGAATGTCTAAGATCGAGAGGTCAAAACCATAAGGCCAAGACCGCTAGGGTCAAGAACGATTGGTCAAGACCAAGGATGAGAGGATCTTGGGTGAAGGAAGATCTAGGATTGAGAAAGGTGGGCCCCACTTATTAGGGTGTGATTCAGATGATGGTTGATGGAGACAAAGGTGGAATGAAGCAAGGGGTGCTGATGATTATGTTGAAGGTGGATGAGGGTAAACTGGAGGTGGGTTCCTTTTGATGGTTGAACCTTATTATGATCTGCATAAAATCAACATAAACTCAGTTAATAATCTTGATGATTGAACCTAATTAAGCAATTTTGCATATTTTGATATTTAGGAGATGAAATCGGATGTATTGAGTCGAATAGAGCTCAAGATGGCGATTAAATATTATGATGAATATGCATTCATCACACATCCTACTCCAGCGCATCGAACTGTCTATTGGAATCGGCCCTAAAATTAGTCATAAACTCATAAAGGTGCCCCAAGTTGAGATTTGGGGCATATTGCTCCTGCTGAGGAGACTACTGGTAATCTGCTGAAGGCATCTCTATCTAGGGACCTCCCTGATATAGGATGTCGTGGAAGGTTGCCCCTGTCTTTTCTTCACCCCCTGAGTCTCTGGCACTGGCAGTGCTGAAGAAGATGCTCATGTAGTCCTGCCTACCTGAAGAATGTGGCCCTGAGCATCCAATAGAGAGACGTCCATGACTATTGTTTGACATGCGAACTTTGCATTTGCTGGCAGTAGTACTCTGTGTTTGCTGTGACCAAAGATATAAATATATCCCGTGCTACACTTTTTGATCACCCCTGAGCAAATCAAGTGAACTAATTCCAACTTGGACCACTCAACCTTTTCCTACATAAGGGCCAAATGTTCGTCTCCAATCTCCAGATGGCGCACCATGAAATTGATAATGCCTACCATTAGCATGAAGTAGACTTGTTTATTAAAAGAGTTGTGAAAGTGGCAGATGATGAAGTTCCCCACATTCGATTTTCTTCCTATTGCTGCACACCACAAAATGTAGAGGTCCTCTAAATTGAGTGCCCCTTGATTGTCCTGCTTCTCCATTTGAAAATTCACGATCACCCGGTGCAGATAATGAAGTGTCGGGTTGTGGATGTGTGAAGATGTTATGGCTCTAGCAACATATCTATCCTTCCTTGTAAGCATCCTCCATGCCTAAGGAGGCTCAAAATCATTGTCCCCTATCTCCAGCCGGCCCCTGGACATCTCGGCATAGTCCTCAGCAGAATGTGAAAAATAGTTATTGGGGTGATCCTCAGTGACATGGCGACTCTGGTTCAATAGCCGGAAGGCTCTAGGTACATGAAAAGGATCAAATTACACAAGCCCTAGCTTGTTCAAGTTCAAGTCAAATGCAATGCAAGTGTAAAATTTGGGAAATCACACTAAAGGACCTTAGAAGAATTTTGTAATCACTTATATTGATGATATGACTTGTAACTAATATGAAAAAAATGAAAGGGACACAAAATACCAAGGTTTAATCACTCAAAAGTCAACTTCAAAAATTTGTCACATGCTATTCATCGGTCGAGTTGGAAACTTGGCCGATCCTGTGATGGATTTTCTGAATATGACCCATCGGTCGAGTTGTACACTCAGAGAACTTGATTCACCGACTCACTGAGCAAATATAATTTTAGCCCATCAGTTGAGTTTACCTGAACAAACTCGACTACTGATTTGAAAATTGGCTTTGTCTTTTAGTTGATCGGTCGAGTTACATTTATCGAAACTCAGACAAATGTACTATACGGAAAACATAAAAAAAGTGACTATAACCATTGGTGAGTTGTTTTGGGTGAAAATAGATATGTTGCTTTGAGGAAAATGGCTATATTTTGACCCTAAGTGATCCCCAACTCAAGGGAACACCCACAACTATAAATAGAACCCCTTGGAATTCATTCCAAGGCTTCTCATTCATGCTACTCTAAGTCCTTGCTATAGTTAAGTGTGTTGCAACTCCTTGAGCATCTTTCTCTCTCTAGTTTACACTTCAATTTATGATTATGAGTTCATTAGGGATATTGTAAGAGAGATACTCCCTTGTTCATGTAAATCTCTTATATTATCCTACTTCCATATCCCCTTCCTCCATGAAAAAAGGTGAAGCAAGATTCCCCGAGTGAAGGAGGAGTTGTTGCTGTGCCTCTTCAAGGTTGATGAAGAGGTGGTGATCTTCTCCTGATGAAGGAGAAGGCAAAGGCTGAAGATCCAAGAGGAGTTGAAAAGTCCTTGAAGGCGAAAGACTTGTGCTTGAGTGGGTAAGACCTTAGAAGAAGGCTGAAGACTCTTGCAAAGTGGGTAAGTCCTTGGTAAGGTGGATTGCTCCTTGTGTTTGGTTGGGTAAGTCCTTTGGTGGTATTGTGTTGTAACTCTTATTGGCGATAATCGGTGAGTGCATACTCATCATGAAATTCAATCATATTTTTGGAACAAATTCAACTCTATTCATACCTTTTTCTCTCAATATGAATCGTAATATGTAAAACTATTTGGCTGATTCAATTATCAAAGTTTTAACTAAATATCGTTCATTTAATGCAGGTTACCAAGTTATTCCATGCCATGCGGTCCCAAGACCGTTTGAGCCCATGCGGTCCCATGACCGTTTGAGCCCATGCGGTCCCAAGACCGTTTGAGTCCATGCGGTCCCAAGACCGTTTGCTGGAATACACGAAGAATGAATGTCGAAACTGATTGCTAAGGTCGACCGTGCGAGCTACAGACTGTTTCGGTCCATGCAGTCTCAAGACCGTTTGGGTCCATGTGGTCTCAAGACCGTTTGGGTCCATGCGGTTTCATGACTGTTTGGGCACATGCGATTTCACGACCGATTGGGTCCATGCGGTTTCATGACTGTTTGGGTCCATACGACCGTTTGGGTCCATGCGGTCTCAAGACCGTTTGGGTCCATGCGGTTTACGAAGCCGACCACCGCGAGCATGAAGACCGATCGAAGATCAAATGCCGCATTAAGACCGAGACCGTCCTCAAGACCGATTAACATAGCTGCTGATCTCCAAACCAAACGGTCTCCAAACCGTTTGGCACCAAACGGTCTCCAGACCGTTTGGAGGAGATATTTCCAGCAACTTACCAAGACTGTTTGGGATTAGATCCAAGCCTATAAATAGACCCCAAGGGTCCTCATTTGGGGCATCGGATCCAGACGCCGCCAGGCTGCCAGAGCACAACCCCAATCAAGTTCCACTCCACCTAATGCACGTGTTGCAACCAAGGAGGCTGAGAAGAGAAGGAAGACGGAGCAAGGGGCGTATCTTCTTCACCGGGCTGTGACTACCTTCTGCATCGAGCTCATGGCGGATCTCTCTTTCTTTCTCCTCCTTCTTGTTTCTCGCACCATGAGCGAGTAGTACCTTTTTACTGGGGTGTGGGGACTAGCCCTACTGCCCATGCAAACCATGTTCTTTTGTTAAAACTCTCCAAGGTAATGTATTAACTCTTCATTTCGTCGTTAACCGTTATGCTTGCAGTTTGGTTGCTTGCTTGCTTTCATCTTTGTGCTCCCTATGTTGAGATAACATCTATATGTAGGTTCGAACGTTGTTTAACAAGTTAGACTCCCCAACTAGAAATAGAAGGGGATTCCTTGAGGTCGTAAGTGTATGATCCGTGAGGGGACGAGCCATCTAGCCTTCGGTGACGCTTCTATGCGTCTGACGCCCGTATGGGGGTTCAAAGCCTTAGTTGGATTCTGTATCTTCTTGTTAATCGTCGATGTTAGCTAGTACGTTAATCACCTGCTTGCTTATCGGTTAATGCGGTTGACTCCCAAACTAGAAATAGGATGGGATTTCATCGAGGTCGTAAGTGTATGATCCGCGAGGGGACGAGCCATCTAGCCTTTGGCAACGCTTCTGTGTGCCTGATGCCCGTATGGGGGGCCCGCAACCTCCGTGGATTTCTATATCTCCAGATCCGTAAGTAAAGTGATCCAGATGGTGACGAGACATCTGATGCCTAAGGTGATGCTTACGCAGGACCTAACGCCCGTATGGGGGGTTTTCCAGCAGCTCTACTTGGAGTGTTATATCTTGCCTGGCTTGTTCAAGATTGAATGTGTTTGCATGAGTAGTGGTGGTGAAACCCGGTACCATCCCAGTGATCCCATATCATTGATCTCAACCCAACTTTAGTTCAGCTTTTTCTTTCTTGCAATTAGTTTAAATAACCTCAAATCAACCTATCGTTCTAAATATTAGTTTTACTAGAGCTAGATTCAACCGACAAGGATTCTTAAAAGCATTGTCCTTTGGGTTCGATCCTTAATTATACCGTGATAAGACTCGTCCGCTTGCGGGTGGTATTATTGCACCTTAGTTTTGGTAAAAGCTCAGGGAATTCAACCCCGAGTGAATTTGTGAGTGCATTCAATAGCCACGTCAAATTCTGGCGCCGTTGCCGGGGACAACGGAATCAGTCAGTCAAATCTAGTTCTTTTAAGACTAATCTAGGATTTTGCTTTTCTTTTGAAACAATCGATTATCTACTAGAACTTGGCTCTACTTTGGGATCTCATTTTCAAAATCTTTCTAACTTTCAGGTACAACCCGACGCGTAGTGTATGCACCGTTCGGACAGCCCCGGACTCACGGCGAGCTTTGATCCTGAAATAGACAGATTCTTCCATCGTCAGATCAGAGAGAATCAAGCAAGGATGGTGATGAATCCTCCAGATTCATCTGCAAAGTCGCCAATTTTAGGGATTTTGTTCCTCATATTGAGTGATTTACCCTCTCTTTGGTTCACCTTGAGTGTTTCATTAATTCCTTGCAAATATTGCCTAAATAGTTCTAATTACTAGTTTATTCGATGATATTATCTCTTACACATTCTGCTTTCCCTCTGCAGATCACTCGCAACCATCCGATCGAGATCCAACGGTTCCTTTTCATCCAATCACTCGGTCTTGACCACTATTCGAGATACGGTTTCAAGACCGTATGAGCCCATGCGGTCTCAAGACCGTATGAGCCCATGCGGTCTCCAGACCATATGAACCCATGCGGTCTCTAGACCGTTTGAGCATGTGAAGACCGTTTGGGGTATTTGCGGCAACCGAGACCGAATGGACATGCGCAAGACCGTTTGAGTTGTACGTATGCATGCACTCAAAGATCGTATGATACAATAACCGAAGACCGTTTGAGTTAGCAAGTTGTGCAAGCAACCGTTTGCTATGAGAAGACCGTTTGCTGGGTTGCGGAGTTTGTGCAAATCGAATGGATAAGTTTACGGGATCATTTGAGCAGCAAATGAGAAGACCCGTTTGCTGAAATCACGTGCATGCATGCACGCAAGAACCAAAACCAAAAGCTAGTAAGATCGTTTGACAAAGTGCCCAGCAATACATTAAACCATTTGATAATTAACAATCGAGCAGCCATTACGTGTGGAAACCGAGAGAGCATCTTTGAAAAGTCAAAATCGATTGCTAATTTAGCAAGCTGCCAAACCTATTGGATTAGGTTAACCAAGCAAACCTTTCACCTATTCCAAAGTGAAGGGATCCCACGCATGCTGCTGGAAACCATTGAAATAATCTACTTACTATATCAGTTATTCACGTAAAGGAGAATGCATGGCCTCACGTGGGTAGGAGAACACGCAGCTGCTAGCAACATGGAGTGAAGAACACATGAGGTTACTGCATGCAAGACTACGAAACCGAATGGCTACGAAACCAAATGGCTATGAAACCAAATGAATTGGCAGCGTCAAAACCGTTTAGCACTGGCGGAGAAACCAAAGTTGCAGTCCGTGAGAAATGAAGACCGCATGACTCGCTGCTATGAAGGATCGAATGAAGTTGCTGACCACTGAGGTGAGTGTCGAGACTGCGAAGGGTGAGAGGAGTGTCGAGACCGTGAAGAGTGCATGCATGCACACTGAAAAAGCAGATCGAATGAACTAGAAACCGAATGGAGCAATTGCATATGAGACCGAATGGCAAAGCAAGACCGTATGAAGAAGATCTTTTAGTAAACCGTTTGGACTCACACCAAATGCATGAGGGACAGATCTGTGCCTATAAATAGGACCCCAAGGGTCCTTATTTGAGGGGGGATCTCATGACGGCCTAAGGCTGCCGGACTGGGACCAGTGCCGGAACGCGGCCAGATTGCCTGAGCACCGTTTCTGACCAAACTTCACCCACAGCCTCAGAATCCCATCCTGAATCCAGATCCGGTGAGCAGCCAGTCTGGGCACAGATCTAGTTGGCTGTTCCATCACCATCTCACCATTTCTCACACCATAGTTCCACCTCATCCTACTCTTGCTATTCCAGAGGTTGACCCGAAGATCGAGGCAGAGAAACGGATGACATCGACCACGACGGAGCAGTCCCGGAGACTGTGACGATCTACATCAGGCTGTCACAGATCTACTCTTCTTCTCCGATGATGCTTTCTTTCTCTCTCTTCTCCTTCTTTGTTGCTCCCTCTATGAGGAGTGAGTAGTTCCATCCACTGGGGTGCGGGGACTAGCCCCGCTGCCCGTGTTTTGTATCTTGTACTAAAACGATGTTATCATTTCGTTTCAATACTAAATCGTTTCATACATGCTTGAATGTTGGCCGCGTTCTTGTATGCATCTATTGTCTTTCGTTGTGGTTTGTCTACGACCGCTCTTGAGACTCGAATACCGATTTAGTTTTGGTTTCTGGTGCGTGTATCCACCGCGCACCCATTTCGGTATCTAGGAACGCTTTCTAAGGGGTGGATTAAACTCACCTCCATCGTTGTACTTTTGTACTATGAAATGGAATCAGTTGACGTACAAAAGTGTGACCTTGACAGGTCGAGGAACACACTCTGAGGAGAGAGTGGTGCAAAGTACTTGACCATTCGTTCGGGAATGGCTGACGTTGCAACACTCTCACGTTTCTCGTAGCTATATCCTCGAAAGAGGGATAGTCTATAAGGATACTAATCGAATTGGTAATTTTTGCTCGCTTGTTAGTTTCTCGATGCACGTTTCACGAGGTTGAGTAAGATTTTCTCTTCGGAGACTACATATCTTCATTGACACGTAGATACGTACCGGATGAGAGTTACTCAACCCGTGAAGGATGTATGCATTACTCTTGTCCTATAAGACATCAGTATTATACAACATCCATGTATCCTGCTTACAAGTCTCGCTACGTTTGGTACAAGTACAATTCATGTGTAGTGGTGGTGAATACCTGCATCACCCCAGTGATCCATCATCATTTGATTAATCTTAGATTTTACATCTTAAACTAGTTTTCATACTTGCCTTTACTTTTGTATGTTTTTAGGATTAAATAACTCAAATCAAACTCTTGGATATAGATGATTAACTTAGATTGATACGAAACAAGAAAAAGACACTCAGATTCTTAACGTTGTCCTTTGGGTTCGATCCTAAATATGTACTACGATAAGGCTTCCACACTCTTGTGGGGTTGGAGCATTTATCTAGCACTAGTTGTAGGTAAACCTAGAGAGAACATCAACTCCCTAGGGTTTTTGGTGTATATTAGGACTTCCATTGGAAGAGTAATCTTTTGGTGTAAGTTCTAGCTCCATCAAAAAATGGCGCCGTTGCTGGGGACAACGGTATAAGAATCGTCTTTTTCAAATTTTGTGTCGATTTAGGTTTCTCTAGGGTTTTCTTTTTCTTTTCAAAAACCTAAAAAGTAAAGGACTTAATCTTGCATATCATCTTGGATTTGAAGTGGTTGGTCAAACTTGATAAACTCTTTCTTTGATTTCAGGTACCAATTCTCTTCAAAATGAAGCAGTCAGTGCCACCAACTAATAGTTGTCAATTATGTGGCGACTATTCTCATGCATCGATCAACTGTTTCAACGTTCATCCTCTCTACGTGATGGCCTTGCGTCAAGTAATCATGAATCATATAGTCGGGAAACTCAGAGCAGCCATTCCATACAACTATGGATATAACGCAGGTTATATTCCATATCACCCCGGAGGCTACTATGAGAAACCTAACTATGGTGGATTTCAAGGCGTAGACTGCAATACAGGAGGGCAATTGGAAAGCAACTCAAATCAATACTATGATGAGGGAAGCTATTATCAACATCAATCAAACGGGTGCCATGAAGAGCCTTTTCATGAAAATCAACACATATCGATGGAGGAACTACGTGCCTTACAAACATCGGTGGCTCAACAACTAGCTGATCAGACAGCCGCGACCAAGAAGTTGATATCCGACCTTAATCAACTTACGCAACTTGTCAACGCTCCTGAGCAACATGCAGAACAGCCACAAAATTTAACTAAGCACATCTCTAGTCCACATGTTGTAATAAATTATGATGATGACTACGAAATCATGTGGAATGTGCCTCCCAATAATTTTCAAGTGCCAGTACAGGGTGGGGAATCATCCTCAGAACCAATGACTGAACTCAAGGATGATACCTTCACCACACCACAGGAAAAAGAATCATTCTTCGAGCCGAAGTCTGACCTGGATAATGACTCTTGCACTATGCTCTTAGATGAAAGCATGAGTAACCAATATGAAGATTTTCTTCAATTGGGAGATAAATTGGGAACAAATTTTAATGATTATCCATCTTCTCCCCCCATAAACTCAGATCCGTCCATACAGATTGAGGGACAACCATTAATGATTGACTCCCTATATGACAAATGTTCTTCAACTTCAACTGTCTTGTCGTTGAATTCCAATGAAGAAGGGTCTATGTTACACGAACTCTACACCCCTTCTCAGTCAGACATAGATGAATATGAGACTGATTCAGATGAGGAGACGTCTTTTATGCAAGAGACTCAAATGATTCCATTACTGGAAAAAGGATCCAATTTTTCCTTATGAAGACATTTCTGATCATTCGGCTGATCTAGAAACAAACTTCGAGGATGGGACTGACCAAGATCCTGATCTAGAGACGAACCATACCACTCTCACTGATGATGAAACAGAATCAAGGGAGGATGAGGGGTCTCAAGATGACAATCTTATGACGGGTCCTTCCCATGAGATGACACCACCACAAGGAGTTCTGACGGAGCCAGTCCTCGAACAAGAACATGATTTTTCTATTGAATCTCCTTCTAGTCACTTGAACGAGTTGAAAGTGCACCATGAAGAGAAACATGAACCATCTCTTGACTTTGGGACGGATTATGATATTATCATAAACTCTTGTAATGACAAAAAGGACCCCTGGGATGACATCAAGCCACAAACCTATCCCTTTATAGCCACTCATCCCTATGAAGAAGCCCCCTCTAACACTTATGAAACTGAGATTTATCCATTACCTGAGCTAGTTTCCATGCCTCTCATAGAAACTCTTCCGAAGCACTCAATTGAACTGGAGGAGTGTTATGAACAAGAACTGGAACAACAATGTATCAGTCCCAATATTGAAGAAACGGGTTCATCAAGGGATTTTAGCCCTCAAAATGATATGTCAAGGACTAATCCCTCTCATGAAGAGACATCACTGGAACCCCTACCTCAAGATCCCATGATTTCCTCACCCGAGCAAGAGTTCATTCTACCAGTCAAACCCTCTTCTAGTTACTTGGATGAATTAAGGATGTTCTACGAAGAAAATTCCAAACAAAACCTTGAAAAGAGGAACGACGCTCTTACCAAATTCAACATTGAGCACAAGAAGAAGAGGTAGCCCGAAGGGTTGCTCAAGCCATCAATGCACAAAGAGAGAGGCTCATGCAAGAAGCTAGGGCTGCGGTTCAACAGGAAATCCTAGCAGCACAACTAGCAACGCAAGCAACCGAACTACAAAAGGATCTTAGAGAGTTCTCAATCTTGAAGGCTGCGAATGTTTACCATCCAGTACAGCCTCCTCCCATCGATGCTGCCAATTTTGAGATTAGGGCACATTGGATCACATTGCTTCAAAACAACCCTTTCTATGGCAAACAAGCGGAGGACAACCAAGGACATCTTCTGAGATTCATCGACCTATGTGCTATGGCAAAGCAAAATGGAGTCTCCGATGATGCCATTCGAATCTGTCTCTTCAAGTATTCCCTTGCTGATAGAGCCATCATTTGGTACAATTCACTACAAAGTGAAGTACCCATCACCACCTGGGAGCAACTTCAAAATGCATTTTTGGAAAAGTTCTATCCTCCTTCTCTTACATATGAAATTAGGGGCTGGATAAAAAACTTCACTCAAGTCCCTGGAGAAACTCT
This sequence comes from Alisma plantago-aquatica, assembly GCA_963693085.1. Taxonomy (NCBI): domain Eukaryota; kingdom Viridiplantae; phylum Streptophyta; class Magnoliopsida; order Alismatales; family Alismataceae; genus Alisma; species Alisma plantago-aquatica. The sequence goes on along the minus strand of OY856411.1, from coordinate 1,449,569,706 downwards.
CACTGAAGCATGGGATAGATACAAGGAGCTCCTACGCAAATGTCCACACCACAGAATTCCCAAGAATCAACTCATAGAAATCTTCTATAGTGGTGTGGAGGATGATGTCAAGATGTTCCTAGATTCCTCATCTAGAGGAAACTTCATGCGTCAAAGTTATGACAGCGCATGGAGAGTCGTCACCCTGGGAGCAGAAAATCAAGCCAATTGGGGTAGATCTGAAGGTAAAGGAGTCTTGAAGGTAGCTATGGCTGAAGCTATTCCCGAGTACAGGTCCATCGCTGAAACCTTGAAGGTCTTAGTCGCCAAGCAAGATCATATTGAATCATCTCTAGCTGCTATTGGAAGAGGACGTTCACCAACTCGGCAACCGGAACAGGTCAAGTCCACTTCCCTGTTCTGCGAAGCATGTAAAAGCACTGATCATTCCACTTTATCATGCAATGTTCTCTATGACGTTGTTCTGAGCAATGTATGTGGACAAGGAGATAATGGTCAGATGGAGAATCTTAATGCTATCAACACCATCCCTGGGCAAAACTATTACAATCCAAATTAGAATAGGAATCACCCAGGTTTTCAATATGGAAACCCCTCTGGAGCAGTAAACTCGCATCAATTTGGTTCCAACAATCAAGCAAGAGCCCCACCAGGATTCCAATACAATCAACATCAGAATTTTGGGAATCAAGGAAACTACAAGGGAAACTTTCAGAATAGGAACTACAATAACTACCAAAACAACTCTCAGTATCAGAACCTTAATCAACAGCAAGGACAACAAGCAAGACCTATCTCTTCTGATGACAAGCTATCAACTATTGAAAAAATGTTGCAAACTCAGCAAACTATGATAGCCAACAAACAAGCTCAGCAGAAGGCTATTGAATCCCAACTAGCTCAACTTGCAGCCAGCATAAAGCCACCTGCTGGAGTCTTTGCTGGTCAACCCGAGAAAAATCCTAAACATCCTGAACAGTTGAAGGCAGTCACCACCAGGTCAGGAAAAGACTATTTGGATCCCCAGTGGAGACACCTGTGGTTATTACAGACAAAGATGAACATGTGATTGTCCAAAACTCAACAACACCAGAGTCTGAATCAAAGGAAGATAAGACAGATAAGGGAATTCCTGAGAAATCTACTGATGAAGAAACTGAAATACCAGAACCAGATATCCCTATGTATAAGCCTCGTATACCCTTCCCATCCCTCTTGAGGCAAACCAAGCTCGATACCAGATTCAATAAGTTTAAAGAGGCTATGAAGAAACTTCATGTTGATATACCCTTCTTAGACGCTCTGGCTGAGATACCATCCTGGACTAAGTATCTAAAGTCACTCCTCACCAGGAAGTATATAACTGAGGAATATGAGACAGTAAAACTGGCTACTACTACATCGGATATCATATTGAGCAAGATGCCAAAGACACAAAAAGATCCAAGATCTTTTGGTATTTCGTGTCACATTGGTGACTCATCATGCAAGAAAGGTTTGGCAAATCTAGGTGCAAACATCTCTATTATGCCACTCAGCCTGTGCAAAAGATTGGGGTTTGCATAATTGCTTCCTACTGGTATGACTATTCAGCTTGCGGACAATTTGATAAAACGTCCGTTAGGAATCCTCGAAGATATCTCGGTCAAGGTAGGAAAGGACACATATGTTCCATGTGACTTCGTCATTATGGATATAAAAGAAGACACCAGATATCCTCTCGTCTTCGATCATCTGTTCCTTGCCACTGCAAGAGCCCTAATTGATGTCGAAGTCGGTACCTTACTACTCAGATTAGGCAAAGAGACTCTAGAACTCAAAGTTTTTGAAAGTATGAGAAGACCGAGTATACAAGAAGAAGTCTATCTGATCGACTGTATTGATCAAATGTCACATCTGACCCAAGAGTGTCATGAATCATATGATCCCTTGGAAACTGCTCTATCAGACCTGTCAATCGATGACCCAATTGACAAACGAGCAACGGATTACATCGAATCCCTCGACTCTGCTAAAGAAGATGCTGAAACCACTTGTGAAGAACTCCAGGCTATGGAGACTATAGAAGAAATAAGCGAAAAACCAGAGGCTCCCAAAATGAAGCCCCTACCCGAAGGACTAAAGTACATGTTTTTAGACGATCTCAAAGTTTGTCCAGTTATTATAAATTCTGATTTAACTACTGAACAAGAAGAGAAACTTCTGGAGGAATTAAGGGGAAGAAAGAAAGCCATTGGCTATAAAATGAGTGACCTCACGGGGGTCAGTCAAGCACTGTGTATGCATAAGATCCCCATGATGGAAGATCATAAGCCGACTATTGAGCATCAACGAAAGTTGAATCCTAATATGAAGGAAGTGGTGCGTCGCGAAGTCATTAAACTGCTAACAGCTGGAATAATCTATCCGATATCAGATTCGCCATGGGTGAGCCCAGTACATGTGGTTCCGAAGAAAGGTGGAACAATTGTTATAAGGAATGACAACAACGAGCTCATCCCCACTCGAACAGTCACAGGGTGGCGGATGTGCATTGATTATAGGAAATTAAACAAGGCAACTCGAAAAGATCATTTTCCTATGCCCTTCCTTGATCAAGTCTTAGAAAGGTTGGCTCACCAAGAATATTTCTGTTATCTTGATGGTTACTCTGAATTCTATCAGATCCCCATACATCCAGATGATCAAGATAAAATGACTTTCACCTGCCCATTCAAAACATACACATTTAAAAGAATGACGTTTGGTCTCTGTAATGCACCCGCAACTTTTCAACGTTGCATGGCTACAATCTTTGCGGGGCTTACTGAAACTATTATGGAGGTCTTCATGGATGATTTTTCTGTATACGGAGACTCATTCGATTCATGTCTAAGGCACCTCTCCTTGGTCCTAAAACATTGTGAAGAAGCGCATCTCGTGCTAAATTGGGAAAAATGCCATTTCATGGTAACGAAAGGCATTGTCCTGGGCCATAGAGTTAGCAGTAGAGGAATTGAAGTAGATAAAGCCAAGATAAAAGTAATCTCTAAATTGGCTATTCCCACAAATGTAAAAGAAGTTTGTGCCTTCCTTGGTCATGTCGGATTCTATAGAAGATTCATTAAGGATTTTTCCAAGATAACTAAGCCGATGACGAACCTGCTTCTAAAGGATATTGATTTCAATTTCGATGGAGATTGTGTCAACAACTTCAACACTCTGAAACAAGCCCTTACAACTACTCCCATCAATAGAGCTCCTGACTGGGACCATCCTTTTGAAATTATGTGCGATTCCAGTGATTACGTTGTGGGTGCTGTTTTAGGGCAATATATAGAGAAGAAGCATTATGTGATTTATTATGCATCAAAGACCCTCGATGAAGCTCAACGAAATTATGCTACTACTGAGAAAGAACTTCTTGCAGTCATCTACGCCTTTGACAAGTTCAGATCCTACCTTATTGGTTCAAAGGTCGTTGTCTACACAGACCATGCTGCTATTCGTTACCTTCTGGCAAAGAAAGATGCAAAACCAAGGCTGATTAGATGGATCCTCTTACTACAAGAATTTGATTTAGAGATAAGAGATAAAAAAGGGACGGAAAATGTTGTAGCAGATCACCTCAGTCGCATCCACAGCCTGGATACTGAGAAGATTCTGATCAATGATTCCCTGCCAGATGATCAGCTAATGAGGGTCTCGGAAGTTATACCATGGTATTCTGATTTTGTAAACTACCTTGTTGCTGGACTCATCCATCCCCAGTGCACAGGGAATGCACTGAAGAAGTTCATGCATCATGTGAAGCAATATCACTGGGATGAACCATATCTTTTTAAACTATGTGCTGATGGTTTATATAGATATTGTATCGCCGAAGAAGAAGCTCAATCTATTTTAGAACAATGTCACTCAGGACCAGTGGGAGGACATATGAGCTCTAAAAAGACTGCTTTAAAGGTTTTGCAATGCAGATTCTTCTGGCCAACCATATCCAAAGACTCTTACGATTTTGTCCTATCATGTGACAAATGTCAAAGATCAGGCAATATAACAAAGAGAGACGAGATGTCGCTGAATATATGGCAAGAAGTGGAGATATTCGATGTTTGGGGGGTGGACTATATGGGTCCATTCCCATCTTCTAATGGATTTTCATACATCCTAGTGGCGGTAGACTACGTCTCAAAATGGGTTGACGCCGTACCTACCGTCACTAGTGATTCCAAACCCGTCATCAAATTATTCAAAGATATTATCTTTCCCCGGTTTGGACTGGCACGAACCGTGATATCTGACGGAGGGTCCCACTTCATTGAAAGAAGCTTTGAAGCTTTACTAAGAAAATATGATGTAGCACATAGGGTAGCCTCACCTTACCATCCACAAACAAGTGGACATGTAGAGGTCTCTAACCGTCAACTAAAAGCTATTCTGGAAAAAACTATTCGACGCAATCGAAAGGACTGGTCAACAAAAATCAACGACGCCTTATGGGCCTATCGTACCGCTTACAAAACTCCCCTTGGGACTACACCCTTTCGATTAATATATGGAAAGGCTTGCCCCCTTCCAGTCGAACTGGAGCACAAGGCATGGTGGGCAATTAAACAATTGAACTTTGATATGAAAGAAGCAGGCCAAGCCAGGATTCTGCAACTCCAAGAGCTGGACTAACTCCGGATGACAACCTATGAGAATGCACGAATCTACAAAGAACGCACAAAACTTTGGCACGATGGACATCTGAAAAGAAAAGACATATAAGTGGGAGACCAAGTTCTTGTTTTTAACTCAAGATTAAAGCTATTCCCGGGAAAACTCCGTTCCCGCTGGGCTGGTCCTTACATTGTCAAAATCATCTCTCCACATGGTGCTTTCTCTTTATGGAGTGAAAAATTGGGCGAGTTCATAGCAAATGGTCACCGCTTGAAGAGATATTTCACCTCGATTGACATAGACCCAGACAAAATGCTGGAACTCGCCAATCCAAAGGTCCCACCGTGAAGCTGCAGAATTCTGTCGAGCCATCGACGTAAAACAAAGGCGCTTGTCGGGAGGCAACCCGATCAATAAATATGTTTTACTTCTCTTTTCAAAATTTTGATTTTATCTTCTAGTTAACTTTTCTTTAAATAATATTCGCCATGCGAGACACTATTTTTTAGAGCTAACTGGCCTTTACTCTTGAAATTTTTAGATAAGAGGATGTGCGCTGATCAGAACGCAACTACAATCGGTGATCATTCTGGCGTGATTTTCCCCTCCATCTTGGATTTAGGGTTTGCTCAGGATGAGAAAATCTCTAAGTTCGGGGTGGAGGGTGGGTGGTACGTACCTCACTTTCCACCTACACCCTCTTTTCATACTGAAAGCCTTCACTATCACATTCTTGATCAAAATTTTCAAAATTTTCAAAATTTATAGTATCTTTCAAAGAGATTGAAAAAAAATGCTATGCATTTTTCATCATTATACTCTCCTTATTCGAAGTAAATCCTCAAAAGGACCAATTTTTGAAACAAGCCTTTTGCTTGAAATCACCTTGTGAAGCTTATGATTCCTAACCTCATGATACCTTTCTGCAAAAATGATAAGTATCTGTCAAACTAATAGGGATCAAACATGTCGTGCTTCCTAACTGACTAGTGGAACAATGACATGGAATCTCCACCGGATCCTCATCCAGTCATTATTTGAGCAGAGTACGACAAAGAGAACAACTCGTTATATTGAATTGTAAATCAAGTTACATTCTGATCTGAACTCTCTTCTACACTTCTTCCATCATCTTTGTACCCCTCCATTCATCAAAAGAAACAAAAATAGTTGAATTTGTGCCAAACCCTAAGTTCGGGGTGGCACACCACTTCCCTCCTCATATGCTTCTTCCATACCCCTCGCAAATAAATAGGGGCATACCACCAAAAAAGCAATCTCGAGTCGAATAGAGGAGAGATTTACAAACAAAAGATGCCAAAGTGCACACAAAAAGAAATGCAATCTCGAGTCAAATAGAGGAGAGATTTGCACACAAAAATATGCAATAAATGAAATTGCAAAACAAATAAAAATCTCGAGTCGAATAGAGGATAGATTTACTTCTTCCTTCCATACCACCCTTCACTCTTTTTTCTACCTAAAGGCACAATGCATGCCCCCACTATCCTAAAAAACACCAGTGTCAGATCGAATGCACACTTGTTGATTCTACGGGTATCTCTGGACTCCTACAAAACTCTTTGACATGCTTGATGTTGGAAAAAAGTGAGGAGGAAGTGATATTGGAAAACGAACTCAGGAACAAAGCTATGGTAAGATGTGTTTAGTGGTCCCAGGAAGTTAAGGTACTGAGTCATATTGAGCAGAAAGTAAACATTCGTGATGTGAAGATGAAGCAATCACACAGATTGAAAGTATTCATTTGGCTACTGTTTCAAATTTTATGTTACTCGAGGAAGAGCAACGTTTAAGTTCGGGGTGTTTTGATGAGTGCATACTCATCATGAAATTCAGTCATCTTTTTGGAACAAATTCAACTCTATTCATACCTTTTTCTCTCAATATGAATCTTAATATGTAAAACTATTTGGCTGATTCAATTATCAAAGTTTTAACTAAATGTCATTCATTTAATGCAGGTTACCAAGCTATTCCATGCCATGCGGTCCCAAGACCGTTTGAGCCCATGCAGTCCCAAGACCGTTTAAGCCCATGCGGTCCCAAGACCGTTTGAGTCCATGTGGTCCCAAGACCGTTTGCTGGAATACACGAAGAACGAATGCCGAAACTGATTGCTAAGGTCGACCGCGCGAGCTGCAGACCGTTTGGGTCCATGCGGTCTCAAGACCGTTTGGGTCCATACGGTCTCAAGACAGTTTGGGTCCATGCGGTCTCAAGATTGTTTGGGTCCATGCGTTCTCAAGACTGTTTGGGTCCATGCGGTTTCACGACCATTTGGGTCCATGCGGTTTCATGACCGATTGGGTCCATGCGGTTTCACGAACGATTGGGTCCATGCGGTTTCACGACCGTTTGGGTCCATGCAGTATCATGACCATTTGGGTCCATGCGGTCTCAAGACCGTTTGGGTCCATGCGGTTTATGAAACCGACCGCCGTGAGCGTGAAGACAGATCGAAGATCAAATGCCGTGCTGAGACTGAGACCATCCTCAAGACCGATTAACGCAACTGCTGATCTCCAAACCAAACGGTCTCCAAACCATTTGGCACCAAACGGTCTCCAAATCGTTTGGAGGAGATATTTCCAGCAACTTACCAAGACCGTTTGGGATCAGATCCAAGCCTATAAATAGACCCCAAGGGTCCTCATTTGGGACATCAGATCCAGACGCCGCCAGGCTTCCAGGGCACAACCCCGATCAAGTTCCACTCCACCTACTACATGTGTTGCAACCAAGGAGGCTGAGAAGAGAAGGAAGACGGAGCAAGGGGCGTATCTTCTTCACTGGGATGCGACTACCTTCTGCACCGAGCTCATGGCGGATCTCTCTTTCTTTCTCCTCCTTCTTGTTTCTTGCACCATGAGCGAGTAGTACCTTTTTGCTGGGGTGCGGGGACTAGCCCCGCTGCCCATGCAAACCATGTTCATTTGTTAAAACTCTCCATGGCAATGTATTAACTCTTCATTTCATCGTTAACCGTTATGCTTGCAGTTTGGTTGCTTGCTTGCTTTCATCTTTGTGCTCCCTATGTTGTGATAACATCTATATGTAGGTTTGAATGTCGTTTAACAAGTTAGACTCCCCAACTAGAAATAGAAGGGGATTCCTTGAGGTCGTAAGTGTATGATCCGCAAGGGGACGAGCCATCTAGCCTTCGGTGACGCTTCTGTGCGCCTGACACCCGTATGGGGGGTTCACAACCTTAGTTGGATTCTGTATCTTCTTGTTAATCGTCGATGTTAGCTAGTACGTTAATCACCTGCTTGCTTATCGGTTAATGCAGTTGACACCCAAACTAGAAATAGGATGGGATTTCATCGAGGTCGTAAGTGTATGATCCGCGAGGGGACGAGCCATCTAGCCTTCGGTGACGCTTCTGTGTGCCTGACGCCCGTATGGGGGGCCCGCAACCTCCGTGGATTTCTGTATCTCAAGAGCCGTAAGTAAAGTGATCCGGATGGTGACGAGACATCTGATGCCTAAGGTGATGCTTACGCAGGACCTGACGCCCGTATGGGGGGTTTTGTAGCAGCTCTACTTGGAGTGTTATATCTTTCCTGGCTTGTTCAAGATTGAATGTGTTTGCGTGAGTAGCGGTGGTGAAACCTGGTACCATCCCAGCGATCCCATATCATTGATCTCAACCCAACTTTAATTCAGCTTTTACTTTCTTGCAATTAGTTTGAATAACCTCAAATCAACCTATCGTTCTAAATATTAGTTTTACTAGAGCTAGATTCAACCGACAAGGATTCTTAAAAATGTTGTCCTTTGGGTTCGATCCTTAACTATACTGCGATAAGACTCGTCCGCTTGCGGGTGGTATTATTGCACCTTGGTTTTGGTAAAAGCTCGGAGAATTCAACCCCGAGTGAATTTGTGAGAGCATTCAATAGCCACATCAATAATATAGAGAAAATCACTTGAAAAGTCCTACAGGTTGACCTCTCTAGGTAGTGGACTGACTCTCTCCTAGTTTGGATAGTGGAGCCACTCTATATCGCCTTCTCAAGTGCTTGCTATCAATCTCTCTCACCCTTGATATGCTTGTTAGTTAGGACTTCAAATTGCACTTAAGCTATTGGTTTCAATTTGATATAATTTGAAGGTCTAATCTATCTTGTGAGACATTTTCTAGCTCTATTCACCCCCTCTCTAGAGCCCTAGATTCAACAAGTGGTATCAGAGCCAATGATCTTCTACAACAATCTCCCATGAGATGAGAAGATGGGCGGCAACATACTTGGTTCTCTGAACCTAGAGGGAGGCTTCTCCATGCGTTCTCCGGTCTTTGATGGCACCAACTTCCTCTTTTGGAAGAGGCATATGCAGTTCTACATTCAAGGGATGAACTTTGACACATGGAAGGTAATGGTCACACCTTACAAGGAGCCAACCAAAGTTTTGCAACAAGGAGTGAAGCTACACTCAAGAAATCCCAACTCAATGCCAAATCCATAAGCATTCTCTACGTAGCCCTCACCCCAATGGAGTTTAACCAGATCTCATCTTGGGACACCACCTATGAGATTTGGGACAAATTGTGCATCACCTATGAAGGCACAAATAAAGTCAAGGAGGCAAAGATCTACATGTTGAACAACCTTCTAGAGAACTTCAAGATGGGCAAGAAAGAAGGGATTGCGGAGATGTACTCAAGACTCAATGTCATCATCAATGGGTTAGCTGCATTGGGCAACACTTTGGATAGAGGTGTAATTAAATCCAAGATCTTGAGGACTCTACCAAAGAGATGGGAGTCAAAGGTCACCTCCATTGAAGAAGTGAGGAGCCTTGGTGAAATCCCAACCAAAGAGCTCATTGGCAACCTCCAAGCCCATGAGCTTAGGCTTGACAAGCAAGAATAGAAGGAAGCCAAGTAGATCAAAGATAGTGCTTTCAAAACACAAGTGGAGGCTGTCATCATTCAAAAACAACTTGCTTGTTTTATTTCTCCCTCCTCCTCTAGTGACGATGATGGCCCAAGTGAGCATGAAGCCAACTACATCAAGGGCAAATACTTCAAGGAAAAGCAAGCCTCCTCCTCTTCTACTTTGAGATGCTACAAGTGTGGGCAAATGGGGCACTACAAGAGTGAATGCCCCAAGTCAAGAAAGTCACACCACAAGGGTAGCTCAAAGGAAGAGGTATACAAGAAGGAGAGAAAATACAAGAGGAAGGACAAGAAGGAGAAGAGACACAAGAATGCAGCTCATGCAACTTGGGAAGCTTCATTTTCAAGCAACTCAAGTTCTGAAGAAGATGGTGAGTGCCACCTTGCACTCATGGCCTCTACTAGTGAAGAAATTTGTGAGGTAAGTGAGGTAAATTTGCATGAGTTATCTAAATAAGTTGTTATTGACATGCTTATCTCTACCCGTTCATCTTTTTCTAAATGTAAATCTAAAAGAAAATGGTTAGGAAAAATCATTGATGATCTCTATGCTAAACTTGAAATTCTTGAATTGAATGAGAAAACTAATCTTGAGAGTATTGATAATTTGCAAGGGCAATACCTTGCTCTTCATCTCCAATACAATGGGTTTGAAGTTTAGAATGGTATCTACCTTAAGAACATTGAGAATCTTAATGAAAAAAACCAAAATTGCTTTAAAGAGCTTGAAATGGTTAAAACTAAAAATGTTGAATTTAAGCTCCTTATTGATGCTCGTAGAGAATAGAGAGATGTCTTTCTTAAAGAAATCCAAATGCTTAAATATGAAAATGCTAGGTTACTTGGTCAAATAAATGACCTATCTTCTAGACCTTTATTTGCTACTATTAATGTTGCTTCTCTCTCTCTTGAAAAAGATTCATATTTAACAAAAGATTTATGTCTTGAGACTGATCTTGTGCATGCTAGGGATGACATATCTAGTTTATCTTCTACCGTTATTTCCTTAATGATGATAACCATAGATTGAGAGCATCCCTACAGAAATTCCTCAAAGGGAATGACTCTCTAAATGAAATCCTTGACCATTCTACCAAACATAGTGGTACTAGTGGTTTGCGATTTGTAGGGGGAGCATCAAAGGGCAAGAGCAAATCCAAAGGTAAGAAAAAGATCAAGGAGACCTCTTTCTTTGTAGGAGGGTCTTCCTAGACTAAGAATCCTATGGTTTGTTTTTATTGCAAATGTGATGATCATTACTCTATTTACCATCCTTACAAGCCCAAGGGGACCAGCCCAAAGATGAAATGGGTCCCCAGGCTAACTCCGGATCCCAAAGTGTGAGTTGGGACTAACATTCTCCTTTCTTGCAGGAAAAAGGAAGATGGATTATTGATAGCGGCTGTACTAAGCACATGACGGGTGATATAAGCCATTTCAACAATTTCACCAAAAAGAAAGGAGGATCGGTCACCTTTAAGGACAATAAAAAAGGTAAAGTCAAAGGTGAAGGTGATGTAAGGGAATCCTTGTGTATCAAGAGTTTTCTATTTGTGGATGGCCTACATCACAATTTAATTAGTCTTACTCAACTATGTGATAGTGGTTACCTTGTGTTATTTACTTCCTTTGAATGTTTGATTCTAGATTCCTCACTTACCAAGTTATTTATAAGGGAATTATTTACTTCCTTTGAATGTTTGATTCTAGATTCCTCACCTACCAAGTTATATATAAGGGAACTAACAATGGAAATCTTTATGTTATTGTTCTTGACTCTATTAAGCATGTTGATGGTAGATGCCTAGTAGTCAACTCGAATGATATTTCTCTTTGGCACCGCCGCCTTGGTCATGTAAATATGCATCCGTTGAAGAAGTTGAGCAAAAAAGACTTGGTCAAGGGACTTCCAAAATTGGATCTTGAAAAGGATGAGGAATGCCAACCTTGTACCCAAGGAAAGCAAACCAAGTCCTCTTTCAAATCTAAAGGAGTCCTAAGTACCAAGAGAGCTCTTGAACCTTTTCACATTGATCTTTTTGGACCAATGAGAATTGAATCGCTTCGTGGTTCCAAGTATTGCCTTGTTATTATTGATGATTTTTCTGGATATACTTGGACGTTCTTTCTCATTTCTAAAAGTGATATGCTTGATGTTTTATTGATCTTTTGTAAATGAGTTGAGAATGAAGCTTCTTGCCGCATTGTTTACATCTGTAGTAACCATGGGGGAGAATTTGAAAATGATCTTTTTGAACATTTTTGTCAAGAATCTGGTTATGCACACAACTACTCTTCACCTCGAACACCTCAACAAAATGGGGTTGTAGAGAGGAAGAATAGGTTTTTACAGGAGATGGCTAGGACCATGCTTCTAGAGTATGATACTCCTAAGAAGTTTTGGGCTGAAGTTGTCAATACCTGTTGTTTCGTGCAAAATCAGGTTTTTACTCATCCTTCGCTGAAGAAAACCCCCTATGATCAATGGCGTGGTAGGAAGTCTTCTATTGAGTATTTCTATGTTTTCGTATGTCCATGTTTTGTTTTGAATATGAAAGATTCCCTTGACAAGTTTGATCTGAAATCTTATAAGGCTTTCTTTCTTGGCTATAGCACTACTAGCAAGGCTTATAGAGTTTTTATTGTTGATCTTGCTAAATTAGAAGAATCTATAGATGTATAGTTTATGGAAACTAACCCCTCTATTCCCAAAGATATTGTTCCAAATGATGATGTTATAGGTGAAGTAATTCCTATTCTTAAAGAGCTCAACATCACCCAAAAGGGAAAGGAGGTGGCCACACAAGAAGAAGAGAAAGATGATGAGAAGAAGGATCCAACCCCCCGATTTGTAAAGAATCATCCAAAGGATCTGATTTTAGGTGATCCTTTTGAAAGAGTGAAGACGTGGGTTGCATTCAACAAAGAATAAGCCAACAGTGCCTTCATCTCACAACTTGAGACTAAAAATGTCAAGGAAGCTCTTGGGGATGAAGAATGCATCCTAGCTATGCAAGAAGAGTTGGATCAATTTGAAAAGAACAAAGTTTGGACCCTTGTGCCAAGACCAAGTGACAGAACGATCATTGGCACAAAATGGGTCTACCACAACAAGCTTGATGAAAGCGGCAAAGTGGTAAGGAACAAAACAAGGTTAGTGTCTCAAGGCTACAATCAGCAGGAAGGTATAGACTTTGATGAAACATATGCACCTATAGCTAGACTTGAGTCCATTCATATGTTACTTGCTTTTGCTAGTTATAAAGACTTTCTTCTATATCAAATGGATGTTAAAAGAGCATTTTTAATGGTACAATTGAGGAGGAAGTGTATGTTGTACAACCCCCGGGTTTTGAACATGATAGTCTACCTAACCATGTTTATTTCTTGCAAAAAGCTCTCTATGGACTCAAACAAGAACCTAGAGCTTGGTATAAAAAATTAAAGAACTTTTTGTTAGATCATGGGTATATCATGGGCAAAGTGGATTCTACTTTATTTCTAAAGTAAACTTCTAACACTTTTCTTTTCATACAAATATGTGTTGATGATATCATTTTTGGCGAAACTAACCTTGATCTTTGCAAAGAATTTAGTGATCTTATGCAGAGTGAATTTGAGATGAGTATGATGGACGAACTCACATTCTTCCTCAACTTTCAAATCAAGCAAACAAAAGATGGGAACTTCATCAACCAAGTCAAGTGCACAAGTGAACTACTAAAACACTTTGGGATGGAGAACACCAAGCTGATGGACACACCCATGTCAAACACCATCAAATTTGACAAAGATGAAGAAGGTGAGAAGGTAGATGAGAAGCTCTATAGAGGTATGATTGGAAGTTTACTTTACTTAACTGCCTCTAGACCTGATATAATGTTTAGTGTTGGCTTGTGTGCTCAATTTCAATCAAATCCTAAGAAATCACATCTTATAGATGTTAAGAGGATTTTAAGGTACCTAGACAAAACCCCAAAGTTTGGACTATGATATCCCAAGTCAAGGGACTTTACTCTTACCACTTATAGTGATGTGGATTATGCATGGTGCTTGATTGATAGAAAGTGCACAAGTGGCACTTGTTTTCTCCTAGGACCATACTTGGTGTCTTGGCTTTCCACAAAACAGAGCACAATGGCATTATCAACCATCGAGGATAAGTACATTGCATTTGGGAGTTGTTGTGCCCATATCCTATGGATAAAGCAAATGCTCCAAGACTTTAACATTCATTTTGATGCGTCTCCTATCTATTGTGATAATACTAGTGCAATTAACTTGTCATATAATACTATCTTGCATAGTAGATCTAAACATATAGAGGTTCGTCATCATTTTCTCCATGATCACATTGCCAAGAAGGATATTTGTATCAGACATGTGGACACGGAAAATCAGTTGACGGACATTTTCACTAAACCTCTAGCTAGAGAGCAATTTAACTTTATTAGATAAAAATTGCTTATAACTACTTTGAATGAATCTGACATGCCTTCTAGCTAGTTGTTATCTATCTTATATATCTTGCCTATGTTTTGATCATATTTTCTTACTAATATGCTAAAAATCCATTTTTCATGTTCATTTTGCCTTGTTTTTTCTCCTTTTTTGGGTATGTTTTGCAAACACATGTTTTACCAAAAAATAGTACCCAATGATGAGTGATATGTGCCTATGTTCAAAATACATGATGGACTTAAAAAATAAATTTAATTCGCACTCTAATGGCTAGAAACTAAGTTGGTTAGTTTTAGGTTAGGTTGACCATCGATCGAGTTGCCAACTCAACCGATCGATGGCCAAAAGCTTTTTTAAAAAGCCCATCAGTTGAGTTTCTAAGTTTACAGAACTCGATCGATGGACGGGTTGGAGCATTCTTAAGTTGAGTTTGGCTGACTATTCTCCCTCTCAACTAGAGAAAAGTCGACCGATTCCACCTCCATTAGCCCTAAGCTCTCTACCCTTTCCCTTCCCTTCCTCAACCTAGCCTTAATCTAACCTAGTTTGACCTTCCTAGACCTTCCCCCTTGATAAACCTAGGTCTGTGGACGTTTTTAGTGGTGAGTTTTAGCTCTTTCTCTCTCCTTCCTCTCTATTTCATTTCCATGGCATCCAATAGGAGGAAGAGAGCCGCCCCAGCTAATGTACCATCCTCTTCATCCTCTTCCCGCTTGGTCTCTTTTGATGACACTCTGTTTGTCTCAAATGAGGGTGTAAATAGGTATAAGGACCTCCTTCTCCAAAATCCTTTCCATTTTTGTGCCCTCTTTGAGCCTAGACCTAGATGCCAAGAGGTCATAGATCAAGTTGCAAAGTTATTACACACTCACCATCTTTCTGCCTTAGGTTTTGAACACACATGCTACAACAATTCTATAACTAGCATGAAAGCGGTTCACAAATTCTACACTAACTCGCATTCGAATTATGACACCCTCATACCCCCTCCTAGTACTCAAGTGGTCTTCAAGTCTATGATAGCCAGGAAGAAATTCCAAGTCTCAGAGGATACCGTGCACATCTTTTTCTCAGGGACCGATGAGACTGACACCTGGTGTAAGGATTACCTTGAGTATTTTGACCTAGTCAAGCCTGAGGCTTTCTACAAGAAATACGATCTCACTCTTCCTGACATTCATCATTACTTGAAGAAGCCTCAATTTTCCTATAAGAAGAAGATAACCCTTCCCTCCTCTTCCTTGGATATCAAGAAATGCATCCTTGACCTAGTTGTTAACTACAATATCCATCCGAAGAAAAATCAAACGAAGATTGTAGAGAACACTGCGATGATCATGTATTGTCTCTTAGAGAATGTCAGAGTCAAGTGGTCTAGATACATCCTCCACTACATGACCTACTTTGGCTCAGGCAAGAACACTCATGGCACCCACCCTCCCTACCCTACCTTGATATGTGGTCTATTTTAGTTTTACAGTGAAAAATCTCTTTTCCACGAATTTCACTACAAACCTTCCCAGAAAGGAGATTGTATCGGTGAGACCACTATTTAGAAGTCTATGCATATCCTTTCCTCCACCACACCTGGTGCCTCTACCTCTACCTCTACCTCTACCTCTACCCGAGCACCTCCACCACCTCAGCCTACCCAACCTGCCCATGTCTGGTTTCATGTGTCCAATGAAACTCTTATGGGCTACATGATGCATCAACATGCATACAACCTCTAGGTCTAGGAGCACCTACATCAGGACTTATGTTTAATCATGTCCACCATGAACATGTCATGTGCTCATCCCTACCCAACCTACCAGCCATACCCAGGAAGTGATTATGCATCCTTTGCATATAATCACTTTTACCCTGCCCCTCCACATGCGCCTTCTGCTGCTGCTACACCCTCTATTGCTGGTAGACATTCCCTAGTTGTGTTGCCTCTGACTGCTGGCCCCTTGGTCACTCTACTTTCCAGCCTTAGAAATGCTTCTCCTTCCTTCTCACAGGACAATGAGCTTCATGATCTTGGTATGTCTTGGGATGAGAAGAATGCTCATTGGCCCGGTCGTGGCTTCAGTCCCTCTACTGATGAAGAGATGCCAGACCAGGCTTATGAGGAGGCTTCTAATGCTGATGAGGCTACTGGTGATGATGAGGATGGTGGTGTTGAATCTGATGATGATGATGGCTCTGATGCTTTTGCTGGTGACTTTGGTGATGAAGGCGATGCTGCTGCACCTTCAGACGGATATGATGAATATGGGCCTGATGTTGATGATGCTGTAGATGATGTAGATATAGATGATCTAGATATGTAGTTGCTTTTAGTTTTTAGTTTACTTGCTGATCATATATATCTTTCTAGATATTTTGTATTAGCAACATCTGGGCACATGATCCGAGCTGTACTATTTTATCTTTTTAGCTTTCATCAGTTTGGCTTGTAGCTATTTTATGAGAACTTGCATTCTAGGTTGTAATCTATATCATGTGCACACTTCCTCTTTGTTTTAGTATATCTCATGAGTTGGTGCCATGTTTTACCATATTTTGATCATGACTTAGCTTGGTTGCTTCTCTCGTCTCTGTTTTGGTGTATGTTATTGAGTTCGCATGTTATGGATATATGCTTGGTTGTGCTTGGAGAAGATATATTTTCATACTCTTCTACCCCCTTTCCTTTTTGATAATGTCAAAAGGCGGAGAGAAATTTAATGTTTTGAAGCTCAACCATATTTCTTTTAGTGCCTATGTGTTCCTTTTCTTATTCATTATATGCTTTATCATCTGACTTGTTAAAGGACCATATAGTATGTATATGTTATATTGCTTTGTGTAGATAGACTAACTATGTAGGTTAAAGTAAGCATAGATTGAGGGGGAGCAATTCACATTGTTCAAATCTTGAATCCCTTTATAATTCACAAGGCAAAGGTATAATTTCAGTATCCTTTTCAATATGGTTGAGGAATGGTTTGTCATTGTAAAAAAAGGGGAGAATGTTGACCTGAGAGTTATACATTGCCCATATTTTGATAATGAATTAACCATTTCATTCCAATGCATCTAATATGTTTTTTCAAGATTGATTTTTAGTTTTAGGTACATGAAAAGTATCAAGTTACACAAGCCCTAGCTTTTTCAAGTTCAAGTCAAATGCAATGCAAGTGTACAATTCGGGAAATCACTCCAAATGACCTTAGAAGAATTTTGTAATCACTTGTATTGATGATATGACTTGTAACTAAGACGAAAAAAATATAAGGGTCACAAAATACTAAGGTTTAATCACTCAAAAGTCCACTTTAAAAATTTGTCACAGGCTATTCATCGGTCGAGTTGGAAACTCGACCGGTCCTATGATGGATTTTCTAAAGATGACCCGTCGGTTGAGTTGTACACTCATAGAACTTGACCGAGTGACTCACTAAGCAAATCTAATTTTAGCCCATAGGTTGAGTTTTCCAGAACAAACTCGATCGATAGTTTGAAAATTGGCTTTGTCTTTTAGTTGATCGGTCGAGTTGCCTTTATTGAAACTCGACTGAATGTACTGTACGTAAAACACAAAAAAAGTGATTATAACTGTTGGTGAGTTGTTTTGGGTGAAAATACATCCGTTTGCTTGAGGAAAATGGCTATATTTTGACCCTAACTGATCCCTAACTCAAAGGAACACCCCTAGCTATAAAAAGGACCCCTTGGAGTTCAATCCAAGGCTGCTCATTGTGCTACACTAAGTCCTTACTATAGTTAAGTGTGTTGCAACTCCTTGAGCCCCTTTCTCTCTCTAGTTTACACTTCAATTTGTGATTATGAGCGAGTTAGGCATATTGTAAGAGTGCTACTCCCTTGTTCATGTAAAGCTCTCATCTTCTCCTACTTCCCTATCCCTTTCCTCCATGAAAAAAAGGTGAAGCAAGCTTCCCTGAGTGAAGGAGGAGCTATTGTTGTGCCTCTTCAAGGTTGATGAGGAGGTGGTGACCTTCTCCAGGTGAAGGAGAAGGCAAAGGCTAAAGATCCAAGAGGATTTGAAAAGTCCTTGAAGGCAAATGACTTGTTCTGGAGTGGGTAAGACCTTATAAGAAGGCTGAAGACTCTTGCAAAGTGGGTAAGTCCTTGGTAAGGTGGATTGCTCCTTGTGTTTGGATGGGTAAGTCCTTTGGTGGTCTTGTGTTGTAACTCTTATTGGTGATATTATAGAGAAAATCACTTGCAAAGTCCTAGAGGTTGACCTCTCTAGGTAGTGGACTGACTCTCTCCTAGTTTGGAGAGTGGAATGACTCTACATCGCCTTGTGAAGTGCTTGCTATCAATCTCTCTCACCCTTGTTTTGCTTGTTAGTTAGGACTTCAAATTACACTTAAGCTATTGGTTTTAATTTGATATAATTTGAAGGTATAATCTATCTTGTGAGAAATTTTGTAACTCTATTCACCCCCCTCTAGAGCCCTAGATCCAACAGGCATATCATGGGCCTACCAGTCTACACTTTCCTTTAATTAAGGCATCAAAATTGCTACTTTTGCTTCATATTTCTAAACATGGGAGAGGGGAAGGGATTTTGGTTAACACCTTTAGGAGTAGGGTTGTGTCTGCTCCCCTAAACTGAATCGTGCGATGAAGTTGACCGGCGTAAAGACGTCGAACATTCTGCTGACTCTTGGCACTGATCCCCTGCATATGAAGCTCTATTTTCTGCTGCTACTGACGGGCCCTCCTGATGGTCTGTCGAAGTATGGAGCTCAGCATCACGTCATGATCTGGACCATCTCTCACTTGAGACTTCCTCCAACGAATTGCCACTGTAAGTGTCAGTTGGAGTGGCGGACACACGGTGGTAGTCTGAATCGGTCTCGTGTGACCCAAACCCTACAGAAGTAGAGTGTGTTGTCTCATCTTTGTATACAGGGTTCGTCGTTCGTGTAGAGAAAGGTGGGTATCGACTCTCATGCTTTGTCAGTGACAAGGAGCATCCTTCCCCTTTCCTTTGCGACGCCATTTTCTTGAGCTTCTTGAAACTATTTCTCATTGTGTCCATGGTTCTCTTACGGTGATGATCTCGGTCTATTCCTTCTAGGTACGACTGAGCAGAGCTGACCCGAGTTGTGTGAATCAGAGGGGGATGTGGGGAGAATCAGTGATCATGCTCATCTATAGACTGGCATGGTCATTCATACGGCGACACGGTTGTGCCAAGGGTGGAGGTTATTAGAACAGAGCTATAGTTTTGGGTCCCACCGACCCTCGGCCCGGTCGTGCGCATGGGGCACGGTCGTTCCGATGTGGATTTTGTGACTGTCAGAGGTAGTAAACATGTATATGTGGCAAGTGGTTGTGACTGCCTCAACGATCATTGTTGTAGGGGGTGGAGTTATATGGGTGCTGATCTACAGAGAAGATGATGGTCTGGCAGTGTAATGTTTTTTCCGACTCCGTGCACGGTCGTGCCGAGATTTGGCACGATCGTGCATGTGAGAAGGAGAAAGAGTTCTCAGCGAAGCAGGCTGTGGCAGTGTGGAAGAGGACGACGACACTCAGGGCAGAGCCGGAACAACATCCATGTGGTCATCACGAATGGAAGGAGGGGGTGAACTGCGGTGGAAAAAGGTGTTGCTGGTGGCAGTGGTTGTTACTATTGTAGCCGTTGTAGCTGCGACATCTACTTCTGGCATATTAGTAGGTGGGGGAAACAAGGGAAATATGGGAAATGAGTGGAGGCGGTGTCAGGGATCCACTAGGGGAGGAGAGAACTTGAGTGGAGGGTGTGGGAAAGAAAGGCTCAGCCCAGTTATATTTATAGGACGGGGCGCGCACAGTCACTCTCAGATAAATTTTTATATATAGTCTGAGTCATCCAATCATCTTATGAACAAGAAGTATCTCTAGGTAAATTTTCTTGTGGTTCTACTACCCCAATCTTGTCACACTCTATGGGGTCTGGGGTATCTTCATGCTCAGTAGTCATGTTGTGATGTATTTTCCATCTTGCTCCCTTGATGTCGAATACCCTTTTAAAAGGAAAAATGGACAATGTCGGCTCATGCTGCTCTAGCTCGTCATCATCAGCATACTCACTGATCCAATTTGAATAGTTGTCGTCATCATCCTCATCAAACAAATTGTTCCAAACCATGATCGGTGTACTACTCACTGCGAAGTGACATGTCTCAATATGAGAGATATCACCCTAGTCTGGATCAATGTCTGATTCAAGTTCCTCATACTGACCTCCTTGTTGTGATGTTGTTTGACTATGCTGGTGAGGATAGGAGTAATCATCATCATCATATAATCCTTTATGTGTATGGCATGTATCTTCCATTAGTTGATCAGCTGAATCATCTGGATAAAATGAAAGGCTTCCCTAGGTGGGTTGGTCTTCACATAAAAATCCTTGTGAATCCAGTTGATGGTCTGTATAGGATGGTGAGGCATACTCCACTTTAGGACTAATGGAATGGTCTTGATGAATGTAATCTTCATGGTTGTGTGATGGCATTTGCTATTGGATGGTGACCAAATCGATGAGCTCTTGAAGCCTCCTGTCCTATTAAATATCCTTATCATGAAGTTGTTGTACTTGAGCAAAAATGCTTTCAAGATCTGTCAATTCTTCCATACACTTCTATTGGGAAGTCATTGTATCAAACTGTTGCACTTGGATGAATCCTCGTTCAACATTCTAAAGTATACTTCTACTGTGGTCTGTGATCTTAGTGGCTACTTGGAGCTGATGATCTTGCTTTTCTAGTAGCTTCTGGAGTGGATTGACTTTTTCTTGGAGATGAGGAGCAAAGGAGGAGGTGAGTGCGTTGACACTTTCTCCAGCTAGCTCTACTACTATAATCATCTCTTGATCCCACATCAACACAAAAGTCTAGGGCTGATCCACCATCTCCTTTGTTGAAATTTCAACATATGACAACGGTGGAGGTGAGTATAGATCGACTAGCTGTAGAGCATGACCTTCAATTATTTACCAGTAGTCAGTATCACAGAAAAACTCGAGAGGGCAGGTGGACAAGATAACTTGCCTTGCTAAAACAAGTTCCATCGCTATAAAAGTATAAGAAAAAGTGAAATATTTAGTATATATGGACAAATATGTGCAAAACAAAAGAAAAGATATGCATATATATATATGCTTATGGATGATAGAATAAAATCTTTTAGGCATATAAAGGTGTAAAACCACTGTCCCTGGTAATGGAGCCAAAAGTTTGTATGGCCTCAGTCGTGTGTTTGAAAGGAGGCAGACTCAGAAAGAATTGAACTTCAAATTTATAACTTGGAACCTTCAAGGACCCCCACAACTTTATTATGGGTCAAAGTAGATATACGAGGCCGAACATAGGGATGTGGAGATGTTTAGTATGCTTAATATGTCACTCTTAAGTCAGTTAAGCCAATCCAATAGTCGATAAAAGTGTGGAGCTCGAACTAGTCTAGCAGATTGCCACGAAGTAAAACAAAACAAAGAAAGAAAACAAAACAGAGTCCAACAAGTTCTACTAATCAAATAGAAGGGGTTCCTGGCTATGTAACCCCAGGTTGGGCAGTCTCTACACCCGTTCTTGGGCATATACAACGCCCGAACACCGCAATAAGCAACCTACATCCAAACATAGTACGTACTGTGGTATATGATCCCGTGGGGCCATCCCACTCACTTTCGCACAATGTAACTAAAATCCATCAATGATATGAAATCTCTCTCAAGAAAGATAAACGAACACCCTAGAATATTCTAGATACCCTCTTAGACCTAGAATATTCTGAGATGCTAGGAACATGTGTGATTTGGGCATAACCAGGTAGTGGGCCCGACCATGCCGGGCTGGGCCCGACCATGCTCAGGTCTACGATTTTGGATAAATCACCTTGAACCATCCTCCTTTCAGATTCTGATTCAAACTACCTTCTCTTGTGTATTCCTACAACGATTCTCTTGATATAGGTAGAAATAGAAGTTCAAACAAGAAAGAGATCAATGAAACTAGAAATCATAATGAGAAAGAGAAGATAGAATAAAAAACATACTAGATCTGAAATAAAACTAATTGCTTAAGGTAAAAGTACATAAACATGCCCAAAATGGGCTACATAGCCAAGAAGAAGCTCAACTAGCCATGGAAAAAAATAGTTGGCACCGAACAAAGATGGTAGAACATCATTTGTACAGAAACAAAGGAGAACAATAGAAGAAAGTAGAAGAAGAAGAGATGTAGCCTATAGAGGCGAGGTGGCTCTCACTCCTTAGCTTCTGTATGGGCCAAATCTTGTCTTTGGGTCATCCTCCTTTGTCTTCTAGACTCCTTATCCTCCTTTTTCTTTGATTCCACCCCGAACAATAGCTTGTTGGGTGTATGGAGGTGGAGGATGGCTGAGAATGGTAAGATATGGGTGAATTGTTGTGGAAAATGGTGGTAGATGGAAGTAAACTGGAGGAAAGAGCATAGGATGAGCCCTTTAGTCCTTTCAGACCTTGGAACTCTCTCACGGGGCTATGGGAATCAAAATGGGTTAGAACCAAAATGTGGATCCTCCAAAAATTCAGAGCTGCGAACCTCTCAATCTCAGAACCCCTCTCGAGGGAGTGAGGGGTGGGTATTTATAGGTGAAGGCATAGTGTATGTAATGAGTGGTTGCGGCACCTGTCCTGGTTACTACATGTCTCAGCATGACCATTCTAGGCTTGGTATGGTCGTGTTGGGGGTCATGGTCGAACGAATGTCACGGTCGAGATGTTTGTAGCGGTCGAGGTAGATGTTGCGGTCGAGGTAGATGTCGTGGTCGAGGCAGGTGCCGTGGTCGCGACAGGTGCAACTGACCTTTTCCTCAGCACTGTCATGTCGGGGGTCACGATTGACTGGATTTCGTAGTCGAGATGTTTGTAATAGTCGAGGAAAGTGTCACAATTGACATAGGTACCATGAGCAAGATAGGTGTCGTGGTCATGATAGGTACTACAGTTGTGGTCATGATAGGTCGAGGCAGGTGCAGCTGACCCTTGTCCTCGACACAGCCATGCCAGGCGTCTTGTTGCAATCGTGACGGATGAAAGCCTAGCTACTACAAAAACCATGTGTTAGGGAGAAATCTTAGAGAATAAATGTCTTTTTAGGTTTGGTGCCTGCAATTCCCAAAATTGTCTAGTTGAGAAACTTTCTTCTTGCATAAGCCCATCTTTTTGTGTCTTAAGGGCTTGAGCCACCCTTCGGGCAATTTCCTCCTCTTGCGCCATCCTGGCTTGGTTCTCACTACTCTGACAACGAAAGGTTCTTTCTATCTCAGGGTCAAAGCTAGCAGCAAGGCCAAAACTGTTCGAGCAGTGCATGCACTAGTCTTTGGGGGTACCTAGGATGGAAAGACCTTTCAGGAGTAAGATGGACGGAGTAGAACTAGATTCAAGTGTCTGATCGATAATATCAAAAGTGAAAGCAAAATACTACATTATCCTTAATGGAACTAGATTTAACTAGACGATTCCATCCCCAACAACGGTGCCAAAATTTGATGTGGCTTCTTACTGCACTAACAAATTCACCCATGGCTAAAATCCCTGAGTTTTTACCAAAACCTCGTGCAATAATACCACCTACAAGAGGACGAGTCTTATCACAGTATAGTTAAGGATCGAATCCCAAGGGACAACATTTTTAAGAATCTTACTAGTCAGATCTAGTCCAAGTAAGACTAATATTTAGAACAAAGGTTGGTTTGAGTTTAGTTAAACTAATTGCAAGGAAAGTAAAAGAGCGGGAATTAAAACAGAGTCTAGATTAATGATGGGAATCACTGGGGTGGAATCGGGTTTCACCACCACTACACATGCAAACATGTCCAAAACACATCCAACACAGAGACAACTATCCAAATAGAGTTGCAAACCCTTTGTACGAAAGTTAGGTTCATGTAAGCATCACCTATAGGCATAAGATGTCTCGTCACCTATAGATCACACACTTACTACTCTGAAGATATCTTTCACAAGTTCTCATCAAGACATCAACCATGTTAAATGATATTAATAAACCTAAGTATTCAAGTTATTGCAACAAAGGGTTATAATAGATCATGCAAGGCAGGTGATTAGTCCACAAGCACGTATCAAATGATTAACATGAGATGAAAAGTTATATACAAGTCATGGAATGTTTTAAGATGAACATGTAAGCATGGGCAGTGGGGCTAGTCCCTGCACCCTAATGAAGATGACTACTCATTCCTCATGATAGAAATAAGAAAAACAAGAGAGAGGGAAGATTGTGCCATGGTCATAGTGAAGAAGGTGGCCAGAGCTCGATGGAGAAATGGTCTTCTACACAATGTCGGGGAAGATCTAGAATGAGGAGGGAGAGAACACCAATGTAGTCGAGGCATATCTTCTCTCTCCTTCTTCCTTCTCTTTTCGTGCACTTGCTTGTAAGAGAAGGAGCGGTAAGTGGCTGGCGGCAGAGTAGATCTGTAGATCTAAAGTCCCACCACTCTCATGGATAGAAGATAGATTTGGATGGAGCGGAGATGGAGGAGAGGTAAGAACTCCACAGAGGTAGTCCTTAGTGGCGGAGATCGTCTTCTTGAGGGCTGGGCACAGAGTGGCAGCCTCCCGGCATCTTGGAAGAGATGGTTTGATAAGATAGGTGGGTGGCGTATTTATAGGTGCAGGCCACCGACTTAACTCTGCAGTCGAGGTACTAGCCACGGTTAAGGTTGTATACCACGGTCGCGGTCCTTCTTTGCTTGGCCACAATCACGGTGGTGTTCTGCAGTTGCACTGGTGTGCTATGGTCGCGGTGTGGTACCGATCGCGGTATGGAGGTCTAGGTCTCCCATGTAGGTCATGATCTTCTGAGGTCACGGTCTTCTGAGATCACAATCACAGTCGAGGTGCAGGTGTCTTCTAGCATCGCGGTTGCAATCGAGCATTTGTAGACCTCAATTGCGGTGCACTTTAACTTGTGGTTGGTCACGATCTTCTGTAGTTGTGATGTATCCTTTGGGACTGCGGTCACGATCATCATGAAACAAACCGACCCCCATTGGGGGGTATTGCTGAGGGTCAAATGGTTTGCTTTGATGAATCCTCTAACTGACGCATATGCATTCTGATGAAGGATCTGGCCATCAAAAAAGGGTACAAATTATCGAAAGTTTCATGGGCCCGCTAGTCAGTTAGCGGGACCACCGTCACCTACTCCTCCTACACTGGCACACATAGCATGATGTTCAATCCTATAATGGATATGAATAGGTTTGATTAAAACTCTAAATAATGATATGGAATTGAGGAAAATTTTATATGAGCATATTCAAGGGGTGAATATTAGCATTCAGTGCAAAACTAGGCCAAAAATGGTGACTAAAACTAAGATGAATATGCATTCATCACCTCACTCATGTAAGACCCCACCAAAGAACCTACGGTGAGGCCACCACCTAAATTAAAAGATCTTCTAGGGGGATTGGAATACCAATTTCTGGGTGCTGAGAAGATGAACCTTGTTATTTTGAACTAAAAGCTAACAGTAGTCCAAAGGAGAAGTTTATTGATGAATAAAAACTATGACTTAAAGCATTAGGTTATTCTATTGAAGACATGAAAAGAGTGAGCCCTTCCATTTGTGTGCACAGAATGCATCTTGAGGAGAACACCAAACCTTACACATAGCTTTAAGGAAAACTCAATGAGAAGCTGTGGGAAGTGGTCAGTAAAGAAATCATAAAACTCCGTGATGTTGGGATCATCTATTCCATCAGTGAAAGCACGTGGATTAGCCTAGTACATGTTGTCTCATAGAAAGGAGGCATGACTATTGTCAGATGAGAGAATGGGAGTGAAGTCACAACAAGAACAATGACAGGGTGGCACATGTACATCGACTATAGATTGTTAAACATGGCCATCCGCAAAGACCATTTTCCACTCCCATTCATTGATCAGATGCTTGAACGTCTTTCCCACCACTCATACTTCTTGTGGTTGGATGGGTATTTACGATTCTACCAGATCCCCATCCACCTAGATGACCAGGAGGAAATAATGTTCACCTATATTTATGGAACCTATGCCTTCAAAAGAATGCCCTTTAAGCTTTATAATGCACCCACAACTTTTCATAGGTGCATGAATTCCATTTTTGCATATTTCATTGAAGATAAGATGGAAGTTTTCATGGACAATTTCAGTGTCTATGGTAGCTCCTTTGATGATTGTTTAAAGAATCTATCTCTGGTAATGAAAATGTGTGAAGAGAAAAGTCTAGTTCTGAACTGGGAGAAAAGTCACTTCATGGTTCAAAAAGGCATTGTGCTCGGGCACAAGGTATCAGATAAAGGCATTGAGGTCAATCAATCAATGATCAAAGTGATCTCAAAACTCCCCCTGCCCACATTAGTGATAGGAGTTCGAAGTCTTATGGGGCATGCAGGATATTATAGGATATTAATTAAAGATTTTTCCAAAATATCAAATCCACTGTAAAATCTTATGATGAAGGATGTCAAGTTCAATCTCTCTAAGGAATGCTATGATGCATTCACAACTTTGAAAGAAGCATGAATTTCTTCCCCTATCATCCAATCACCTGATTGGAGCATTCCTTTCGAATTGATGTGCGACTCCAACGACTTCGCAATAGGAGTTGTACGAGGATAGAAGAAGGACAGGAGACATCATGTGATCTATTATGCCAGTAAAACATTAGATGAGGCACAAATAAATTACACCACCACCGAGAAGGAGATGCTAGCCATTATATACGCCTTTGACAAATTCTACTCTAATTGGTTGGTTCTCAGGTTACTGTTTATATAGACCACGTTGCAATCAAATACCTAATGTAGAAAAAGGATGTTGAACCTAGACTACTACGGTGGGCATTGTTAACTGTAGGAATTCAACCACAAAATTGTTGAAAAAAAGGGCATATAGAATGTGGTTGCGGATCATCTATCAAGAATCAGGGTGGAGGATAATAGCCCTTTACCCGTAAATGAAACCTTATGCTGATGGAGCCATCTATTCTGCACAAGATGTTGAACTAGAAGGGTCGTGGTATGCAAACTTTTGTAACTATCTCACCTGAAAACATCTTCCACCAGAGATAACTAATAATTAGAAGAAGAAATTCTTCTCAGACTTGAAGAACTACTATTGGGATGACCTCTTACTGTTCAGACATTGCGCTGATAATCTTTACAGAAGATGTATCCTTGAAGATGAAGTCCCAAAAATCTTGTATGAATGCCACTCCCCCCCTTATGTAGGGCATCATGGAGCATAAAGGACATCAGCTAAAGTTCTTCAATCAGGTTTCAAATGGCCTTCTTTATTTAAGGACGCCAATGCCTTTGTAAGGACATGCAGTGACTATTAACGCACTGAAAATATCTCAAAAAGGAATGAAATACCGATGTTGGATTGGATAGAGGAGAAATTTTTTGACATTTGGTGGATCGACTATATGGGTCCCTTCCCATCCTTTTATGGATTTCAGTATATTTTGGTAGTAGTCGACTATATATCAAAATGAGTTGAAGTTGTAGCCACAACCACCTGTGAAGCTAAGTCAGTGATAAAGCTCTTCACAAAAATTATATTTCTAAGGTATGGAGTCCCTAGAACAGTGATCAGTGATGGTGGGTTGCATTTTGCCAAAAAGTAGTTTGAATTATTGTTAAAGAAATATGGGGTGAGGCATAAGATTGCTACACCTTATCACCCCCAAACCTCTTGTCAAGTCGAAGTTTCCAACAAGATGATTAAGCAAATATTAGAGAAGATAATTAGAAATCTCAGAAAGAATGGTTAACCAAGTTAGATGATGCTTTGTGGGCTTACAAGACTTCCTACAAAACACCTACAGGCACCACACCTTATCAACTGATCTATGGGAAGGTGTGTCATCTTCCTATCGAGCTAGAACACAAAGCTTTCTGGGCCATCAAATGCCTCAATATGGACCCTTCCCTAGCTGGAAAGAAAATATTTCTTCAGATCCAGGAGCTTGAAGAACTTAGGCTACATGCCTATGAAAACACAAGAATCTATGAGCATAGAACCAAAGTTGATGTTAAGGAAGGTGACAAAGTTCTACTTTTAAAATCATCTATTGATCTCTTTCTGGGAAAATTGTAGACCCGTTGGTCAAGACCATTTGTGGTAGCAAAAATTTACCCATCTGGGACGATGGAGATATTTGATAAAGACGATCCTATGAATGTCTTCCCGATGAATGCACATCACATCAAAAGATTCTATGAAGATGAAGTCTTTACCAGACGAGTCGAGATCGCCCTTCATGAACTAAAAATTGAACCAGAAGCTAAGTCCTGAGCTCATCCAAGCTTGTTGAGCTAACGAAGAGAAACATAGCACTCCTTGGGAGGCAACCCAAGTTTATTTCTCCTAGCATAGGATAGATTCTTTCTTTCAAAATAGACATTCATGACTCTATTATTTGTAATGAGGCCTGAGTCAATACGCACACCATGCGAATTGACTCTTGCATTTTCTGGGCCACTGCATTTCCTTCATTGCTTTGGTTTGTGATACTAACTGAGACCGAAATTTAAGTCTTATGCCAATGATGTTTCGCAAACAAGCAACTATTATTTTGTTTTAAGCCGCACCAGCTTTTAAAAAAATCATCAAAAATGATTTATCAAGATTAACGATACTAGTCTCTCTCAGTGTCATATCAGTCTGCTTTGACTCTTGTATCGGGCTATGACAAATTCTGGGTGGTTAAAAACCTATGTCAGTTTGTGATGTATCGATTTGCTTTGATGCTTGTATCGGCCTACCATCTGCATCAGCTTGCTGATCATTTTAGAATGTAACTCGTATCGGACATACTCCCATATTGGTTATAAGCATCCCGGCTCCCAAAGCTATCATAGCCCAACGCGTCATAATGACCCTCGTGGGTCCACATCATCCCTGTTATGCCTTTCGAAACAACATGATTAAACTATTTTTAGCTTCTTAGGGAAGGAAAATTGTCATGCATGATCGAATTGTACCCAAGGCAACTATTCATACGACTTTAGTAGACGAGCTATAAATAACCATGAGCCTTAACTCGTATTGGGCTACAAAGTCCCTCACTTTCGCGCTAAGTTTAAGATCTCATATTGGTCAACGTACCTGTGTCAGTTAACGAGCTCAGTCGGGATTTCAAGGCATGGCGACTTTATTCACCTTCTTCCTCAGAGATGTAAGGTACGAAACTGATACAACCTTATTGTACAAAAGGCACCCATGTCGGGTTGTACCCATGTCGAGTAGCACCGTGTCAGCCTTTGCTTTCGTGTGTCAGTTTAGGAAGTGTGTTAGTCTTTCTCTCACACTAGATTTACAACTCGTATCATCCTATCACCCATGTCAGGCAGTACTTGTATCGGCCAACGTTATATCTAACTAGGGTTTTCTCATGACGAGCTATCCGAGTAAGGGGTACCTAACATGCCCGTGTCGGGCAACCCCATACTGGTTTGTTGTGATTTTCTAATATCAGGTTAACGTATCAATTTTGCTCACCTAATATCGGCCTTAGTTATTCCTTTTTTTTACCATTAGCCAACTAATTACATGTCAAATCTACATTTTTCACATATGGCACACACTAAGCAAATGATGATCTTAGTGGGTTAGGTCGAACAAGGGTAGGGAAGCCCTACTAAAGGGGTAAAAGAACCAGTCCAGAGGCCTACCACAGGGTAGAAATGATAACACCTATCCATAGTTGAGACAAGAGGCCCCGCCATGAGAATGAAACACCAGCTGCTCAAGTTTCAGATGCGGGCCCCAAAATCCTATCTCACTCCCCAGCCATTTCAGTGCCGAGAATGAGGAGCACCAACACATATTCTCGGAACTATCAAAGAAACTATTTCAACTAACAAAATTCTATCACAAATTGTCCTTCCACCAGATCGACATCTATAATAGGCTAAAGGAAATTCTCAAAAAAACCAAGCTCTACAAGATTTGTTTCACCTTCTCACACTCCTACATTGAGCTAATGAAGGATTTCATTTCCTCATTGTACAAGGTGCCTAACACCCCTAAGGAATGCAACATGTTTGGTGGAAAAGACTGACTGACATCCCACCTCTACAACTCAAATTTCGTGATCTTTGAACTATTTGCCCAAGTTCTAGGTTTACTTACTATTTAACCCTAATTTCATGCATTATGTGTGAGTGTCCACATTTTATAGTTTTGATACCATTTTATAATGTTTCAATCATTGTAATCAAATTTTTACAAAATTATATCATAATATATAAAAATGTTGTGTGTGTGTTCATGCTTTATAATCAGAGTTCACAGAAGCCTATTGTCACGGAGCCATTTATTTCCCTAAGTCCACACTCCTAATGGATACACAGCCAAAGGTGAGTGGATCTGGGTGTCCGTCCCTAGAATGGATCACATAACATATGCATGATAAAACCACAAACAAGAACAAGATAAGAGATAACAAGTTAGTAAATAGGTAGACCATAGATATATACCCATTTCTTGCCAAGAGTACCCATTGGTGTTTCATTTCAGAGCTTAGAGTCTTGAGTGTAGAGAATCTTCATTTGAGAACTACAAATTTGATAAGCAAAACATATTAATCCTAAATCATTAAGTAATCTATGAAAAGGCATGTAAATATTTTAAGGGTATAATAAAAGTTTCTTGGATATAAACATCATAATGAACAAGAAGTAAAAACAAGATAAGAACACTTGATGACATTGTTTTATAAAAAGCATGGTTTAAGTGCATTTCCATTATACTTAATATTATATTATGTCCATTGACCACTTCCTCAAAGGAAGGGTCTGAAAGGGTGCTCAACATTAGCCAATCCTTCTATATATGTGAGGGACCTCAAGACCTAAGTCAATGAACTAACCCTATTTCCAACAAGCCTTGTGTCCTTACCCCAAGAATACAGGTAGGTACACACGGTTTGTATAATGGAAAAATTCAATAATGTTCTAGGTTAGTTCAACATATTCAAGAAAAACTAACTAATCATAGGGAAAACGTAGCTCAAACAAGTAATTATCTAGACAAGCATCCATTTGAGCATATATACAAGCAAGCCAATAACATAGTAGGGTCAAGAGATTAAGCGTACCTTGAGACAAAGAGTACAATATTAACCATTGATTAGAAACCATAAGCAAGCTTAACTAGATCTTGGCAAAGAGTCCACATAGAGATCCTAGAATTAGAAAAGAGTATATTGTATTAGCATCAGCAAAATTAAGTTCATTAATCATTATAATGGGGGTTGGATGTGTCAACTAAGTGTGGGTACTTATTTCCTTAATTATTGTTTTCAATATCTCAAACTAGTCATGCATAAGAATTATCAAGCAGCATAGCAAGTCATGGGTTCATTAGCACTTAGAGTGATACATCATAACTAGATTAGGGATCATATTATTAGGCTTTCATGATCTTAGATGGAGTGATCATATGATTTAAACAACATAAGTGATTACATAGTCAAATACTCATGTGCATGCTAAATTACTTTTCAAGTCAAGATTTGAGCAATTGATCACATAAGTGATTATATAGTCAAACTAGACATCTTGGGCCATAATCATGCAAAATGGCACTCCTAGAGTACAGATTGGGTCTATATGAGTTAGGTGTTGCAAGCATCATCAAACTAGTTACTTGAGATCATTAAATAATATGGATGATCATTAGGTCAAGATTTGCATAAGATTAGAGGTTGGTTATTAATGTGCATGCTAAATTACATTTCAAGTCAAGACTTCAGAAATTGATCACATAAGTTCTCAAGAATGTTCCATAAGGCCTATAGTGACACAAGGCATGTAATATTACTGATTTTTAGGGGCATATACACATCTAGGACATCAAAGACCCGCATAGGAATAAGGGTTAAGATTCATCATCAATGTATCCACATAAGGCCAGTTTCAAGGTTCAAGGCACATAATCAAGCCAAGATAGGATTCTAGAATGAAAAAATTCAAACCATAGTCTAACATACATCAAGAATTATTGATTTGGGTCCAAGCATGAAGATTGAGGCACATTCAATCAAGGTTAAGCATTTAAAGAAGTGATCTTTAGCAGATAAGTCCATTTAAGGTCATGTAAACCACATTAGATCATTCTAGGGTACAAGAATGGATCAAGTTTGAATCATGATACATAAAGGTGTTCTAGAGATTTATTTTAGACCAACATTAAGATTTGGTACATAAAACATCAAGGTCATGCATTTAAATAGAGTAAACATTTGAAAAGACATCAAAAGCATGCTTTAACGAATATTAGTATAATATCCAGAAAATTTAGAAAGTTAAAGTATTTTATTGCAAAGGTCTCATTTTTCTAATCAAAACAGGATATTGGAAGTCCATGTTTGGAGCTAGCATCAGGAAGTTATGATTTTTCTAAGATATACCTTGATTTGGTCGATGTGGGTTGTTGCTTCTTGATCCTAGGGTTGGAATCAGGCCCTGCCTTGGCTGGTTTTCTCTTCCTCCCTGACCGCAGTAGTGGGATGCTCACAATCTCACTTTCTCTAGCCACCAGCAGCCTAGAGTCATGGCTTGCCATCTGTCATCGTGAGCGGGTCCAAGGGGTGACTTTCCTCCTGACCGAGGGATCTCGGTCCACTGAGGACCACTACGGACCCAGGGCAATTGTGCGCCTACTCACCCTGAAGTCAAGTCCAAGCACAAGCTTCCTCTGTGTTGCCAAGCTTACTGGAGTTGGGGCACGTTAGTCTATTGAGATACCAAAGCCCTCGAAACTTGGCCATCCTGTCTTTGCATGATGCAACAGATTCATTGGTGGTGAGATCATAAAAAATAGGTGATTGGGGATGAAAGCCCCAAGGCTGGTCGGCAGAGGCCACCATGGATGAAGGTGAAGTGGAGGAAGAGCATAGGGGAAGGATAGGGTGCATAAAAGAGAAGGAAAAGTTAGGGGAAAGAAAGTGGAGGTCAGTCTGGATTCTAGAGGGGTTTCAATTTTTCAAAATCATCAAGATTGATGGCTATTGGTCATTGCAAAAGATCCCTGTTGTAGAAACTACTACGGTATGGACCAAGCTTGGGTATGAATTCTTACCCATTGATGTGTGTATTTTATATCATATTTTGCACCACTTTTGGTTGCATTTCCCAATCATTTTAACCCAATAATCACTCATAATCATGCTAGATTTTCCATCTTTATTGTTGTATTTACTTGCTCTATGGTTGTTTTGCAGGTACAATAATTTGGCATCAAAATGAGAAGAAAACACCATTATAACACCCATAGAGACATTCTCTAATCACGTAGACATTTAGAAAATCAATGTTGCTAAAAATGATAAAGACACTCCATGTCTTGATTAAGACACCCCATGTCTTAAAAGACATGACGTGTCTTATTAAAGACACCCCGTGTCTAAGTCCAAAAATTGAATACAAAACTCCAGATTTGTAGCAACACACTATGTTTTATTAAAGGCATGTCGTGTCTTATTAAAGACACGTCGTGTAACCTCCCATAACTCAATCCAAACTTTAGTTATTGCATAAGACATGTCATGTCTTATAAAAGACATGTCGTGTGACCTGCAGATTTCACTCAAACATGAATTTAACTGTCTCACACTTATATATACGACTCCAAGCCATCTTGGGATAGTTATCATGGACTATTTGGGACATTTTGGAGTAGGACTCAAGCAAGGGAGAGCAAGGAGGAGTTGGAGGTGTTCCAAGGGAGAAAATTTGGTTTCTTGGGAGGGAAACTTCTTCTTCTTCCTTCTTCTCTAACAATTGCAGCAGGGATCTCTGCCATTCTCTTCTCTCCACTTGAAAGTGAAGTTTTCTGGAGAGTTTCTAGCAGTAAGGACATATTTTTGACTCCTTGACCAGAGTTCCAAGTCTATCTTCCTTCTTCCACAGACATCCAAGTTTGTTTCCTTCTATTATGATGTCTAGTACTACTTTCTACTATTTGTATCTACTTTCTACAGCCATGGACGAGTAGATCTCTTATTCTTGGGCATAAGGGAGTAACTCCCATGTCATAACATTGTTGAACATGAATTTCATATATAAATCTAGTTGTTTCATTGTTGTAAGGTTCATCAGTGTTTAATTCTTCTTAAATGCTTTGTCGGCCACTTGTGTGTATGATTTCTACTCTTCGTATAATCTGGGCAGATGTGCATAGGAGTAAGGAGATGTACCATAGTTGTACTACCTTGACTATGGGAGTGGCTGGGATGTGTTGGGGAACAAAATTTTGTCGTCTGAATCTAAGTATATCCACGGGAGTGGTATACAAAGTTAGGATTGTTCTACACTACTAGGAGGTGGGTGTAGGATACATGCATCCCTTGTGTTATTGCTAGTGTTTTTTATCTTTGTTGTTCTTCATGCTATGATGTGGATGTGAAACCCTATCCTCAAGAATCCCTTATCCAAATTGATCCTTAATACAGGTGTTTTCTATTTTAGTTCATTTCCTTTCAATTGCTTACTTAACATAACGAAACCTCTCTTGTTAAAAAGATCTAGATTGTTGAAGTTTAATACTCTTGCACCTAACAATACACTACTCCTTGGATGACCTCGATAATACTACACGTACATGTATACTTGCAGGGTAGTGTTTGAGTTTACAAATATTAAAACTTGTGCAAACAACCAACAAGTTTTTGATGTTATTGTCGGGGAGCATCAATATTTTTGTTAGAGTAAGAAGTGTTGAATTGTAAGCGAGACTAGATCACCCCACCGCCTGTTGTATCCGTCATCATTCTTTCCATCATGATCATGATCATTATCTTATTTTTGTATCTTCCATTTTCTTTCTTGTACTTCACTCGCCTTCTTTACTTACAGGACTATATTAGGCGATCCAAAAGGGGTCTTCAACCTTCCAAATTTCTGGACTTCAAACTCGAGCACAATGTTTGCAGCCTTCAAAAAGCAAGGACGAGTGAAATTCAAATGGATCCAGAGGACTCACAAACATCATCACCAATGTCTTCACCACCATCTTCACCCAAGCAACCATCTCAACAAGAAAGAGCAATCATGGAAGATGACTATCCCCTTAAAGACTTCATTATTCCAACTGCTACAAAAATCAATGGGGCTATCAATATCCCATCGATCGAGGAAAATGACTTTTCTATCAGCCCCAAAATCTGAACATTCATCTTTCACATCCTTGATTGCTTAAAACATGTAATGGTTTCAATTTTTCAATTTTGTGAGTAAATCAACTTTACAACATCATTTAGAATATGGGATGCTCTTGCCAAGCTCTAGTGCATATTCTACCACTTTTTCAGTGAAAATTTTTCAAAACAAATGAACAAAATCTAGCTAATATTGAAATTTAGTTGACTCTCCTATGTTGCGGAAAAATTTTAAAATTTCTTTTGGCTTATTTCACCCTCATACCCCATAAAAGATGGCTAAACTGCCCACATATTATGCTAGCCTAGTGTAAGTCTGATCTGGCCACGATGGTCAGGTGGTATGTCTTAAAAGAGGGTAAAATACCCCAATCAGCACTCTACTTGTGCATAAGCCTACATTAGCAGTCGAGTGTCAGAGCCCATAATCCATTGTCATATCATTTATGGGAAAGAAGGAGAGTACAACTAAAATTGATAATGTTAACTAAGATTTCATCATTTGTATCCTTAATAATTGAGTGTTTGAGTTGCACATCCACTAATTGCTTGGCTTGGTCATCCAAATTCTACTTAGTGTTATTTAATTGATTGATTCATTTAATTGTGACCACCCCTGCTTAACTAAAAATCTCTTTCTTAGGTGTTTAAGTTGAATTGATGTCTATGAGTGTAAACATGTTGATCATGGTTGGTTTGGTCTTATACACATCTTTCTTTTCATTTGATATGTGCATGAACTTGACAATTCTTTCATTTGTGTTTCTATGCTCTTTTTGCTTGAGGACAAGCAATGGTTTACACTTAGGGGGATTTGATGTGTGTATTTTATATCATATTTTGGACCACTTTTGGTTGCATTTTCCAATCATTTTAACCCAATAATCACTCTTAATCATGCTAGATTTTCCATCTTTATTGTTGTATTTACTTGCTCTATGGTTTGGTTTGTAGGTACAACAATTTGGCATCAAAACGGGGAGAAAACGCCATTATAACATCCATAGAGACATTCCCCAATCATCTAGACATTCAGAAAATCAATGTTCCTTAAACTGATAAAGACACCCCATGTCTTAATTAAGACACCCTGTGTCCTAAAAAGACATGACGTATCTTATTAAAGACACCCCGTGTCTCAGTCTAGAAATTCAATACATAACTCTAGATTTACAGCAACATGTCATGTTTTATTAAAGACACATTGTGTCTTATTAAAGACACGTCGTGTAACCTCCCAGAACTCAATCCAAACTTCAGTTATCGCATTAACACGTCGTGTCTTATAAAAGACATGTCGTGTGACCTACAGATTTCACTCAAACACGAATTTAACTATCTCACACTTATATATACGACCACAATCCATCTTGGGACAGTTATCACGGACTATTTGGGACATTTTGGAGTGGGACTCAAGAAAGGGAGAGCAAGGAGGAGTTGGAGGTATTCAAAGGGAGAAAAATTGGTTTC
This sequence comes from Alisma plantago-aquatica, assembly GCA_963693085.1. Lineage (NCBI taxonomy): Eukaryota > Viridiplantae > Streptophyta > Magnoliopsida > Alismatales > Alismataceae > Alisma > Alisma plantago-aquatica. The sequence continues at coordinate 1,449,532,998 of OY856411.1, read as the reverse complement.
TCAGGAGGGAAACTTCTTCTTCTTCTTTCTTCTCCAACAATTGCAGTTGGGATCCCTGCCATTCTCTTCTCTCCACTCAGAAGTGAAGCTTTTTGGAGAGTTTCCAACAGCAAGGATGGATTTGTGACTCCTTAACTGGAGTTCTAAGTCTATCTTCCTTCTTCCACGGACATCCAAGTTTATTTCCTTCTATTATGATGTCTAGCACTACTTTCTATTGTTTCTATCTACTTTGTACAGCCATGAACGAGTAGATCTCTTATTCTTGGGCATGGGGGAGTAACTCCCATGTCATAACATTGTTGAACATGAATATTATATATAATTATAGTTGTTTCACTGTTCTAAGGTTCATCGAAGTTTAATTCTTCTTACATGCTTTGTTGGCCACTTTGTGTGTATGATTTCTGCTCTTTGTATAATTTGGGAAGATGTGGATAGGAGTAAGGAGATGTACCTTAGCTGCACTACCTTGACCACGGGAGTGGTTGGGATGTATTGGGGAACAAAGTTGTGTAGTCTGAATCTAAGTATATCCACAGGAGTGGTATACAAAGTTAGGATTGTTCTACACTACCATGAGGTGGGTGTAGGATACATGCCTCCCTTGTGTTATTGCTAGTGTTCTTGATCTTTGTTGTTCTTCATGCTATGATGTGGATGTGAAACCCTATCCTCAAGAATCCCTAATCCAAATTGATCCTTAATACAAGTGTTTTCTATTTTTGTTCATTTCCTTTTAATTTCTTAGCTAACATAACAAAACCTCTCTTGTGAAAAAGATCTAGATTGTTGAAGTTTAATACTCTTGCACCGAACAATACCCTACTCCTTGGACGACCTCAATAATACTACACACACTCGTATACTTGTGGAGTATTGTTCGAGTTTGTAATTGAACAAACATTGAATAAGACAATACATGACGGTTCACAAGCATCAGAGTATTTATTCCATAAGGGTTTACTTGACCTCATTGTACCACATAATCTGTGCACACAACCAACACCCGTCTGATCGGGTTCATAATTTGTGGTGGATAGATCTTAGGGCCAAGACCCCTTGTCCAACCATAGGAGGCTCACCATTGGTCCAAAGAGAAGGGAGTGGATTGTTGAGTTGGTGAGAGCAAGGGAGTATACATGGGCCGCCTGCCAAGTAAATTAGGCCCAATAAGGGTTCAAATTCAAATTGAATCAGTTAAATCAAGAGTATAAGAATCAAACTTTGAAAGGTCATATCTTGGGCTATGATGATCCGATTGAGGTGATTTTTGTGTTGTTGGATTACATCATGAAAAACATTTTATAACAAGTATAGTTCATTTAATGGGTTCAATTGTGATTACAAGTTTATTACACATAATAAGCATGGCACTTAGTTTAAAACTCAGATTGAAGGCATATATAAGTAAAAAGTAATATTTAATCAAATCCAACTCATCAATTGAACATAAAGTGACTCAAAGTCATCAAATTGAAGGTGAGGAAGGTTATTGGGTTTAAAATTGCATCTAATAAGTCACAATGTACATAAATTGGATGAGAGGAAAACCCAGGTTATCACATCCTCCCCATCTTAAAAGAAATTTTGTGCCCAAAATTAGATCAAGTCATCAATCAAGAGTTAAGTTTTCACATTCATCACCAAGATTGTTCTAATATTCTCATAAGGTATCATCACCGGTTACAATATCCATCTCATTCCAAAATTGAGTAATCGAGCATCATGGTCAAAACATAGTCACATAGATCATCTAATATGGAGTATCATAACACGAGTCACAATTTTGAATAGATTGCCCTATATATCACCAACTTTGTATAAATCTCATTTCAAGTTAATCAGATAGAATTCACGTATAAGGCATGACTTATTTCCCAACATTTAGGGTTATCAATTCTACATTGGTCTAGGTGAGGTTATACATCCATGATTGAGAATTCATATTTCAACATTATGTGACAAACATCATATTTCAACATCAAAATATTTGTGCTCAAAACTGATGGAAGGGTCCGCCCTAGTCCACACGGAGCTTAACCCTAACTCATAAGTCGAGTGAGGTAACATGATCATCATTTTACATTTTTGAGATTTGGAAAGATGAAATTCATTAATCATATATCGAGGGTGACCTCAAGATACAAACAGGGTAATCATAGGAGTCAAATCCATGCCAATATCATGAATCAAAATTTCATCATTCAATATCAAGAGTCAAGTTTGGATGTCAAGTTCATAGGTCCAAAAATTTCAAAGCTAGGCTTTAAATTCCTATTTAGACCTGAGGGGTGATCATTCATCCATATACAATAATTGAGTGCATTATTCGAGTAACATTTTGTGACGTCAATATCATGTTTGTTATCATGGTATTCAATGTTGATGAATGATCTAAACCTAGATCTTTCTAGCAAGTTAACCACAAGATATGGTCAACTTCATCATATTTCAAGACCATTATTATATCAAGATTCAAGATAAAGTATCGATATCATCATAGGTCAGACGATTGAGAGACTTAAGTCAAAAAATCACAATCGAGGGAAGGGGTTACCTTTCTAGACTCTAAATAATCATCAAGATGAGAATTCAGAGACAATCATAATAGGGACTTGACCTATGTAAGTGGAGTCACAAGTCAACTACCATCCTAATATAGTACAAGACTGTACATTAGTCATGAACCATTAAGTATGTCCAGATAGGGAGAGTATAAATTATCAAATCATTCTTCATGGAGTCACAATATCAAAGATCAAGATCATAATAGGGCAACCATATTTTAAGATTTTGCAAGATCAAGGTCATAATAGGGAGGCCATATTTCAAGATTTCACAATGTTGTGGTCACAATCATGTTTCCTTCCTTTCATGGTCAAGTCAAGGGTATATTTTAGAAATTAAGAAGTTAAATGGATCAATCCAAGAGTTAGAGCATAATAGGGGAAGAGAGAGTTCCATGTCCATCACATTGATAGAAATAGAGATTACCAATTACATGGGAATCAATAGGGAAGATGCCTTTTGTATCAAAGTATTTGATTGTGATTTTGAGAGTCCAAGGGCATAGTCATTCCAAGGCAAAATCATAGTACATATCAAATAGTGGAAATTTGCATAATCATATTTAAGTCTTGGTCAAGAATATGGCATCATGGATTCGATCAAATAGGGACGTCATCAACGATGAGGTATAATGTACAAATTCTCCTTATCTCAACATATCATGATCATTATCATTATACTAATGATCATGATATGTTGAGCTAAGGAGAATTTGTACATATCAAATAGTGGAAATTTGCATAATCATATTTGAGTCTTGGTCAAGAATACGGCATCATGGATTCGATCAAATAGGGACGTCATCAACGATGAGGTATAATGTACAAATTCTCCTTATCTCAACATATCATGATCATTATCATTATACTCGAAACATAAAAAGCATGTAGTCTAGATTTGTCAAAGTTGAGTTAACATGGTCTGAGAGGTCATACATGAGTGATTAGCTATAAGGGTACCTTCAGTAGTCATAGTTGAGATTTTAGTTTAAGGTTAGATCATGGAAGCATCATTATGTTACTCAAATTTTACCATTTCATTCAAATTTTAATCTTTCCCATTACATAAGATACCCATAATCGAGAGATCATGTGATTGATAGTCATCAATATCAGGATCATATAAGGAGATGGGGAGCTAACTAATCATCTAATGGGTGGCTTAGGGTTGTCTGTAAAGAAGAGATTAGATGCTAGAAGACTCCCTAGGGTATGTGAAATTGGGTCATTAAAAGTGCATAGAGGATATGTGATTGCTCTGATACCATTTGCCACGGAGTCATTTGTTACACTAAGTCCACACTCCTAATGGCTACACGACCAAAGGCGAGCGGATCTGGGTGTCAGTCCCTAGAATGGATCACATAACATAAGCATGAATAAATCACAAACAACAATAGGATAAGAGATAGAAAGATATTAAACAAGTAGACTAGAGATATGTACCCATTTCTATACCAAGAGTACCCATTGGTGTTTCATTTTAGAGCTTAGAGTCTTGAGTGTAGTGGATCTTCATTTGAGAACTATAAATTTGATAAACAAAACATATTAATGCTAAAGCATTAAGTATGCTATGAAAAGGCATATAAATAGTTTAAGGGTATAATAAAAGTCGCTTGGCTAGAAACATCATAATGACAATAAGTAGAAACAAGACAAGAACACTTTATGACATTATTTTATACAAAGCATGTATTAAGTGCATTTCCATTATACTTAACAACATATTATGGCCATTGACCACTTTCTCAAAGGAAGTGTCTATAAGGGTGCTCAATATTATCCAACCCTTCTATATATGTGTGTGGCGACCGTCTCACGAAAACATGATTAACTAATGCGGAAGCGAATTATTTGCAGCGGATTACTGAAAATCACTGAAAATTAAAAATTTTTCAAAGAGATCCATTCACAGGAAAACTCTTTAACCAAGAACCAAAGTATTTCAAATTCATCCGGGTTCACAAGTACACAACCTGTACCATTCCTTCTCAAAGATTACAACATCAACTATCTTATAAACATTATATACAGACAGTATATGAATCTCGAGGCATCAAGCCAAAACCTCAGATTGATTCATAAGACACTGACTAAAAACTCCGGGGACCTGAGAGTACAGAGACGACACATAGGACTACTATATGTATGACTAGACAGACAATATCTCCACCTGAGATCTTATTGCTGTCCCTGTTGTTACTGTTGTTGTTGCTCTTTCCTTGTTCTAGGATTTCTACTTGGCCTCCCATGCATACCTAAAAATGTTTCCCACGGGGGTGAGACAATTGAAAATTGCCCCAGCGAGAGATATAACTCTCTGCCAAAAACATTGTTATTGCAGTTTATTAAATTAAAACTGAGCAGGGGTTACTTTTACATTATCAGGCATAATTATTCATCATAGAACAGAATAAGATAATCTCCATTCTCAAGGAGGTCATTGCATCTACCCATGGTAGATAAGTAATTCATCTGTCTACCTTGTAGAGAATATAAAGAAACATAATTAACATTTATTCACTATGGAATGCACAAAGAAAATGCAACATCGGCCAATGAATCTCCATATTCAATCCTTAGGCAAACATGATATATGGCTGATTACATTTTACAATCACACTTATGCCCTGAGGAGGTGAGCCGTACCGCTCAAATCCAACCTTCGGTTGCAAAACCCAAAGCCAGTGCCATACAAGGTCCATGGAAGAGCCAGACTCCATGACCTCCCACGTCTCAGTCAGTGCAAGACCATAAGTAGGACCGCAGTCTCTTGCTTAAGTGACCTCAATCACAGGGTTAGCTCCTGTAGGCTACCCTTTCTCTAGCCCGCCTTGGTACAGGTCTTGGCGCTAGTATATCTGAGCCACGGGCCAGTTCACCGTGCTCCCTAAGCCATGAACGCATTCATGCTCTTTCACACTGAGCCATGGGCCTGTTCACCATGCTCTTATACACATCTTGAGTCTACAACCGAAGTTGCACTCTAATCCTCCTATTTTCGGCTAGGAGAAACCCCACATATTCAACAATATACGCTCCGGATTAACCCGCAGGAAAACTCGTTTCACCATCACCAGCTACTGACGATGATGGATCTATGGCCAGGGCACTACATGATGAAATTCCACTTGATTAATTAAGTGAATTACCATATCTTTTAGCATCATCCATGTTTCAAACAAAATTATTATAACAGATGCTACAAAGAAAGATACAATACATCTATCACATACTTTTCAAATCTTTAAAACACATGATACTTGGGATCTCAGTCCTTTATCACATTACTAGGAATTCTCATCCCTTCCCATTATCATCATCATGATTATTGGATCTGGGTAGTTAAACCCTTAGATCATAACATTGTTATCTCTGTAATAGATAACCATTACCTCTAGGTCCTCAGACCAAGGTATTCATTTTACTTGTGTGCAAGTATTCACATGGCTCACCAGGCCATTACACATCTTGTCACCTCTCACTAGGCAACAACTTATTCACATGGCTCACAAGGCCATTACAAATCTTGTCACCTCTCACTAGGCAACAACTTATTAACATGGCTTACAAGGCCATTGATCATTATACTTGCTATACAAGTATTTAACATGCCTTACAAGGCTTATGCAATAAAAGAAATACAATCTTCCCATCATTAGGGTTAAGGTTTTCCATTATTAACCATTTAGGTTTTCAAGGTCATATTATCAATTATCAAACCCTAATTCATTGCTCCACACATCTAGGAGCAAAGATTGATATCATAAGTATTCAATCATACTTATTTATTCTCATCATTTTTCATTAAATGAATCATCAATTCAAGGTATGAGTTCATTTCTCATCCTCATCATGGTATGATTACATCATACACATCATTTGGGCTTAACCCCATTCTCAAGGTACATTAATTAACACTCATCAAGGTGCAACAACTCATTACATTTCATTGTAATAGTTGCATAACACACTTCATATGTTTCTTACCCAATTATATTGGATTTGGGGTACATCAAGGCATAGAAACCCTGAAGTGTTGAATGTGATAACTATCATATTTTGATGTATCACTTTCTCATCACTTCAGACTCTCCTGAATTAGCCATCTTATCTTGTATTAAGGTATTTTCCTTCTTAATACATTCCATCACTAATCACTTACCTATAGTATATAATGCATAGGCCACACATTAGAGTTGTCCAACTATCTTTAATGATATGGACTTGTCTAATGGTAAAGACATTGCTTACAATTAGATTGCATATATTCAACCACATGAAATGTTTGACTTTTATAAGTCCATTCCTTCTATCTCATCATTAGGGTTTTTTTATACCCTTACTTAAGATTAGAATTATGATTCATTATCATATTATCCAAGATTAGGGCTTCATGTATTATGACTCCTCATTAGAGTCTCACATGCCTTCACCCTTCTTAGGGCCTCTTATCACAACATAACATTAGTACGTCATGTGGTGTTCATACTTAGTTAAGGTTTCTCATGGAATCACCCTCAACTAGGGTTTCCACCATAGTTTCCCTTCTTTTTGGGTCTACTATTCATCTCTATTAGGATTTCATTCAATTATCCATAATTGGAGATTCACTATTCATACCAATTAGGGATTTACATCTCTTTTCCCTAAATTAGAGTTTCACTTATGATTACCCTAGATTAGGGCTACATCCTTACCTTGGATTAGGGTTTCATTTAGAATTGTCCTCAATTAGGGTTAGAATTCAATAACCCTGTCAATTAGGGTTTATGTTCATGATTAGGATTTCATGATCTCTTTACTTAAGGATCATACCCTTAATCACCACATGAATCATATTCATGTTATGAATTCATGTTAACATCATCTCAACTTGATAAGGTCATATCATCCCTTCAATCAAGTACATACAACTATGAATGACATAGTGTACCAAGTCATTGATCCTATAAGAAATTAGGGTTCATCCCTTAATTGGCACTAATGACTTAGGTACTAATAGGGTTTCAATTTTTATACCTTCATTGATTATCATTACTAATCATCATTGGATCAATGAGTCATTCATCATCTCTATTCTCGAGAGATTCAATCACCTTAGACCTCCATTACATAAGGTATCCAATTGAATTGATCAATTGAATCTACAATCAACTTTGACTACTTGACCCCCAAACGATTTGAAACCATTTGGTAAAGGCGGTGCTTGAGACCATTTTCCCAAGTAGGTGAAGACTATTTGCCCAAGTAGGTGAAGACTGTTTGCCCAAGTAGGTGAAGACCGTTTGTCCAAGTAGGTGAAGACCGTTTGGCCAAGTAGGTGAAGACCGTTTGGCCACGTAGGTGAAGACCGTTTGGCCAAGTAGGTGAAGACCGTTTGGCCAAGTAGGTGAAGACTGTTTGGCCAAGTAGGTGAATATCGTTTGGCCATCACATCATCAAAATCCAAGTCAACCAATTAGGGTTTGGATCATTGGATTGATCACCAAATCAGCAATTGATTACACTTTAACTTAGTATCATTGGATCATCAATTACTTAACCATACTCACCCCTAGACCTCCAAACGGTCTTGGGTGACCTCCAAACGGTCTTGAGACCGTTTGGCTCATCCAACCCTTGGATTCTAGTGAAAAATCATTAGTGTTTGAGCTATTGAGTTGATCATCAAATCAGCACTTAATTGCAAAGTGATTTGGTACCTTTAGACCTTGAATTGGTCAACCATGCTTAACCCTAGACATCCAAACGGTCTTAGGTGATCCCCCAAACGGTCTTGAGACTGTTTGGGTGATTCTCAAACGGTCTTGAAACCGTTTGGGTCAATCAACCCAAAACATCAACTCATTTCAATGCAAAATCAGCACTTAGCCGATTAGGGTTAACACCATATATTTTGTCCTTCAAACACTTAACCATATCCAAACCTAGACCTCCAAACGGTCTTGGGTGACCCCCAAACGGTCTTGAGACCGTTTGGGTAATCCCCAAACGGTTTTGAAACCGTTTGGGCTAATTAACCCAAAAAGTCAAATCAGCCAAGTTGAAAATCAGCACTTAATCCAATTAGGGTTTACCTAATTGTTTAGCCTTCAACTCATGATTCCTTTGTCATTAATCCATCAAATTTGGTGGGTCATAAACCAACATAATTGGGAACAGGATTCTCAAACGGTCAACCCTTGTTCAACTCTTTCAAATGGTTTGAAACCGTTTGCAGAAAAAGGCAAATAAATCAAGTTGAAAAATCAGCACTTAATCCAATTAGGCTTTGCCTAATTGATTGGCCTTCAACTCATGATTCCTTTGGAACTAATCCATAAAATTTGGTGATTTATTAACCAACATCATTAGGAACAGTAATATCAAACGGTAAACCCTTGGTCAACCCTGTCAAACGGTTTTGAAACCGTTTGCCCAAAAAGTCAATTAATCAAGCTGAAAAATCAGCACTTAATCCAATTAGGTTTGCCTAATTGATTAGCCTTCAACTCACGATTCCTTGGGATTTAACCCATCAACTTTGGTGATTCATTAACCAACATAATTAGGAACAGTAATATCAAATGGTAAACCCTTGTTCAACTCAATCAAATGGTTTTGAAACCGCTTGCTCCCAAACGGTTTCAAATCGTTTGCTCTCAAATGGTTTGGTGAAATCGCAAGAGCAATTAACGCAAAACCGTATGAACCATGCTTTCTATGGAAAAAGTATCCAAGATGATGTCATCATCATCTACCTTCGTCCTTGAAGTTCTAACAACTTCTGATTTCATGAAATAACCATTTTCAACCAGCAATTAAACAAGATAATGAAGGAATCATTGAAATTGCAAGATTAATGGTTGAATAACAATGAAAAAGGGTTCAAGTTATAAAACCCGCCTCCAATTGAGATACAAAGCTCCATGTCCATGTAACAAATGGTGGATGCAACTTCTATCACAATTCCAAGGCTCGTCCTCAAGGTTTGAGTGAAAAGGAATGGTTAGAATTGAAGAGGAGATCGAAATAGGAAGAAATTCATAATTTATTTTCGATTTCCACCATGAAATCAAGGTGAAATGGATCAAGAACCTTACCAACAGGTTGGGGTTCGTCCTCCCGATCCTGCCAATCTCCCTTGGTCGTTTCCCAAGCAAGGAGAAGAAGTGGGGTCGAAAAAGCCTTCCATTTGGCTTGTAAAGGGTCTTTTTATAAAAATTCAAGGAGAGAGAAAGTGCCTTATAAAAAAATCAATTAATCCCAAAAATGTGGCCGCCTCTTCCCCCTTATCTTCCTTAGGGACGAGGCTATCTTGTTGCCTCTTATTCCTCTCAATTATCCATGATTTAAAGAAAATCAAATTAAGCACCTCAATTCATATTATATTAATATCCATATGTGAGTGGATATTTCTTTTTCTTATAAAATTGTGTGTGAGTATCCACTCCCTTGGATATTTTCGTGGTCCTTGCAAGGCTCAAGGACGTCACATACACATATGAATCCAACCATTTTAATTTTAGTTGAAGGCCCTTTAATTAATACATTCATTTTTGTCCTAAATCGAATTAGGGTTTCAATTAGGATTAAATATTGATTATTCTAATATCAAGATTCTCTTTCCTCCAAATTAATTCAAATGAGGTGCCCCTCTCATTTTATTTTCTCTACATGATTCCAAGAAGCATTAAGAACCTTATTGAAGTGGTAATTTGCATATTGAACCCTAGGTTTTGGGTAAATTGCACTTTACACCAAAACTAGGTTTTAATGCACAAACATTGCTTTATCAGCTCTTCCTTGGTACTCAGCCTACCACAAGCCATAGCTTTGAATCATCTTCATTATCATGATGCTTCAATACATGAGGAACATCTTATCATGCAACATTTGCAATTTAACCCCTCAACTTGGGTAATTTTCACTTTAGTCCAAAATAAGCAAATATTGCTTCAACATTGTTCAAACAGGGCCAACATTGAAACATAAGTTTCTCATGAGCCCTAATTACTTTTCACAAGATAAGATTAAACATATAATGATCCATGTTAATCAAAACACCTAGGGTTTAATGTATAATCCAGGTCAGGGATGTTACAAATTGTAAACCCCTAACAAGGATTTCGTCCTCAAAATCCAGATAAAGGAAGACAGATGTATTTCATTCATCATACTATCTAGTCTTCACATAACATCTCCTTATTATGGAGGCACCATAAAACTTTGATCATCACAAAGTGTTTCCATACAAGATTCTCATAGAATCAACGCACAAGGCACATGCTCCATTGTTCCTCATCATTGACTATAGAGTCAACTTTGTGTCAAACAACACTTCTCTTGTTCAGAGAAACATCATACATTCTTTATTAATATCATGTTTATGCAGAGCATAAACCTCTAACATATGATGTTCATATTGTTTTATATATCCAGACTAATTTCACAGTTGACCACCCCAGGTAGCCAACCTAACCCATCTGATAACTCTCAGATACCAGAATCTTTCACCTTGGTATCTATCACATGTGTTATAAACACATCATATATATCTCTTCCTTTCATCTTGGAACATTAATTGTTTCGTATGTCCTCATCTTGGGACCAAAGTCCAAGATAACTGATACTTTTCTAAGTATCCATCACATGAACACCTTTATCTTATGCACATCAAGTATCCTAAGACCCACTTGATTGCCATATCCCTGAAAGGAAAGAAAACAAGGATTCATATTCCTCTTATTAATTCATGTATTTTCAACTATTCTTGAACCATTTACTCTTTATCTCATCCTAGGTTCCTTGCCTTTAGCATTAGAATCTGTAAGGATGATTGTATTTCATTATCCCTTTCTTTATTATTATCTAGCATGTTTATGATCATCTCATGATCTCATCACATCTCCCATTTCCTCATTATGGGAAAGATATGTATTATGCGGGCAACATTATTGAATAGGGTTCATCTCCCTTATTCTTATTCTTATTCTTATCTTATGAGGAGTACATTTTAGTTCCTCATACAATCATGCTCATCTGAGATAATCTCAGACTTCTCTTTCTTATGCATGGGATATGACACATTTATCCATTCCATATTTCTGATTTCATGACACTCATTAGATTGTCTTAGAATGACTACTTGATCAGAGCAATCAAAAAGACAACAATCTAAGAGTTTCCATACCCACTTTATCATCAATAGTTGTATACCTGGCTAGGGTATATAAATACTGAGATTAAGTGGTATGCACTTTGTATACTATCATATTCCTCCTTTTCATATTATCACAAGCATAAGACTTATCATCCCTGAATTTCATTCAGGCATCTCTTCTATATTGTTGGCTAAATTGACATTATGATAAATCCCTTTGTTTCGATGATGACAAACATTTCATTCTTGTCGATCTAACGTGCTACTTGAGTGTTGCAGGAATAAGTTGGATGAAAAAGTACTAGGGAATATATACGCTTGAATATTTGTAAATTTCATGAAATGTAAATAAATTGTAAACTTGTACAAATATATAATGTACAAGTACTTAGACTTCATGTAAATCAAGCGTTAGATCTTCCCTAGCCAATCACCACACTTAGATAGGTCATCCCCTTCAATAGTGTCACATATGCACACTCATACACACACTTAGTGCCTTAATTGAAAGATTGAAACAGGGTCAATCTCGGTCGACAAACTCCTCGACCGAGACACTCTCGGTCAACAAACTTCTCGACCGAGAAAGACCCAAGTAGCCGTTAGACACAACTGACAAGGTAGTTGGCAGTTGGAGATGAACGTTGCAAACACTTGATCCAGAGAGCCTGTCGGTCGACAAAACCTCGACTGAGTAGGTGTCTCGGTCGATAATTCCTCGACCGAGATGGACTCTGACAGTAACTGCAGAATTAATTAAGTAGTCGTTGCTAAAGCAACTAAAGTATACCTAACGGCTAGTTAAGCACTTAGAACCCCCTAGAAAGTGTCTAGAACGTCCTTAAGCACTTGTAGGCCATTCCTATAAATAGGACATGCCTTAGGACACCTAAACACACCTAAGCTACACTTGTGATACACTTGAGCATACACTTACAATTGGCAATCTGTTTTGATAAATTGAGCAACACTTGCATTGGCAATCCCTCTACTTGCTCTAATTTTGTGTTCTATAGGCTAGTATCTCCTATCCACAACAATCACACGTGCATATACATTGGTTAGGAGATCTACATGCTTGATATAGGCAAATCAAGCCTTGTGCTTCAAAGGATAAGTGTAATTTCCATTTTCTTTCTTGTTCCTTTTATTTTTTGTATTCTCCTTGCTACTCCTAGGGTTGGAGGCTGCGGATTGGAGAAGGTTCTTCTCGGTGGAGAAGGTGGACTTCGAGCTACTTCTAGAAGGCTATTGTAATGGGAAGCTACTTCAGGAGGAAGGCTACTTCAAGGGGGAGCTTGAAGTTACTTCAAGAAGGCTGCTTCAAGGTTGGTGCAATTACTTTAAGGTGAAGGCTGCTCGAAGGGTTTAGGGAAAGAATTGTAATTTTATGTAAAGTCCTTGCGAGGTAATAAAATTAAATTCTTTCAAAATCTCGGTTGGGTAAGCAACCGGGCAGTGGACTGACTACCTTAGTATTTGCTAAGGTAGGAACCACTCTAAATCCTTGTCCCCTTGTCCAATATTCTTGTGGTTGGTTGTTTGAGTTAAATAATTGTTAAATTAATTTTAAAACCCTATTCACCCCCCCCCCTCTAGTGGTTTTTTCAATTGGTATCAGAGCAGGCTTCAAGGAACCCTAACCAGGTCTTGAAGAATGGGTGATTGGTTGCTCAACAACCTCAATCTTGAAGGGACACTTGTTGCTAGGCCTCCAGTGTTTGATGGAACAAACTACACATACTGGAAGAGAAGGATGCAATTCTTCTTCCAAGGCATTAGTTGGGATCTATGGAGGATGGTGTCAACCCCATACGAGCTTCCTCAAGTGCAATATGCAGAATGGGATGCAAATACGGTAAAGTCGGCTCAAATGAATGCCAAGGCTGTAAGTATTCTCTGTTGTTCAATTTCAGTAGGAGAATTCAATAGGATATCAAATTGTGAAACAGCCTATGAAATATGGCATAGACTATCTATTACCTATGAAGGGACTGTTCAAGTTAAGAATTCTAAGATTAGTATGCTTAAACAAAAGTTTGAACACTTCTGTATGGATCCAAATGAATCTATTAGTGAAATGTATGCAAAATTTTCTTCTATTGTAAATGGTTTAAATGCTTTAGGAAAGGCTATTAGTGAGGAAGATTAGGTATCAAAGATCCTTATATCACTTCCTCCCAAATACAAGCCCAAGGTGAAGGCCATTGAAGAAGCAAATGACCTCACCCGACTGAGGATGGAACAACTCATTGGCAACCTAGAAGCTCATGAAGCAACCCTAGAAGAGGAAGAAAGAAGAGACCGTGAACTTCAACAAGGGAGGAAGAAGGACATTGCATTCAAAGCATCAACCAAGAACAATCATGATACAAGTGAAGATGATAGTGAAGAAGAAACTCTCATTGTAAATGGTAAGCAGTATAAAAGTTTTAAAACTAATAAAACTTCTAGTATTTCTTCTTCCAGGTGCTTTGAATGTGGCAAGAAGGGACACATGAAAGGTGATTGTCCAAAACTCAAGAAAGGGAAGAAATCATCTCACAAAAAGAAAGAAAGAGCATATAAATCTGCATGGGATGATTCAAGTGATGATAGTGATGATGGAAAAGAAGAAGTAGAGTGCCTCATTGCTACAACAAATGAAGAAGAAGAAGAAGAGGTAAGTCTTTTTGATCTACCAAAAGAAGATCTAATTGCTAGTCTTCAAGATACTCATGAGAAATATATTGAGTGCAAGAAGAAACTTAAGAAATCAAATAAAGTAAATGATGATTTAAATGTTAAACTTCTTGCTCTTGCATCTGAAAATGAGGATCTCAAAAAGGCAAATGAAGATTATGATCTTAAGTTAAAATCTATAGAGGCAAATTGCAATCTTCTTTCCTTACAAAAGTTAAACTTGCAAACTCAAGTGAATGATCTTCAGAAACAACCTATTTTATGTTCACACTTAGATTATGATGAGGTTGTAAAAGAAAGAAACTTTCTATTATCTGATTTAGATCAAGCAAAGAAAGATATAAACAAGAAGATGGATGATATTGCTAAGCTACAAAGAAAAATAAATGAGTTAAGAGGAAATGACATCCTTGAGAATATTCTGAAAATTTCCTCTAGTTATAATGGAAGAATAGGATTAGGATATGATCCAAAGAGAAGTCAACCCAAAAGAGCTAAAGCATCCAAGACTAAGACTATGTTTGTACCTAAGAACACAATTCCTAGAAAGAGAAATGAAGTTGATTCCATTAGTTGCCATTATTGCATGCGTCTTGGACATTGTTCATTTTCATGCCCACATAAGAAAAAGAATGATGATCTAGTTTGGATTCCTAAAACTTAGAAGCTCAAATTTAACTAGTTGAGATTTGACCTAAACTGATTCTTGATATACAAATGTCATGTCTCAACACAATCGAGCTCAAACTTGCATAATCTTACTTTACTTGGAATCGATAAAGAGTTCTGAAAACAATACAGAAACTTGATCGGTCGAGAAATCTTCGACCGAGCAGCCAGTCGGTCGAGAAATCTTCGACCACGCAGGTCACTGTATTTCAGTCTGCAGTAAAATTGCTGAATAATCTTTTTAATTGATCAAGTGGCTATCTATTTGCTGTTAATAACTGTTTTATATGCAAAATAAGAATAAATTCTAGAAATCATTCTTGGAACACAATATATTAAAGTTTTCCATCATGAGTTAAGATAGATAATTATGAAAATTGTGCTATAAGAAGACTGATTGTTAAAAAAGTTGGTTAGGCATGAACAATCATAAAAATCTTGAACACTTATATGAGAATATTTTCATCTATGTTATGAATCATATTTGTTTTTAAGTCAAGGAAAATTACTATTTTCATGGTTTATTCTAAGTGTTCCTTGACATATCTACATAGCAACCTTGTATTGAATTTCATGAATCTAATGTTCTATCATCATACATATGTGTTCACTATTTCACCATTCAGTTCTCTACATGTAAAGATGTTGCTATGTTGCAATAAAAATAAGAATCTATGATGTGCATGGACTATGTCATATAGGTTTTACTCAGAGTATTTCAAATTGATATCTCTTTAAGTTACCTGCAAAATTTATACTTCACATGTGAAATCTACAGATTTTGCCTCTTGGTTGAAATGAAATTTGACCAAGGGGCGCTATGGTCGAAGTCAAGGTCGACCTAAAATAAGCTTTGACAAAATGCTTATTTGGACATCATTTTATTGTACTTAATCTTAGTATACTTTTGATAAAGGTCAAAATCAAAATTTAAAATCATTTGTGACCTTAGAAGCTTTACATTGCTTTAATTATAAGATTAAGGGGGAGTTCACAAAAAAAACAAATTTGATAATTTGATTAAGAAGCTTACAAAACATTGTAAACATCATTTGAAGCTTGTTATGACCTTAGTATTCTTACTCTTTGAAAAAATATACAAATTTTGTTCTTAATGTAATTCTCTAAACAAATCAGGGCTTAACATCCCATGTTTTTGGTTAGAGATATTTTTTCATGTAATCTAAGCTTAAATGGATCTCATTTCATTTTTAGGGCTTAACATCCCATGTAAAATGGATGAGAACTCAAAATACATATGCCATGAATCTAAAAGGATCTCATATCATTTCAAGGTTTAACATCCTTTGCAACTGATTGAGAAACAAATTGTGGCTAAATTGGACAAAAATATTAAATCCCTATTCTTAATAGAATATCTATCTAAGGGGGAGCATCGTATAAAATTAAGAGGGAAAAATGAAAGTCACCCAAAATGATTTTCTTTGGATATATTTTTGAAATGACAAAGGGGTAGAAAGAATATAAAATCACAAACATAAAATTAAAATGAGTTTCATAATATCTTGGCCAGCAGTCACTTGCAAAACCAAAGATGGCTACAAAGGTAAATTTCAGGTATGAAACTCACATGTTTTATATTTTCCTTATTTTATATTTAGGAAATGTTTGTCATCTTCAAAAAGGGGGAGATTGTTGGCTAAATTGACATTATGATAAATCTCTTTGTTTCGATGATGACAAACATTTCATTCTTGTCGATCTAACGTGCTACTTGAGTGTTGCAGGAATAAGGTGGATGAAAAAGTACAAATATTTGTAAATTTCATGAAATGTAAATAAATTGTAAACTTGTACAAATATATAATGTACAAGTACTTAGACTTCATGTAAATCAAGCGTTAGATCTTCCCTAGCCAATCACCACACTTAGATAGGTCATCCCCTTCAATAGTGTCACATATGCACACTCATACACACACTTAGTGCCTTAATTGAAAGATTGAAATAGGGTCAATCTCGGTCGACAAACTCCTCGACCGAGACACTCTCGGTCGACAAACTTCTCGACCGAGAAAGACCCAAGTAGCCGTTAGACACAACTGACAAGGTAGTTGGCAGTTGGAGATGAATGTTGCAAACACTTGATCCAGAGAGCCTGTCGGTCGACAAAACCTCAACCGAGTAGGTGTCTCGGTCGACAATTCCTCGACCGAGATGGACTCTAACAGCAACTACAGAATTAATTAAGTAGTCATTGCTAAAGCAACTAAAGTATACCTAACGGCTAGTTAAGCACTTAGAACCCCCTAGAAAGTGTCTAGAACGTCCTTAAGCACTTGTAGGCCATTCCTATAAATAGGACATGCCTTAGGACACCTAAACACACCTAAGCTACACTTGTGATACACTTGAGCATACACTTACAATTGGCAATCTGTTTTGAGAAATTGAGCAACACTTGCATTGGCAATCCCTCTACTTGCTCTAATTTCGTGTCCTATAGGCTAGTATCTCCTATCCACAACAATCACACGTGCATATACATTGGTTAGGAGATCTACACGCTTGATATAGGCAAATCAAGCCTTGTGCTTCAAAGGATAAGTGTAATTTCCATTTTCTTTCTTGTTCCTTTTATTTTTTGTATTCTCCTTGCTACTCCTAGGGTTGGAGGCTGCGGATTGGAGAAGGTTCTTCTCGGTGGAGAAGGTGGACTTCGAGCTACTTCTAGAAGGCTATTGTAATGGGAAGCTACTTCAGGAGGAAGGCTACTTCAAGGGGGAGCTTGAAGTTACTTCAAGAAGGTTGCTTCAAGGTTGGTGCAATTACTTCAAGGTGAAGGCTGCTCGAAGGGTTTAGGGAAAGAATTGTAATTTTATGTAAAGTCCTTGCGAGGTAATATAATTAAATTCTTTCAAAATCCCGGTTGGGTAAGCAACCGGGTAGTGGACTGACTACCTTAGTATTTGCTAAGGTAGGAACCACTCTAAATCCTTGTCCCCTTGTCCAATATTCTTGTGGTTGGTTGTTTGAGTTAAATAATTGTTAAATTAATTTTAAAACCCTATTCACCCCCCCTCTAGTGGTTTTTTCATATACCTCATCATTTCTCAAGGAGGTAAGAACAGCATAAAACATTTGTAATGTTTTACTATGCAAAACATAAGTCCTCATAGGACTAATCAAGGAAAGTTCAATCATTTCCTTTCTCAGTTAATCCAGGAATTCATAAATTAACATATTTGCATGACATTATCTTGTCTAACTTGTCATAATACATGAATTATTCACTGCCTCAGGCTAACTCTGCCTCAAAGGTTGATTCAACAGGCTATGGTTGAGCACAGATTCAATTTAAGTCCAGAAATTCATCATTTCCTTTTGCTTCAACCTGCTGATGCTAATTACAAATCCTATTGATATCTATAACATCATCATTGGGACTGGTAATCTAGGTTACACTGCCAAAACTTGATCCACTATATACATTACTGTTGCCCTAAGTTCTCCAACAGTAATACTTAAAGAAGGATTTTCTTATTATAGTTGGATCAGCTAGGGGATTCTCAGGCAATTGTCTCTCTCTTGCCTGTTCCCATGCACCTTTTCTTGGTGCAACATTGTTGCTCTCAGCAGCAATCTCCTCATGTGATCCAGTCATCTTTAAGTTCTTCTTCTCTTATACGAGCAGAAGACACTATCAGATACACTAGATGACAGCAGAACAGACTCTACTACCTTAGTCCTATGTCTCTGTAGACTCAACGAACCTAGATCTCTAATACCACTAATTGTGGTGATCGTCTCACAAAAACATGATTAACTAATGCGGAAGTGAATTATTTGCAGCGGATTACTGAAAATCATTGAAAATTAAAACTTTTTCAAAGAGATCCATTCACAGGAAAACTCTTTAACCAAGAACCAAAGTATTTCAAATTCATCCTAGTTCACAAGTACACAACATGTACCATTCCTTCTCAAAGATTACAACATCAACTATCTTATAAACATTATATACAGACAGTATACGAATCTCGAGGCATCAAGCCAAAACCTCAGATTGATTCATAAGACACTGACTAAAAACTCCAAGGACCTGAGAGTACAGAGACGACACATAGGACTACTATCTGTATGACTAGACTATTAATATCTCCACCTGAGATCTTATTGTTGTCCCTGTTGTTACTGTTGTTGTTGCTCTTTCCTTGTTCTAGGATTTCTGCTTGGCCTCCCATGCATACCTAAAAATGTATCCCACAGGGGTGAGACAATTGGAAATTTCCCCAGCGAGAGATATAACTCTCTACCAAAAACATTGTTATTGCAGTTTATTAAATTAAAACTGAGCAGGGGTTACTTTTACATTATCAGGCATAATTATTCATCATAGAACAGAATAAGATAATCTCCATTCACAAGGAGGTCATTGCATCTACCCATGGTAGATAAGTAATTCATCTGTCTACCTTGCAGAGAATATAAAGAAACATAATTAACATTTATTCACTAAGGAATGCACAAAGAAAATGCAACATCAGCCAATGAATCTCAGTATTCAATCCTTGAGAAAACATGCTATACGGCTTATTACATTTTACAATCACACTTATGCCCTGAGGAGGTGAGCCGTACCGCTCAAATCCAACCTTCGGTTGCGAAACCCAAAGTCGGTGCCATACAAGGTCCATGGAAGAGCCGGACTCCATGACCTCCCATGTCTCGGTCAGTGCGAGACCACAAGTAGGACCGCAGTATCTTGCTTAAGTGAACTCAGTCACAGGGTTAGCTCCTGTAGGCTACCCTTTCTCTAGCCCGCCTTGGTACAGGTCTCGGCGCTAGTATATCTGAGCCACGGGCCAGTTCACCGTTCTCCCTGAGCCATGAACGCATTCATGCTCCTTTACACTGAGCCATGGGCCTGTTCACCATGCTCTTATACACATCTTGAGTCTACAACCGAAGTTGCACTCTAATCCTCCTATTTTCGGCTAGGAGAAACCCCTCATATTCAACAATATACGCTCTGGATTAACCCGCAGGAAAACCCGTTTCACCATCACCAGCTACTGATGATGATGGATCTATGGCCAAGGCACTACATGATGAAGTTACACTTGATTAATTAATTGCATTACCATATCTTTTAGCATCATCCATGTTTCAAACAAGAATTATTATAACAGATGCTACAAAGAAAGATACAATACATCTATCACATACTTTTCAAATCATTAAAACACATGATACTTGGGATCTCAGTCCTTTATCACATTACTGGGAATTCTCATCCCTTCACATTATCATCATCATGATTACTGGATCTGGGTAGTTAAACCCTTAGATCATAACATTGTTATCTCTTTAATAGATAACCATTACCTCTAGGTCCTCAGACCAAGGTATTCATTTTACTTGTGTGCAAGTATTCACATGGCTCACCAGGCCATTACACATCTTGTCACCTCTCACTAGGCAACAACTTATTCACATGGCTCACACGGCCATTACACATCTTGTCACCTCTCACTAGGCAACAACTTATTCACATGGCTTACAAGGCCATTGATCATTATACTTGTTATACAAGTGTTTAACATGCCTTACAAGGCTTATGCAATAAAAGAAATACAACCTTCCCATCATTAGGGTTTAGGTTTTCCATTATTAACCATTTAGGTTTTCAAGGTCATATTATCAATGATCAAACCCTAATTCATTGCTCCATACATCTAGGAGCAAAGATTGATATCATAAGTATTCAATCATACTTATTTATTCTCATCATTTTTCATTAATCATCAATTCAAGGTATGATTTCATTTCTCATCCTCATCATGGTATGATTACATCATACACATCATTTGGGCTTAACCCCATTCTCAAGGTACATTAGTTAACACTCATCAAGGTGCAACAACTCATTACATTTCATTGTAATAGTTGCATAACACACTTCATATGTTTCTTACCCAACTATATTGGATTTGGGGTACATCAAGGCATATAAACCCTGAAGTGTTGAATGTGATAACTATAATATTTTGATGTATTACTTTCTCATCACTTTAGATTCTCCTGAATTAGCCATCTTATCTTGTATTAAGGTATTTCCCTTCTTAATACATTCCATCACTAATCACTTACATATAGCATATAATGCATATGCCACACATTAGAGTTGTCCAACTATCTTTAATGATATGGACTTGTCTAATGGTAAAGACATTGCTTACAATTAGGTTGCATATATTCAACCACATGAAATGTTTGACTTTTATAAGGCCATTCCTTCTATCTCATCATTAGGGTTTTTTTTGTACCCTTACTTAAGATTAGAATTATGATTCATTGTCATATTATCCAAGATTAGGGATTTATGTATTATGACTCCTCATTAGAGTCTCACATGCCTTCACCCTTCTTAGGGCCTCTTATCACAACATAACATTAGTACGTCATGTGGTGTTAATACTTAGTTAAGGTTTCTCGTGGAATCACCCTCAACTAGGGTTTCCACCATAGTTTCCCTTCTTTTTGGGTCTACTATTCATCTCTATTAGGATTTCATTCAATTATCCATAATTGGAGGTTCACTATTCATCCCAATTAGGGATTTACATCTCTTTTCCCTAAATTAGAGTTTCACTTATGATTACCCTAGATTAGGGCTACATCCTTACCCTGGATTAAGGTTTCATTTAGAATTGCCCTCAATTAGGGTTATAATTCAATTACCCTATCAATTAGGGTTTATGTTCATGATTAGGGTTTCATGATCTCTTTACTTAAGGATCATACCCTTAATCACCATATGAATCAGATTCATGTTATGAATTCATGTTAACATCATCTCAACTTGATAAGGTCATATCATCCCTTCAATCAAGTACATACAACTATGAATGACATAGTGTACCAAGTCATTGATCCTATAAGCAATTAGGGTTCATCCCTTAATTGGCACTAATCACTTAGGTACTAATAGGGTTTCAATCTTTGTACCTTCATTGATTATCATTACTAATCATCATTGGATCAATGAGTCATTCATCATCTCTATTCTCGAGAGATTCAATCACCTTGGACCTCCATTACATAAGGTATCCAATTAAATTGATCAATTGAATCTACAATCAACTTTGACTACTTGACCCCCAAATGATTTGAAACCGTTTGGTAAAGGTGGTTCTTGAGACCGTTTGCCCAAGTAGGTTTAACCGTTTGTCCAAGTAGGTGAAGACCGTTTGGCCAAGTAGGTGAAGACCGTTTGGCCAAGTAGGTGAAGACCGTTTGGCCAAGTAGGTGAAGACCGTTTGGCCAAATAGGTGAAGACGGTTTGGCCATCACATCAAAATCCAAGTCAACCAATTAGGGTTTGGATCATTGGATTGATCACCAAATCAGCAATTGATTCCACTTTAACTTAGTATCATTGGATCATCAATTGCTTAACCATACTCACCCCTAGACCTCCAAACGGTCATGAGACCATTTGGATGAGCTAAAAACGGTATTGAGACCGTTTGGCTCATCCAACCCTTGGATTCTAGTGAAAAATCATTAGGGTTTGAGCTATTGAGTTGATCATCAAATCAGCACTTAATTACAAAGTGATTTGGTACCTTTAAACCTTCAATTGGTCAACCATGCTTAACCCTAGACCTCCAAACGGTCTTGGGTGATCCCCAAACGGTCTTTAAACCGTTTGGGTGATTCCCAAACGGTCTTGAAACCGTTTGGGTCAATCAACCCAAAACATCAACTCATTTCAATGCAAAATCAGCACTTAGCCGATTAGGGTTAACACCATATATTTTGTCCTTCAAACACTTAACCATATCCAACCCTAGACCTCCAAACGGTCTTGGGTGACCCCCAAACGGTATTGAGACCGTTTGGGTAATCCCCAAACGGTTTTGAAACCGTTTGGGCTAATCAACCCAAAAAGTCAAATCAGCCAAGTTGAAAATCAGCACTTAATCCAATTAGGGTTTACCTAATTGTTTAGCCTTCAACTCGTGATTACTTTGGAATTAATCCATCAAATTTGGTGGGTCATCAACCAACATAATTAGGAACAGGATTCGCAAACGGTAAACCCTTGGTCAACTCTTTCAAACGGTTTTGAAACCGTTTGCACAAAAAGGCAAATAAATCAAGTTGAAAAATCAGCACTTAATCCAATTAGGCTTTGCCTAATTGATTGGCCTTAAACTCATGATTCCTTTGGAACTAATCCATAAAATTTGGTGAGTTATTAACCAACATCATTAGGAACAGTTATATCAAACGGTCAACCCTTGGTCAACCCTCTCAAACGGTTTTGAAACCGTTTTCCCAAAAAGTCAATTAATCAAGCTGAAAAATCAGCACTTAATCCAATTAGGTTTGCCTAATTGATTAGCCTTCAACTCACGATTCCTTGGGATTTAACCCATCAAATTTGGTGAGTCATTAACCAACATAATTAGGAACATTAATCTCAAACGGTCAACCCTTGTTCAACTCACTCAAACGGTTTTGAAACCGTTTGCTCCCAAACGGTTTCAAACCGTTTGCTCTCAAACGGTTTGGTGAAATCGCAAGAGCAATTAACTCAAAACCGTATGAACCATGATTTCTTTGGAAAAAGTATACAAGATGATTTAATAATCATCTACCTTCGTCCCTGAAGTTCTAACAACTTCTTATTTCATGAAATAACCATTTTCAACCAGCAATTAAAGAAGATAATGAAGGAATCATTGAAATTGCAAGATTAATGGTTGAATAACAATGAAAAAGGGTTCAAGTTATAAAACCCGCCTCCAATTGAGATCCAAAGCTCCATTTCCATGGCAAAAATGGTGGATGCAACTCCTTTCACCATTCCAAGGCTCGTCCTCAAGGTTTGAGTGAAAAGGAATGGTTAGAATTGAAGAGGAGATCGAAATAGGAAGAAATCCATAATTTATTTTCGATTTCCACCATGGAATGAAGGTGAAATGGATCAAGAACCTTACCAACAGGTTGGGGGTCGTCCTCCTGATCCTCCCAAGCTCCCTTGGTCGTTTTCCAAGCAAGGAGAAGAAGTGGGGTCGAAAAAGCCTTCCATTTGGCTTGTAAAGGGTCTTTTTATAAGAAATTCAAGGAGAGAGAAAGTGCCTTATAAAAAAATCATTTGATCCCAAAAATGTGGCCGCCTCTTCCCCCTTATCTTCCTTAGGGACGAGGATATATTGTTTGCATCTTATTCCTCTCAATTATCCATGATTTAAAGAAAAGCAAATTAAGCACCTCAATTCGTATTATATTAATATCCATATGTGAGTGGATATTTCTTTTTCTTATAAAATTTTGTGTGAGTTATCCACTCCCTTGGATATTTTCGTGGTCCTTGCAAGGCTCAAGGACGTCACATACACATATTAATCCAACCATTTTAATTTTGGTTGAAGGCCCTTTAATTAATACATTCAAGTTTGTCCTAAATCGAATTAGGGTTTCAATT
Organism: Alisma plantago-aquatica; assembly: GCA_963693085.1. Lineage (NCBI taxonomy): Eukaryota > Viridiplantae > Streptophyta > Magnoliopsida > Alismatales > Alismataceae > Alisma > Alisma plantago-aquatica. The sequence continues at coordinate 1,449,508,469 of OY856411.1, read as the reverse complement.
AGGATTAAATATTGATTATTTTAATATCAAGATTCTCTCTCCTCCAACTTAATTCAAATGAGGTTCCCCTCTCATTTTCTTTGCTCTACATGATGCCAAGAAGCATTAAGGACCTTATTGAAGTGATAATTTGCATATTGAACCCTAGGTTTTGGGTAAATTGCACTTTACACCAAAACTAGGTTTTAATGCACAAACATTGCTTTATCAGCTCTCCCTTGGTACTCAGGCTACCACAAGCCATAGATTTGCATCATCTTCATTCTCATGATGCTTCAATACATGAGGAACATTTTATCATGCAACATTTGCAATTTAACCCCTCAACTTGGGTAATTTGCACTTTAGTCCAAAATAAGCAAATATTGCTTCAACATTGTTCAAATAGGGCCAAAATTGAAACATAAGTTTCTCATGAGCCCTAATTACTTTTCACAAGATAAGATTAAACATATAATAATCCCTCTTAATCAAAACACCAAGGGTTAAAGTATAATCCAGGTCAGGGATGTTACAATGTGAAGGACCTCAAGACCTAAGTCAATGAGCTAACCCATTTTCCAACATGCCTTGCGCCCTTACCCCGAGAATACAGGCATGTACGCAAGGTTTGTATAATGGAAAAATTCAATTGTGTTCTAGGTATGTTAAACATATTCAAGAAAAATGAACATACTAATCATAGGGAACTAGTATCTCAAACAAGTAATTATCTAGACAAGCATTCATACGAGCATACATACAACCATGCCATAACATAGGAGGGTCAAGAGGTTAAGTATACCTTGAGAGAAGAGTACAAGATTAACCATTGATTAGAAACCATAAGATAACTTAACTAGATCTTCGCAAAAGAGTCCATCTAGAGATCATGGGAATGCAAATGAGTGTAATTGTATTAACATCACAAAAACTAGTTCCATTAATTATAATGATGGGGGTTGGATGTGTCACCTAAGTTTAGGTACTCATTTCCGTCAACATTGTTTTTAGTATCTCAAACTAGTCATTCATAGGAATTATCAAGAAACATAGCACATCATGGATTCATTAACACTTAGAGTGACACATAACAACTAGATTGGGGTCATAATATTAGTGTTTCATGATCTTATATGGAGTGATCATATGATTCAAACAACATAATAGATAGTCAAACTAGACATATTGGGCCATAATCTTGCAAAATGTCACTCCTAGTGCACATATGGGATCTAAATTAGTTAGGTGTTGCAAACATCATCAAACTAATTATTTGAGACCATGAAATAATATGGATGATCATTAGGGCAAGATTTGCATAAGATTAGAGGCTAGTTATCAATGTGCATGCTAGATTGCATTTCAAGTCAAGATTAGGGCAATTGATCATGTAATTCTCAAGAATGTTCCATAAGGCATATAGGGACACAAGGCATGTAATATTACTGAATTTCAATGCCATATAAACATCTTGGACATCAAAGACCCACATAGGAGCAAGGGTTAAGATTCAACATCAATGTATCCACATAAGGCAAGTTTCAAGGTTCAAGGACATAATCAAAACAAGATAGGATGCCAGCATGAACAAGTTTGAACCATAGTCTAACATACAACAAGAATCACTCATTTGGGTCCAATCATGAAGATTGAGGCTCATTCAACGAAGGTTAAGCATTTAAAGAAGTGATCTTTACCATATAAGTCCATTCAAGGTCATGTAAATCACATTAGATCATTCTAGGGTACAAGAATGGATCAAGTTAGAATCATGATACATAAAGGTGTTTTGGAGACTGGTTTTAGATATACATTAAGATTTGGTACATAAAACATCAAGATTATGCATTTAAATAGAGTAAACATCTCAAAAGACATCAAAAGAATGCTTTAGGGCATATCAGTAGAAGACTAAGTAGATTTAGAAACTGAAAGTATTTTTATCACAAATGTCTCATTTTGCTAATCAAAATGGTATATTGGAAGTCCATGTTTGGAGCTAGCATCAGGAGATTATGATTTTTTCTAAGATGTACCTTGATTTGGTCAATTTGAGTTGTTGCTTCTTGATACAAGTGTTGGAATCGGTTCGTGCCTTGGAACCACGATAGTGAACCTCTTACAATCTCACTCGCTCTAGCCACTAGTGTCCTAGAGTCGCAGCTAGTTGTCTATTACCATGAGCAAGACCAAGGGGTGACTTTCCTCCTGACTGATGGATCTCGGTCCATCGTGGACCACTGGGGATCCTAGGGCAGTTGCGCGCCTGCTCGCCCCGAAGTCACACTTGAGCACAAGCTTCCTCTGCACTGCCAAGCTCACCAGAGCTGAGGTACGCCAGTCTACTGGGCTACCAGAGCCCTCAAAACTTGGTCGTCTGGTCCTGACATGATGCCAAAGATTCAATAGTGGTGAGATCGGACAGAATAGGTGATTGGGGATGAAATCCCTAAGGTTGGTCGGTAGAGTCCACCATGGTCAAAGGTGAAGGGGAGGAAGAGCATAGGGTCAAGATAGGGTGCATAAAAGAGAAGAAAAAGATAGGGGGAAGAAAGAGGAGGTCGGTCCAGATTCCAGAGGGGTATCAATTCTTCAAAATCATTGAGATTGATGGCTATTGCTCATTGGAAAAGGTCCCTACTGTAGCAACTGCTATAGTATGGACCAAGATAGGGTATGAAGCCCTAGTTGTCCGATCAGGTTCAAAATCCATGGCAGATAGATTTGAGGGCCAAGACCCCTCGTTCAAGGATAGGAAGCTCACCATTGGTCCAAAGAGAATAGAGTGGATTGCCAAGTTGGCAAGAGAAAGGGGGTATACATGGGTCGTGTGCCAAGTAAATTAGGCCCAACAAGGGTTGAAATTTTAATTAAATTAGTTTAATCAAAAGGATAAGAATCAAACTTTGAAAGTGATATCTTGGGCTACATTGGTCCGGTTGAGGTGATTTTTGCATTGTTGGATTCATAATTGAATACTCTACATCATGAAAAATATTTTATAGTAAGGAGAGTTCATTGAATGGGTTCAGTTTTGATTACAAGTTGATCACACATAATAAGCATGGCACTTAGTTCAAAACTCAAATTGAAGGCATGTATAAGTACAAAGTGGTATTTAATCAAATACAACTCATTAGTTGAACATAAGGTGACTCAAAGTCATCAAATTGAGGGTGATGAAGGTTATTGAATTCAAAGAACATCTATCAAGTCACGATGTACATAAACGAGATGAGAGGAAAATCTAGGTTATCACATCTATCCCACCTTCAAAGAAATTTTTTGCCCTAAATTAGATCAAGTCATCAATTGAGATTGAGTTCTCCCATTCATCACCAAGATCATATTAATACTCTCATAAGGTATCATCACCGATTACAATATCCATCTCATTCCAAAATTGAGCAATCGAGCATCATGATCAAAACATAGTCACATAGATCATCTAATATGGATTATTATAACATGAGTCACAATTTTGAAGAGATTACACTATATATCACCAACTTTGAAGAAATCACATTTCAAGTTAATCGGATAGAGTTCATAGTAAGGCATGATTTTCTTTCCCAACATTTAGGGTTCTAGATTCGACATTGGTCTGGGTGGGGTTATACATCCATGATTAAGAATTCATATTTCAACAGTTTGAGATAAACATCATATTTCAACATCAAGATTTCATGCTCAAAATCGATGGAAGGACCCACCCTAGTCCACATGGAGCTTAACCCTAAGTCATAAGTTGAGATAGTTAACATAATCATCATTTTTCATATTTGAGATTTGGAAACATGAAAGTTATTAATCGTATATTGAGGGTGACCTCAAGATCCAAATAGGGTGGTCATAGGAGTCAAATCGATGCCAATATCATTAATCATGAGTCAAAATTTCATCATTCAATGTTGAGAGTCAAGTTTGGATGTCACGGTCATAGTTCCAAAAATTTCAAAGCTAGGTTTTAGATTCCTTTTTAAACTTGAGGGATGATCATTCATCCATGTACAACAATCAAGCAACATTTTGAGCATTATCCGAGTAACATTTAGTGACGTCAATATCAAGTTCATTATCATGGTATTCAATGTTGATGAATGAACTTGTAACATCCCAAGATTCTGGCATCTCGAGACTTAGAAGGCTCAATAGGACAAATTCCAAAAATGTTAGCTAATTGTTTCAGAGAATGATGAGGAAGGCATACATGAACTTTCAACATCACATACACCATACATTCAATCTCAACATTCAACATGTACATTTATAACATGAATTATTACAACTTACTTTACATAATTTAAAAGAAATTTTACAAGTCCATAAACATGTATGCTAATCAGGATCCTAGACAATAGGTACAACCTGGATATTGCTCACTCCACGTATGTTCTCCCATACTAGCTCTGAACCTAAAACATACATGAAATAGTAAATCAACACAATGTGTTGTGTACATAGGTAGAAAGATACATATATTTATGGTTTTCATAACTTTGAAAAGATTTCCATAAAGAAAGAAAGATCATAGAAAAATGTTCTTTATTAAGAAAAATACGCTGATTTTAGTCATTTTTAGATTACTTGCATTACTAAGGTGGACTAGTACCAAAACATATATATTGAGCCCATCCTCATGTACCGAGTACTCTGGGGATACTCCATGTACACCGTGTGCTATAGGAGGTGTACTAGTCAACATTCGTCCATTCCCTCATAAGGGGGATAATGAACACCTTAATAACTACAAAACATCTACTCGTCATTTATGTTTTCAAGTGACAGAACATCGAGTACTTATAGTAACTCTGACGTCCCCAAATCTTCTAAAACTTAATCTGATGTGTTGCATCTGAATTAAAAGCATCACCTCAGAGAGAATCCCAATTTAAACACCACACATTAGGCTAAGAAAATGAAAATTAGAGGAAGTCAGACAGAAACAACTGTAGCACATGCACATGCACATGAACAATAATAAAACCATACAACACATGTTCACCATTCAACATATAATTACAACATGAATTTTTACAACATTTGATATTACATATGAATAGTAAACTTTTACATAAGCATGTACTACCACTAAACAACAAGATCTTAGACAACAGGCCCACCTGTACATCAGCTTGCCACACAACTCTCAACTATCCTGGTTCTTCAAGATCACATGTCCACAACCTAAACAAAAGATTACATGTGGTACACGTCAGCACAATATTCAAGGATATTGTATTGAGTATGCTTATGTGTCTTTTTATATACATCTCTTAACTAAGCTTGGCAATAAGATAAAACTAGTACTTGGAAGTAATAAGAAAATATAAGAAAAAACATATACTTGCACAAATATATTTGTTACCAAAAGAGAACACATATTTTAGGCACATTTTTCATTATATGCTCATGTATCTGCCTACCAATGGGATAGATGCATTAAGGCCTTATGATCAGCTTACCAAAGAGATAGATCATTGTACATGTGATCTTCTTACCAAAGGGATAGATCACTCGCTAGCACTATGCTTACTAAAGAGATATAGTGCTTTCATATAATGGAATGGATATATTATGTTTAATGTGTTCATAACTATATGATGAAAAATCAAGCAAAATAACATATAAGAACAATCATTTCATCCAATATCATATGCCAAGTATTTTGTACACAAATAATACAAGAATATTGTATAGCAAGCCAAGGAAGAGGTAAAGGCGTACCTTGAAGAAGGACAAATCTAATCACCATATAATCCTTAGTCAACTATCACTCTTGGTCAGGCCCTGATTAAAACAAAATCATGTACTAACCTTAGATTCTTTATTACTTTATATCTCATCTAAACCCTAATTATGTCCTTTCAAGGGTTTGACTTAGCTCTTTAAGATATGTGCATCATTACTTATCTTATGTACTTGTAATTAGGTTACTAGTCTTAGATTCCAGATTAAGATACATAATCTGATTGTCTGGTTGTGTATACTTATGTGCACAAATTAACCCTAGGTTACATGCATTACTCCAATTAGGGATTCAAAACCATGTATTATGAGTCGTCACCATATAATCATGAATTATGTGCATAATATTGATATGTTAGTTTAACATTGTGTTCCATATATTATTATGAATATATTCTGGATTTTCCAAGATTTATTAATCATAAATATAATTATCACATTTTAATTAAGGTTATTAGCCCTAATTAGTCATATTGATACAATTACATGATTTTGTGCATCAATATTACAATCTCTGATATTAGATGCATTACAAACATGATTCTGGATCTATTGACATATTATCATAATTTTAGGCCATCATTTGATATTTATTATCCATGAATCAAGTATATAACATCTTACATGATATTACTGTCATTTAATCTTCAAAATAACGATTTTACCATTTCATTGTGTTCTACATAATTTTTTGGGAATTTTGGTACCTTATTTGTATTTTTATGACAACCGAGTTAATTTCTATGATTTATCTAAGAACTGAACATTTTTGAGGTCATTACCTAGATAGGCCAATCCTGCCTTGCCATGTGGACTTCAAGGGATGTTGCTCCTCGCCTAGGACAGGGTTAGGCCAACGGTTCATGCTTCTTTGATTGGAGGCAAGTAGGTCGGTCGGTTCGTGTCTTCTGAGCCCAGTTTTCCTAGTTAGATGGGAGCTAGACTCGGTCCACCTCCCTTTTCTTTTAGCTTTCTTCGAGTAATGTGTCCATCCCACTCAGGGTGCCTTCACGAGGTGATCCTACGGTGTGCAATACCCTACAGTTCTCACCTTATCAACTGAGAATGATGATTGTTGAAGGCCCGACGTCCATTTGTAACAATCCTTGGCTCCATGGATCTCCTCTGATGACTCCAGAATCCTACATCCATGAGTTCACCATCGTGGATGTTGTTGCGGTAGAGCAGGAGGTGGACAAAGGGCTTTTCACTTGGGAAGGTTATAACACTCTAGAATCACTTCTAAGAGCTCCAAAATGGAATAGTCAACTTGATTTGTCCTCCAATTTCGGCGAGAAGCAATCAACACACTCCCCCAAACCCCATCATCAACTCCAGCTATGAGGAGCTCATCAACCATGGAAAATTCATAAAGTCTACGATGAGATTGGGGTCAAACTCTTATGTCCTCCATCTTCATATTTTACTTCTTATCTCCCTCTGGACTACCTTCTACCTTTGACTCCTTCTCCCATCCATGTTCTGTGAGAACGATGGAAAGGCGGCACTATAGACTGCTTCATTCTCTCTACCTACTAAAACAAAACTAACATATAAAGGGTATGTGGTCTCCTTTTAATGATACGATCATAATTGTGTGGTCAATATTTCACATAACCACTCATTCCTTATTGTGGGATCATGGGTCAGTCGTGGTTGACAAACACCTCCACGACCTGGTTCTAACTTCAAGGTTGGGGATAACTAGCAGTCATCCAATCAAAACATCCAAGGGATGGGAATGCTCAATATTAAGCCAATATGTGCCTCCCCTTATGACAGCCTAAGACCACCAAATTGAGGATCTAGGGTGTATAAGATGCCACACAACCCATCCAAAACCAACAGGAGGGTGTGACACTGAGTTATATAAAAAAGTTAGGCTAGTTGATCAAATATCTTGGTTCAACTTACATTATTCGTCAATAAATCCACTAATTTCAAACCCAAATAATGTGTTGTAGGAACCTTGAAACTTTTTGAAACTTTAGCAATAGATCTATCACAACTCAAGGTACTTATCATTCAAAGTTGGTTCCTAAACTCAAGTGTATGACCAGTCAATCATTTAATCTAAAACTATAAATACTTGATGATATTAATCATGATATTAACATCAAGTGACCTTCAACTTATGTCAAACCAATTGGACTATATTCATATGATGAAAACACACTCTAGGGACTATTATTATGTCCTTATAATATATAAAACCAAGAATTTCAAAGTGTCATTCCATCACATCCTACACACCTTAAAATCAAATTCGCCCTTGAAATTAGGCTAAAATCTAGTCCTTCACAGTAATATTGCATCCAATGTTTACAAGTAAAAGAGCATACATAGATATCATGAGTCAACTAAGAAACCTATAGTCATATAATTAAATAAACCCATGTATCTGATTTCAGAGATTTTTTATTTTCCTAGACAATCTATATCTCTTATCATCACCTGATTACTAACAAATCAATCATCATTAAAACAAGATTCACCATTATTGATGGTATTTAGGTCCAATTAGGGTTTAGGTCAAACTTGGGTTAAATTGGATCTTAAACTGGTCTCTGGTATTTTTCTACTACTTATATGTCATAATTTAGGCTTGGTTTGATTGTCATAATTTTTTTATATTTGTACTAATGTCTAGAATTAAAAAGGGGCTAGAAACACTTAATTTGATTTTAATAGAAAAAGATCTAATATTAGGTAACATAGTTCAAAATAGGATATACATAAGGTTTCTAAATGATTTTGGGGTTTGAAAGTAATTTCCTGAGATCTTGTATTGCTCAGATATCACTTGTTCAATTTAATATTATTCTAAAAGGAAGCATTGCATCTAAGTAAGAAACCTTAAAACTAATCATCTATAGGTTTCATAATGAAGTGGGTATATTTCTAAATATGAGGATACTTTGTGGGGAATTATTGTCCAAGGGAGCATTTTTTATGAATATTGCAAGATCTAACTATTTTCTAGCATTTATAATATATGAATGCCTATTATGAATCACAGTCGGATCCTTAGTTGGATCCACCAAGAGCTCAACCTACAGACCCACCCAGTTATGCCTTCTATGTCACGTGAGTATGTTCTTTGTGTCCTCACAGTCTTCTGCAAGCGTCGTTGTGTGCCGCTAGGTCTGACGCCCACGTGCGCACGTTCCTATAGGTCATCACCATGTGCTCACACCCTGACGAGGAAGAGTGCAGCGTAGAGCTCCATCATGGATGAGTGAAGATTGGTGGCTTCTTCTAGTTCCTACAGGTGCTCTGTGCCTCAATGGGGGTCCCAATGGTGGAGGAGGTGTGTCGCAAGAAATTGAGGGAGGTGCCACCCTTTTGAACCTCGGATATGGAGTCAGATGCTTCCTTGATCATCTCCATGCTTTGTCAGCCTACTTTTCCTAGAAGGTGAGGCACATGACAATGGAGATGTAGGTGCCCCGGTTGCTTCCACCGTGCCTGAAGGCCATGGTGAGAGGAAGCATGGGATCGAGGCCTCCTCGTGAGATGCTGGGAGGCACCAAGCGATGTTGTGTGGCGGTCAGCTATCACCAGCTATCTAGGGCGGCTGGGAAGGTCCTTCTTCTCTTGCTCATTGGCTAGAAGGAGCTTCAATCGTGGAGTAGACCATAAAATGTGGGCTTTTTCTCCTCAATCAACCACTTGTAATAGAAAGGAAATGTCCATGGTCTCTCTCATCCAGGATAAGGCAAATTCCACTTCATTCAGGGAAACCCAGATTCTACACCCTAGGTTCTTGTTCTCCTATCCATGGCTTTGAGCTCTCCAGTCATGTTGGAGCTCTATGTCCCTGAGGATCTCTCTTCTACAGATCTGGTTTTCCTAGTGACCTTGAAAATGCAGTAGCATACTTCCCCTACAAGCCTCTCTATCGCTCCTTCCTCATCCTCTAACCTACAATTTGTGGTGGAGAGTTTATTGCAAGAAGTGGGTTGTTTTCCCTTGTTACCCCATGTTTTAACCCGGTCTAGGGGTTGTTCCACTCCCCACGGTGTACTAAAACTAAATGAGTGTCTAAATCACCCAAATACTCTGCATTCTCCTCCAACCATCATGACTTAGTGGCAGATCTATCTACCCTGCCCCTTTCGGATCTAGGAGACGAGGGTTGGTCCATTATATCCAAATCCAAGGGTGACTCATGTAAGTATGTATTAACACCCATGGCCTATCTAAAAGATAGGTAAGATGCTCGCATTGTATATAGAAGCAAACTTAGGTCTAAGATTAATGAATCTTAATCATTTTAACCTCACATTTCAAAATTGTAATATCTTTCAAATGGTTCATCCAATTTCCATGAAAATTTAAACCTTAGTGGATAACCATGAAACATAGCTTTTAGACCAGTTCAATATCAAATATGCATTATTTGATCATGTTTATAATTTCTTTACAACAAATCCTCAAAACATGTTCAAACAAGTCCAAAAATGCATATTATGGTCCTAGCATACCTTGGGATTCACTAATGTTCCACTTGAGTCCATTAATGCTATTAAATGGGAATCTTTGCATCATAAGTACCCAATCAATTAATCGAACTTGTACATCATAATTGAACTCAATTAGTTATCATCATTATCGATGGTATCCCTAATTTCACTTTTGGTGAAATAATTCTTAATTGAATAACCAAGTCCTCAAATAGTATATTGGGTATTAAAACCCTAAAATCTAGGACATCACATATCTAGACCTAGATTTTTCTAGACAGTCAACCACAAGATATAGTCAACTTCATCATATTTCAAGACCATTATTACATCACGATTCAAGATCATGTATCGATATCATCATAGGTCAGACCTATTAGAGACTTAAGTCAAGATATCACAATCAGGTGGAAGGGGTTAACTTTCCAAACTCTAAATAATCATCAAGATGAGAATTCATAGACAATTGTAATAGGCGCTTGACCTAGGTAAGGGGATTCAATAAGTCAACTACCATTGTAATCTAGCACAAAAGTGTACATTAATTATGAACCATCAAGTATATCCAAATAGGGATAGTATAAATTATCAAATTGTTGTTCAAAGAGCCACAATATCAAAGATCAATATCATAATAGGGAAACCATATTTCAAGATTTTGCAAGATCAAGGTCGTAATAGGGAGGCCATATTTCAAGATTTTGCAACGTTGTGGTCATAATCGTGTTCCCTTCCTATCATGGTCAAGGTAAGGGTATATGTTAGAAATTGAGAATTCAAATGGAGCAATCCAAGAGTTAGAGAATAATAGGGAAAGAGAGAGATCCATGTCCATCACATTGATAGATATAGAGATTACAAGAGGCATGGGAATTAATAGGGAAGATGTCTTCTGTATCAAAGTCTTTCATCGTGATTTTGAGAGTCCAAGGGCATAGTCATTCCAAGGCATAATCATAGTACGTATCAAATAGGGTAAATTTGCTTAATCATGTTTGAGGCTTGGTCAAGAATACGGCACCATCGATTCGATCAAATAGGGACCTCATCAACCATGAGGTATAACGTACAAATTCTCCTTATCTCATCATATCATGATCATTATCAGTTTACCTCAAACATAGAAAGCATGTAGTGTAGATTTGTCAAAGTTGAGTTAACATGATTTGAGAGGACATACATGAGTGCTTAGCTACAAGGGTACTTCCATTAGTCATAATGGAGTTCTTAATTTAAGGTTACATAATGGAATCATCACTATGTTACTAAAATTTTACCATTTCATTCAAATTTTAATCTTTCCCCTTACATAAGCAACCCATAATCAAGAGATCATGTCATTGATAGTCGTGAGTAGTAGGATTACATGAGGACATGGGAAGCTAACTAATCATATAATTGGTGTCTGAGGGTTGTTCTTAAAGAAGATATGAGAAGCTAGAAGACTCTCATGGGTATGTGAAATTGGGTTATTAAACATGCATAGAGGATATGTGATTGCTATGATACCATTTGTCACAAAGTAGTTTGTTACCCTAAGTCCATATTCCTAATGGATACATTGCCAAATTTGAGTGGATCTAGGTGTCCATCCCTAGAATGGGTCACATAACATAAGCATGAATAAAACCACAAACTAGAACAATATAAGAGATAAAAAGATATTAAACAAGTAGACAAGAGATATGTACCCATTTCTATACCAAGAGTAGCCATTGGCGTCTCATTTCAAATCTTAGAGTCTTGAGTGTAGTGGATCTTCATTTGAGAATGAAAATTTCGATAAACCAAACATATTAATGCTAAAGCATTAAGTATGTTATGAAAAGGCATGTAAATAGTTTAATGGTATAATAAAAGTTGCTTGTCAAGAAACATCATATTGAATAAGATGTAGAAACAAGACAAGAACACTTAGCGACATTCTTTTATACAAAAAATGTTTTAAGTGCATTTCCATTATACTTAACAACATTTTATTTCCATAGACCACTTTCTCAAAGGAAGGGTATGTAAGGGTGCTCAACATTAGCCAACCCTTCTATATACATGAGGGACCTCAAGACCTAAGTCAGTGAGCTAACCCTATTTCCAACATGCCTTGTCCCCTTACCCCGAGAATATAGGCAGGTACACAAGGTTTGCATCATGGACAAGTTCAATTATGTTGGAGTTTTGTACAACATATTCAAGAGAAATGAACATACTAATTATAGGGAACAAGTAGCTCAAACAAGTAATTATCTAGCCAAGCATTCATATGAGCATACATACAAGCAAGCCAATAACATAGTAGGGTCAAGAGATTAAGTGTACCTTGAGAGAAGAGCACAAGATTAACCATTGATTACAAACCATAAGCAAGCTTAACTAGATCTTGGCAGAAGAGTCCACGTAGAGATCCTGGGATTACAAAGAGTGTAATTCTATTAACATCAGCAAAATTAGGTCCATTAATCATTATCTTGGGGGTTGGATGTGTCACCTATGTTTATGTACTCATTTCCTTCAACAGTGTTTTCAATATCTCAAACTAGTCATGCCTAGGCATTATCAAGCAACATAGCACGTCATGGGTTCATTAGCACATAGAGTGATACATAAGAACTAGATCAAGGATCATAATATTAGTGTTTCATGATCTGAGATGGAGTGATCATATGATTCAAACAACATAAGTGATTACATAGTCAAATTAGACATCTTAGGTCATAATTATACAAAATGTCATTCCTAGAGCATAGATGGGGTCTATATGAGTTAGGTGTTGCATACATCATCAAACTACTTATTTGAGACCATGAAATAATATTGATGATCATTAGGGTAAGATTTGCATAAGGTTAGAGGCCAATTATCAACGTGCATGCTAGATTACATTTCAAGTCAAGAATATGGTAATTGATCACATAAGTTCTCAAGAATATTCCATAAGGCCTATAGGGACACAAGGCATGTAATATTACTAATTTCTAGGTCCATATAAACATCTTGGATATCAAAGACCCACATAGGATCAAGGGTTAAGATTTGACATCAATGTATCCACATAAGGCAAGTTTCAAGGTTCAAGGCACAAAATCAAACAAAGATAGGATGCTGGCATGAACAAGTTCAAACCATATTGTAACATACAACAAGAATTACTGATTTGGGTTCAAGCATGAATATTGAGAAACATTCAATCAAGATTAAGCATTCAAAGAATTCATTTTTAGCATATAAGTCCATCCAATGTCATGCAAACCACATTAGATCATTCTAGGATATGAGAATGGATCAAGTTTGAATTATGATACATAAAGGTGTTCTAGAGACTGATTTTAGACCAACATTAAGATTTGGTACATAAAACATCAAGATCATGCATTTAAATAGGGTAAACATCTCAAAAGACATCAAAAACATTCTTTAGGAGATATCATCCAAAGAGAAAGTAGATTTAGAAACTAAAGTATTTTTATTGCAAAGGTTTGGTTTTACTTATTAAAATGGTATATTGGAAATCCATGTTTGGAGCTAGCATCAGGAAATTATGATTTTTCTAAGATATACCTTCATTCGTTTGATCTGGGTTGTTGCTTCTTGATCTTAGGGTTGGAATTGCCTTGGCTGGTTTTTCCTTCCACCCTGACCGCGGTAGTGGGCCGCTTGCAATCTCACTCACTCCAGTCACCAGTGTCCTAGAGTCATAGCAAGCCGTCTGTCACCATGAGCTAGACCAAGGGGTGGCTTTCTTCCTAACTGATGGATCTTGGTCCACTATGGACCACTGGGGATCATGGGCAGTTGCACGCCTACTTGTCCCGAAGTCGCACCCGAGCACAAGCTTCCTCCACGCTGCCAAGCTATCCAAAGTCGGGGCACACCAGTCTGTTGGGCTACCAGAGCCCTCTAAACTTGGACGTTTGGTCCCGATATGATGTCGCGGATTCAATGCAGGTGAGATCAGATAGAACGGGTGATTGGGGATGAAAGCCCCAAGGTTGGTCGGTAGAGGTCACCATTGTCGAAGGTGAAGGGGAGGAAGAGCATAGGGGTGAAATAGGGTTCATAAAAGAGAATGAAATGATAGGAGAAAGAAAGAGTAGGTCGTTCTGGACTATAGAGGAGTTTCAATTCTTCAAAATCATTGAGTTCGATGGCTAATTGGTTATTGTATAAGGTCCCTACAATAGCAACTGTTGTAGTAGGGACCAAGATAGGGGATGAAGTCCTAGCCATCCAAACAGGTTCAAAATCTATTGCAAATAGATCTGAGGGCCAAGACCCCTCATCCAATGATAGGAGGCTTGCCATTGGTTCAAAGAGAAGGCAGTGGATTATTGAGTTCGAGAGTGCAAGGGGGTATACATGGGCTGTGTGTAACATCCCAGGATTTGAGGCCTGAGATAAAATGATCTTAAAAGGAATGATTGTACTACCCATATCACCAAGGTGCACCTCCTTTTCTGGGAGCCCATCACTAAAGAACTCCATAGTTAAGCGTGCTCAACTTGGAGTAGTACTAGGATGGGTGACCAGTTGTGAAGTTGACCCTGGCATGCGCGTGAGTGAGGAAAAAGCATGCAGTTAAGGCTAGTGGTGGTTTGTGGGGCCAGTCGTCATTCCTGAAACTTTACTAGAGCCTAGGGCAGTGGGCTCAAGCGTTACAAACGAGTGTACAAATGTATCAGATCCAATTCCCCTCCAGTAGGTGGGGCCCACATGGGCATGTGGCATGCCAGTCTTGATCCGTACGGTCCAGGCATGTAGTAAAGGGCTATCCATGGTGATGTAGCCACCCTTACGCTGGTATTCCGTGATTAGGAGCTGGGTGTCCATGGGCCATGTTGGGTCTGCATTGAAATGGGGAAATATTATGAGGCCACATAGGTAAGCCTTGATGAGGATGTCAAGAGTCTAAGTGGGGGATATTGTAACATCTCAAGATTTGAGGCCTCGGATATAATGATCTTAAAAGGAATGATTGGACTACCCATATCACCAAGGTGCACCTCCTTTTTCAGGAACCCATCACTAAAGAACTCCATAGTTAAGCGTGCTCAGCTTGGAGTAGTACTGGGATGGGTGACCTGTCGGGAAGTTGATCATGGCATGCGTGTGAGTGAGGACAAAGCGTGTAGTTAAGGCTGGTGGTGGTTTGTGGGGACAGTCGTCATTCCTGAAACTCAACTAGAGCCTTGGGCAGTGGGCCTGGGCGTTACACTATGTGCCAAGTAAATTAGGCTCGACAAGGGTTCAAATTTGAAATAAATCAGTTAAATCAAAAGGGTAAGAGTCAAACTTTGAAAGGTCATATCTTGGGCTATGATGGTCTAATTTATGTGATTTGTGTGTCATTGGATTTATAATTGAATCCTAAACATCATGAACAACATTTTATAGCAAGTAGAGTTCAATGAATGGTTTCAATTTTTTACAAATTGATTACAAATAATATGAATGGCACTTAGTTAAAAACTCAAATTGAAGGCTTATATAAGTACAAAGTGATATTTAATCAAATCCAACTCATCAATTGAACATAAAGTGACTCAAAGTCATCAATTTGAGGGTGAGGAAGGTTATTGGATTTAAAAGAGCATCTACTGAGTCACAATGTACATAAATCGGATGAGAGGAAAACACAGGTTATCACATCATCCCCTCCTTAAAAGAAATTTTGTTCCCAAAATTAGATCAAGTCATCAATCGAGATTGAGTTTGCCCAATCATCACCAAGATCATTCTAATATTATAGTAAGGTATCATCACCGGTTAAAATATACATCTCATTCCAAAATTGAGTAATCGATCATCATGGTCAAAACATAGTCACATAGATCATCTAATATGGAGTATCATAATGTGAGTCACAATTTTGAAGAGATTACCCTATATATCACCGACTTTGGAGAAATCACATTTCAAGTTAATCGGATAGAATTCATGAGTAAGGCATGACTTTCATTCCCAACACTTAGGATTCTAGCTTCTACATTTCTCTAGGTGGGATTATACATCCATGATTGAGGATTCATATTTCAACAATTCGAGACAAACATCATATTTCAACATCAAGATTTTGTGATCAACATTAATGGAAGGTCCCACCCTAGTCCACATGGAGCTTAACCCTAAGTCATAATTCGAGCAAGTTAACATAATCATCATTTTACATTTTTGAGATTTGGGAACATGAAATTCATTAATCATATATTGAGGGTGAACTCGAGATGCAAATAGGGTGATCATAGGAGTCAAATTGATGCCAATATCATTAATCCTGAGTCAAAATTTCATCATTCAATATCAAGAGTCAAGTTTGGACGTCAAGATCATAGGTCCAAAATTTTCAAAGCTAGGTTTTAGATTCCTACTTAGACCTGAGGGGTGATCATTCATCCATGTACCACAATTGAGAAACATTTTGAGCATTATTCGAGTAAAGTTTAATGATGCCAATATCAAGTTCATCATCATGGTATTCAAAATTGATGAATGATTTAGACCTAGATCTTTTTAGGAATTCAACCACAATATATAGTCAACTTCACCATATTTCAAGACCATTATTACATCAAGATTCAAGATCAAGTATCGATATCATCATAGGTCTGGCCTATTAGATACTTAAGTCAAGAAATCACAATCTGGTGAAAGGGGTTACCTTTCCAAACTCTAAATAATCATTAAGATGAGAATTCAAAGACAATTGTAATAGGGACTTGACCTATGTAAGGGGAGTCACATAAGTCAACTACCACCCTAATCTAGCACAAGATTGTACATTAGTCATGAACCATTAAGTATATCCAAATAGGGAGAGTATAAATTATCAAATCATTCTTCATAGAATCACAATATCAAAGATCAAAATCATAATGCGGCAACCATATTTCAAGATTTTTCAAGATCAAGGTCGTAATAGGGTGGCCATATTTCAAGATTTTGCACTGTCGTGGTTATAATAGTGTTCCCTTCCTTTCATAGTTAAGGTAAGGGTATATTTTAGAAATTGAGAAGTCAAATGGAGCAATCCAAGAGTTAGATCATAATCGATCAAGAGAGAGATCCATGTCCATCACATTGATATATGGAGATTACAAAAGGAATGGGAATCAATAGGGAATATGCCTCTTGTATCAAGCTCTTTCATCATGATTTTAATAATCCAAGGGCATAGTCATTCCAAGGCATAATCATAGTACATATCAAATGGGGGAAATTTGCTTAATCATGTTTGAGGCTTGGTTAAGAATAGGGAACCATGGATTCAATCAAATAGGGACCTCACAAACCATGAGGTATAATGTACAAATTCTCCTTATCTCATCATATCATGATCATTATCATTTTACCTCAAACATAGAAAGCATGATTCATCAAAGTTGAGTTAACATGATCTGAGCGATCATACATGAGTGCTTAGCTACAAGGGTACTTCCATTAGTCATAATTGAGTTTTCAATTTAAGGTTAGATCATGTTATCATCATTATATTACTCAAATCTCGCCATTTCATTTAAATTTTAATCTTCCCCTTACATAAGCTACCCATAATCAAGAGATCATGTGATTGATAGTCACGAGTAGCACAATCACATCAGGAGATGGGAAGCGAACTAATCATCTAATGGGTGGCTTAGGGTTGTCCTTAAAGAAGATATGAGATTCTAGAAGACTCTCTAGGGTATGTGAAATTGGACTATTAATCATGCATAGAGTATATGTGATTGCTCTAATACCATTTGTCACGGAGTCGTTTGTTATCCTAAGTCCACACTCCTAATGGCTACACAGCCAAAGGCGAGTGAATCTGGGCTTCCATCCCTACAATGGATCACATAACATATGCATGAATAAAACCACAAACAAGAACAAGATAAGATATAACAAAATATTAAACAATTAGACAAGAGATATGTACCCATTTCTATACCAAGAGTAGACATTGGTGTTTCATTTCAAAGCTTAGAGTCTTGAGTGCAGCGGATCTTCATTTGAGAACTACAAATTCAATAAGCAAAACATATTAATGCTCAAGCATTAAGTGCTCTATGAAAAGGCATGTAAAAAATTTTAGTATAATAAAATTTTCTTAGCTAGAAACATCATAATAAACAAGAAGTAGTAACAATACAAGAACACTTAACCTGACATTCGTTCATATGAAGCATGTTTTAAGTGCATTTCCATTATACTTAACAACATATTATGGACATTGATCACTTCCTCAAAGGAAGGGTCCGTACGGGTGCTCAACATTGGCCAACCCTTCTATATATGTGAGGGACCTCAGGACTTAAGTCGATGAGCTAACCCTATTTCCAACATGCCTTGTGCCCTTACCCTGAGAATATAGGAAGGTACGCAAGGTTTGTATAATGGACAAGTTCAATTATGTTCAAGTTTTGTTCAACATATTCAAGAAAAATGAACATATTATTCATAGGGAAAAAATAGCTCAAACAAGTAATTATCTAGCCAAGCATTCATACGTGCATACATTCAAGCAAGCCAATAGCATAGTAGGGTCAAGAGATTGAGCGTACCTTGAGAGAAGAGTAAAAGATTAATTATTTATTAGAAATCATAAGCAAGCTTAAATATATCTTGGAAAAATACTCCACGTAGAGGTCATGGGATTACAAATGAGTGTAATTGTATTAACATTAGCAAAATTAGGTCCATTAATCATTATCATGGGGGTTTGACTTGTCACCTAAGTCTAGTGTGAGACCCATAACCTTGATTAAATGGTTGAACATGCTTTATTACCATACTTGTATTCTTATAACCCTAAAATAACCTTATGATATGTTTTGGTATCATGTGACAAGCTTAAGTTTCAAATTTGGTCCAATTTGGACACTATTTGTGCAAGTTATGCAATTTTATACACATTTTGGACTTTATGCAATTTACCTAGTTGAGAGGTTTTCTTTGCAATTTGTCAGTTTCATTATGGTCCTTTATTCTCTAATCAATCTTCAGCTTTTTGAGCCATGGGGTTCTCAAATGTACCTTGGTTTGAAGGTGTTTTCTTCAAGGATATTTTAGGATTTACCCCTTTATGGATGAGCTACCTTTAGCAGCTATCAACCAATGGTTTATTTGATTTGCTTGGAAATTAAACAAATGGTGCCTAAACTGGTCTCCACTAATGGTGGGTCAGCTTATTATGTGGTTTCTTTTATATCCTTAATAGTTTAAGGACATGGACACATGGAGAGCTACTTGTACACCTCATGCTTCTTCTCTACCTTATCCTCTAAGATTTATATATCTATCATTAGGCTCCCAAATGAAATATTTTCTCTCTACCACTTCCCTCCTCCTAAGATCATCGTCATTCCTCTATTTGGCCATTGATCTTCTATCCAAGTAAGAAGAAGGTGTGGATCTTCTTGGTAGAAGCATCTAGGGTTACGATTTGCTTCTTTAGGGTTTTTAAATCTCCTTCTTGGTGATCTTGACCTAAACAAGTAAGTATCCCCTTCTTTCCTCCTTTTCTTTCTCTGTTCTTCTTCCTCCTACCTTTCTCTAGGTCGTAACCTTGATGTTCCATGGTAGAAGTTGCTCTATAACTCAAAAATCTACCTTTCTTGCTTCTTCTTCTAGGGTTTTGCTTCTTTGTGGAGAAAAGTGCCTACTTGGCTGAGTTCAGATCTAAAACTTGGGTTTTCTTGCCTTATTTTCTCAATTTTCTTGCTTCTAAACATCTGTTCTTCTCAGTTTAGGTAAGTCTTATAACCCTCTTTACTTACATTGTTTACTATAAGCTTGTTAGCTCATGTTCTTGCTTAAAATTGGTGATTTAAGCATTAAGAAGCTAAGCTTGTTTATGATTTCAAATTTTATGGTGTTTTTTGTTTTGTTTCTAGTTCTAGATAAACCTATAATCATGTGCCCATTCTTCCTATGGAAGGATATGACTTAGTTCAGGTTGTTATCACCACATATGGTGTTAAGGACCTATCAACTGATGGTCCATATTAGGGTTTCTAGGTTGTTTTCTTCTCTAAACACATGACCCGATGGTGTGGTCTTCATGACAACCGAAGGTGGTGACCAAGGGTGATGAACTATGGTGTGAACTTATATTCACACCTTAGGTAAGTGTTAGGATCTCTTGGAATTTCAATGAGCATTGGTTTGATTCACTAATGATGCTATCAATCAAAGATGACTTTAGCTTAATATCTGATGGTGTTAAATGAATATAGTGTTGATCCTATCAACTGATGGTGACCTAAGATGTCAAAACCAATGGTAGATCAGGTCACCACAACTAATGGTGAGTCAAGGCTTTAGATTTAGCTTCAATTAAGCCCTAATCCAATAGTTTCTTGGGTTAAATGATTCAAGGGTTAGACGTATACTCCAAATGATGGTTTTAAAACATGAACATGATCCAATGTTTAGCATCTAACACTTTTTCATCTAATAGTTTTGAATAATGGACTTAATACAATGGTTGAGATTGGATGATTCAACATCGAATGGTTTGTATTGTAACCTATAAGTATTGCATGTGAGTTCTAATAATCGGAATTTGATGGTTTCCCTCTTGTGATCAATTTAAGGAGCTTGGTCATCGACATGATGGCTTGCTTAAAATATACAACTGATGGTGGGTTTTAACCCCACAATATATGGTTACCCTTTTATATTATTAAATAAGGGATTTCTAGAGTTTAATAGAGACTCTTTCTATGTCACAACTTGATGACTTTACATATGGTTTGTTAAGGTGTTTACTTATGTAAATTAGCAATGATCTTACCTTTTCAACATCCAATGGTTCTGGATGATGTTGTGGTATGATGATATTGGTTGAATGACAATGGAACCCATGGAGGTTTTCCTTTAATAAGGTAGTCTTACCTTTTCCATCATATTAATAGAATGGATAATGACCATATCATGTTGACATGTAACCCTAATGGGATATAGCTTGTTATACTTTATCATAATGAACTCAGATGATGATGGGTAACAATGATCAACCTTCCTTAGTGGAATAATACAACAATGGAGTCTCTATTATTTTTATGGAATGTTAGTATATTATAACATGATGGTAACATCTTGAGTTATGAATGGATCCATACTTGAGAAAGGTATGGAATGTGTTGATGAGGTTGTGTCTTATGCATCTAACATTTATATAGGGATGCTATGGGTTAAGGTTTGGGAATGAATGTTGAACTATAACTTTAAGTAACCTACTTTGCTAAACATAACCCTAATGCAAGTAGAGAATGGTGCTTAATCATGTTATCCTTTCTTGAATGATTAATATAATGATGGAATGTCTTTCCTAACGTTTGATTGAACACTGATGTGTTGACTGGTGGTCATCATAGCTTCATGATATATGTTTTCTTATTCTAAACTTGTACAATATAAGTGTTATTATGGACAATCATACCTAGCTTCCTTATATGTTGATATAATAAAGGAATTCTCTTAATTTCTAAGATAATCATGCAATGTTATCCTATGAACATCTTTTAGTTCTTTAATGCAAATTATGTTGAGCATGTTTATCACATGTGTGGTGATGTTTGTTGAGCCTTGTTATAAAGCATAGAATGATAATGATGAACTTAGAAAATGATATGATGGTATTTATGACCTTAGGGAATGTTTGAGCCCTGAATGAGATGTAATCCTCTTATATTGACAAGGGTTGATACCCTGTAATATTGTGCTAAGGGTTTATATCATGTGTTAGTATGATGACAAGTGTAGTTTCATGAATGGCAAGAGAATAGTACCATGTGATGATGATGTGATGACAAGTATAGTCTCTTGATTGATAAGTGAATACTTTCCTGTGATGTTGAGATGATAAATAATGTCTCATATATTTTATATCTTCTGAAGTTGTTATATAGCAATGTTTTCTAGAGATGAATTAGGGTTTGTATGTCCACTTGTTTGATGCAGACTTAATTCACCCAATTGGAAATAACTAATCAAATAAAATTCTAATCATGTAGTGTTGTATGCCATAGAACCATCTTTAGTGTCAAAACTTGTTGGACGGTGAAATGAGTATTCCTACGGGAAACTCTGAGCACATACTATTGAGTATGTGGGGGTGGGAAGTTGAGGATATATCCTTGTCATCCACAATTGTAGTTTATGGAGGATGTGTGGTCATGCCTCAGATATTGTGATATGTGAAAGGAAGTAGTATAACTGTAGGATGCCTCTTATAGAACGGCCATGTGTGATCATGGTCTCTAGTGTCATGATTGTACCAAGGCAGACTAGTTGTTAGCAGCTTGACTATATGTCGTTGTAGTGGCAGCATTGACTGCTATGTCACTGCCTTTTTACTCATACTGACTGAGGGGTGAGATCTTAGGATACAGGCACTCCTAGATCTTATACAGAACCAAAAAGTCCTTTGCAGGGGTCGGTTGGACTTTGAGTGGTACGACTCAAACTCCACAGGGCGTGATAAAAGATGTAATATAGTCGTGTAGCATATATATTTAGGGTTATACACAATGCCTCACATTGGATGATACCCTTGTTTGCTCTTATTATATAGAGATGATTTATATTTCAATAAGAGATGATAGATATGCTTATGTTAGAGATGTGCTCATGTTGTAAACCAACTTATGTTGTTAGATATATTGACACTAATAGTTAAGATTATGTTGCTAGCTATGTTTAATATTGCTAGCCATGCCTGACATACAAGATTATAATAAGGAAACATGCTCATCTTACATCCATCATTTGATATATAGTACTACATGGATACATGTATAAACTAATAGGATGTATACAAGTAGGTCAGTATCTTATAATAATGTGAACTCATTTTGCAAAACAATTCCTTAGTTATAGATCTACTATATGGATCATACATTAAGATTTAGATATCATCTTTAACCACACTCTTACATACACGACCTATTATGATTGTTTCCTATTTATGGTTCAGTAAATCGGCATTAGGATCATACTCATATGTATATTGTATTTATATATATACCTAGGGTTAACTTGATTACAAGTTGCATGTATTACCATGGTTATCTAAGCCACTATTGTTTGATTATTTCCATTCGCCTAGTAAACTGAATTTGCAACAAACTGAAATAATAGAAGGATAAAAAACACGATAATATTATCGATTGGTTCTGATCGTTCTCCACTAGATCAGATCTCAACTCAATAGACCACTAGCTTGGACTACTGGCAATGTGGAAAGGTTGACACCATACTGAAGGGGTGGTTGAGCCTTTAGTGGAAGTGTTATAGGTTTTGGAGGGAAAATGTCTTTCTACTAGCTAACATAGCATCAGGTCCTATTGCACGCATTGTAGAGAATAAGGAGTCAACATTGTTGCAAGAGAGGAGTCGACGGTGTTGTTGTTAGGGTGTGATGGCGTCGAGGCTGTTATGGAAGTGGAGTTGTGTTGCAGGAATCGGGTTTGAAGCAGTGATGGTAGCAAGGTGTATAACGTGTTATGAGGAGGTGAGGGACTTGCAACATGGTGTTGCAGGTGGAATCGAGAGGCGTTGCTGGGCGGTGAGACCACTTTAGATGTGCAGGCATTTCTATGGTGACGACAGATGGGCGATGACCTGTTGCATGTCTGTTGTATGAGGCTGGTGTTGGGAGAAGGCTACGATGCCACTAGGGTTGATGGAGGTGATGCCCTCATGTTGGAAGGAGGAAGCAAGTGTGACGATGGAGAAGGTTGGAGGCAAATCGCAGCATGGGGTCTGACGGGGACGATGATTTGTAGTTGTTGGTCATCACAGGGTGATGCACCTGTAGTTGGCGTTGAAGAGATTGGAGGTGTCGTCACTTTTGGTGCCTTTTCTTCTATGCATCACTTATAGAATGTGGCAGCAAGGGATACTACGCTATGATGGGGGAGAAGGAAAGGGGGGAGAAATAGGAGACGGACGAAGAAGAGAAGGAGGAAACGGTTGCGGGATGCTGGTGTTCCGCAACGTCAAACTCACGCAACGCGGATTAAAGGGGGGAGTAATGCAATGAGGTGTTATAGGTTTAGGAAAGGCTTAATTTCTTAGTCAAATACCAATTTTGAAACCTAAGGTAACTAGGATTTTAAATACTCATTTAATTGGGAAAGAAATAAATGGTCTTTACTCATTTGCCAAAACTAGAGAATTAAATTGATTAACACTAACTAATGACTTCCTTATTTCATAGCACCAATTGAGGGAGCAAACAACATCAGAATAATATGCAAATTTATATGTAGACTAATTAAAATACAAGGAGTTCGAATTTAACACTTGTTTCCTATTCTGAAAATAATTGATGTTATTTTGTTAAGTATTCATTTAACGTACTAATTGCTTTCTAGTTGTTATTTGTGGCATTTATTTTCATATTTAATATATTTTCCTTAATCACATACTCGGAGGATATTTTAGAGAGTCAAGCCTATAATTTTAGTTGATTAATTCCAACTATTTACATTTATATGTATGTTTTACTTCTAGACCCCTTTATGATTTATTAACATTTAAGAGGAGAGAGAAAAGAAAAGAGGGTTATTTCTCTCATTACAAATTCAATTCCACATTATTACTCATTTCTTGTCCCAAAAAGCCATAAAACTCTAAATTAATATAATCCACTAGTTATCTCTCATTAATGGTCATTTTGCATTATTAGACTCTAATTAACACACTAGTTGAGATATTTTTGCAAAAACCCATTCAATAAAATGAATTTGGGTCAAATATAATTCACATCATTAAGTATTGATCAATTTCAACATTGAGGATAAAGAGGATAGAAAAGATAGGAAAATTTAGGTAAAAGGACAAAAAGGATAAGAAGCAAATAAAATCTTGTAAATAGGTTGCAATTGTATCCAAGATTCAGTATGTTATAGATGCATCATGGCAAGTAGTTTTGCATGATCATCTATCCAAGAGTTGCATATGATGTAATTGGTAAAAGTTTCCTACCTTAGTATTTGGTCTTTGATGTCGACGTTGGTTGGGCATTGATCCAGCTATTTTGGATCTTGACTCACTAGAAGGTTGTATGCTGCAATATTCTGAGTTGATAATGAGGGCTACCGATTTGAATAAAATAGTGGGAGTGTAATTAATTAAAGACCTAAATAATCTCGATTATCAAATCTTTACAAGTCAAAATGTTTTGGACTAAATGCAAACTTTTTCTTTTGTAGAAATCAAATGGCAAACAACACTCACACATTCTTGTTGTGATCGGTCCTTGAGAAGGACAAACTTATCGGAATCAACTTTCAAAATTGGTTTAGGACGTTGAGAATTGTTCTCATGCACGAGTGTAAGCTCCATGTCCTTGAAAAACCAGAGCCAGCGGAACCCACCTCAAATGTGCCCAAGGCTGAAAAGGATGCTTACAAGAAGCACCTTGATGACATCGTGGATGTCAAGTGTTTGATGTTGTGCTCCATGAACTATGAGTTGCAAGAGTAGCATGAGAACATGAATTTCATGGAGATGGTAACACATCTCAAGAACATGTATCAGCATCAAGCAAGATACGAGAGATATGATATCTCCAAGGATTTATTCAGAAGCAAGATGAAAGAGGGAGACTTAGTTGGCACCCATATGCTCACTTTGATTGGGTATGTGGAAAGCCTATCCAACCTGGGATTTCCCCTAGGTCAAGAGTTGGCCACTGACGTGATTATGCAATTGTTGCCTGAATCATATAGTCATTTTGTCATGAACTACAATATGAACAATCTTAACAAGCCATTTTCAGAATTGTTAGGCATGTTGAAGATAGTTGAAGCACAGATGAAAAAAGACAAGTCCAAGTCTATGATGATGATCAGCAAGACAAAGGGAAAGTCAAAAGCCAAAGGCAAGGCTAAGAAAGGTTCTAAATCTAGGCATAAACCAAAGTCATCCACGCTCAAAGCTAAAGGTGGGACCTCCAAAGAAGGCAGTTGTCACCATTGTCACCAGGCTGGACATTGGAAAAGAAATTGTCCTCTCTACCTGGAGGATCTGAGGAAGAAGAAATTGTCCTGTTTATGGTAATGCCACTATGTCTTATGGTATCTACTTGTTAGAAATTGAGACTAGCATATACAATGTAAATACTAAAAGGCTAAAACTTGACAACTCAAACAAAACATACTTATGGCATTGTCGTCTTGGCCACATAAATCAGAAGCGCATATCTAGACTCCATAAGGATGGTTATCTAGACCCTTTTGATTTTGAATCATTAGAGACATGTGAGGCTTGTTTATTAGGCAAGATGACCAAGACTCCTTTTACTAGACACAGTGATAGATCTAGTGATCTACTAGGGCTCATACATACTGATGTGTGTGGACATTTTAGATCAAATGCTAGAGGAGGCTATCAATACTTCATTACCTTCATTGATGATCTCAGTAGGTATGGATATATATATCTTATAAAACACAAGTCAGAAACTCTTGAAATGTTCAAGACTTTCATGAATGAAATATATAAAAGCAACTTGGTAAGAGTATTAAAGCACTCTGATCCGATCGAGGTGGCAAATACTTAAGCTAAGAGTTTGAGGACCATCTGAGAGACCATGGTATTGTATCACAATGGACTCCACCTGGTACACCACATCATAATGGTATGTCAGAAAGAAGGAATCGTACATTATCAGATATGGTGCAATCAATGATGAGTTCAGTTGCACTTCCAATGATGTTTTGGGGATATGTTCTTAAAACTACAGTGTTTATGCTTAACCATGTACCTTCCAAATCGGTTCAAAAGACACCATATGTTGAAGATTTGGGGATGTGAAGCTTATGTTAGGAAACAATTTCCTGAAAAGCTTGGACTCAAATCTGACAAATGTTGTTTTGTTGGATACCCCAAGGAAACTTGGGGATATTACTTATACACACCAAGTGACAACAAAGTGTTTGTTGCTAAGAAAGTTGTATTTCTTGAAAAGGAATTTATTTCCAAAGGAATCAGCGGGAGGAATGTAGAGCTCAAAGAAGTTTGAGATCAATAAGAAAGCAGAGAACCCGAGGAGGTACATAAGGAACATGAAGACTCACAAACTGTTGTGGAATTTCAAGTTCCATATGTAACACAAGAACCTCCTAGGTCTAGTAGGACACGACTTGAGTCTGAGAGATTTGGATTTCTCATGACTTGTAACAATGAAGAATTGGGCATAGCAGATGAGCCAACTTCCTATCTAGAAGCTACTAAGGGACCAAAATCTGAGAAATGGCTTGAAGCCATGAGATCTGAGATGAAATACATGTACACCAATAAGGTATGGACCTTGGTGGATCCACCCAAAGGGGTAAAACCCATAGGGTGCAAGTGGGTCTTCAAGAAGAAGACAGACATAGATGGAAATGTTCAAACCTATAAAGGTAGATTTGTTGCAAAAGGATTCCATCAAATTCAAGGTGTTGATTATGATGAGACCTTCTCACTAGTTGCCATGGTTAAATCCATCAAAATCATGCTTGCCATTGCAGCTTATCGTGACTATGAGATTTGGCATATGGATGTTAAAATAATATTCCTTAACGGGAATTTACTTGAAGATGTAAGCTACAAAGGTCAATATATGGATTGAAGCAAGCACCTCCGAGCTGTAATATATTTTGATGAAGTAGTCAAAAAGGTTGGCTTTAGTTAAAATGAAGATGAACCTTGTGTTTACAAAAGGGTTAGTGGGAAAATAGTCATATTTCTCATATTGTATGTGGATGACATACTATTAATGGGAAATGACATCCCTACTCTTTAGATAGTAAAATATTGGTTGGGGAAGACCTTCTCTATGAAGGATTTAGGTGAAGCATCCTATATACTAGGAATCAAGATCTATAGAGATAAATCTAGAAGGCTTCTAGGCCTAAGCAAGAGCACATACATTGACAAAGTGCTAAAGAGGTTTAGCATAGAGGGTTCTAAGAGAGGTAACTTTCCCATGTCCCATTGGGTTACAATCTCTAAATCCCAATGTCCTAGTCCATGTGATGAACGGGCACGTGTGAGTAAGATTCCATATGCATCAGCAATTAGATCTATAATGTACATGATGTTGTGTACTTATCCTGATGTGTTGTATTCTTTGAGCATGATGAGTTGGTATCAGTCAAATCTAGGTGAATGTCACTGGACAACTGTAAATAACATCCTAAAGTACTTGAGAAGGACTAAGGATCAATTCTTAGTATACGGTAGTGAGGAAGAGCTCGTCGTAAAGGGTTACACTGATGCTAGCTTCCAAACTGACAAAGATGACTATAGATCACAATCTGGATTTGTGTTTTTCCTAAACAATGGAGTTGTGAGCTGTAAGAGTTCCAAGCAAGAGATAGTTGTGGATTCTATGATAGAGGTCGAATATATTGTTGCATCTACTAATGCAAAGGAATCTGTATGGATCAGGAAGTTCATTTCTGAACTTGGAGTGGTTCCAAGCGCTAGTGATGCAATTGAGTTGTTTTATGACAACTACAGAGCAATTGCACAGGCTAAAGAACCAAGACCACACCAGCATTCCAAGCATATTCTATGGTGGTTTCATCTCATACGAGAGATTGTACATCGAGGAGATGTGAAGATTTGCAGAGTACTTACAGAAAGCAATGTGGTTGACTCGCTCACAAAAGCACTTTCACAATAGAAGCATGACGGACATGTTCAATCACTTGGATTGAGATTCATGAGTGATTGGATATAAGTGCAAGTCGGAGTTTGTTGGTATGTATTCATGTAGAGACTATCATTTGATGATTGTAATGGGATACTATGTAAACAATTTGTAATACTATATTGATCATATCAATAAAGGCAAGTTTCCAATCTATATGTTTGTGCTTTATATTGTGAAATGACCACAAAACTTATAGATGTCTATAGAATAATATACTCAATGGCATATGTCTTCGGTTTGATGACCTAAAAGTGAGATCATATGTATGCTAAGATTATGTATTCTTGTTTTGTCCCTAATTGGTTGTTATGGTGGAAATATCCATAGACATCAATAACACATAAGATTAGAATGTATGTTGGTTGATGGAAGAATCTCATTAGCCATTATATGGAGATCTCAAACCAAATACATAGATTTTTGTTAGAGAATAGTGTATTGGACAGACCCACCTTGAGAGTGATACATGGATACCATGATTGGTAGTTAGAGCCACGTCTCATAGTGATGATGTTGATTGTTATTATTAGACATGATGTAACATACTAGATCTCAGACCCTACCATGGAAGTTGAAATTTTGGACTTAGCCAAACAAGGTTGAAGGTTAGACCTAAATAGATGTTTAGTATAACCCCAATGAACTAATGCATGTATAGATCACCTTAATATAACCTAATGTACTAACATTAATCTTAGGTTTATAATGGATACATAAAATATGCCACATAACTCATTTTGGTGGTAATATGAAGATAAGGAACTTAATTGGATGAATAATTTAGATAATGGGTTGTTAATGGGTCATATGACATATCTCATAAAAAGAAGTCTCAAAAGTGGAAACAAACTTCATATTCAAAATATGCATATCAAAATTATCCTACGCGTCAAATTTCATCTAATTTGGACAGCCTTGAAATAATGGCAAATTCATATTCAACGCATCAAAGATAACTTGATGATGAAATTTGGTCCAATTTGGATGTTGTTTGTGCAAGTCATGCACTTTTAGGTACACTCCGGACTTTTCTGCAATTTACCCAATTGGTAGATTTTCTTTGCAAATTGTCACATGCATTATAATACTTATATATTCCCTTACCATGCTCAAGTTTTTGAACCATAGGGCTCCTAGTTGCACCTTGGTTTGAAGGTGTTTCTTTCCAAGGGTATTTTAGGGATTACTCTCTTTATAAATGAGCTTATCTTTAGAAGCTATCAACCAATGGGTTTATTTCTTTGATTGGAGATTAGTTGGGATGGCCTATAAGTGTCCATAAATGACATTTGATATTCAAGAAGCCACTATGATCTGTCCTATTGCATGGCCATGAAATCCCTAGGCTAAGGACACATGGAAAGCTCCATGGACACATCATGCTTGACTTCTTCCTTATCCATAAAGGTTTGCATGTCCATAGGCACCATTAGCATTGGATAGATGGAAAGTAACTTGAAACCTTGTGCTTGATTTCTTCCTTATCCATAAAGGCTTTCATGTCCATGGACACCCTTATACATGACACATAGAAAGTCTCATAGACACCTCATACTTGACATCTTTCTTTATATAGCCATATCTACCCCTTCCCAACTCCCAATTCAAAAACTCTTTCTCTACTTTTTTTCCTCTAGATTTGAGCATCATTCCTACTCTATTTTTCCATGAAGGTTCTGTCCCAAGGTAAAAGGAAGTGCCTACCATAGTGAAGAAGGCTCTTAGGGTTCCAAATTTCTCTGTTTAGGATTTCTTAAGCTCTTCCTTGGTGATTTTGACCAAAACTAGTAAGTATCCTCCTTTCCTTCCCTATTTTCATGTTTTTAGCCTTCCTTCCACCTTACTCTATGTCGAAACCATGGCCTTCCATGGTGAAACCCCACCTAGAACCCATAAACACCCCATCTCCATGTTCTTTTGTTAGGGTTTGTCACCTCTAAAGTGGAGAAGGTGCTTCTTGCTTGAGATAGGAGATTTGTTGGAGAAACTAGCCTCTCTAAGCTTGGGAACCTTACTTATTGGACTTGTCCACCTTCCCTAAAGGTTCTTTGGAGGTATAGGCTTGACTTGGATTATTTAGACTCTGAAGTTGAGGTATGATGTATCCCCCATTCTTCTATGTTGAGCAATTCACCTATGTGTATTCATTCTCTTTGTCCTATGGACATTAGCCTATACACAACGTCTTTTCTTTTGAAAATCATGGTTCATATGTTCACCTTATTTTATATTGATCATGTGATCATGGATATTCTTTTAAACTCTTATCTTATGTTTTGTTCATGATGTAACTCTAAAAAGATGACATGTGATGTCTTTTACCCACTTATGAGGTTGATGTATACGTTGGTCAGTTATGTGGTGACTACGTTATATATTCTGACTATACTTTCTACTTACCTCTACATTTAACATGATATGTGATTCAGTAGCACTAGAGTAGAGTAATTGCATTAGTTTTTATTGCAGATGTGTTATTTCCTGCCGAGCAGATGTGATATTTCCTACTCTTTTGGGATGGAAAGGAACCCCATACCCAGGGCAAGATGTGTGATTCTTGGCCCCTATTTTATATATTTGGGAGATTGGTAGTATTCCTCTCTATCAGGTTTCAAGTTTATGAGACTTGGTCGCCTTTGTGTTTATATT
Source organism: Alisma plantago-aquatica (assembly GCA_963693085.1). Lineage (NCBI taxonomy): Eukaryota > Viridiplantae > Streptophyta > Magnoliopsida > Alismatales > Alismataceae > Alisma > Alisma plantago-aquatica. Next base: position 1,449,476,933 of record OY856411.1, on the reverse strand, counting down.
GTTCTAGGGCTATGTTTATCTCACATGCATGCATGTTGATGATATGGGGTGTGTGCCCTAATTCTTTACATGTGCTTGTGTGGAACAATATTTATGTTTTATTAATGGCAAGTATTCTTTTATTATCATATGATTTCAATTCCTTTTCTCTTGATACTCATTTGGGTGGTCCTTATCCTTTCTATGGGAAGCCTTTTATATTTTATGTCCTTTATTCCATAATTGTTCAATTTCCTATTTAGTATACACATACCAGCCTTTGTTGATGTCATCTATTTTTTCATCTTGTTGGGGTATGCTTCAAACCCTAGGTGAAGGACTTGGATGATAAGGCATGAAGTTTTGGACTAGCTTAAGGAGTTAAATCTTGGAGACAAAGTTGTTATGGTTTATATTTCCCTCTACTTAGATCCTTATGTTGTATCATACATGTAAAACCTTATGGGATATTATGATGTACTTTTGTAATCTTTTGTAAAATTGAATATAGTCATTATTTGTATTCTGCTACTACACTTTGGTCTTTTAATAAATTTGGAAAAAAATTCACCTATTCTAGCATACATTTGAGTGTGTTTAGAATGGATGTTTTATTATTCAAAAAAAAATAGTAGGAAGTGGTGGTCCCGCCTCCTTATAGAATGGTATCAGAGCCCATGTTAGTCGAAATCTGACTATTTCAGTTTTGTCTCCCTAGTTAGAATCCTTGTCCTACCTTTAAGTGACATGTTTGCCCTAGAGTTGATCAATAGATGATAAAGGGTTGATTTAGGATCATATAGTTTCACATTATAATAATGATGAATAGATCCTTAAAACACTTACAAGGAAAAGATGCATAAGTAACCATAGTAACGTGTGAATGTTTAGCTTGGCCTTTAGGCAGCTACTAAGACATGAAATTGAAAGCAAAGGTGTCTATCAAGGATCATGGTTTGGGGGCTGGAAAGATTTTCCTCCACACCACTAGCATGGTTTATGAGGACTCCCGAATCCATATGATATCGGCCTAGCCTGAGATGATGTGAATTGTTCAAAATAGCATTCTTTTAGGAAATAGTAGCCTTAGACATCTATATGATTTATCTTTAGGGATCCTAATATGTTGAACTGATCTCCCATGTGTAAAGACTTGTTTGAGGATGACCCATAGTTCATAGTTTGTCTTTACAAGTTATGTTTATTTTTATTGCATGATGCTTATGTAGTTGGATATAAGGAAGTCTAGTTGAACCTTTTGTACCTAAAGAATAGTTTTGACTTCATAAGATGAATACTTTAAGGTGTGGTGAATAAGTTGTTTTCTTATATGTGGATGTTTTGATTTCGAGGACAAAATCCCTATAAGGGGTGGTGTGTTGTAACATACTAGATCTCAGACCCTACCGTGGAAGTTGACATTTTGGACTTAGCCAAACAAGGTTGAAGGTTAGACCTAAATATATGTTTAGTATGACCCCAATGAGGTAATGCATGTATAGATCACATTAATATGACCTAATATTCTAACATTAATCTTAGGTTTATAATGGATACATAAAATATGCCACATAACTCATTTTGGTGGTAGTATGAAGACAAGGAACTTAACTAGATGAATAATTTAGATAATGGGTCGTTAATGGGTCATATGACATATCTCATAAAAAGAAGTCTCAAAAGTGGAAACAAACTTCATATTCAAAATTTACATATCAAAATTACCCTACATGTCAAATTTCAGCTAATTTGTACCACCTTGAAATAATGGCAAATTCATATTCAACACATCAAAGATAACTTGTGGATGAAGTTTGGTCCAATTTGGATGTTGTTTGTGCAAGTTATGCAATTTTAGGTACATTATGGACTTTTCTACAATTTACCCAATTGAGAGGTTTTATTTGCAAAACTCAATTTTTTGAACCATAGGGAACCTAGTTGCACCTTGGTTTGAAGGTGTTTCTTTCCAAGGGCATTTTAGGGATTACTCTCTTTATAAATGAGCTTATCTTTAGAAGCTATCAACCAATGGGGTTATTTCTTTGATTGGAGGTCGGTTGGGATGGCCTATAAGTGTCCATTAACCGACATTTTATATTCAAGAAGCCTCTATGAATTGTCCTCTTGCATGGCCATGAAATCCCTAGGCTAAGGACACATGGAAAGTGTTGACTCAAGGTCAATTAGGTCAATGTTGACTCACGTCTAAATTGACTAAACCCATGTTTTGATGATGACTAACCATTCCACATATTGGTGTCTAATGTCTCTACTTGAGTAATTTCAGATTAGGTATAGACACACTCCAAATGCCCTAACTTGCGCATCTCAAATTGGAGAAAAGACAAGTCAAAGTCATACAAGTGCACGTTTTTGTAATATGATGTATATCCATTAGAATCATGTTGTAAATCACTTGTAATGATTGTATGACTTGTAATTAAGCTTAGATAAATATCAATAACACTTAGATCGAATATTAGAGCACTTTAGATGCAACTTTGAAAATCAATTACAGGCACTTGGTCGGTCGAGTTTCCCCAGCCTGAAACTCGACCGATCCACCTTGGTCGATTTTCTGAAGATTGCATCGGTCGAGTTGTGCACTCACAGAACTCGACCGATTGGGTAGTAGGCCATTTCCAGTTGAAATGGTCGGTCGAGTTTCCTCAGGACAAACTCGACCGATCCTTTGAACATCGGTTTGCCTCCTACTTGATCGATCGAGTTACATCCATCAGAACTTGACCAATTGCACTGTACGGAAAAGTGCAGAAAAGTGCTACTAGTCGTTGTGGAGTTGCAACAAGTGAGAATAGATCCGTTGCAAGCCACAAAATGGCTAGTTTTCATTCTTAAGTGTTCCCAAAGGCTAAGAGGCATCCCCAGCTATAAATAGGACCCCTTGGGCTTCATTCCAATGTTGAGCATTCATTGCAAACTCTTTATGAGGTTCCTATTCTATAGTTGAGTGCTTCCTACAGCCTCCTCTCTCTCTCTAAGCTTAATCACTTGCTACATCCATTAGAGTGAGTAGGAAATCTATAAGAGAGCTACTCCTACATGTATATCTTGTGAGGCTCTCACTTCCACCACCTCCCCATCTATCATTTGCTATCTTGAAGATGAATGTTCTCTCTCTTGTCCAAGAGAGGTGAATAAGAACAAGGGAAGGAGTCCCTTGGTGAAGATCAAGGTAGAAGACTTGGAGCTAGAGTGGGTAATCCCTTGGAGAAGGCAAAAGACTCAAGCTCAAGTAGGTAAGACCTTGGTGGAAGCTTCTCCGAGTGAAGGTGAAGTCAAAGGCGGAAGATCCAAGAAGAGTGGGTAATTCCTACAAGGCTGAAGACTTGTGCTAGAGTGGGTAAGTCCTTGGAGAAGGCCGAAGACTCTTGCAAAGTGTCTAAGTCCTTGGTAAGGTTGAAGACTCTTTGTATTGGATAGGTAAGTCCTTTGTTGGTCATGTATTGTAAGTCTTATAAGTGAATATAAGAGTGCAATTGTTGGAAGTCCTAGAGGTTGACCTCTCTAGGCAAGTGGGCTGGCACACTTCTAGTTTGAAGTGTGGAACCACTCTAAATAGCTTGTCTAATTGGTGCATGTTCAATCTCTCTTATCCTTGCTATGCATGATCTAGTTGCACTCAAATTACCTATCTAGCAACCTTATCTTTTGATATATCTTAAAGGTTTGATGAGTTTTGTTTAAGTGCTTTCAGCTCTATTCACCCCCCCCTCTAGAGCATCTAATCACCCATCTAGGATCCAACAGAAAGTTCCATGGACACCTCATGCTTGACTTCTTCCTTATCCATAAAGGTTTGCATGTACATAGGCACCCTTAGCATTGGACACATCAAAAGTAACTTGACACCTCATGCTTGACTTCTTCCTTATCCATAAAGGATTGCTTGTCCATGGACACCCTTATACATGACACATGGAAAGTATCATAGTCACCTCATAGTTGACCTCTTTCTTTATATAGCCATATCTACCCCTTCCCAACTCCCAATTTTGAAACTCTTGCTCTACTTTATTTACTCTAGCTTAGAGCATCATTCCTACTCTGTTTTTCCATGAAGGTGATGTCCAAAGGTAAAAGGAGGTGCCTACCTTAGTGAAGAAGGCTCCTAGGGTTCCAAATTTCTCTATGTAGGATTTCTTAAGCTCCTCCTTGGTGATTTTGACCAAAACTAGTAAGTATCCTCCTTCCCTTCCCTATTTTCATGTTGTTAGTCTTCCTTCCACCTTCCTTCAGGTTGGAACCATGGCCTTCCATGGTGAAACCCCATCTAGAAACCATAAACACCCCATCTCCATGTTCTTCTATTGGGGTTTTTCACCTCTAAAGTGGAGAAGGTGCTTCTTGCTCGAGATAGGAGCTTTGTTGGAGAAACCAGCCTCTCTAATCTTGGGAACCTTACTTATTGGACCTATCCACCTTCCCTAGAGGTTCTTTGGAGGCCTAGTTTTGACTTGGACTATTTAGACTCTGAAGTTGAGGTATGATGTATCACCTATTCTTCTATGTTGAGCAATTCACATATGCTTATTCATTCTCTTTGTCTTATGGACATTAGCCTATACACAATTTTTTTTCTTTTGAAATCATGGTTCATGTGAACTACCTTATTTGATATTGATCATGTGATCATGGATATTCTTTTAAACTCTTATCTTATGCTTTGTTCATGATGGAACTCCAAAAAGATGACATGTGATGTCTTTTGCCCACTTATGATGTGGATGTAAATGTCGGTTACTTATGTGGTGACTAGTTTATATATTCTAACTATACTTTCTACTTTTCTCTACATTTAACATGTTATGTGATTCAGTAGCACTAGAGTAGAGTATTTTTTTTTATCGTTACTAGAGTAGAGTAATTGCATTGCTTTTTATGACATATGTGTTATTTCCTACCGAGCAGATGTTATATTTCCTGCTCTTTTGGGATGGAAAGGAACCTCATACCCAGGGAAAGATGTGTGATTCTTGGTACATGTTTTATATATTTGGGAGATTGGTAGTATTCCTTTCGCTATCAGGTTTCAAGTTTATGATACTTGGCTGTCTTTGTGTTTATATTGTTCTAGGGATATGTTTATCTCATGTGCATGCATGTTGATGATATGGGGTGTGTGCCCTAATTCTTTACATGTTCTTGTGTGGCACAATATTTATGTTTAATTAATGGAAAGTATTCTTTTGTTATCATATGATTTCAATTCTTTTTCTCTTAATACCCATTTGGGTGGTCCTTATCCTTTCTATGGGAAGCCATTTATATTTGATGTCCTTTATTCCATATATTGCTCAATTTCCTATTTAGTATGCACATACCAGCCTTTGCAGATGTCATCTATTTTCTCTTCTTACTGGGGTATGCTTCCAACCCTAGGTGAAGGAATTGGATGATAAGGCATGAAGTTTTGGACTAGCTTAAGGAGTTAAAGCTTGGATACAAAGTTTTTATGGTTTATATTTCCCTCTACTTAGATCCTTATGTTGTATCATACATGTAAACCCTTATGGGATATTATGATTTACTTTTATAATCTTTTGTGACAATTGAATTAAGTTATTATTTTTATTCCACTGCAATACTTTGGTTGTTTTAAATACCATTTATTGAAGTTTGAAAATTTTGCACCTATTGTAGAATACCTTTGAGTGTGTTTGGAATGGATGTTTTATTCTTCAAAAATTCTAGTAGGGAGTGTTGGTTCCACTCCTTACACCTGAAGTCACTACACTTATCACATGTCATTCGGAATAGTTTGACATCATCCAGCGTGGTCCTGAATAACGATTTCCATAAAGATGGTGCTTGGGTGCATTGTGGCACATGGGGATGATTGTGAGTGATGTAGATGGAATTTGTCCTTCCTACGAGAGTTTGATATTCCGGCTACTTGATAAGAAAGATTAAGAAATGCATGAACATGCTGATGTGAGTCAATATGTGATATTGAGCTTACATATATCTCAGATAGTTTGCTCTAGTTCAAGGAACATGGATTGAACATTGAAGAGGATGACGATTCTATGATTCGAGTTCAATCTGGATATAAGTGACAAAGGAACTATACAATCACTATAACACCAGTCATGAATGATTGGTTAAGTTGTTCCAACTTCTCCAATTACTTGGGTGTCAATGAAGTCTTGGTAGATACCAATCATTGCTTGTGAAATCATAATATGGTTACGGATATCACTACCAATGTAATTTGGAGCCTACCGGGTCACATGCATAGGATGTGTTGGAATAGGAGTATAATTGTGGATTTGATTGGAATTGTTCCGATCACATTGATTACTAAAATGTTTATGTAATCCATTAGAATAATATTGGAATATGTTAAAATGTTTGAGCCAATTAATTGGAGTGACTGGCTCTAAGTGCAAGTGGGAGTCTGTCGGTATGTATCCCATTGAGCCATCCCAAGTGATTGCATGGAGTCGGATATTAATTAATCAATTAATACAATTAATTGGTTAACTAATTAATTCTAGAATATTCTAATTAATCCACGAGCATTTTAATTAATGCAACCTTTCTATTTACTGAAGGGTTTAGGAAACCCTACTTCCTTTCATCTCCTATTTAAAGGGGCTTGATAGCCGATGTCTTTACTTGATATTGATAGAGGCTTTTCGGTTTACGCTCATGTACGTAAATCCTAGTCGTCACCATCCTCAAGAGAGAAAGAATAGCACCACGACGCTAGCACATCATCGCACAGAGGCTACTCCTTCCTGTCGGTTTAGGAAGCACGATGTGGAGTTCCAATCCAATCGCATGGACGGAGTAGAGATGCAAACTCTGAGATGCATGCATTTGGAGGACGTCAACGACCGTACATATGTGCTAGGAGTGGCGTACATCACCACACGAAAGGAGCACCTCCGGATCTTCCTACGGCGCATTTAGAGGATGAGAGAAGTACCATCTGTGTAACCCAGGGGCATTGCACAACATCATGTAGTGGGACGTTGCCAGACCTACTCTGCGACAAGGTATATCTCGTGAACACTCTTTCTGAATACACTATTGTCTACGAGATCATGTTGCGGGTTGTGTGGAAATATATTTTATCTTGTTGCTTCTGTCGCGCATGTTTCCTCAACAAATCCGAACAATCAATATATGTTGGAGAGAGTTATATCTCTCGTTGGGACTGGTTCACACCTCGTGGATCACCACATCCTTTTAGGTGATCTACAATAGTAGAAGTAGAACCATAGCACCAAACAGAATCTATGGTGATGAACCCTAGAGATGGTACTTTGGTTGTCTAGTGTGTCCTAGAGTCGTCCCTATACTCTCAGGTCCAGGTGAAAAGTTTGTATATGATATTTTGATTGAATCGAGCTTTCAATAGCATGTTGTTGTTTGTATATGTGGATAGTGTTCTTTTGTAAAGTTTATGATGTAGCTGAGGCTATAGAGTAGTTGTAAAGGATATCGAGCATTACATGAAATACAAAAAGTTGAAAGGATTTTATGTAAATGTTTTTGAGCAATTAGGAAATGTTGAAATTGGTTTTAATTTACCCTATTTTCTGGGTTTATGTTTAATTTATGAGTAATCATGTTTTGTGTTTTGAGTAATCTCATTTAGTGTGACGGGTTCTGACATCTAGGTACTCATTTCCTTCAACATTGTTTTCAATATCTCAAACTAGGAGTGCATAGGTATCATCAAGAACCATAGCACGTCATGGGTTCATTAGCACTTAAGAGTGACACATCACAACTAGATCAAGGATCATAATATTAGTGTTTCATGATCTTAGATGGAGTGATCATATGATTCAAATAACATAAGTGATTACATAGTCAAACTAGACACCATGGGTCATAATCATGCAAAATGTTACTCCTAGAGTACCCATGGGGTTCATATGAGTTAGGTGTTGCAAACACCATGAAACTAATTATTTTACATTATTGAATAATATGGATGATCATTAGGGAAAGATTTACATAAGATTAAAGGGTAGTTATCAATGTGCATGCTACATTACATGTCAAGTCAAGATTAGGGCAATTGATCACATAAGTTCTCAAGAATGTTCCATAAGGCCTATAGGGATCTGATTTTTAGGGCCATATAAACATCTTGGACATCAAAGACCCACATAGGAGTAAGGTTTAAGATTCAACATCAATGTATCCACATAAGGAAAGTTTCAAGGTTCAAGGCACATAATCAAACCAAGATAGGATGCTAGCACAAATAATTCAAACCATAGTATAACATACATCAAGAAAAACTAATTTGGGTCCAAGCATGAAGATTGAGGCACATTCAATCAAGGTTAAGCATTTAAAGAAGTGATCTATCACATATAAGTTAATCTAGGTCATCTGAACCACATTAGATCATTCTCTGGTACAAGAATGGATCAAGTTTGAATCATGACACATAAAGGTGTTCCAAAGACTGATTTAAGACCAACATTAAGATTTGGTACATAAAACATCAAGATCATGCATTTAAATAGAGTAAACATCTCAAAAGATATCAAAAGAATGTTTTAGGGGTATCAACAAAAGATCAAGTAGAGTTAGAAATTGAAAGTATTTTTTTATTGTAAATGGCTCATTTTGCTAATCAAAATGGTACATTGGAAGTCCATGTTTGGAGCTAGCATCAGGAAGTTATGATTTTCCTAATATATAAGTCGATTTGGTCGATCTAGGCTTTTGTTTTTTTATCCTAGGGTTGGAATCAGGTCGTGCCTTGGTTGGTTTGCCCTTCCGCCCTGATCATGGTTGTGGGCTGCTCGCAATCTCACTCGTTCCAGCCACCAGTGCCCTAGAGTCGTGGATAGCCATCTGTCACCATAAGCGGGACCAAGGGGCAATTTTCCTCCTTACTGATGGATCTCAGTCCACCATGGACCACTGGGGATCCTAGGGCAGCTGCACACCTTCTTGCTCCGAAGTCGCGCCCGAGCCAAGCTTCCTCTACGCCGCCAATCTTGCCAGAATTGGGCCACACATGTCTTCTAGGATAACAGAGCCCTCTAAACTTGGTTGTCCGGTCCCAACATGATGTCACAGATTTAATGGTGGTGAGATCGGGCAGAACATGTGATTGGGGATGAAAGCCCCAAGGCTGTCTGGTAGAGGCCACCATGTCTGAAGGTGAAGGGGAGGAAGAGAATAGGGGTGAGATAGGTGCATAAAAGAGAAGGAAAAGATAGGTGAAAGAAAGGGGAGGTTAGTATGGATTCCATAGGGGGTTTCAATTCTTCAAAATTGTTGAGATTGATGGCTATTGGTGATTGCAAAAGGTCCATGATGTATCAATTGATACAGTATGGACCAATCTAGGGGATGAAGTCCTAGTCATCCGATCGGGTTCAAAATCTATGGCGGATAGATCTGAGGGCCAAGACCCCTCATTCAAGGATAGGAGGCTCGCCATTGGTCCAAAGATAAGGGAGTGGATTTTTGAGTTGGCGAGAGCAAGGGGGTATACATGGGCCACGTGACAAGTAAATTAGGCCCAACAAGGGTTCAAATTTGAATTAAATCAGTTAAATCAAGAGGATAAGAGTCAAACTTTAAAAGGCCATATCTTGGGCTATGATGACCTGATCGAGGTGTTTTTTGCACTGTTGGATTCATAATTGAATCCTCTACATCCTTAAAAACATTTTATAGTAAGGAGAGTTCAATGAATGGGTTCAATTTTGATTACAAGTTGATTACACATAATAATTATGGCACTTAGTTCAAAACTCAAATTGAAGGCATATATAAGTACATAAATTGGACAAAAGAGCATCTACTGAGTCACTATGTACATAAATTGGATGAGAGGAAACCCCAGGTTATCACATACTCATCACCTTAAAAGAAATTTTGCGACCAAAATTAGATCAAGTCATCAATAAAGATTGAGTTTTCTCATTCATCACCAAGATTTTTCTAATATTCTCATAAGGTATCATCACTAGTTACAATATCCATCTCATTCCAAAATTGAGCAATTGAGCATCATGGTTAAAACATAGTCACATAGATCATCTAATATGGAGTATCATAACATGAGTCACAATTTTGAAGAGATTACCCTATATATCACCAACTTTGGAGAAATCACATTTCAAGTTAATCGGATAGAGTTCACGAGTAAGGCACAACTTTCTTTCCCAACAATTCACGTTCTAGATTCTACATTGGTCTAGGTGGTTTTATAAACCATGATTGAGCATTCATATTTCAATAATTTGAGACAAGCATCGTATTTCAATATCAAGATTTTGTGCTCAAAATCGATGACAGGGCCCACCCTAGTCTACATGGAGCTTAACCCTAAGTCATAAGTCGAGCAAGTTAAAATAATCATCATTTTATATTTTTTAGATTTTGAAACATGAAAGTCATTAATCGTATATTGAGGTTGACCTCAAGATCCAAATAGTGTGATCATAGGAGTCAAATCGATGACAATATCATTAATCATGAGTAAAAATTTCATCATTCAATATCAAGAGTCAAGTTTGTACGTCAAGGTCATAGGTCCAAAAGTTTCAAAGCTAGGTTTTAGATTCTATTTAGACCTGTGTGGTGCCATTCATCCATATACAATAATTGAGCAACATTTAGCACATTATTCAAACATATTGTGACGTCAATATCAATTTCATTATCATGGCATTCAAAGTTGATGAATGATCTAGACCTAGATCCTTCTAGGAAGTCAACCACAAGATATAGTCAACTTCACCATATTTCAAGACCATTATTACATAAAGATTCAAGATCAAGTATCGATATTATCATAGGCCAGACCTATTAGAGACTTAAGTCAAGAAATCACAATTTGGTGGAAGAGGTTACCTTTCCAAACTATAAATAATCATCAAGATGAGAATTGAGAGACAATCGTAATAGGGACTTGACCTATGTAAGGGGAGTTATAAGTCAACTACTACCCTAATCTAGCACAAGAGTCTACATTAGTCATACACCATCAAGTATATCCAAATACAGAGAGTATAAATTATCATATCATTCTTTATAGAGTCAGAATATCAAAGATTGATATCATAATAGGGAAATCATATTTCAAGATTTTGCTAGATCAAGATCATAATATGGAGGCCATATTTCAAAATTTTGCAATGTCATGGTCATAATCGTGTAGCCTACCTTTCATGGTCAAGGTAAGGGTATATTTTAAAAATTGAGAAGTTAAATGGAGCAATTCAAGAGTTAGAGCATAATAGGGCAAGAGAGAGATCCATGTCCATCACATTGATAGAAATAGAGATTACAGGAGGCATGGAAATCAATAGGGAAGATGCATCTTGTATCAAAGTCTTTCATCATGATTTGAGAGTTCAAGGGAATAGTTATTCCAAGGCATAATCTTAGTACATATCAAATGGGGTAAATTTGCATAATCATGTTTAAGGATTGGTCAAGAATAGGGCACCATGGATTCGATCAAATAGTGACCTCACCAACCATGAGGTATAATGTACAAATTCTCTTTATCTCATCATATCATGATCATTATCATTTTACCTCAAACATAGAAAGAATGTAGTCTAGATTTGTCAAAGTTGAGTTAACATGATTTGAGAGGTCATACATGAGTGCTTAGCTACAATGGTACTTTCATTAGTTATAATCAAGTTTTCAATTCAAGGTTTGATCACGGAAACATCATTATATTACTAAAAATTTACCATTTCATTCAAATTTTAATCTTTCCCCTTACATATGCTACCCATAATCAAGAGATCATGTGATTCATTGGTCACAAGTAGTAGGATCACATGAGGAGACGGAAACCTAACTAATCATCTAATGGGTGGCTTAGGGTTGTCCTTAAAGAAGAGATGATATGCTAGAAGACTCTCCAGGGTATGTGAAATTGGGCTATTAAAAATGCATAGAGGATATCTTATTGCTCTGATACCATTTGTCACGGAGCCATTTCTTACCCTAAGTCCACGCTCCTAATGGCTACACAACCAAAGGTGAGTGGATTTGGGCATCCGTCCCTAGAATGGATCACATAACATATGCATGAATAAAACCATAAATAAGAACAAGATAAGAGATAACAAAACATTAAACAAGTAGACAAGAGATGTGTACCCATTTTTATACCAAGAGTAGCCATTGGTGTTTCATTTCAAAGCTTAGAGTCTTGAGTGCAGTGGATCTTCATTTAAGAACTACAAATTCGATAAACAAAACATATTAATGCTAAAGAATTAAGTACGCTATGAAAAGGCATGGAAATAGTTTAGGGGTATAATAAAAGTTTCTTGGCTAGAAACATCATAATCAACAAGAAGTAGAAACAAGACAAGAACACTTAACTACATTCTTTTATACAAAGGATGTTTTAAGTGCATTTTCATTCTACTTAGCAACATATTATGGCCATTGACCACTTCCTCAAAAGAAGGGTTTGTAAGGGTGCTCAACATTATCCAACCCTTCTTTATACATGAGGGACATCAAGACCTAAGCCAATGAGATAACCCTATTTCCAACATGCCTTGTGCCCTGTTCTCAAGAATATACGTGGGTATGCAAGGTTTGTATAATGCACAAGTTCAATTATGTTCGAGGTTTGTTCAACATATTCAAGCAAAAAAAACATACTAATCATAGGGAACAAGTAGCTCAAACAAGTAATTGTCTAGCTAAGCATTCATATGGGCATACATACAAGAAATCCAATGACATAGTAGGGTCAAGAGATTAAGCATACCTTGAGAGAAGAGTACAAGATTAGCAATTGACTAGAAACTAAAAGAAGGCTTAACTATATCTTGGAAAAAGATTCCATGTAGAGATCTTAGGATTACAAACAAGTGTAATTGCATTAACATCAGCAAAATTAGGTTCATTATCATTATCATGGGGGTTGGATGTGTAACCTAAGTCTAGGTACTCATTTCCTTCAAAATTATTTTCAATATCTCAAACTAGTCATGGATACTCATTGTCAAGCAACATAGCATGTCATGGGTTCATTATCACTTAGAGTGACACATCACAACTAGACCAGGGATCATAATATTAGGGTTTCATGATCTTAGATGGAGTTATCATATGATTCAAACAACATAAGTGATTACATAGTCAAACTAGACATCTTGGGTCTATATGAGTTAGGTGTTGCAAACATCATCAAACTACTTATTTGGGACCATTAAATAATATGGATGATCATTAGGGTAAGATTTTCATAAGATTAGAGGCTAGTTATCAATGTGCATGCTAGATTGCATTTCAAGTCAAGATTAGGGCAATTGATCACATAAGTTCTCAAGAATGTTCCATAAGGCATATAGGGACACAAGGCATGTAATATTACTGATTTTTAGGGCCATATAAACATCTTGGACATCAAATACCAACATAGGAGCAAGGTTTAAGATTCAACATCAATGTATCTGCATAAGGCAAGTTTCCAGGTCCAAGGCACATAATCAAACCAAGATAGGATGCTAGCATGAACAAGTTTGAACCATAGTCTAACATGCATCAAGAATTATTGATTTGGGTCCAAGCGTGAAGATTGAGACACATTCAATCAAGTGTAAGCATTTAAAGATTTAATCTTTAGCATATAAGTCAATTCAAGATCATGTAAACTACATTAGATCATTCTAGGGTATAAGAATGGATCAAGTTTGAATCATGACACATAAAGGTGTTCCAGAGACTCATGTATTTAAATAGAGTAAACATCTCAAAAGACATCAAAAACATGCTTTAGGGGATATCTATAAAAGTGCAAGAAGATTTAGAAACTGAAAGTATTTTTATTGCAATGATCTCATTTTGCTGATCAAAATGGTATATTAGAAGTCCATGTTTGGATTGTAGCATCAAGAAGTTTTGATTTTTTAAGATATACCTTGATTTGGTCGATCTGGGTTGTTACTTCTTGATCCTAGGGTTGGAGTCGGGTTGTTCCTTGGCCGATTTTCCCTTCTGCCCTGATCGTGGTAGTGGGCCGCTCACAATCTCACTCGCTCCAGCCACCAACGGCCTAGAGTCGCGGCTAGCTATCAGTCACCGTAAGCGGGACCAAGGGGTGACTTTCCTCCTACTCGCCCTGAAGTCGCGCCCGAGCACAAGCTTCCTCTGTGCCGCTAAGCTCACCGGAGCCGAGGCATGTCGATCTTCTAAGGCTACCAGATCCCTCAAAACTTGGCCATCCGGTCCTGACATGATGTCGTGGATTCAATGGCGGTGATATTGGACAGAATGGGTGATTGGGGATGAAAGCCCCAAGGTTGGTCGGCAGAGGCCACCATGGCCGAAGGTGAAGGGGACCAAGAGCATAGGGGCAAGATAGGGTGCATAAAAGAGAAGGAAAAGATAGGGGGGAAAAAGAGGAGGTCAGTACAGATTCTAGAGGGGTTTCAATTCTTCAAAATCATCGAGATCGATGGCTATTTGTCATTGCCAACGGTCCATTCTGTAGCAACTACCATAGTACGGACCAAGCTAGAGGATGAAGTCCTATTTGTCTGATCAGGTTCAAAATCTGTGGCTGATAAATCTGAGGGCCAAGACCCCTAGTCCAAGGATAGGAGGTTGTCCATTGGTCCAAAGAGATGGGATTGGATTGCTGAGTTAGTGAGAGAAAGGGGGTATACATATATGATGTGCTAAGTAAATTAGGTCCAACCAGGGTTCAAGTTCGAATTAAATCAGTTAAACCAATAGGATAAGAGTTAAACTTTGAAAGGCCATATCTTAGGATATGATGGTCTGATTGAGGTGATTTTTACGCTGTTAGATTCATAATTGAATCCTCTACATCATGAAAAACATTTTATATAAAGGAGAGTTCATTGAATGTGATCAATTTTTATTACAAATTGTTTACACATAATAAGCATGGCACTTAGTTCAAAACTCAAATTGAAGGCATATATAAGTACAAAGTGATATTTGATCAAATACAATTCATCAATTGAACATAAAGTGACTCAAAATCATCAAATTGGGGGTGAGGAAGGTTATTGGGTTCAAAAGAGCATCTGTTGAGTCACGATGTACATAAATTGGATGAGAGGAAAACCCAAGTTATCACACCTATACATTAGGACTGGTATTTAAAATAAACATGAGTCTTGTCTACTCTTTAACAGAATACATCTCTTACACTTCTATTCTATGTTTTCTTTGTATCACTTGTCCATGAATTTCCTAGGTAATAGTTCCACACACATACCTTAATAAGCATTGGGTTAGCAAGGTTGGTACTAAATCTTTACTATTGAGCTATATATAAATATGAATAAGAAGATATTTGGTGATTTTATAAATTAGGTAGGGATTATTTGGCAGACTAGGATCAACACGTATTAATTTTAAGGATTTAAGTTTGTAGGATATAAATCAAAAGACTATTCAAAATACCACATTTGCAATATTATTCACAACACAACATGTACTCAAGAGTACCAATAATTCCAAAAGTCAAGATATCAAAATATTGAACATTTAAGATTTATCCATTGGCATATACTATCTAACATTTTGTCTTCTCCATTTCTAGGTGCTTGTATGTTCCCCTCTATGATATAATGACACTTTTGCCAATGGGGGTAACCAGTAATGGGGGGGCTCTATGTCGATTATCCACTATGCAAAGTTGGAGGATATCACCCCCCAAATCAAGGAGCCAATTCTCTAGCCAATATTCAAATTTTGTACCAATGTACAAAGCCAAATTTATCAACTGTTCAACAATACTCAACATTGAAAGTATTTGTGGTGACTTTCAAATGGGAAGGACAAATATAATCTAATAAACAAATCGGGTTCACCACTTGCCAAAATTTTGTGAGTGAAGTTCAAGAGGGACAAAGTAGCATAACAAATGAAATAGAGGATTTAGTAACTCAAGACTCAAAATATTGCACAAACAACAACTCAAGTATCTCCAATGATTGATGAAGACATAGAGACAAGTTTTAACAATTTTGTTACTAATTGATGTGGAATCAAATGTTGTTTAGGAGTGGGGATTTTCCATTTAGGGTTATTATCACATATTGTCTCCATGGTTTTTGTATATCCATCTAGATTTCATATTCAAATATATAGTTATTTTCTATATTTAGCTCCTCTAATATTATTCTCTCTTGAATATTCATTCCATTCAGTCACTATGGTCAAAGATGTTCACTATATGAGATATAACTTATCAAAATACCCTTGCTAGGAATCTAGTGCTTAATTCATGCATAGTTCAACACATATTAGTCACACACAGTTACGTAGGTCTCACTTTGCACATTAACAAAATTATACTAATATGTGAATGAAGGAATCCTCATATAAATAATCAAAGAAGTGCCATTTTAGGTTTTATTTAGAAATATGTGGTTATTAAGACTAAATAGGTTTTGCTCCATATTATCACTCTAAATTTCCATTAGGGTATGTTGTCTTAGGTTAAATTGGTCCATAAGTTAAAATGTTATATGCTATTATATCGGATCTGTATATTTCTAGGGTTTGTTCTACTAGTAAGGATATATAGTTTTCATAATAACTAAAATCACTAACTTATTACTTGTCAGTTTATGAATGCATACATACACATATATATATTAATAAAAGTGTGGCAAACTTTTACATATTTAAATGGTTGGGCTATAATTACAACAGTATTCATAGATAACATGTTTTGATTGATATTTGATCTCTAGTTTAATGTGCCTTTACTATTAGATTTTTCCATATTATTGTCTAACATATTATATAATCTACTATTATTTACTAAACTTATTATGTAAGTAATACATGAGAGAACCCTACTATTACACCCAGATGTGGTTTATTATTGCACTAACAAATTCACTCAGGGTTGAAATCCTTGAGCTTTTACCAAAACCTTGTGCAATAATACCACCCGCAAGCGGACGGGCCTTATCGCAGTATAGTTAGGATTGAATCCCAAGGGACAACATTTTTAAGAATCGTTGCTAGTCTAGTCTAGTTCAAGTAAGGCTAATATTTAGAACAAAGGTTTATTTGAGGTAGATTAAACTAAATGCAGGAAAGTAAAGAGCAGAATTAAAGTTGATCTAGATTAATGATATGGAATCACTGGGATGGTCCCGGGTTTCACCACCATTACACATTCAAATACATCCAAATATCAAACATCTAGGTAAGATATAAATATCCAAATAGAACTGTTGTGAACCCTCCCTGAGGGATTTTTAGGTTTGTGTAAGCATCACCTTAGGCATCAGATGTCTCATCGCCATCTAGATCATGCACTTACGATTCTGAAGATACATATTTCCAACTGAAGTTGTGTCCCTCCCTGAGGGATATTTATGCACACAAAAGCATCACCATGGGCTAGATGGCTCGTCCCCTCACGAATCATACACTTACGACCTAAAGGAATCCCTTTCTATTTCTAAGCAGGGAGTCAACAGTGTGAATCGACAAGCAAGCAGGTGATTAATCTACAAGCAAACATCGACGATTAACAACGAAGATACAGATATCCAACTGAAGTTGTGGCCCTCCCTGAGGGATGTTTAGGCCACAGAAGCATCATCGTAGGCTATATGGCTCGTCCCCTCACGGATCATACACTTATGACCTCAAGGAATCCCATTCTATTTCTAGTTTGGGAGTCAACCTCGTTAATCGACATTCTACCCTACATATAGAAGTTCTCGCAACATAGGGAAGAACAAGATAAAAGCAAGCAGGTAATCAATCTACAAACATTAATGATTAACAATGAAATGCAAAGTTATATACATTGCCATGGAATGTTTAACAAGAGAACATGCTTGCATGGGCAGCGGGGCTAGTCCCCGCACCCCAGTGAAAAAGAACTACTCGCTCATGATGCAAAAAACAAGAAGAAAAAGAGAGAGGGAAGGTTCCGCCATGAGCATGATGTAGAAGGTAGTCACAGCTTGGTAAAGATGATGTGGTCTTCTACATCGTGTCAGAGCAGATCTAGATGAGGAGGAAGAACCACCAAGGCAGACCGGGCGGATCTTCTTCTCCACCTTCTTTCTCTTCTTGACCTCCTTGCTTGCAGCATGAGTAGCAGGTGAAGTGGCAATGGTGTGGATGTATGTGGGTCGAACCTACGTTCAGGTAGCCTGTCAGCATCCTGGTATGATGCCCAAATGAGGACCATGTTGGTCCTATTTATAGGCTTGGGTCGGATCTTGAACGGTTTGGAGCTGCTAGTACTTTCTTCATGGTCTTGAGTTCAAACAGTTTGGAGACCGTTTGCTCCTCACAGTTTGAGGACCGTTTGGGCTTGTGCGGTCTCAAGACTTGCTCTGATTGGTTTTCAGTCTCTGAACGGTCTCTACTCCAACCGGTCTTCATTTCCAAACGGTCTTGTATCAAATGGTCTTGAAGACCGGTGTTGCTTCCTCACTGCTTCGATTGATCTTGGCTTCTAATGGTTTCGTCATGCACCCAAACGGTCTTGGGCAATCGGTCTTGTGCCCAATCGATTTCGGCGTCCAACCAGTCTCGGCGTCCAAACAGTCCTAAATATCATTTTCTCTTAATCAGTTTTGGAAACGGTCGCTGCCCTAGTGGTTTTTGCGTTCCATCAAACTGTCTTGGCTTCCAAACAGTCTCTACTCCAACTGGTCTTCACTTCCAAATGGTCTCGCTTGCTCGTTGTTTTCTACCTCCGATCAATCTTGCTAGTTCAAACGGTCTCGCGGTCTTGAGACCGTACACCACCAAACGGTTTTGGATAGGGTGCTTGATCGGTTTGGAGACCGATTTCCTCCTCACGGTCTTGAGGCCATGAAGCTTCACACAGTCTTGAGACCATATGCAAGGAGGGTGGATCGCTGGATCAAGATCGTGTGGATGAATGGCTAAGACTGAGAAGTCAAAACCGGATGAATGAAACCATTTGGATCGAGACTGAATGGTCAAGATCAATTGAGCTGACCGAATGGATCAAGACTATTTGGTCAAGACCATTTGGTCAAGACTGTTTGGTCAAGACTGTGGCTGAGAGCATCTTGAGAGAATGTGAATTCCAATTGATGGTTGAAGCTCACCTTGACCTGTATGATCTGCATGAAATTCATATAAAACTAGTTAATAACTTAATAATCTGATCAACCAAGCAAAATTGCATATTGTAATATTTAAGGAGATGAAATCGAATGTATTTAATCTAATTGGGCCCAAAATGGTGACTAAAAATCATGATGAATTTGGATTCATCAGAATCCCAAACTTAAACGTTGCCAAAACCTGATACAGTCCAAAATGGTGACTAAAAATCATGATGAATTTGGATTCATCAGAATCCCAAACTTAAACGTTGCTCGTCCTCGAGTAACCAAAACCTGATACAGTCACCAAATGAATACTTTCAACTCATGTGGTTTCCTCCTCTTCACATCGTGATTGTTTCCTTTCTACTCAGTATAACTAAGCATCTCAACTTCCTGAGATCACTGAACACATCTTACCATATCTTCGTTTCTGAGTTTGTTTTCCAACCTCACTTCCTCCTCACTTTTTCCAACAACAAGTATTTCTAAGAGTTTTGTAAGAGTCCACAGATACCCGTAGAACAACAAGTGTGCACCTGATCTGACACTGGTGTATTTCAGGATAGTGGAGGCATTCATTGTGCCTTTAGGTAGAAAAGGGAGTGAATGGTGGTATGGAAGGAAGAAATAAATCTCTCCTCTATTCGACTCGAGATTTTTATTTTATGATTGCAATTTCATTAATTGTATTTTTTTGTGTGAATCTCTCCTCTATTTGACTCAAGATTGCATTTACTTGTGTATGCTTTGGCATCTTTTCTTGGTGGTATGCCCCTATTAATTTGCGAGGGGTATGGAAGTGGATATAGAGTGAAGTGGTGTGCCACCCCGAACTTAGGGTTTGGCACTATTTTGGCTATTTTTTTCTTTTTAATAGATAGAGGGATACGAAGATGGTAGAAGAAGTGTAGAAGAGAGTTCATATCAGAATGCAACTTGATTTATAATTCAGTGCATCGGGTGGTTCTCTTTATCGTACTCTTCTCAAATAATGGCTTGATGAGGATCTGGTGGAGATTCCATGTTTTTGTTCCACTTGTCAGTTAGGAAGCACGAAGTGTTTGATCCCTATCAGTTTGACAGACACTTGCCATTTTTACAGAGGGATCATGATGTTAGGATTCATAAGCTTCACAAGATGATTTCAATCAATAGGCTAGTTTTCAGAAAATGGCCCTTTTGAGGATCTGCTTCAAATAAGGAGGTATAATGATGCAAAGAAAAGCATGGAGAGAAAAGCTAACCAGCTAGGTAATGGCTATTATTGAAAAGAAAAGCGTCAAAACTTCATCAAGTTTTTGTTCAATCTCTTTGAAAACTTAAAAATTTTGAAAATTTTGATCAAAATTGCAACGATGAAATCTTAAGTCTGAAATGGATGGGTGTAGGTGGAAAGCAAAATATGTACCACCCACCCTCCACCCCAAACTTAGAAATTTGCTCATCCTGAGCAAATTCTAAATCCGAGATGGAGGGGAAAATTCATGCCGGTTGGACCACCAGATGTGGTTGCATTCTAATCAGTGTGTATTCTCCATCTGAAAATCTCAAATTGAAGACTAGTCCAAACTTAAGATAGCATCTCGTGATGTGATTTTTATTTGGTGAAAAAAAATCTAAAAAGTAAAAAACAAAATTAAGGAAATTTTCCAATTCAAAACTAAAAGTAAAAATGAAGTTATTGATCGGGTTGCCTCCTGACAAGCGCCTATGTTTTACGTCGATGGCTCGACGTAAGTCCTTCAATTTTCTAGTGGATACATTGGATTGGTAAGATCCATCATTGCTTCAGTGCCTATGTTGGATGAGGTGAAATATCTCTTCAAGCGTTGGTCGTTAGCCACAAATTCTCATGATTGTTTGGTCCATAAAACGAAAGCACCATGCGGGTAGATGCTCTTGACAATGTAAGGTCCAGACCAGTGAGAACGGAGTTTCCCTGGGAATAACCTCGGTCTTGAGTTAAATAGTAGAACTTGGTCTCCCACTTGAATGTCCTTTCTTTGTATATGACCATCGTGCCAAAGTTTGGTGCGTTCTTTGTAGATTTGTGCATTATCATAAGTTGTCATTCGGAGTTTTTCCATCTCTTGAAGTTGTAGAATCCTGGCTTCGCCTGCTTTATTCATGTCAAAATTTAGTTGTTTGATTGCCCACCATGCTTTGTGTTTGATTTCTACAGGCAGGTGACAAGACTTTTCATAGATTAAATGAAATGGTGTAGTTCCGAGAGGAGACTTAAAAGTGGTGTGGTAGGCCCACAAGGCGTCATTGATTTTCACTGACCAATCTTTTTGGTTGCGGCCTACTGTCTTTTCCAAGATAGCCTTGAGTTGACGGTTAGAAACCTCTACCTTCCCACTTGTTTGTGGGTGGTAGGGGGAGGCTACCTTGTGTGTCACACCATATTTTCTTAACAATGCTTCAAAGCCTCTTTCCAGAAAATGAGAACCTCCGTCATATATCACAATGTGTGGGACTTCGAAACGGGGGAAAATAATATCTTTGAACATCTTGATAACTTGTTTGGAATCACTAGTTACAGTTGGTATGGCCTCTACCCATTTTGAGACGTAATCCACTGTGACTAGGATGTAGGAAAATCCATGTGAAGATGGGAATGGACCCATGTAGTCCACACCCCAACCATCAAAAATCTCGACTTCTTGTCATAATTTAAGTGGCATCTCATCTCTTTTCGTAATGTTACCCGCTCCCTGACATTTGTCACATGATAGAACAAAGGTGTAGGAGTCTTTGGATATGGTCGGCCAAAAGAAACTACATTTCAAGACCTTCAAAGTAGTTATCTTAGAACTCATATCTCCTCCAACTGGGCCTGAGTGACATTGCTCTAAAATAAGTTGGGTTTCCTCCTCAGTGATACAATGTCTGTAGAGGCCATCAGCACAGAGATTGAATACGTACGGTTCATCCCAGTGATACTGCTTCACATTATGCATGAATTTCTTCAATGTATTTTCGATGCATTCAGGGTGGATGACACCAGCAGCGAGATAGTTCACGTAATCCGAGTACTAAGGGGTAGCTTCTGAAACTTTTAGTAGTTGGTCATCCGGAAGAGAATCGTTAATTGGGATCTTCTCGGTTTCCAAGGTGTGGATGCGACTTAGGTGGTCTGCTACAACATTCTCTGTACCCTTCTTATCTCTTATCTCTAAATCAAATTCTTGCAAGAGGAGAATCCATCTTATCAACCTAGGTTTTACATCTTTCTTTGCCAGGAGGTAACGGATAGCGGCATGATCTGTGTAGACAATGACTTTAGAACCAATGAGATAAGATCTGAATTTGTCAAAGGCATACATGACTGTAAGGAGTTCCTTTTTAGTAGTCGTGTAGTTCCTCTGAGCTTCATCGAGGGTTTCAGATGCGTAGTAGATTACATAATGTTTCTTCTCTATACATTGGCCTAAAACAACACCCACATCATAATCACTGGCATCACACATAATTTCAAATGGGTGATCCCAGTCGGGAGCTCTGATGATGGGTGTTGTTGTGAGAGCATGCTTCAGGTTGTTGAAACTCTTGACACATTTTTCGTCAAAATGGAAGTCAGCGTCCTTTAGCAACAAATTTGTCATCAGCTTGGTTATCTTGGAGAAGTCCTTTATAAATCGTATGTAAAAGCCAACATGACCAAGGAATGCGTGAACCTCTCTTACATTTTTTGGGATAGATAGTTTAGAAATCACTTCGATTTTCACTTTGTCTACTTCGATCCCTCTACTGTTGACTCTATGGCCGAGAACAATGCCTTCCTTTACCATAAAGTGACACTTCTCCCAGTTCAACACAAGATGTGCTTCTTCACACCGTTTAAGGACAAGGGAGAGGTGCTTCAGGCATGAGTCGTATGAATCTCCATATATAGAAAAATCATCCATAAAAACTTCCATGATAGTTTCAGTGAGACCAGTGAATATGGCCGCCATGCAATGTTGGAAAGTTGCAGGCACATTGCAGAGACCGAACGGCATCCTTCTAAAGGCATATGTTCCAAACGGGCAAGTAAAAGTTGTTTTCTCTTGGTCATTTAGATGTATAGGTATTTGATAGAATCTAGAGTAACCATCGAGGTAATAGAAATATTCTTGGTGGGCCAACCTTTCTAAGACTTATCAAGAAAAGGCACCGGAAAATGATCCTTTCGGGTTGCCTTATTCAACTTCCTGTAATGAATATACATCCTCCACCCGGTGACTGTTCGAGTAGGGATGAGTTCATTATCTTCATTCTGTATCACATTAGTTCCACCTTTCTTTGGGACAACATGCACGGGACTCATCCATGGCGAGTCAGATATCAGATAAATGATTCCAGTAGTGAGCAGTATAATGACTTCTCGATAGACTACTTCCTTCATGTTTGGATTTAGCTTTCTTTGATGTTCAATGGTTGGCTTGTGATCTTCCATCATGGGGATTTTGTGCATGCAAAGCACCTAACTTACCTCGATGAGATCACTCATCTTGTATCCAATGGCTTTTCTTCTTTCCTTTAATTCTGTCAGGAGTTTATCTTCTTGTTCTGTCGTTAGATCAGAATTTATGATGACTGGGCAAACTTTGAAATCATCCAGAAAAATGTACTTTAATCTCTCATGTAGGGGTTTCATTTTAGGGGCTTTTGGTTTCTTGCTCGGTTCTTCAGTAACATTTACAGCCCTGAGCTTCTCAAATTTGGCTTTAGGATCTTCTTTAACAGTGTCGAGGTGATGAATAAAATTTTTCATTTGTTCATAAACTGAACTTTCTGCATTTGGATTAGTCAGAGCCACTTCTAAGGGATCTTCTTGTTCATAATCCTCTTGTGTGAGGAGTGACATCTGCTCTATGCACTCAATCAAGTAGACTTCTTCTTTCATGCTTGGTCTTCGAATACTTTCAAAAACTTTGAACTCGAGAGTTTCTTTGCCTAGTCTGAGCAGCAAGGTTCTTGCTTCAACATCAATCAGAGCTCTCGCAATGGCAAGGAATGGAAGACCAAATATGAAAGGGTGTCTGGCATCTTCTTTTATGTCCATAATGACAAAGTCACATGGAACATAGGAATCTTTGCCTACCTTGACAGGCACATCTTCAATGATTCCCAAGGGAAGAGTCATGGTGTTATCTGCGAGCTGTATGGTCATGCCAGTCGGGTGCAGTTCAGCAAACCCTAACCTTTTACAAAGGCAAAGTGGCATGATAGAGATGCTAGCACCAAGATCAGCCAATCCTTTCTTACATGAAGAGTCACCGATATGGCATGAAATCTCAAAGGATCCTGGATCTTTCTGCTTCTTTGGCATCTTGCTCTGAATAATGTCGGAAGTGGTGGTTGCTAACTTGATTGTCTCATATTGTTTAGTTATATACTTCCTTGTAAGGAGAGACTTTAAGTACTTTGTCCATGCTGGTATTTCAGCCAGTGCATCAAGAAAGGGTATATCAACATGGAGTTTCTTCATGGATTCTTTGAACTTGTTGAATTGAGTGTCGAGCTTTGTCTACCTCAAACGAGTTGGGAAAGGTATATGAGGCTTGTACACTAGCACGTCCGACTCAGGTACTTTCTTCAGTATCTGTAACGGTAGGTTCTTCAGAACTTTCCTTGTCCATTTTATCAGCAGTTACTGCCCTTTTTGGTTGAGACTAAGATGTTGTAGAGTTTTGGACAACCATAGAGTCACCCTCGTCAGTAATAACCATAGGTGTCTCGACAGGAGGATCAGAATAATATTTTCTGGACCTGGTGGTGATAGCCTTCAGTTGCTCTGGGTGCTTAGGATTGCTCTCTAGTTGGCCAGCAAAGGCTCCAACAGGTGGCTTCATGCTAGCTGCAATTTGAGCTAGTTGACATTCAATGGCCTTCTGATGGGCTTGCTGGTTAGCTATCATAGTCTGCTGTGATTGTAGCATCTTCTCAATGGCTGACAGCTTGTCATTGAGAGAGATGGGACTGGCTTGTTGTCCTTGTTGTTGATAAGGGACTTGGTTTGGATTCTGGAACTGAGAATTATTCTGATAATTGTTGTAGTTATTGTTCTGAAAGTTACCCCTAAAGTTTCCTTGATTCCCAAAATTTTGTTGTTGGTTATACTAGAATCCTGGTGGGCCTCGTTGCTGATTATTTGAGCCAAGTTTTCGCGAGTTTTCCGCTCCTGAAGGGTTTCCGTATTGAAAACCCAGATGGTTCCTATTCTGATTTGGATTGTAATATCCTTGACCAGGGATGGTGTTGACAGCATTAAGATTTTTCATTTGACCATTATCTCCTTGGCCATAAACCTTGCTTAGAACAACATCATAGAGAGCATTGGATGCTAGCATAGAATGATCAGTACCTTTGCATGCTTCACAGAACAGTGAAGCTGACTTGATCTGTTCTTGTTGTTGAGGGGGTGAACGCCCTCTTCCAAATGCAGCAAGAGATGATTTGATATGGTCTTTCTTGGCAACTAAGAGTTTGAGGGTTTCAGTGATAGACTTGTATTCAGGAATGGCTTCAGCCATGGCCACCTTCAACACTCCTTTACCTATAGATCTACCCCAATTAGCTTGATTTTCAACTCTAAGGGAAACAACCTTCCATGCGCTATCATAACTTTGACGCATGAAGTTTCCTCCAAATGAGGAGTCTAAGAATCTCTTGATATCATCATCCACACCCCTTAGAAGATCTTGATGAGTTGACTCTTAGGAATGCCATGGTGTGGACACTTGCGTAGAAGCTCCTTGTATCTTTCCCATGCGTCAGCAAGGGATTCTCTAGGGACTTGAGTGAACATTGTTATTTGACCTCTAATTTCATAGGTGAGAGAAGGAGGATAAAATTTTTCCAAAAACACATTTTGGAGTTGTTCCCAAGTAGTGATGGATTCACATTGCAAGGAGTTATACCAACTTATAGCTCTATCAGCAAGAGAATACTTGAAGAGACGGATTCAAATGGCATCGTCAGAAACTCCATTTTGCTTTGTCATAGCACATAAATCAATGAACCTCAGAAGATGTTCCTAACTATCTTCTCCTTGTTTACCATAAAATGGGTTGTTTTGCAACAGGGTGATCCAATGTGCTCAGATCTCAAATTTTGGAGCATTGATGGGAGGAGGTTGTATTGGATGGTGAACATCAATAACTTTAGGAATGGAGAACTCTCTAAGGTCCTTCTGCAGTTCTGTTGCTTGCACTACTGCTTGTGCTGCTCAGATTTCCGTTTCAACTGCAGCTCTGGCTTCTTGCATAAGCCTATCTCTTTGTACAGCAAGGGCTTGAGCTACCCTTTGGGCTATTTCCTCCTCTTGAGCCATCCTTGCTTGGTTCTCTCTGTCCTAACGATGAAAAGTTTTGTCTATCTTAAGATCAAAGCTAGCAGTGAGACCGGGACTATTTGAGTGGTGCATGCACTAGTCTTTGTTGGTACCTGGGATGGAAAGATTTTTTAGAAGTGAGATTGACGGATTAGAACCAAATTCAAGTGAATGATCAATTGTATCAAAAGAAAAAGAAAAATCCTAAATTAGCCTCAAAAGAACTAGATTTGACTAATTGATTCTGTGGTCCTCGGCAACAGCGCCAGAATTTGACGTGGTTTATTATCGCACTAACAAATTCACTCAGGGTTAAAATTCTTGAGCTTTTACCAAAACCTTATGCAATAATACCACCCGCAAGCGGACGGGTCTTATCATAGTATAGTTAAGGATTGAATCCCAAGGGACAACATTTTTAAGAATCGTTGCTAGTCTAGTCTAGTTCAAGTAAGGCTAATATTTAGAACAAAGGTTGATTTGACATAGATTAAACTAAATGCAGGAAAGTAAAGAGAAGAATTAAAGTTGATCTAGATTAATGATATGGAATTGTTGGGATGGTCCCGGGATTCACCACCACTACACATGGAAACACATCCAAACATCAAACATCTAGGCAAGATATAACTATCCAAGTAGAACTCTTATGAACCCTCCCTGAGGGATGTTTAGGTTCGTGTAAGCATCACCTTAGGCATCAGATGTCTTGTCGCCATCTGGATCATGCACTTACGGTTCCGAAGATACAAATTTCCAACTAAAGGTGTGGCCCTCCCTGAGGGATGTTTAGGCACACAGAAGCGTCATTGTGGGCTAGATGGCTCGTCCCCTCACAGATCATACACTTACGACCTCAAGGAATCCCTTTCTATTTCTAGTCAGGGAGTCAACTGTGCTAATCGATAAGCAAGCAGGTGATTAATCTACAAGCAAACATTGACGATTAACAACGAAGATATAGATATCCAACTGAAGTTGTGGCCCTCCCTGAGGGATGTTTAGGCCACAGAAGTGTCACCGTAGGCTAGATGGCTCGTCCCCTCACGGATCATACACTTACAACCTCGAGGAATCTCATTCTATTTCTAGTTTGGGAGTCAACCTCATTAATCGACATTCTACCCTACATATAGAAGTTCTCACAACATAGGGAAGAACAAGATAAAAGCAAGCAGGTAATCAATCTACAAACATTAACGATTAATAATGAAATGAAAATTTATATACATTGCCATGGAATGTTTAATAAGAGAACATGTTTGCATGGGCAGGGGGCTAGTCCCCGCACCCCAGTGAAAAAGAACTACTCACTCATGATGCAAGAAACAAGAAGAACAAGAGAAAGGGAAGGTTCCACCATGAGCATGATGCAAGAAGATAGTCGTAGCTTGGTGAAGATGATGCGGTCTTTTACGTCGTGTCGGAGCATATATGGACAAGGAGGAAGAACCACCAAGGTAGACCGGGTGGATCTTCTTCTCCACCTTCTTTTTCTTTTTGACCTCCTTGCTTGTAGCACGAGCAGCAGGTGAAGTGGCAATGGTGTGGATGTACGTAGGCCAAACCTGTGTTCAGGCAGCCTGTCGATGTCTTGGTCCGATGCCCAAATGAGGACCCTGCTGGTCCTATTTATAGGCTTGGGTCGGGTCTTGAATGGTTTGGAGTTGCTAGTACTTTCTTCACGGTCTTGAGTTTAAACGATTTGGAGAATGTTTGCTTCTCACAGTTTGAGGATCATTTGGGCTTGCACGATCTCAAGACCATTTGCAGCCCATGCGGTCACGTCCAAACGGTCTTGCTCTGATCAGTTTTCAGCCTCTGAACGGTCTCTACTCCAACCGGTCTTCATTTCCAAACGGTCTTGTGTCCAAACGGTCTTGAAGACTGGTGTTTCTGCTCGCTGCTTTGACCGGTCTTGGCTTCTAATAGTTTCTTCATGCACCCAAACGGTCTTGGGCAATCGGTCTTGCACCCAACTGGTTTCGGCATCCAAATAGTCTTGGCATCCAAATGGTCTTGAAGATCGTTTGCTCTTGATCGGTTTTGGAAATGGTCGTTGCCCTAGCGGTTTCTGCATTCCATCAAATGGTCTTGGCTTCCAAACGGTCTCTACTCCAACCGGCCTTCACTTCCAAATAGTCTCGATTGCTCATGGTTTGCTGCCTTTGATCGGTCTTGCTCATCTGAACGGTCTCGTAGTTTTCTTGTCTAACGGTCTTGAGACTGTGCGCCACCAAACGGTTTTGAATAGGGTGCTTGATCGGTTTGGAGACTGATTGCCTCCTCATGGTCTTGAGGCCATGAAGATTCACACGGTCTTGCGACCGTATGCAAGGAGGGTGGATCGCTGGTTCAAGTTCATATGGATGAATGGCTAAGACCAAGAGGTCAAAACGGAATGAATGAAACTGTTTGGATCGAGATCTAATGGTCAAGATCGATTGAGCATACCGAATGGATCAAGACTGTGGCTGAGTGGATCTTGAGTGAATGTGAATTCTAGTTGATGGTTGAACCTCACCTTGACCTGCATGATCAACATGAAGTTCATATAAAACTAGCTAATAACTTGATAATCTGATCAATCAAGCAAAATTGCACATTGTAAGATTTAAGGAGATGAAATCGAATGTATTTAGTCGAATTGGGCCCAAAATGGTGACTGAAAATCCTGATGAATTTGGATTCATCACACCCCTAATAAACTAGCATATACATATACTAATAGATAACACACTACTACATGTTATGATACATTTTGTCTAATCATGTTTTTTATTAGTTTCTTATAATCTTAGGAAAAATAAAATATGAGTTTATCAACCTGATGCTTGGTCTTCAAGATTTAATTTTTTTCATATTCAATCTGCATGGTCATCAAGAATTGAGGAGGGTTTTCCTGCTCTTTTGTCCACTATAACACTTAGATATCTTGGTTGGCATATCGGTGTGTCTCTAGTCATGATCGAAGGGAATCCATCGATGACATGGTTGTCAGATTCCTTTGAACTCATCGGAAAATATTGCATCTATGTTTTTAGTTGTCAACCAAGGAAGTAGGTTATTGCAAGTAGGTTGAGGTGAGGTTTGTGACTTTGAAGAATCCAGATTGTGGAGCCTAGGACTGTTGTTGCGGGTGGATTTGGGGTTTGCAATCTTTGAATTGGCATCGAGTTAATAGATCAAGAGAGGTGAGATCTTCTCCTTCATGTGAGATATGGGGTCTAGAAGTCATTATAGGGAGAGGGTAGTTGTGGGTTAAGGTAGGTTGTTGTGGTGATTAGAGTGATATCAAAGTTGCAAAAGGTGTGTCGTTCAATTAGTTGTGTCTTACACCCAGGTATTGATGCAGTCTGAATTGTCTGCTACTATAAATTTGTGATGTGTGTTGGGTTTCTTCTCTAGTTAGACCTAGTTGAGGTGGTTTATATGGAGTTCATCATAGCAGAAAAGGAGGTAGTATTGTGAAAGTATTAGTTGTATCTGCAGATTTTTGTTTGCAAGTCAACTATTTCCTTTCTACTAAGGGGATATGGCATAGGGTTATATAGGTTGAGGGATAATACTAGGGTTTGGGATAGGTCTTGGTGACTGAAGAGGAATGGGTTAAAGATGAACATTACTCTTGCAAGGAGGTTTCGACCATTGATGACCCTTTTTCACATGGTACGATGGATGATTGTGGGAATGCAGACCCGATCTATCATTGCTATTCAGGTGTTCATTAGCAGAGGGCATTGAAGGTCAATGACTAAGGGTACTTTTAAGTTCATATACATAAGTGTTTTCATGTAGTCATCGACTTGGTCATTTGCAAGGACAATGGGTGTGTGGCCTAAAGATACAGAAGATACTTGGGTATTGGTTCAATGGTTAACTGGGTATTAATTGGAATACAAATGAATAATGCTGAGATTTTGTAACTCCTAAACAAAATGTAGTGAAATTTTAAACATGTATTCAATTTATTCTAATGTATATTACAAAAAGTAGTTCCTCTATTTGTGAAATGAGATGGTTCACTTAAAAAAAGTTTCATAACTAATTTAAATATTAATATTTAATTATAAAAATATGATTTAGTGTGATTCTAAAGCCGTTCATTTTGATCAAGAGTATTTGGTTCAGGTAAAGTCAATTCCAAGTATTTGAGCACAATAATGTCAAATTGTACTTATTGATGTCAAAGTGATTCATGCAAATGATTTGAAGCACTAATTTGTAAATATTTATCAAATCATAAGAATGAATTCTTCTTGCCACAAGAAACTTAAATGGAGACTAATTTCTATCAAAAACATGAAATTTGATCATAATAATGATTGGGACTTAGAATGGAGGATTGTTGCATACATGAATTCAAAAGTTGTGATAACACACTAGTACATATACATCCTCTAATGCCAGTTGAGATAGCCCTCTAACGTCAGTTTTGTACCGACACCTAAGTGGGCAGCACTACAAATAAGCACCTACAATGTCAGCTTATTGTGGATGTATAAACCAACGACTCAAATCCAACCTCGGTTGCTATGATTAAAGAAATGGACACAACTAAGTGTTTGTGTTGTCAATTTTGGTGCAACAAATGACATTGCACTGTTGAACCATGTCACATTTTTAATTGATAAAGGTCTGTGTGTGATCGGTTTGTATGTTCAAACTGACGATATGGACAAATTGTGTCATCGGTTTGGCATCTAATCTGATGCAGCAAGTCAGTTGGTAGAACGATCGTGTTGTCCACTATGGCCATTTTAGAATAGCCCTATAATGTCAGTTTTGACTTAAAACAGACGATAAGACCTACAATGTTGATTTTGTTGTAACAACCAATGACACAATTATTTTCTTTAAATAGTAGGTCTATAGACCTACTGTTCAACGGATTCAGAACCTACAGTTCATTAGAATTGTAGGTTCCATCATGTGTTTAGCTTAACAACAAGCCAAGACTTGTAGAACTTTCAATAAAAACACACAATTCACCCTCATACAAGATCCATTCTCATGACATGTACAATTACAATTCTCATTGTATCCATTCATCTTGAAATTCATTAACACACATGTATATACATCATTCACATATGCACCAATTCCATTCTCATGACATGTAGAAACACAATTCTTATTGTATTCATTCATCTTCACATTCATTCACACAGGTGTACATGTTCATCGTTCACATATGCATGAATAGTTCGCATACTCATTCACACACATGTACATTTTTTTATCATTTTTCGACATGTTGATTTGGGTTGATAACTTTGTTAAGGATTTATGGTTTTTCCAAGTAGTAGGAATCTCTTTGGCCAGGTCAATATGTAACGTGAGGAAACCCACCAAAACTTAAGTGGATTATGACAAAAATTAATTACACCTAAGTTTCTACTTCTATCTGAGGTATATAGGGCTAGCAAAAATAGAGTTGGTTGTAAACTATTCGCCTAAGTTCCATATGTACTATCTATCTAACCCTAATTTCCATGAGGCATGCATGAGTGATGACTATTTATAGATTTGATACTATTTTGTAAAGACCTAATCTTTGATAGACAAGGTTAGCAAAAATCTAGGTTGGTTGTAAAAGCGCTTGCCTAACTTCTAGGTGTACTAGTAGTTTAATCCTAATTTCCATAAGACATGCATTAGTGTTGTCTATTTGTATATCTGAAACCATATTGTAAAATCCCCAATATTTATGATAATTGTTTTACAAAATTATTTTAGAATTTATAAACCTTTCTTGTGTACATTCATCATTATAATCAGAGTTCACAGAATCCTATACACAAGGACTAGTACTAATAAAACATGAGTCCTATCTACTTTTCAAAAGAGGACATTTTTAACATGTCTTTCTATGTCTTCTTTGATTCACATGACTTTGAATTCCCATATGGAATAATTCTACACATGGACCAAAATAAGGGTTTGTTAAGCAAAAGTAGTACCATATATTTATTATTAAGCTACATATATATAAGAATATGAACCAAAAGATTAGTGAAGTTATAAATTAGGTATGGATTATTTGGTGGTCTAGGGTTAACATGTATGGATTTCAATTATGCAAGTTTGTAATATAGAATTCACAAGACTACTAAAAATACCAATTTGTAATATTGTTCATAAAACAAGATGTAATGAAGAGTACCAATAATTCCAAATTTCAACATATCTGGATATTAAACATTTATGGATTTATCCATTGACACATATTATCTTATATTTTTTCTTTGCCAGAGTTAGGTGCCTAGTGTTCTCCCATGTATGAGAGAACAACACTTTCTCATGTGAGGGTAACAAGTATTGGGGGACCTCTTTGTCTATTATCTACTACATAGGGTTGGGGCATATGGTTCGACAAATCTAGGATCCAAAGCCCAAGCCAATATTTGAACTTTATGTCAATGTACACATCTTTATTCAAAGGTTCAACAATATTCATTATTCAAAGTAGTTATGGTGACCCTCAAATGGGAAGGAAAAGGCTAATAAACAAATCAAGATCACCATTTGCCAAATTATATGAGTGAAACTCAAGAGGGATAAAATAAAATGATAATTGTAATATAGAATTTAGTACCTCAAGACTCCAAATATTGCAAAAACAACAACTCAAGTGCCTCCAAGGATTGACGAAGAATAGCTACAAGGTATAACAATATTTTTACTTATTGGATTGATATTAAATGTTATTTGGTGTTTGGGGTTTTCTATTTTGGGTTATTATTAAATATTTTCTCCATGGTGTCTATATTTCCATCTGGATTTTATATTCAAGTATGTAATTTTTTCACTATTTTAAGTCCTCAAATGTTATTCTCTCTCAAATATAACTATGTTTAGTCACTATGGTCAAATTGTATGATACATGACTTATCAGTATACCCTTACTAGGAATCTAAGGTTTAAGTTCAATGCATACTAGTCATACACTCATACTTAAGTCTCAAGTTGCATATGAACATAGTTATACTGATACATAAATGGGGAAATCCTCATATAATTAATCAAGAAGTGTCATTTTATTTAGAAATACTCATGTTATCTTTGATCAAATTAGTTCCCCTCCATATTATCTCTCTAAATTTCCATTAGGGTATGTTTTATTAAGTTAAAGTGGTTCATAAGTCAAAATATTGTATCAAATTATACTCGAGCATGTATATTTATAGGTTTTGCACAATTAGTAAGGATATAGTTTCCATAATGACTACAATTACTAACTTATTACTTGTCAATTTATCAATGTATATATACACATATATATTAGTACTAATGTAGCACACTTTTTCATATTGAATCAAGTAGGATATTATTATAACAATGTTTGTAGATAACATGATTTGACTATTATTTGATCTCCACTCTAATGTTCCTTTACTACTTAATTTTTCAATATTTTCATCTAATTAATTTTATAATGTATTAATGTTTACTAATCTTATTACAGTAGGAATACATGAGAGGAACTTACTAAATATATGTATTCTTCAAGCCTGAATACACTAGTATATACATAGTACTAATAGATAACACAACCTTCTAACTACTAGTACATTGTAACTCAATATTTTGTATAATCATGTATTTTAGTAACTCCCTCTAAGCTTAGGAAAAATATGAGATGAGTTGATCTACCATTTGCTTGGTCTTCAAGATAGAACACTTTCATATTCAATCTTTATGGAATCTGGGTTTTGGGAGGGTTTTCCTACTCTTTTGGCCATTGTAACACTTCAAAAACTTGGTTGGTGTATCAACATGATCTTTCTCATGGCCATAGAGACTCCAGAATCGATGTGGTGTTGGTATTCCTCTAAACTCATCGGATAGTGTTGCATTTATATTTTCAATGGTTGTGTTGGATCTAGGTCTCTAGAGGAGGGGTGAATAGAACTTCAAAATTCTCACAGGATAAGTTAGACCTTCAAATTATATCAATCAAAACCAATAGCTTAAGAGAAATTTGAAGTCCTAACTAAGAAAGCATGGTAAGGGGGAGAGAAATTGAAACTTACACTTGGACAAGGTGGTTTAGAGTGGTTCTAATCTCCAAACTAGGAGATAGTCAATCAACTACCTAGAGAGGTCAACCTCTAGGACTTTGCAATCTATGTATACTTATATTCATTCATAAGATATACAAGGAGGCCACCATACATCCAGGGACTTACCTACTGACACGACTAAACTGTATGTGTAAAACGCAAGCATACGCATCGAAGTAATACAGGTCAATGAGGTCCGGATATCGAACACGGGGAAACATAATTCAAGAAACTACTACTAACTGCTTTCGATTAGCTAAGTTGAAGAAAACTTTGATTTGAGAGTTATTAAACTGATTGCAAGAGAGTAAACTAATTTAGTGGTTTGTGATCACAATGAGAAGATATTCTCTAGGACTGTGGTTTCACCACGATTGACACTACAAATTTTACTTAAGATTAATATACATTCCTCCCACTCCTGGACAAAGAGCCTGTAGCAAGAACTACGCACTCCCACAATGTAGGTTACTACCTATTCTAATTCCAATTCCATTTCCATATTAATTATTTAATTAGTTAGGTGCTTTAACGAATCTTCTGGGTAATCTCTTCACGTTTGTAAGCCACCTTTCCCAAAGGGTGATATAAAATGTGTGTTACTATAGATTTCCAATCTTTAATCCTCCTTTTGAAGTTATCAAGGATCTAATTAATCATCTATGGTGCACAACATAGATAATTCAATATGATTTCATAGCAACATGCCCAAGAATAAGGAGAAAACAATATACTAATGCAAAATATTCATATACAATGTACAACGGGGCAACTCCCGCATCCTAGAGAACACGGGGATTAGCCCTTCATGGTTCCCATGGACAAAAACATGCTAGGAAGAAGGGAAAATGCGGAGAACATAGAAAAATTGATGAACCCCCTAGAGAAACGTGACTAGGACACTCCAGACTGAAGAATGGATCTGTAAACCGCAAATTCTACCCACCGAACGTGCCCAGAACCTCCCAAACATGCGGATCTCCTTCTTGTTATCCACTCCCATGCTGTAGTCATCGTGCAATGGAATAGAACATGATAGATTAGGTCTGGCCGAACTCCCCTTAAGTCATAGAAGTGACTTAGGGTGAAATAAATCCTCAACTGTCAGATTAAACTTGATTTTTGGATTTGCCTGATCGGGCAGACTCGATAGTATCGAGTTTGTAAGTTGATAGTACCGAGTCTTTACTTCAAACTTGCTCTCTCTGACATGGATTCGATACTACTGACTTGTAAAGTCGGTAGTATCAAGTCTGTGCAACTCTTGTGGTACCTGAAAGGCACAAAAATGTATATAAGTACTTTGAAATATAATAAATTATTCAGAAACATTAAAATTATATATAATTGATGCAATTGAGTAACACAAGATAATATTAATAAATCATGCACAAATTAATAAGAAAATGAATAGTAAGTGCACAAAAATCAATATAAAATAGCCTGTGAAAAATGACAAATATTCAGTGCATCAAACTCTCCTAATCTTAAATTTTGCTCATCCTCGAGCAACACACTCTTAGATCTGTTTGAGACAAGTTAGCAAAAGGCCAAAATAATATGAATTTCATTTCTCAACTACTCCCACTTTACGGTTCCAAATTGGCCTTCATTAATCATTGAACAATCAACTACTCTATAGCGACCAAAAACATTCATAAAAGATATCCACCCTTAGATCAATGAACACTATCAAGAGAGCAGTTAACATCATAATCAATCAGGCATTTTCTTGGTGCATTATGTGATTCCCTATTCTACATTGATGTTTTTCTAACTACCAACTATTTGTAAGCAATTCTCCTTATAAGAATGAATGAGGAGAATAATCATTTAAGTGGCCTACCAATAAGAGCAATGGATGGAATGAATTGGGTGGCTAATAAGAATCACAAGTAACATATGAATTATTTATGCACAAATTAAACATGATGAACCTATATGGTGAAAAGAATGAAAAATGCATGAATCCTAATGCCTACTTTATTGGTAGAAAGATGCATGAGTCAAAAGATGTCATCAATTTGATGAATAAAAATTCAAAGAAAAGAATGCATCATGTGTATGTTTCCCTCATTTTGTGAAGAGTTGAGGGTATCCTTTCTCCATCTTAACTTTAGAACATTAACAAACTATTTTTTCTTATTTTTATTGGCCCATTATTCTAGCATGATGGAATGTTATGCTTAGGATTTACTATATATCATTCATTTATTAATTTTTCTTTTTTTCTGAGGGTATGGATGTGTATCTATGCACTCAAATTTTGAAGGAAAATGATACCCACATGATATAGAAATGAATGACGAGAAAAATGCATGCAATATACATTGTATATGTTTATGCAACTAGAATGATGTGTACATAAATTGTTGAAGTACACAACTTGGTTTTTTTTTCATTTTGTAATAAATTCCAATCAAGCAAACTAACTATCATGTCACCTACTATTCTATGCAAACAAGAGAAAATAATTTGGCGTACTTTTTCATCTTAAGGCGGTGAGTCAATAATGAATGGAGGATGGGTGGAATCACATAACTAAGAGACAAAGCCTTTCATAAATTTATGATATGTCCCTCTCTAATGACATGTGTACAGGGTAACCTTAGGATTTCTTTCTTAAACTTCAATTTAAGGTCATGTTAACTGTTTGATCAATTCAAGCTCAAACTCCATCTTCATCCACATTTCATGAATAATTAAGATGTATATTCATATTAAATGTCCTTAAGCTTACCAGCCCATACAATTCCTCTAAGTGATATTACTCAAGTACTCACAACTAAGCCCATAAAAGAAAATATTCTCAATTTCCATAGCAAACTTGAAAGCACGCATGATAATTTCCAGGAACAAATAAATTTAAGCTCCATGTTACACTAGATAGATTGTGGATCCTACAAATTACCAAAATAAAAGCTAAAAATAAGTAAAAAGGGAAGAAAAAGTTATTTCAACACCCTCCTAAGCTTGAACTTGAATATGACCTCATAGTCAAAATC
Organism: Alisma plantago-aquatica; assembly: GCA_963693085.1. Classification (NCBI taxonomy): domain Eukaryota; kingdom Viridiplantae; phylum Streptophyta; class Magnoliopsida; order Alismatales; family Alismataceae; genus Alisma; species Alisma plantago-aquatica. Next base: position 1,449,439,465 of record OY856411.1, on the reverse strand, counting down.
CAAACATAGGAAGTGGAATGAGGTACCAGTGGCACTGAAGGGTGGTGGAGGTGGATGATTGGTGGCTCCTTGAATCAAGTTGTGAAAGCATATATCCATCTTTTTGGTTCCAATAATTTGTGTCTTTTTGGCATCAAGATATGACATTCTCTCTCCTTCTTTGAGCTTCAAAAATTGGTGCCCACCGGCATGTGTATTGATGGTGTCTACAACTTTTTTTTAAAACTTAGTCAATTTTTGCTGAAACACTTCAGCAGTATCGACTTTGTACTCGATAGTACCGACTTGGGTCCAAGTTTCAGGTGATTTTCTGGAAAAAATTCGGTAGTATCGACTTTGAACTCGATAGTACCGACTTTCTGTAGAATGTTAACTGATAAGGAGACAGTAGTACCTACTTGGGGGTCGGTAGTATCGACTTTGACCCTGTTTGCACACCAAACAAGAGTATCAAGGTACCTTTTTACATCAACTAAAATATAACATGAAAAAGATGAAATGTAACTAAGAAAAACACCTAAACAAATTGTAAATGACAAAAAATGAAATTAGGTTGCCTCCCATAAAGAGCCCTTGTTTAATGTGCTAGGCTCAACATTAATGATCCTTCTCAGCCCAAGTTGTAATGATATGGTGGTGAAGATGCATCCAGAAGTCTAAACTCCACTCTATCATCATCTATCTCGAGTGTCCAATGGCAGTGATCACATCAGCCATAGCTTGGAACGGCCATCCTAAAAGCATCTCTAATCCTTGTATCTCGCGCATGTGCATCACTACAAAGTTAATCGAATAGATGAACTTGTCGACTTTAACCAACACATCCTCACATATCTTTTATGGCCTTATGATAGAACCACCTACCAACTCAATTTGGACAAAAAACCAAAATAGCACACTTTAATAAAAATATGTACTGAAATAGCACAAAATCCATCTTAATTCCCGAAATAGCCCACTTTGTAGGGAAAACGCCATCAGTGTTGGCGTTTTACTGTTCCAAGAACCAAAAGTGCCAAACGTTACGGCGTTTTAGAGCAAAAGCGCCAAAATTTATGGCGTTTTAGACCAAAAGCGCCACAACTTTGGCGTTTTAGAACAAAAGCGCCAGCGTTAAACAAAAGCGCCAAAAGCAAACTCTTTCCATGACAAAAGCGCTAAAAGTATGGCGTTTTAAAGCAAACCACAAGTGTAAGTGCCTAAACATTGGCGTTTACCTTTTTTTACTTTTAGATCCAAGTCATTTTAGCAATACTATCAATACTATGCACAAATTATTTTTTACTTTTAGATTCAAGTCATTTTAGCAATACTATGCACAAATTGAAATACTATAGAATTGGTACAAAGATTAGATGATTCTCAGGCAAATAAAAGAGTTATACTAAGTATAACAGAACTTAACAAAAAGAACACATCTTTGAAATGTATATGAAGTTTGGCACAATACATAAAGAAGAAGTTGGGCTCTTCATTTAACAAAATCAGTCTGCTACTAGAAAGAAGAACAAATTCTTCTACATTGTCAAACATTCAACGGTTCAATGGAGATAGAAACAAAGAAGTTAGCATCTGTATCTGATAAAATCAATCTTGGCATCTGATAACATCAACCCTGGCATCTAATAGCATCAACCCTGGCATCAAAATAAAAATAATTATTTAACTACATATAGTTCTTCTATAAGTAAAGAGTTAGGAAAAATTATGCATACCTAACGTCTCTTACTTCCTCTACCTCAAGTTAGTGGACCCGAAGAACGCCCTAGGTCTAGAGAAGCCTCAATTGGACTCAACTGTGACTGCTGACCTGCACGTGTAGACCTACTTGGAGGAAGTGGTGGTGTTAGTGGACGAGTGGATGGCATAGTTGTAAACATTGGAGGTGATCCTAAAAATGAAGAACTAGTTGATCCCGAAAATGAAGAAAAAGGTACATTTTGGTATTGTCTAAAAGTTGGGTGGGTCCAAGATAAGCTGGAAGGAACCCCAAAAAATGGTCAGATGATGATGAAGGATAAGAATAAAACATTCCAGGGATTGAGGAAGGTGAAAATTCCCTAGAGTGTCCCGCTATTGTGGACTATCCTAGTGATGTGGAGTGTCCTGCTATTGTGGACTGTCCTAGTGATGTGGAGTGTCCAGTTGGTGTGGATTGTCTCGGTGAGGCTGAGTGACCCATTGGCATGGAGTGTCCTACTGATGTGGAGTGTTGTGCTTTTATGGAAGATGGAATAGGAGAAGCACTAACTGAAGTTGTCATAGGATATGAGAAACTCAAATTGGGCTGCAAGTGACTTGGCATTTGTTGAAACCATGCACTATGAATATTATATATTTTGTCACGTGCTCTCATCCAATCCTCAACAGGTGTGTGATCTGTTAATGTTTGCAATGATTCCCTGATATCCATTTGACTTTGGACCTGCAAATAACATAGTTTACTTTATCATATTTCATATACAAAGAGGTATATTTATTCATCTTAATGGATACTCATTACTTACATATTCTCGCTCCACGTAACCTCGAGGATAGTAAACATTTTGCGGCTCAGCTGGTCGTTGTATGTGATACTCAGGATTGTACCAATTAGGTACTTGTGGCACAGCTGAGGGGTCAGGAAGATGAACTACATGAGTTTGCCTATCATTCCATATGTTCAGTTCTGTATTGTATTGGTTCAACCAATCAGTTGTGCTTCGACCTCTACCATCAATTCTTTGGTATTCTGGAAAAGGTTGGGGTTGAGGTTGGATACGAGCACCAAACTATTTTAGTACTCTATCAAGAACATGCCATTCCATTACTGTGAATGATATCATAGGAACACAAGCCATCCAAATTTCTCTACCTTCATGACATATGTCTGGCAAAGTTGCCAACAATTCTTCACTATATGGTGTCCACTTAACTGCATTATAAGTTATCGTTACCAAACAAGTTTCATTAAATGGTAAAAGTTAACTTTTAGATAAAATATAAATTCTCACTTGACTAGACTCATGTGTATCAAACTCATTAAGGTAGAATCTTACAGTCCCATTTGGAACACGTACATGCTCCATGAGATGGTTCCATCTATTATCATGTTTGAAAAGATGATTAGGAGATGAAAACTTTTAATAGAATGTATTCAACATATAGATGGTAGCGACAAACCTGTATCCTAATGGAGCATCTTGTGGACACTCATGATCTTGATCCATGATCACTCTGCCTGGTCTACCAATATACAATCTTTCCCAAGACCACAACTGAAATAGGTGGACACACCCTGAGATACGCTTCTGCTTAGAACCAGGACGACATCTATGCAACTGACGGTATAGAGTAGCTAAAACTGCACTCCCCCATGAGTACATGCCACATTGCTCAAAATTAACTAGAAGTGGAAGGTAGCAAAGATGGACTTCATTTCCAGTACCGTCTGGAAAGAGGAAGCAACCAATTAGGTATAACAAGTATGCACTGGTGTACCGACGCTTGACCATGTCATCTACATTTTCCAAATTCATATTTGAAAATGTGGAACGCAACCAACTCAGATGAATAGAACCTTGATCAAGTCCATCTGGATGTGACCCCAGAATATCATCACAAAGGGTCGTCCAAGAACTATATTGGTCATCATTTGGCCCTATAGGATAGTGCGCTACAACAGCATCACCATTAACCTTTAACCCTAGCAACACTGCGACATCTTGTAAAGTGATGGTTAACTCTCCTAGAGGAAAATGGAATGAGTTTGTGTTTGAATGCCATCTATGAACAAGTGTTGTGACCAAGGCAGAATCAAAAATGACTCTAGACAATTTCATGACAGATGCAAATCCAGTTGTGCGTATATAACCCAAAACATCTACATCTATCAACTCCCACCTACCAACCTCAATGGAATGACATGTGATCTGCAAAGTCTCATCATCCTTCACCATTCCTAGAAAATAGTCAAATAAAGGAGACCTTTAGTGAGCATAAATTTCAAATAAATATTATTAGCAAAGTTAAATTTCATACATCACCCTCTATTAGGGAAAGTCGGGAGGCAATTTATTCATCCCGCCCTCCTCATACGAGCAATACAAGTAGAATTCCATTCATGAGTTTTACATAATATCCTATCCTACTACTAAGTAGGATTACATTCATGAGGTTTACATAATATTCTATCCTACTACTAAGTAGGATTACATTCACCAGGTTTACATAATATCCTATCCTACTACTAAGATTCATTAGCATCATTTATTTTTACAAGTTCTTTCATTGTGGCCACGACCCCCACATTTTCCACATTTGTATGTAGCGGTATTGGGATCAATATCCATATTAGTCTTCCTCCTCTTCATCTTAGGCCGCCCAGCACGTGGAGTGAAAATTGGTGGTAGTAGAGGAACAACCCCAATGGATGGCTCAAAATTAGGCCAATACCTCTTATCAGGAATGCCTCTAAATTGGGGAGCATATGTCATTCGATATTTGGTTACATTATACCAAGTACTGACTAACTGATGATGTCTGTAATGTATCGATTCAGTGGCGGCGAGTACATGTGAGCATGGCAAGTGATAAACTCAAGGTGCACCACAAGTACATGAACAACCAACAGGATTTTGGAAGAGATGCACTTGATAGTTGTTTTCATTTGGCCCTTCAACTATAAAATCAAAACCATTTATCCTACAACTAACCCATAGTTTCCTTGCATTGGTCTCCAATTTAACCAATTTAGCAGATCTTTTTTGGTGTGAACGAACTAGTTAACTTTGCACCTAAGTTTCTTCTGTGAAAGAACATTGCTACCAAACGATAATATGTGCTGCAAATGAGGGCTTGAATGGGAAGGTTGCGAGCACGCTTCAGAACTCCATTTATTGTCTCTAAATAATTGTTAGTTTTTATACCATATCTCAGGCCGCCATCATAGGAAAAAGCCCACATTCTTGGGTGTTCCTTCATGAGCCAATTGAAAGAAGAAGGGTCAATGGATTTTATAGTTGCTAGGAGCTTATCAAACTCAACCATTTCAGTCACCTTACCAACCTTCCACATTAAGTTGTACAGCTCAGTGGACTTAAATTTCTTATGGAAGTTGTCCCTATAGTGCCTCGAACAAAACCATTGTGTGTTGAGAGGAAAAACTTGTTGCATAGCATCCACAAGACCACACATCCTATCAGAAATGAAACAAAGATCATTCCTACGAATGACTAGGTATGCAGACCTCATTACAATACGACCCATCAGCCAATAAGTTGCCACCATAACGGATGACAAAGTTGGTTAAGACATTGGCCATTTTCCTGAATATTTTGAATAGTGAATGTTAGATATAATGACACAATGATTTAAAAACAAGTTAATTATGAATTTATTTTTAAATTTATTTTATTTTGAATTATTGTTTATTTTTAAATATGGTTACACTGCTATACCTACTCCTACTATGCAACAATTTACAGGACCTCTAGTTGTTTGGACTTCACATTTTTCAAAAATATTCAATCAAGACTAAAAAATCGGATAAAATTTCTAATTTTTAAAAATATCCATTCAAGATAATAAAATCACAGTTTAAACTACACAACCACCATTCAAGACTAAAAACGATCATCTCTAGTTTTAAAAGGGAGTTATATGTCGTATTACACTGCTATTCCTACTCCTACTATGCAACAATTTACACGCCCTCTAGTTGTTTGGACTTCACATTTTTCAAAAATATTCAATCAAGACTAAAAAATCAGATAAATTTCTAATTTTTAAAAATATCCATTCAAGATAATAAAATCACAGTTTAAACTACACAACCACCATTCAAGACTAAAAACGATCATCTCTAGTTTTAAAAGGGAGTTATATGTCGTGTTACACTACTATTCCTACTCCTACTATGCAACAATTTACATGCCCTCTAGTTGTTTGGACTTCATATTTTTTAAAAATATCCAATCAAGACTAAAAAAACCGGATAAAATTTCTAATTATGAAGAATATCCATTCAAGATAATAAAGTCACAGCTTAAACTCATGTCAAGTTTTGCTCTCAACATTGGCATTATCATCCTCGCAATAAAGTGTTATACATGGACATGTTATGAATTTTGTTGAAGTCAATTTTAAAAACTTCCCCTTTGATATTTTAGATATCATTTTAAAAAATAATTTCTTACGGCTTGGTGTTGATATATAAGATTTGAAAAATACCAAAACGACAACCTAAAATGATATATCTTTTGGAAAAAAAATCTTTGATTTGAAAATTTTGTTGGAGCTCTCAACATCGGCATTATCATCCTCGCAATAAAGTGTTATACATTGACATGTTATGAATTTTGTTGAAGTCAATTTTGAAAACTTCCCCTTTGATATTTTATATATCATTTTAAAAAATAATTTCTTACGGCTTGGTGTTGATATATAAGATTTGAAAAATACCAAAATGACAACCTAAAATGATGTATCTTTTGGAAAAAAATATCTTTGATTTGAAAATTTTGTTGGAGCTCTCAACATCGGCATTATCATCCTCGCAATAAAGTGTTATACATTGACATGTTATGAATTTTGTTGAATTCAATTTTGAAAACTTCCCCTTTGATATTTTAGATATCATTTTAAAAAATAATTTCTTACGGCTTGGTGTTGATATATAAGATTTGAAAAATACCAAAACGACAACCTAAAATGATATATCTTTTGGAAAAAAATATCTTTGATTTGAAAATTTTGTTGGAGCTCTCAACATCGGCATTATCATCCTCGCAATAAAGTGTTATACATTGACATGTTATGAATTTTGTTGAAGTCAATTTTGAAAACTTCCCCTTTGATATTTTAGATATCATTTTAAAAAAATAATTTCTTACGACTTGGTGTTGATATATAAGATTTGAAAAATACCAAAATGACAACCTAAAATGATATATCTTTTGGAAAAAAATATCTTTGATTTGAAAATTTTGTTGGAGCTTAGTTTGAATACTTTTCCTTTGATATATTAGATTTTATTTTCAAAAATAATTTCTTTCAACTTGATATTGATATATAAGATTTGGAAAAAAAACTAAAGACAACAATTTGTACATATGATATCAAAATATCAAAACATCATTCAAACATGATATCAAACCACACACAATTTGCATAGATATGTAAACATTCAACAACCGTTTAGGACATAAAAGGATGATTAAAAAACACAAGAAAGAATAAAAAAATTAACTAAATGATTACAATCCAAGTTATATACAGTCCAAATTAATTACAATCAAACAGTCCAAATTAATACAGTCCAATAGTCCAAATTAATACAGTCCAAATTAATTACAATCAATATTCCAGTTCAAAAAATTCTCAATCAAACACAGTCCATATGAAACAAAGTCCACACCAAAAAAATCCAGATTATGTACAAATCAAATTACATATAGTCTAATTTGTTACGGTCCATATAAATTATAAGATGAATATGTAAATTAAACTTACTGTCTGACACGAAGCTGTCGTAGACTAATGCTCCAAGAATCACTAGTACACGTATCTTAAATGTTGTGCACTTCCGCAAGTTGTCTACTACATTTAAAATGTTAGCAGTTATTTAGTAATAGTCGAAATATAAGAAGGAATAATCACGTTAGATCAAAAAATATGTTGTATGCGTAGGTAGTGTTGGTGCGTAGGTAGTGTTGCAGTGACAGAGCTAGAAATATATATTGGATGAAATTATGGTTTGAGTTATTTCTAACAAATTTAAACCTTACATATCTTTAGTATTAGAAATTTTTTAAATGGTTGTCCATGATAGTCAAGTTTCTTTTTCTGTTCACATTTTTGTAGACAGTAAAGAACTGGCATATGCCTAACATGCTGCGGTGTGCGTTGTAGAAAAGAAAAGACAATTTTTATGGATAATGTAGTCTTCTTTGTAACAAACAAAAAGAAAACCATAACCAACGTGACATAGATCCGTTCCTTTTTACCAAAACTTTTTAGGGTTCATAGATAGCAAACTTACTGCTTAGAACAGGTAGCGTGCCTAGAATAACGGTGTTTGAAGTGAGATCCTCGTGAGGCAAAGTCAACAAGAACTTGAAAAATCTGAACGAGTTCATAATAACCAAAATGAGAACAAGTTCTAGCTGAGATGGCATTTGAATGAAAAAAGGGAAAAGCAGCAGTCGCGAGAGGTGGAAATCACGAGAAAACAGGAAGAACAAAAAAAGGAAAAAATCACCTTTCAGCTGTTGCTGCTCTCTCACAGACAGAGGCTAACGGCCGCCACCACGAATAGAAGAACATCCACTGAAGCGGCGGATCCCCTGGACAGCGATCTCCAACCAAGATTGTGGTGCGGCTTGCACTGAAGAATAGCAAAAGAATAGCAGAAGAATAGAAAAGGAACCGAAGGAAGAGCACAGGAGGAAGATGAGAGGAAAAAAGACGAGAACTTTACCTGTGCAGAAGAAGGGAAGACAATGAAGATGGCCAAGAATAGAAGAAAGGGAACTGAAGAAGAACCGGCGGCCACCCCGACAGAGATGATCTTTTTTCAGCTACGACAGCGGTGGATAGCTAGCATCTCGGACAGCGGCGGATCCCCAGATAGCGATCTCCAACCAAGATTGCGGTGTGGCTTGCACTGAAGAATAGCAAAAGAATAGCAGAAGAATAGAAAAGGAACCGAAGGAAGAGTACAGGAGGAAGATGAGAGGAAGAAAGACGAGAACTTTACCTATGCGGAAGAAGGGAAGACAATGAAGATGGATGGGTGTGGATGAGATCTATAAAGATCGTCAAAGCATTCAAAACACCCACCAACCTTGTTGTGCCCCTACAACTGAAGGGATGTGACGGAGGCTTGCTTTGAAGGCTCGTGAGAAAGCGCCATATTTTTGGCGTGTTCACTTAAAAACGCCATCTTCCTGGCACTTTCGGGCTAAAGCGCCCAGTTTTTGGTGCTTTTGGGCTAAAACGCCCAATTTTTGGCGCTTTCCATATAAAACGCCCAATTCTTGGCGCTTTCCATATAAAATGCCCAATTCTTGGCGCTTTTGGTTCCTGGCACATTAAAACGCCAATAGTTTTGGCGTTTTTGTACCAAACTGGGCTATTAAGGGAAAAAAGTTTGTAATCATGCTATGTATGTCAATATTTTTATTAAACCGTGCTATTTTAGTTTATAGTCCACTCAATTTCCATGGATGTTCTTATTGGTTCTTTCAATCCTAACTTTTAGAAGGTAGTAGGAGGCATGAGATTAATACTCGCTCCTGAATCACATAGTGCCTACTTGAAATGTTTGCCACCTATAGAACATGGGATGTATAAACATCTTGGATCCTTCCTTTTCCTTGGCAGCTTCCCCTTGATCAGTTCACTCATCACCTCATTGACATGCATAATATCTATGTCTTTAATCCTCTGCTTTTTGTTGATGATATCTTTCAAAAATCTCCCACAAGTAGGAATTTTTTCTATTGTCTCCACCAATGGCAAATTGATGTGGAGCTTTCAAAAGATGTCTAAAAACTTTTTGAATTGTGTTTCCTTTTTTGTTGGCGTCAGAGTATCCGAGGATGGAAAATTAGACTTCTCTACTCGCTTATATGGGGGAACATATGGTACTTGACAAACTTCCTCCTCTAAGCTTGCTTCAGCACCACCTTATAAAATAGAAATTGGCACATCCTCTGTGGGTGGTGTTACTAGTGGTTGTTCCTTCTGAATTGTGGGTGCCCCTTTATTGACTGTGACTCTTCCACTACGTATTAAAACCTTTACCTGCTCCTGTTGAATAGGAACCCTTTTAGGAACTGTAATTGATGATTTAATAGGAATGGGACCTTGAAGTTCACTGTCCACTGATGTTTTGCATCCTCCTGGTAATCCAAGTAGACTGTGAGGAAATGGGACTTTAGGCAAATACACCCAATCAGACTCCTAAGTGTGTTGCTTGGGTGCCTCCTCGGTATGATGTTCTTGCTCTTTGACAACAAAGATGAATTTTTCTTGGTGATGTTAATGAGATACAACTACATTCTCAGGTGCTCCTTACTGATTGAACTTCTTCAAAGAAATTATTTCTACTACTAACTGAGAAGTTTGATATTCAATGTTGCTATTCGGGCACCTCGGTTTTGCAAATCCCTCTATGTCTGACCCATAATTTCTTCATTTTGGCTCACCAACTTTCCTAACATATTCTCAATTTTGTCAATATTGTTGGGGCACTGTCCTGCTGGTACTACTGGTGCATGTACATGCAATCATCTTCTTCACCTATAGATGGTTTTACATCCTTCTGGCACAAATTTGTGGCAATGAGATCAAGCTTCTCATTTAATGTTGAGATGACTTTAGATTCTTCAGTGCTTTTAATGGGTTCTAGGCATTCTCTTTCATCACCCCCCGACTGGTTCTTAGCCATGTTCTTTAGGATCTCATGGCATCTAGAAGGCTTGTTGTTCAAGAAAAATCCAGATTCTATGTTGTCTAGGGTGGTCCTCTCACCCTGATGTAGGCCATAATAGAAGATTTTTACTTGGCCATACAAATCTATACCATGGTGAGGCACCTTCCGCAACATGTTCTGAAAGAGCTCTAAGCCTCTGAGTATGGCTCTTCAGTCTGTTGCTTGAAGTTGTAAATCTTCCGTGTCAATTCATTTGTATTCTACAGTAGGAAATAATGCTTAAAGAATGTGTTTATCATCTGGTCCCATGTCTCTATGGATTCCGGCTTGATGTTACGGAACCAAAACTTAGCATGGTATACCAAGGATGATGGAAATAACTTCATGTTTATCACGGTGGCAGGAACTTTGTCTATCTTCGCCATGTTGCAGCTTTCAATGAAATTGTTGATGTGAGTCATTGGATCTTCAGTACTGTAGTCATGGAAAGCATGTTATTTGACTAACGCCACTAGCCTAGGATCGATCTTGTAGTTTCCCACATTTATCGCTTGTCACTTGATTGACCCAAGTTGAGATATTGAGGATGACACCTTAATCTTCTCCTAGACGGTCTGTTCTTCTTCTGCGTCACCTATACCTTCCGACTGTGGATTTGCTATGCCGTAATCAGTGGTTCGTGTTTGAACCATGCACTACTATCTAAAATTTGTGAATTCAATGTGAGAACGAGATACTAGTGACTAAATTAAAAAACATATGTGCAATTTAGATTTGGAAAGAATGAAAAGAAAAATAAAGAGGGTGGCCTAGAGTGGCCGATTACAGTACGCATAGTGCTTGAATATGCCATTTTCCCGACAACAACGCCAAAAACTTGACACAACTAAACTGTACGTGTAAAATGCAAGTGTACACATCAAAATAATATAGGCCAACGAGGCTCGGATATCGAACACGGGGAAACATAATTCAAGAAATTACTACTAACTGCTTTCGATCAGCTAAGCTGAAGAAAACTTTAGTTTGAGGGTTATTAAACTAAATACAAGAAAGAAAACTAATTTAATAGTTTGTGATCATAATGAAAAGAAATTCTCTAGGACTGTGGTTTCACCACGATTGACACTGCATATTTTAACTAAGATTAATATATATTCCTCCAACTCATAGACAAAGATCCTGTAGCAAGAACTAACCATTCCTGTAGTGTAGTTCACTACCTATTCTAATGTCAATCCCATTTCCATAGTAATTGGTTAATTAGTTAGGTGCTTTAATGAATCCTCTAGGTAATCTCTTCATGTTCATAAGCCACCTTTCCCAAAGGGAGATATAAAACGTGTGTTACTATGGATTTCCAATCCTTAATGATCCTCCTGAAGTTATCAAAGATCTAATTAATCACCTATGGTGAGCAACATAGATAATTCAATATGATTTCATAGCAACATGCCCAAGAATAAGGAGAAAACAATATACTAATGCAAAAGATTCATCTACAGTGTACAACTGGGCTACTCCTGGGTCCTAGAGAACATGGGGATTAGCCCCTCATGGTTTTCATGGATAAAAACATGCTAGGAGGAAGGAAAATGTGGAGAACATAGAAAAATCAATGAACCCTGTAACATATCGAATCTTGGACATTTTGTCTTTTGACCCTCTTTCCCATCTTTTCCTTTCATTTCTATCCTCTCTAGCTTTCCTGTTTAATTTGTGGAGAATATGATGGTTTAATGAACATTTGTTCACCTTTTCTCTCAATATTTGGGTTTATGCACAAATACCTCAGTGAAAGTTTAGAAATGGGCTTAATATGTAAAATGTCCACCTAAATGCTAAAAAGAATAAAGAAATTCATCTTAGAACTTTCTAGTGCTTTTTAGAATATAAAATAGGAGAGAAATTTCTAAATATACATAAAGGAGATGATAAATGTAATAATTGGATATAATATGGGATATAATGGATAAAAGGAGATAATGAGGAATATATTGTCTCAAAAATTATAAGTGGAAACCCATGAAGATATCTTTGATATGCAAATTCGTTTTCTTGACCTAAAAGAAACTTAAGGGCCAAGTATCACCTAATTTGGAAGATAAATGCATACATTAAAGTCTTTATTAAAAGAAAATAGGAGATATGCTAATAAGGTGAAATAAAATATCTAACATCCACAAATTGGAAAAATAACTCCAAATTCGTAATCTATATATCAAAATGAGTCTATGTGTGAATTTTTATTTAATTTGGTCAATGTTAAATATTTTATTTTATTCAGGAGAGAAAAAATGACTCAAAGACTAAAAATATTAAATATATGTTGAAAAAAATTAATTAATGTAAAAATCGTGTTCCAAACGTTTAATTATTATTTGTATACACAGTTTTATATTTTTAGAAAGTTTCTAGATGCCTCTAATAAATTAAAAGGATAAATAAGTGATAAAATTTAAATGAGTTAAATAAATAATAAATGTCTTCAAAAAATATAAAATTGCCAAATTCGTGTTCTACATATTAAAATAGACCTTTGGATGAATTTTAAATCAATATGGAAAATATTTGATGAGAAGATAAATTAAGGAGAGAGAAAGTGTGCAAAACTTTCAACTCATTATTTAAAATAGTAAACAACTTCAAAAATAGAAATAATGACAAATTTGTATCCAACATACTTAATAAGACTGATGGGTGAAGTTATATTATTTTTGGATAATCCAAGAGTCATTAATACATGAGGAAAGAGAAAATATGATTTGAATTATTTAACCTACTAAAAGTCTCCAAAAGGCAAAACTAATTCTATATTTGGATTTTACTCATCAGAATCAGTCGGGATGTCAGTTTTGGTTAATTTTGGAGGTCGTTTGCACTCCCAAACAGGAAAAGAGAAAATGTTAAATGATTAAATAAGAACTTTAATCTGATTTGTATTTGGAAACATAATAAATGCCATGCACATGGACCGTTGGATCTTAATCCAATAGCTCGCGGATCATCTCCTACCTTGAGTAGGAGACCAGTGTGAGTGAACAGTAATTTCTGAAATTTTTGATTTTTCGGATGGCTTATCTCCCTCGTTTCTCAACCAAATCACAAGTTCTTAGGCTCGTTGGATTCTTTGCGAGATTTTCCACAACATTATCACAAGTTTTAAGTATTTTTATCGATTATTTGAGCTTTTCCAAACCAACCAAAACCTCTTATCACACCATACATACACGAACCCTAAACCACATCTTCTCACCTATATATACCCCTACCTTTGGCTTCGTGGAGCCTTGACTACTCTTTACACCCTTCAATTGCAATTTTAGTCATCGTTTTGACCCCCACCGAGCAGTTGAAATCCCTGACCTTGCGGCCCTTGCTGCTCCTTGTACACACAATCTTCTCCAAATTGAAGGTACAGTTGCGTTCCTCTTTACTTTAACTTTCATACGTAGCTTTCGGTTTTGAGTTTGGTCTTGAATTGCAAAAATGCCCAAAATCTTCCCTAAGAAGTCGTCGGTGTATGGGCTGCTGGAGGTTGAAGAAGGGTTGGGTGGCTTTTTACAGTTTTGCCCCTGACTGCTCTCTTCTTCTTCTCTCTGTTTCGAGCGCATTTGCCTACGTGGCAGCTTTTCATTGGTTCGTCTTAGAAAATTCGTATCTTTTGATTTGTTGGTCAAAAAAAAAAGTAAGATATGTTTTAGAATCAGAAAAACATAAGCTATCTAATAAAAATAAGTTTGATGCCTAGTTTTGAGTTTTTTGAGTAGGTGTTTTTGTGGATGGTTTAATTAACTAAAAATCACTAAAAATAACCTGAAAAATCCATATCTTCAAAATACATAATATTATATGTCATTTTGATTAAAAGAACGTAACTAAGACATCAGTGATGGTTTTAGAGTCTAATTCGATCATTTGTGGAAAAAGTTGACAGTTTTGGGGTTTTAGATCTTTAATGAATAAACATAGTATTAATGCATGATCATAGTCATCATATTAGGGAAAGTGGAACTGGTCTCATTTAAATATTATGAAAAATAGTTCTAGGACTCTAAAGATTAAACATATGTGCTTAATACGCTTCAGTTGAGAATATTTGTGCCTTGACTTACTTTCTAATAACGAGGCTTCATTGAATCCTATTTCTTATACTACTTATTCTTTTGCTATACTTGCCTCATAATCAGTTTGGAATATTGTTCTTGGGTATTGGTACCCCTATTTCTTATACTCCTGATTCTTTTAATATACTTGCCTCATAATCAGTTTGGAATATTGTTCTTGGGTCTTGGTACCCGTTTGCCATGTTCTATTTAAATGATGTTATTACTTGCCATAGTTTCTAGTATGTTGGTTTTATTAGACTAATTAACTAGTGTAGTGGTACTTGTATGTACAACCACCCATAGCTAGGCATGTATTTAATCGCCCCTGGGAATGTGATACTCTCCCCCACACATGAAATATGTGTAGGTGATTGGGAATGTGTTATTCTCCCCTCACCCTTTGGTTGAAGGTCTGGTAGGTGCCTCAATCTTACATAGTTAAGGTAGTCAATATTAATCATACATGCAATGTTGTTGTTTTACTATGTTTATGGAAAGCATCTATTGAAATATTCTTTTATATAAATGGTCTCATTCTCTTGATTGTCTTCATTATATGATGAACCATAGCATGTTTTTACATATTTTGCTTAGCTTGATATCCTAGAATAGTTTTTGTAACACATACTTACTTTTCCTTTCTATTTTGTTGGGTGCCTTCCCAACCACCCACATGTGGAGCAAGGTGATGAATAGGACTTGAAGATCATGGCTTTGGCTTGGACTTAGCTGATGGAGTTATGCTTTGGGAGACAAGGTTGTGGTAGTTAGACTTCCCTCTATCTAGATCCTAGTTTGAGATGTTGATGTAACCCTAAAAGGGAGACTTTTGATGTATCTTGTACAATCTTTTATGAAATTGAATATAGTCAAAAAAATTATTCTGCTGCTTTCCAATGTGTTTTGTTTACCATATTTTAGTGGAGGGTGGTTTATTTCACTTTTTACAACATGGTATCAGAGCCCATGGTAGTCAGAAATCTGACTATTTCAATTGTGTCTCCCTAGTTAGAATCCGTGACTTACATAGTTCCTTTAGGTGACATGGCTACCCTATATTTGATCTACCTTTTTGAAAGGTTGACTTAGAACTCAATAGTTCCACATTAAAATCTTGATGAATAAAACCCTAAAATACTTATAACTAAAACATGCATAACTTGATGTTGTTTAGGTTTGCCTTTAGGCAACTATTAGGGCATGAAGTTGACGCAAAGGTGTCTAGAAAGGATCAGGGTTTCGAGGGCTGGCAATATTTTCCTCCGTGCCACTAGCTTGGTTTATGAGGACTCACGTGCCCATATGATACCGGCCTAGCCTGAGCTAATACAAATTGCCCAAAATAGTTTGCTTTTAGGCAATAGTAACCTTACACTTCTATGGTGTATATATTTGGGAACCCTAAGTTGACTTGTTTGAGGATGAATACCAAGATAGTTTCCTTACATCCCTTAGGACCACATGCTTGAATAATTTATCCATAGAACCTAGACCTTGGAGTTTGGGTGTTTGGGAAGATATCAGAGTGCGTAATGGAAGCATGATGAATCTTGAGTATGGTTTAGTTAGACTCATCCTTTAATCCTAATGTAGTTTGGCTTGATGGGTCGAACCCTTTAAGGGGTGGAGTATGGTTAATTGATGATGTTTGAGTGGTTAGATTTCATGGACGAAATCATCTCTAGGGGGATGGAACCCTATGACATCTTGAAGTCTATATAATCTATCTTTAGAAACCCTAACTCCATAAATAGGAGGTTAGTATGCTTGGATCCTTGGTCTTAACCAAACATGTCATAATGGTAACCCTAACATGCTTGTTTACATATTAATGAACATGTAATGGTCATCTAATGAATAATTCATACGTTTAAACCCTAATAAATATCCAATGCACAAAATATGGATATCAATGCTAATTGTCAATATGTAAGAGGTTGATCATGTAATGAACCTATAAACCCTAATGATAGGATGAGAATGGCAATTGTAACCTAATGCATGCTAAGGATGGATAAGTGAAAATAAGGGTCATGTTGACCTAAACCCTAACTTTCAATAATCTAACCCTAATCTATACATCTTTAATGCCTTTCATGATATATTAATGATGTTAAGAGCCATAATCAGTTAACATACTTTGATACACATAAATGATATATATATATAATCATCTAATCACATATTAATAAAGTCATCAATATAAAATGCAAGTTACCTTGTTATCTAATACACATGTGATTAGTCACTTAATGTGAATCAATTCATTAATATGTAATATGTTTAACCTTGATCATTTAAAATACATGTAAAGGCTTCAATGTGAATATGAAGTAATTGGATTCACATAAGTGTGCAAAATCAATAATATAAAGTAATAAATATGAGAAATGATTAATGATGACACTAAAGTGAGCAATAAAGATAATGTGACAATGTGAACATGTTTAATATGAATATAAGTAACTAATGTGACATTAATTGGAATAATTATATGCTTAACCATGAATTGGATAGAATGTCTTATATTCATGTAAAATAATTTGTTATAATTAATGAAGTGTTAATATGAGGATAAGGAAGTATAAATCTGAATTATTAAATATAATGATCAAATATAATAATGAATGTTGAGATAATTGAGTTACTCCTAATTGTGATAAAGTCCTTAATAAGATAAATGAGAAATACATATAAATAGTTTAATGCATGATGATGAAATATAACTCCTTTTGGCAATAAAGTGTATATGGCATGACGTAATTAATATAATGATGATAATGTAATATCATAAAGAGTATAATGTTAATGAGCCAAAAATATAAATAATGTTAAATCTCCTAAAAAGAATATCTTAGTAGTGGAACCCTAGGTGATCCTTGAGAACCTGACCTATGTCGAGATGCTTGTGATGTATATGTTGATGATTTGTTTGGTGGAAGTTATGGTTGGAGAAACAACCTCAAGTTTTGTGATGTGAGGTTGTACACTCACCCTTCCCTAATTGCTAGTGATTTCGGGGACGAAATCCTCTTTAAGGGGTGGAGTGTTGTAACATACTGAATCTTGGACATTTTGTCTTTTGACCCTCTTTCCCATCTTTTCCTTTTATTTGTATCCTCTCTGGATTTTTTGTTTAATTTGTGGAGAATATGATGGTTTAATGAATATTTGTTCACCTTTTCTCTCAATATTTGGGTTTATGCACAAATACCTCAGTGAAAGTTTAGAAATGGGCTAAATATGTAAAATGTCCACCTAAGGACTAAAAATGATAAAAAAAATTCATGTTAGAACTTTCTAGTGCTTTTAGAATATAAAATAGGAGAGAAATCTCTAAATATACATAAAGGAGATGATAAATGTAATAATTGGAGATAATATGGGATATAATGGATAAAAGGAGATAATGAGGAATATATTGTCTAAAAAATCATAAATGGAAACCCATGAAGATATTTTTGATATGCAAATTCGTTTTCTTGACCTAAAAGAAACTTAAGGGCCAAGTATCACCTAATTTGGAAGATAAATGCATATATTAAAGTCTTTATTAAAAGAAAATAGGAGATAAGCCAATAAGGTGAAATAAAATATCTAACATCCTCAAATTGGAAAAATAACTCCAAATTCGTAATCTATATATCAAAATGAGTCTATGTGTGAATTTTTATTTAATTTGGTCAATGTTAAATATTTTATTTTATTTAGGAGAGAGAAAATGACTCAAAGACTAAAAATATTAAATATATGTTGAAAAAAATAATTAATGTCAAAATAGTGTTCCAAACATTTATTATTACTTGTATACCAAGTTTTATATTTTTATAAAGTTTCTAGATGCCTCTAATAAATTAAAAGAATAAATAAGTGATAAATTTAAATGAATCAAATAAAATAATAAAGTCTTCAAAAATATAATAGTGCCAAATTCATGTTCTACATATTAAAATAGACCTTTGGATGAATTTAGAATCAATTTGGAAAATATTTGATGAGAAGATAAATTAAGGAGAGAGAAAGTGTGCAGAACTTTCAACTCATTATTTAAAATAATAAACAACTTTAACAAATAGAAATAATGACAAATTCGTATCCAACATACTTAATAAGACTTATGGGTGAAGTTATATTATTTTTGGATAATCTTAGAGTCATTAATGCATGAGTAAAGAGAAAATATGATTTAAATTATTTAACCTATTAAAAGTCTCCAAAAGGCAAAACTAGTTCTATATTTGGATTTTACTCGTCAAAATCAGTGAGGATGTCAATTTTGGTTAATTTTGGAGGTCATTTGCACCCTCAAATAGGAAAAGAGAAAAAGTTAAATGATTAAATAAGAACTTTAGTCCGATTTGTATTTGGAAACATAATAAATGTCACACACATCGACCGTTAGATCTTAATCCAACGGCTCGTGGATCATCTTCTACCTTGAGTAGGAGACCAGCGTGGGTGAATAGTAATTTTTGAAATTTTTTATTTTTCAGATGGTCATATCTCCCTCGTTTCTCAACCAAATCACGAGTTCTTAGGCTCGTTGGATTCTTTACGAGATTTCCCACGACATTATCACAAGTTTTAAGTATTTTTATCAATTATTCGAGCTTTCTCAAACCAACTAAAACCTCTTCTCACACCACACATACACGAACCCTAAACCACATCTTCTCACCTATATATACCCTTACCTTTGGCTTTGTGGAGGCCTTAACTACTCTTTACACCCTTCAATTGCAATTTTAGTCATTGTTTTGACCCCCACCGAGCAGCCAAAGTCCATGACCTTGCGGCCCTTGCTGCTCCTTATACACACAATCTTCGTCCAAATTTAAGGTATGGTTGTGTTCCTCTTTGCTTTAGCTTTCATACGCAGCTTTCGGTTTCGAGTTTGGTCTTGAATTGCAAAAATGCCCAAAATCTTCCCCAAGAAGCCGTCGGTGTCCGGGCTGTTAGAGGTTGAAGAAGGGTTGGGTGGCTTTTTATGGTTTTGCCCCTGGCCGCTCTCTTCTTCTCTCTGTTTCAAGCACCTCTGCCTACGTGGCATCTTTTCATTGGTCTGTCTTAGAAAATTCGTATCTTTTGATTTGTTGGTCAAAAAATAAAAGTAAGATATGTTTTGGAATCAAAAAAATGTAAGCTATCTAATAAAAATAAATTAGATGTATGGTTTTGAGTTTCTCGAGTAGGTGTTTTTGTGGATGATTTAATTAACTAAAAATCACTAAAAATAACCTAAAAATTCTATATCTTCAAAATACATAATATTATATGTCATTTTGATCAGAAGAACGTAACTAAGACATCAGTGATGGTTTTTTTAGTCTAATTCGATCATTTGTGGAAAAAGTTGATAGTTTTGGGGTTTCAGATCTTTAATGAATAAACATGGTATTAATACATGATCATGGTTATCATATTAGGGAAAGTGGATCTGATCTCATGTAAAGATTATGAAAAGTGATTCTAGGACTCTAAAGATTAAAGGTGTGTGCTAAATACACTTCAGTTGGGAATATTTGTGCCTTGACCTACTTTCCAATAATGAGGCTTCATTGAATCCTATTTCTTATACTCCTGATTCTTTTTCTATACTTGCCTCATAATCAGTTTGGAATATTGTTCTTGGGTCTTGGTACTCCTTTGCCATGTTCTA
Source organism: Alisma plantago-aquatica (assembly GCA_963693085.1). Lineage (NCBI taxonomy): Eukaryota > Viridiplantae > Streptophyta > Magnoliopsida > Alismatales > Alismataceae > Alisma > Alisma plantago-aquatica. The sequence goes on along the minus strand of OY856411.1, from coordinate 1,449,419,280 downwards.
TTTAAATGATGCTATTACTTGCCATAGTTTCTAGCATGTTGATTTTATTAGACTAATTCACTAGTGTAGTGGTACTTGTATGTACAACCACCCATAGTTGGGAATGTATTTAATCGCCCCGGGGAATGTGATACTCTCGATCTCCCCCACACATGAAATATGTGTAGGTGACTGGGAATGTGTTATTCTCCCCTCACCTTTTAGTTGAAGGTCCGGTAGGTGCCTCAACCCTACATAGTTAAGGTAGTCAATATTAATCATACATGCAATGTTGTTGTTTTACTTTGTTTATGCAAGCATCTATTGAAATATTCTTTTATATAAATGGCCTCATTGTCTTGATTGTCTTCATCATATGATGAACCATAGCACGTTTTTTACATATTTTTCTTATCTTGATATCCTAGAATAGTTTTTGTAACACATACTTATTTTTCCTTTCTCTTTTGTTGTGTGCCTTCCCAACCACCCAGATGTGGAGTAAGGTGATGAATAGGACTTGAAGATCATGGCTTTGGCTTGGACTTAGCTGATCGAGTTATGCTTTGAGAGACAAGGTTGTGGTAGTTAGACTTCCCTCTATCTAGATCCTAGTTTGAGATGTTGATGTAACCCTAAAAGGGAGATTTTTGATGTATCTTGTACAATCCTTTATGAAATTGAATATAGTCAGAAAATTGTTTATTCCGCTGATTTCCAATGTGTTTTGTTTACCATATTTTAGTAGAGGGTGGTTTATCCCACTCTTTACAAACCCCCTGGAGAAATGTGACTAGGATGCTCCACGCTGACAAACGGATCTGCAAACTGTGAATTCTACCCACCGAACGTGCCCAAAACCTCCCAAAAGTGTGCATCTCCTTCTCATTCTCCGCTCCCATGTTGTAGCCATCATGTAATCGAATAGAACGTGATAGATTAGGTCTGGCTGAACTCCCCTTAAGCCATAGAAGTGATTTAGGGTGAAATAAATCCTCAACTGTCAGATTAAACTTGATTTTTAGATTTTTCTGATCGGACAAACTCGATAGTATCGAGTTTGTAAGTCGGTAGTATCGAGTCTGTACTTCAAACCTACTCTCTCTCTGATGTGGATTTGATACTATCGACTTGTGAAATTAGTGGTACCGAGTCTGTGTGACTCTTGTGGTTCCTGAAAGGCACAAAATATACATAAGTACTTTTAAATATAATAAATCATTCAGAAACACTAAAATTATATTTATTTGATGCAATTGAGTAACACATACTAATATTAATAAATCATGAATAAATTAATATGAAAATGAATCAAGTCTGTAAGTTGGTAGTACTGAGTCTATATTCAAAGCTGCTCTCTCTCTGGCATGGATTTGATACTACCGACTTGTGAAGTCGATAGTACTGAGTCTTTACTTCTAACCTAGTCTCTGTTTGGTATGGATTCGATACTACCAAACTGTGAAGTCGGTAGTACCGAGTCTATGCAACTCTTGTGGTACCTAAAAGGCACAAAAATATACATAAGTACTTTAAAATATAATAAATCATTCAAAAACATTAAAATTATATTTATTTGATGCAATTGAGTAACACATACTAATATTAATAAATCATGCACATACTAATATGAAAATGAATAGTAAGTGCACATAAATCAATATAAAATATCTAGTGCATCACCTACTCAAGACAAGAGTCTTCCATCTACACAAGGACTTACCCACTTGATCAAGATGTCTTCAGCCTTCAACAAGGACTTACCCACACTTGCATCAAGTATTTGGCCTTGAAGGAATTACCCACTCTTCTTGAATCTTGGCCTTACCCTTCTCCTTCACCTAGAGAAGATCTTCACCTCTTCTTCAACCTTGAAGAAGAACAGCAACAGCTTCACCTTCACTCGAAGTAGCTTGCTTCAACCTTTATTCTTTGAGGAAGGGGGTAGGGAAGATGGAATGGAATGAGAGCTTTACAAGCACATGGAGGTAGCTCTCTTACAACTGGCCTAACTCACTCATAATCATGAAGTGCTTTGTAAATGAGAGAGAGAAAGGGGCTCAAGGAGTTGCAACACACTCAACTATAGCAAGGACTTAGAATAGCATGAATGAGCAAACTTGGAATGAACTCCGAGGAGTCCTATTTATAGATGGGGGTGTTCCCTTGAGTGTGGGATCACTTAAGGGTGAAATATAGCCATTTTCCAAGTTACAATAGATCTATTATCGCTCAAAACAACTCTCTAATAGTTATAATTATTTTTTATGCATTTTCTATATAGTACATTTGGTCGAGTTTTGATAAAGATAACTCAACTGATTCACTAAGTGACAAAGCCAATTTTCAAACTATCAATCAAGTATGTTATGGGAAACTCGACCTATGAGTCAAAATTAGTTTTTCTTAGTTGATCAATAGGTCGAGTTATGTGAGTGTGCAACTTAACTGATTGGTCATCTTCAGAAAATCCATCACTGGATCGGTCAAGTTTCCAACTCGACCGATAAACAACCTACTACAAATTTTCTAAATTAACTTTTGAGTGACCAACCATTGGAATTTAGTATCCCTAATTTTTTCACATATTAGTTACAAGTCATGTCATAAATATAAGTGATTACAAAATTAATCTAAGGTCATTTAAAGTGATTTCCCAAAATGTGCACCTGCATTGCTTTTGACTTGAACTTGAACAAGTTAGGGCTTGTGTAATTTGATCATTTTCATGTAAATAAAGACTGGAATCAATCTTGAACAAACATATTAGATATATAGGAATGGAATGGTTAAGTCATTATCAAAATATGGGAAATGTATAACTCCCAAGTCAACATTCTCCCCCTTTTTGACAATGACAAACCATTCCTCAATCACATTGAAAAGGATATGTAAAGTTATACCTTTGCCTTGTGAACTCCAGGGGGATTCATGATTTGAACAATGTAAATTGCTCCCCCTCAATCTATGCTTACTCTTACCTACATAGTTATTCTATCTACACAATGCAATATACTATATGGTCCTTTAGCAAGTCACATGATAAAACATATAATGAACAAGAAAAGGATCACATAGACAATAAAAGCAATATGGTTGAGCTTCAAAGCATTGAACTTGTCTCCCCCTTTTGACATTATAAAAAAGGAAGGGGGTAGAAGAGCACAGAAATGGGTCTTCTCCAAGCACAACCAAACATACATCCTCAACCATAAAACATGCAATCTCAAAGCATACACTAAATAGATATGAGAGAGAAACAAACAATCTAAGTCATAATCAAAATATGGTAAAAATGGCACCAACTCATGAGATATAGTAAATGAAAGAGTAAGTGTACATATGATTAAGATTACAATCCAGAGAGCATGTCCTCAGAAACAACTATAAGCCAAAACAATGAAAACATGATGATAAACAGTACAGCTCAAAAAATGTACCCTGATGTTTTTAGTACAAAATAGTCTAGAAAGATATATATGATCAACATCTACAGACTACAAACTAAAACATATAAACATCTAGGTCATCTATGTCTACATCATCAACATCATCAACAGAGGCTTCTGGCTCATAGTCATCATCTTCGTCTAAAGGTGCAGTAGAGACAACAACATCACCTTCATCGCCAGAACCACCAGCAGAGCACCAGAACCATCATCACCATCATCCTTAGAGGCATCCTCATCAGCACCAGTAGCCTCCTCATCAACCTGATCTGGAATCTCCTCATCGACACCTAGAATTCTGCTCAGTCCATGACATACCAAGGTCATGTAACTCCTAGGCTTGAGGATAAGAAGGAGCAGAAGTACCAAGTCCTGCAAGAAGGGTAGCTATAGGACCAGTAGGGAGAGGTAGCACAGTAGGGGTAGATCCACCATCAGTAAAGGGTGTAGTAGCAGAAGCAGCAGGTGGATGGGTAGGGTAAAAGTGATCTGATGAATAGGATGCATAGTTACCTCCTAGGTAGGTCTGGTGGGAAGGATAGGGATGTGCACAGGATAGGTTCATGGTAGACATGATGACACAGAGATCATGATGCATATACTCCTAAACTTGAAGGTTATAGGCATGTTGATGCATCATGTAACCCATTCATTTGATACATGGAAAGAGGCGCGGGCAGGTCGGGAAGGCTGAGGTGGTGGAGGTGCACGGGTTGAGGTAGAGACTCCGAGTGTGGTAGAGTAAGGGATAGGCAAAGAATTCTGAAGTGTGGTCTCACTGATGAAAACTCCTTTCTGGGCAGGTTTGTAGTGTAGGTCATGGAAAAGAGATTTGCCAGTGGCAGTCTAAAAAAGATCACAAATCAGGGCTGGGTAAGGTGGGTCGGTGGCACGGGTATTCTTACCAGAGTCAAAACATGTCATGTGGTGAAGGACATAACAAGACCATTTGAGTTTGATGTTTTTCAAGATACAGAACATAATCAATGCAGTATTTTCTATAATTTTAGCCTGATTTTTCTTGGGATGAATATTGCAGTTAACAACTAGGGTGAGTATGCGGTTCTTGAGGTCTAAGTCTGAGGAGGAAAGGGTACACTTCTTCCTATAGGGAAACTGAGGCTTCTTCAAATATTTATGAATATCAGGAAGAGTGAGATCATATTTCTTGTAGAAAGCCTTAGAGTCAACTAGGTCAAAATACTTGGGGTAATCCTGCCTCCATGTATCAGTCACCTCAGTACCTAAGAAAAAGATGTTTAGGGTATCCTCAGAGACTTGAAATTTCTTCCTGTCTATCATGGAAGTGAGGAATACTTGAGCATTAGGTGATGGTATGAGAGTGTCATTATTCCATTGCAAATTAGCATAGAATTCATTAATGTCTTTTGTGCTTGTGATGGAATTGTGGTAGCACGCATGTTCAACACTTAAGGCAGAGAGGTGGTGATCATATATCAACTCGGCCTTTTGTCTACGTGGGGTTGGCTCAAAAAGGACATGAAAAGGTAAGGGGTTCCTAGGAAGGAGCTCCTTGTACCTATTTAGAGCATCATTTGAGACAAAGAAAGTATCATCGAAGGGTATGAGAGGTGACTTGGAAGAGGAAGATGGTGCTCTAGATGGGGCGGCTCTCTTTCTCCTATTTGATGCCATGAAGATGAAAAAAAGGATGGAGAGAGCAAAAACAAGGGAAACACCACCACAAACCATCCACACACCTAGGGTTGATGGGAAAGAGGTTAAGGAAGGTGAAACTAGGGCTAGGGAGGGGAAGGTCGGGGCTAGGGTTGAGAGCTTGAGGGAGCTGGAGGATGGATCAATCAAATTTTCTCTAGTTGAGAGGGAGAAAAGTCGAACGAACCTAACTTATGTTTGCTCCAGCCCGGCCATTGGTCGAGTTCTTTGACTCAGAAACTCGATCAATTAGCTCTTTAAAAAAGCTCTCGGCCCCTGATCGGTCGAGTTGGTAACTCGAACGATGGTCCACCTGAACCAACTTTAGAAATCTTAATTTCTAGCCATTAGAGTGCTAATTAAATTTATATTTCAAGTTCATTTTGCATTTAAACATACTTAGGCACATATCACTCATAATTGGGTACTATTTTGCGATAAAACAAACATTTGTGAAAATTACCCCAAAAAGAGAAAAATAAGGCAGAAAGAACATGAAAATTTGATTTTAGCATACTAGCCAGTAAGGATGCTCAAAACATAAGAAAAACATATAGGATAGATGACAACTATCTAGAAGGAATATCATAATCATTCAAAATAGTTATGAACAGTTTAGATCTAATAGAGTTAAATTGCTCTCTAGCTAGAGGTTTAGTGAAAATGTCTGCCAATTGATTTTTCGTGTCTACATGTGTGATATAGATATCCTTTTTGGCAATGTGATCATGAAGAAAATTATGGTGAACCACTATATACTTAGATCTACTATGCAAGATAGGATTGTAAGATAGATTAATTGCACAAGTATAATCACAATAGATAGGAGAAGCATCAAAATGAATCTTAAAGTCTTAGAGCATTGTTTTCATCCATAGGACCTAGGCACAACAACTCTCGACTGTAATGTATTCAGCGTCGATGGTTGGTAATGCCATTATGCTCAGTTTCTCAGAGAACTAAGACACCAAGCATGGTCCTAGGAGAAAGCAAGTGCTACTTGTGCACTTTCTATCAATCAAGCATCCATCATAATCATCATCATTGTAAGTCGTAAGAGTAAAGTCCCTTGACTTGGGATACCATAGTCCAAAATTTTGAGTTTTGGCTAAGTACCTAAAAATCCTCTTAATTTTTATAAGATGTGATTTCTTGGGATTTGATTGAAAGTGAGCACACAAGCCAACACTAAACATTATATCAGGTCTACAGGAAGTTAAGTAAAGTACACTTCCAATCATACCTCTATACAACTTCTCATCTACCTTCTCACCTTCTTCATCTTTATCAAGTTTGGCGATGTTTGACATGGGTGTGTCCATCGGCTTGGTGTTCTCCATCCCAAAGTGCTTAAGTAGTTCACTTGTGTACTTGCCTTGGTTGATGAAGTTCCCCTCTTTAGTTTGCTTGATTTGAAATATGAGGAATAATGTAAGCTCATCCATCATGCTCATCTCAAACTCACTCTGCATAACATCACAAACTCCTTGCAAAGATTAAGATTAGTTTCACCAAAAATAATATCATCAACATATATTTGAATGATGAGAAAATTGTTAGAAGTGTGTTTTAATAAACAAGGTAGAATCTACTTTACCCATGATATACCCGTGATCTAACAAAAAGTTCTTTAATTTCTCATACCAAGCTTGAGGTGCTTGTTTGAGTCCACAGAGAGCTTTTTCCAACAATAAATATGGTTGGGTAAACTATCACGTTCAAACCCTGAGGGTTGTGAAACATATACTTCCTCCTCAAATGTACCATTCAAAAACTCACTTCTAATATCCATTTGATACAGAGGAAATTTTATAACTAGAAAAATCAAGCAACATTCGAATGGACTTAAGTCTAGCTACATGTTCATATGTTTCAGCAAAATTTATACCTTCTTGTTGATTGTATCCTTGAGCCACTAACCTTGCTTTGTTCCTTACCACTTTGTCACTTTCATCTAGCTTGTTGTGGTAGACCCACTTGGCGCCAATGATATTTCTATCAGTTGGTCTTAGCACTAGGGTCCATACGTTGTTCTTTTCAAATTGCTCCAGCTCTTCTTGCATGTCTAGGATCCATTCATCATCCCCAAGAGCTTAGTTGACGTTCTTTGGCTCGAGTTTTGAGATGAAGGCATTGTTAGCTTGTTCTTTGTTGAATGCGGCCCGCATCATCATTCTTTCAAATGGGTCACCTAAGATCAAATCTTTTGAATGATTCTTTGCAAATCGGGGAGTTGGATCCTTTTTCTCTTCATCTTTTCTTTTCTTCTTGAAAGATCACTTCTTTTCGCTTTTGGGTGATGTTGAGTTCTTTTAGAATAGGAATTACCTCACTTGCAACATCATCATTTGGAACAATATCTTTGGGAATAGAGGGGTTAGTCTTAATAAATTGAACATCAATGGATTCTTCTACTTTAGCAAGATCAACAGTAAATATTCTATAAGCCTTGCTAGTAGTGTTATAGCCAAGAAAAAAAGCCTTGTAAGATTTTGGATCAAACTTGTTGAGAGAATCTTTTGTATTCAAAACAAAACAAGGACATCCGAAAACTTAGAAATAATTGATAGAAGGCTTCCTACCATATCATAGCTCATAGGGGGTTTTCTTCAAAGAAGGATGTGTAACCCAGTTTTGCACAAAACATGAGGTATCGACTACTTTGGCCCAAAACTTCATTGGAGTATCATACTCTAAAAGCATGACCCTAGCCATCTCTTGTAGTGACCTATTATTCCTCTACAACCCCATTTTATTGAGGTGTTTGAGGTGAAGAGAAGTTATGTGCATAACTAGATTCTTCACAAAAATGTTCAAAAATATCGTTTTCAAATTCTCCCCCATGATCACTACAGATGGAAATGACCCATCAAGAAGATTCATTCTCAACTCATTTACAAAAACTAGAGAAAACATCAAGCGTATCACTTTTAGAAATGAGAAAGAAGGTCCAAGTATATATATAGAAATCATCAAAAATAACAGGGCAATACTTGGAACCACAAAGTGATTGAGTTCTCATTGGTCCAAATAGATCAATGTGAAGAAGTTCAAGAGCTCTCTTGGTACTACATACTCTTTTAGATTTGAAGGAGAACTTGGTTTGCCTTCCTTGGGTACAAGGTTGGCATTCCTCATCTTTTTTTTCATCCAGTTTGGGAAGTCCATTGACCAAGTCCTTTTTGCTCAACTTCTTCGATTGATGCATATTTACATGACCAAGCCGACAATGCTAAAGAGAAATATCATTCAAGTTGACTACTAGGCATATACCAACAACATGCTTAATAGAGTCAAGCATAATTACATAAAGATTACCACTTCTAGTTCCCTTATACATGACTTGATAGGTGAGGGAATCTAGAATCAAGCATTCAAAAGAAGTAAATAGCACAAAGTAACCATTATCACATAATTGACTTACACTAATTAAATTGTGATGTACTTAAGAACATTGAAACTCTTAAGGAAGATAACCAAAAGGGCCTAAATGAGCTTGAAACTCTTAAAACTAAAAATGCTGAATTTAAGCTCATTATTGATACTTGTAGGGATGAGAGTGATGTTTATCTTAAGGAAATTCAAGTGCTTAAATCTGAAAATGCTAGGTTGCTTGGTCAAGTTAATGATTTATCTTCTAGACCTATCTTTCCTAGTAATGATGTTGCTTCTATTTCTCTTGAGAAAGATTCTTACTTGACTAAATCCCTCTATTTAGAGGCCGATCTTGCTCATGCTAGAGATGATCTTTCTAGTTTGTCTTCTACTGTTATATCTCTTAATGATGACAATCATAGACTAAGATCCTCTGTGTAGAAATTCTTCAAAGGAAAAAACTCCCTAAATGAAATCCCTGACATTCTACCAAACAAAGTAGTACTAGTAGTTTGGGATTTGTAGGGGAGCACCTAAGGGAAAGAACAAAGCCAAAGGTAAGAAAAAGAGTAAGGAAACCTCCTTTTCATTGGAGAGTCTTCTGGCACTAAGAACCATATGATTTGTTCTCATTGCAAATGTGATGATCATTACTCTACTTATTGTCCTTACAAACCTAAGGGGACCAACCCAAAGATGAAATGGGTCCCCAAGCTAACTCCAGATCCCAAAGCTTGAGTTGGGAATCAACATTCTTATTTCTTGTAGGAAAAAGGTAGATGGATTGTTGATAGTGGCTGCACTAAGCACATGACATGTGATATGAGCCATTTCAACAACTCTCTACCTCAACTCTATTGTATTAGATCTTGAGATCACGATATTGGCCTTGCAAGTTATACATGATCTCAAGATGAGTTTTCTCATTTAGCTCACGAACTCAAGTTTAGCATACAAATCATCAATAAATTTTTCTAACTTTTTTCTTTTAAATTTACATTTAGCAAAAGAAGAACGGGTAGAAACAAGCATATCAATAAGAGTTTCTTTAGATAACTCATGCAAGCTTACCTCACTTACCTCACTAGTTTCTTCACTTGTAGAGGCCATGAGTGCAAGGTGGCACTCTCCATCTTCGTTGGAGCTAGAGCCACTTGAGGATGATTCTTCCCAAGCTGCATGAGCTGCATTCTTATGTTATTCTCCTTATTTTCCTTCCTCTTGTACTTGATCTCCTTATTGTACTCTTCCTCCTTCTTAGAGATGCCCTTGTGGTGTGACTTTCTTGATTTAGGACATTCACTCTTGTAGTGTCCCGTTTGGCCACACTTGTAGCATCTAGAAGTAGAGGACGAGGGTTGCTTTCCCTTGAAGTGCTTGCCCTTGGTGTAGTTGTCTTCATGCTCACTAGGGCCATCATCTTTGGGAGATGTTCGACAAGAAAGTTTTTGTTGAAGGATGACCACCTCCACTTAAGCTTTGAAGGTACTATCTTTGATTTTCTTGGCTTCCTTCTCTTCTTGCTTGACTTCTTCTTCTTGCTTGTCAAGCCTTGGCTCATGCGCTTGTAGGTTGCCAGTGAGCTCTTTGGTTGGGATGTCACCAAGGTTTCTCACTTTTTCAATCAAGGTATCCTTTGACCCCATCTCTTTGGTAGAGTCCTCAATATCTTGGAGTTGATTACACCTCTATCCAAAGTGTTTCCCAAAGAAACTAGACCATTGATGATGACAATGAGCCTAGAGTACATCTCCACAATCCCTTCTTTCTTGCCCATCTTGAAGTTCTCTAGAAGTCTATTCAACATGTAAATCTTAGCCTCCTTAACTTGCTTTGTGCCCTCATAGTTAATGCACAACTTATCCCAAATTTCATAGGCGGTATCCCATGAGCAGATGCGGTTGAACTCCATTGGGGTAATGGTTGCATAGAGGATGCTTATGGCTTTGGTATTGAGTTGGTCTTCTTTTAGTGCAACTTCATTCCATATTGAAACATCTCTGATTGGCTCCTTGTATGGTGTGACCATCACCTTCCACCTATCAAAGTTCATCCCTTGAATGTAGAACTGCATATATATGCTTCTTCCAATAGAGGAAGTTGGTGATGTCAAAGATTGTAGGACGCATGGAGAAGCCTCCCTCTAGGTTGAGTAAACCAAGTAAGTTGTCGCCCATGTTCTTGTCTTGTGGGAAATTGTTGGAGAAGATCCTTGGCTCTGATACCACTTGTTGGATCTAGGGCTCTAGAGGGAGGGGTGACTACAACTTAAAAATTCTCACAAGATAAGTTAAACCTTCAAATTATATCAATCAAAACCAATAGCTTAAGAGTAATTTGAATTCCTAACTAAGCAATCATAGCAAGGGTGAGAGAAATTGAAACATGCACTTAGACAAGTTTAGAGTGGTTCCAATCTCCAAACTAGGAGATAGTCAATCCACTACCTAGAGAGGTCAATCTCTAGGACTTTGCAATCTGTGTATACTTATATTCATTCATAAGAGATACAAGGAGACCACCATACATCCAAGGACTTACCTACTCAAGACAAGAGTCTTCCACATACACAAGGACTTACCCACTTGATCAAGATGTCTTCAGCCTTCAACAAGGACTTACCCACACTTGCATCAAGTGTTTGACCTTGAAGAAATTACCCACTCTTCTTGAATCTTGGCCTTTCCCTTCTCCTTCACCCGGAGAAGATCTTCACCTCTTCTTCAACCTTGAAGAAAAATAGCAACAACTTCACCTTCACTCTGAATAGCCTACTTCAACCTTTGCTATTTGATAAAGGGGGTAGGGAAGATGGAATGGAATGAGAGATTTACAAGCACATGGAGGTAGCTCTCTTACAACTGGCCTATATCACTCATAATCACGAAATGCTTTGTAAATGAGAGAGAGAAAGGGGCTCAAGGATTTGCAACACACTAAACTATAGTAAGGACTTAGAATAGCATGAATGAACAAACTTGAAATGAACTCCAAGGGGTCCTATTTATAGTTGGGGGTGTTCCCTTGAGTGTGGAATCATTTAAGGGCAAAATATAGCCATTTTCCAAGTTATAACAGATCTATTATCACTCAAAACAACTCTCTGATGGTTATAATAACTTTTTTGACATTTTCCATACAGTACATTCGGTTGAGTTTTAATAAAGATAACTCGACCGATCCACTAAGTGACAAAGCTAATTTCCAAACTATCGATCAAGTTTGTTTTGGGAAACTTGGCCGATGAGTCAAAATCAGTTTTTCTTAGTTGATCGATCGATCAAGTTCTGTGAGAGTGCAACTCGATCGATTGGTCATCTTTAGAAAATCCATCACTAGATCGGTCAAGTTTCCAACCCGACCGATAAATAGCCTGTGACAAATTTTCTAAATTGAATTTTAAGTGACCAAATGTTGGAATTAAGTGTTTGTGAATTTTTCTCGTCTTAATTACAAGTCATATCATCAATACAAGTGATTAGAAAATTAATCTAGGGTCATTTGAAGTGATTTCCCAAAATGCGCACTTGCATTGCTTTTGACTTGAACTTGAACAACAAGCTAGGGCTTGTGTAATTTGATCCTTTTCATGAGCCTGAAATCAATCTTGAACAAACATATTAGATACATAAGAATGGAATTGTTAAGTCATTATTAAAATATGGGCAATGTATATCTCTCAAGTCAACATGTTTAACAAGGAAGTATGTTATATCAAATAGGTAAGGGTGAGGTTAGCGAGTTTGCAAAAGTTAGATCATGGAGTCTAGGGTTGTTGTTGGAAATATTTTGATTGGAATTAGGTTGACAGAGCAAGAGGGGCAAGATCTTCTCCTTCATGTGAGGTATGGGATCTGGAATTCATGAGAGGGAGTCGTGGGCATATTAGGTGGTTGTGGATTTAGACAGGTTATTGTGACGATTAGAGTGATATCAAGGTTGCAGAGGATGCACTATTGAATTACTTGGGTCTTATATTTGGGTATTGATGTTGTAACACCCCCTTAAGCATACATGTGTCAACGGAAGCAATACCCATATTTTCCATAACATGGGTTACTATAGCTCAAAGGGATGCCACAACAAAGATATACATTTCAAATAAAGTAAACAATAACCATGCATAGATATTAAACTTAAGTTATACATTGTTAATAAGGGAGTTCTTGAACTAAAACTAACTAAGACATACATGATTAGACATTATTAATACATGAAGTTATCTATAATATGAGGATCTCCTATTGTAGATGGCACCCCACCATATGTGTCCTTTGGAAAACTTGATTCATTTCTTGATTTGATCTTCATATGATTTATCCTTGGAGTTGTTCTGTACCTGTGGGCATCACGCCCCCAGCCATGCATACAAATAAAAACTACATTAGAGTAAGTGGCATTGAGCATTGTTATAACAACATAATAACTGGGCAATCAAGGAAAACATGAAACTTAATTGAATAGTATATTTGGATTCACATAACATACTCTGGGTGGTCAGTTATAGTATCCTCGATATTATTGCACCAATGGTGTTCATAAGGCACGTATGATCAACATTAACATGATGGGGACAAAATAATACGACCTATTGTATGATTCATCATTAACTTGACATAATTAACTTCAATTGGATTTCCATAATCATAACATGAATTCTTGGAGGCAGAACTTGAAAGCATAAGAATCATATAATAACATTATAGCAAGAAGTATCCCAATTGAAGTACATGGCTATGCACATAGTTTAGCTTGATCATCACGATTCAATAAATATAAAGCGATTGAAAACTCATATTAAATACTCAAAGTGCATGAATCTACTTACCTCTCTCATAGGGGAGATCTTAATTGTTTTCCTTGGGCCGATGGAACCCTAATCACCCTGTTAATTCAATGATCATCTATTAATGAATAATCCATAACTTCATTTCTAGGGTTTCATGGCTTGTTAAATCCTAATTACACTAAGTCTGATGTTTCGTGAAAATAAAAAAATAGGAACTGGAACCTTGTCCATCATCTAGATCTCGAAAAACTGAGCAAAATTCATATATGGGTCATTGTCATCTGACATCTGTAGAATTTTCTATGAATTTGTAAAGACTGGATATTTATCGACCAATCAGAACGTACGGTAAATCCACATGTGTAAATCCTTGCCTATTAGTAGACCTGTCAAATTGGGTCAAAATCCGCGGGCGCCCATGGGTCGACCCGTTTAAGTTGGGTTTGGGTGGCAAAATTTGCAACCCGTTGAAAATCACCCAAACCCATACCCACCCGTTTATTAAGAGGGTTTCGTGGGTGATCTGCGGGCACCCACGGGTGACCCCGTTAATTGAAGAAAATATATTCATATACATAATTTACACATACACCTATTAAAAGATGTTGCTTGTTTTGTATAAGTTAATTCCTTACATTTACCAACAACAATTGTATTCTCTTTATTTTGTGTTTGCAATAGGCAATAACAAGTACTTGTAATATTAGGAATGCCTAATGTTACATGACAAAATTATATATTTTTCTTGTGATATTTATCTATGAAAACTACATCAATTTTCCTAATTTATATCGACATACAACTAGCTACTAATTTTTCATATGTCAAAAACTAATCGAATAGTTTGACGTCAAACATAGTAGTTGGTTGGTTCTTTTGTACTATATTTGACATAAAAACAATAGTTACAAGCTATTTCAAATGTTATTTTTAGTGTTAAAGAAAGCAACTGGTAACTTATTATTGATTGTACACATTTTATATGGGCATCCGCGGACAACCCGCAACCCGCTTGGTCGATTTTGGGTGTGCTTTTCTTCCACCTGTTTAGAAGTGTATCTTTTTTACCCGCACCCGCCAGACCCGCACCCGCAATGACCCAACCCAAACCCAACCCACCCACCCGTTTGACAGGTCTACCTATTAGTCTCTGGCCACATGGCCTGGAGCTCGCCTGAACTCAAATTGTGATCAAAAGAGAGTAAAAGACTGAAACGCCTATGCATAATTGATGCATGAATTGGGTGAGCTAGGGTAACATAGTTAAATAACGACTGCTATTGTTTCTTCTGAAGGCATAGGAATCTGATGATCCCACGACTGGGATCCTTGAATCAAATCCAACAGTGGTACAAAATCGGTACATGAAACCATTTCCACAAGCTTCCTCATGTTCATCCAAACCCAGAGACCTCTTGTGGAAGGTCTGGGGAGGTCAGAGGCCTTGAAACGACTGTCCGCCATGGCTGGGGAAGCTAAGGAGGGATAGATGGAAATACACTACAAAAACTCAGGCCTGGAGGCTGAAAGTAATTTGTGAGCATCAGGTGATGATGCGAGGATGAACCAGAGGGTGAGAGGAAACATGTAACCTGAAGCTAGACCCAAGGTCGCCAAAGAACAGAGAAACTAGGCTCAACACTGGGATTCGAGGTTACAACATGGAGCGTGAAAACTGGGGGCATAACAAGCTTCTTCGAGCATTCCCTAACGATTTGATAAAGTTTCCGCAAGCAAGTCATGGCTGAAAGGCACAACCGGCATTAAGCTTCTTGGACAAGAACTCAGCTTTGCGGGCAGAGAGTTTGGGATGAAACCCATCGACTAAGGACATGAGGAAAGGAATGGTTATGGGTTGAGTAAGCTTACTGGATATGCAATTGGACTGCAGTGCTCGGATCTCCTCCCCTGAGCTCGCCAACGATGGGGAAGAAGACCTGGCCGGTTGATGGAGCTGGGACTTACACCAAAAGATTACTCTTCCAATGGGAGTCCCAAATATGCACCAAAAACCCTAGAGAGTTGATGTCTTCCCTAGGTTTACCTAGAACTGGTGCTTAGATAAATGCTCCAACCCCATAAGAGTATGGAAGCCTTATCGTAGTACAGATTTAGGATCGAACCCAAAAGATAACGGTCTTGTTGCAAGCAACAAGATGAAAAACGTATGGAATTTCACTTAATCACTTACTAGTAGGCACTTATATCGAAAGTTGGATTTTGATGTTTTTAAACTAAGAACGTGAAAAGTAAAGAAAGCAAGTAAATCTAATGAGTTAAACTATGATAAAAAATCACTAGGGTGTGATCGGTTTTTCACCGCCACTACACATCGATCAACACATGCAAAGCAAAACTTAACCTGCAAAAAGAGTTCAGTCAGTTAGTATCCTTGTAGACTTAGCCTCCTTTCGGAGAATCTAACTACGAGAAGTGCGGGAATGTTACAACGCCAGCCATTCCCGATCAAATGGTCACATTACTTTACATCATTCCCCTCGCAAAGTGTGTTTCTCGACTTACCAAGGTTGCACTTCCATACGTCAACTGATTCCATTTCATAGTATGAAAGTGCAATGAATGATAGTGAGTTTACTCCACTTCTTGAGATACACTTCTAGATACCGAAACAGATGCATGGTGGATACATGCACCAAGAACCAACATACAAACGAGTTTCAAATCTAATAGTACAAACGTAGACAGTTCATACTAAAAGATAAAAGATAACACAAGTTGGAGATCAAGCAACAAGTATTCATTAATCGTTTGATGTCGAACTGACAAAGATAAGAACTCTACATTACAACCTAAGGATTACATTTACATGATATGAAAGCATGGGTAGCGGGGCTACTCCCCGCACCCTAGTGAAGGAAAACTACTCGCTCATGACTAGGACCAAGAAGGAGGCGAGAAGAGAGAGAGAGCATCATCCCCATAAAGGATGGAGGAAGGTCAACCCCTTGGAGAGAGAGCAACAATCCACCAGTCTTCATAGGTTGCACGACGATCAGATCTCCCCTTCCCACCTTCTTTGGTGAAGAAGGAGAAAGAAGCTTCAGGATGGAGTTTGGGTCTCAGACCGGCAGCCCCAGGGCGGAGGATGGAAGTAGAAAGAGCTCTAGAACGATTGAGGCAGCCTTTGGACATCTGAAAACTTCATATCGATGGAGGACCCTTGGGGTCTTATTTATAGGCCTTAAGTGAAGTCCAAATAGTTTGGACCTCAAGACCGTTTGGACCGTGAGACCGTTTGGACCGTGAGACCGTTTGGCTTCATGCCGTCTTGAGACCGTTTGAACTCCATGCGGTCTCGAGACCGGTTGGCTTCATGCGGTCTTGAGACCGTTTGAACTCCATGCGGTCTCGGGACCAGTTGGCTTCATGCGGTCTTGAGACCATTTGAACTCCATGCGGTCTCGGGACCGGTTGGCTTCATGCGGTCTTGAGACCGTTGAACTCCATGCGGTCTCGGGACTGGTTGGCTTCATGCGGTCTTGAGACCGTTTGAACTCCATGCGGTCTCGGGACTGGTTGGCTTCATGCGGTCTTGGGACCATTTGACTCCATGCGGTCTCGGGACCGTTTGGCTTCATGCGGTCTTGGGACCGTTTGACTCCATGCGGTCTCGAGACCGGTTGGCTTCATGCGGTCTTGGGACCGTGTGACTCCATGCGGTTCGAGACCGATTGGCTTCATGCGGTCTTGGGACCGTTTGAATCCATGCGGTCTTGAGGCTGAGTTATTCTTTTATGATTTTTTTGATGTTTTTTTTGCATATATAAAAGGAAAAAGTTAGTCTGATGGTGTATTTACAAAAAAGGGTAAATTTGGGATTATGTATAGCTTTAACTTAAAAAGAGTATGGAAAACTAAAGAAAAAGACTAAGATAATCGACTAAAATAGGAGGTTATCACCCCCCCCTAACTTGGAGTCTAGCTTGTCCTCAAGTTAGATAGAGCTGAGACATGTAATGGCGAGGCAATCTTATTTAATTAGGATTTCCATACTCTTTCTTCAATTCTTAACCTGAGTTCCCCTAAGGTCATATCAAGTCTCATTGCTTGCCTTGACTCTTTCAGATTTCGAGAGTTGCTTGGGTCTCGGGTTCTTTTCATATCTCGTAGTTCGCATTGGGACCACCTTTATTTTGTGCATGTTGTTGACTCTAATCAGCTTTATACCTCTCTGAAAGACCTACTGGAGGCTAGAGAGGGTATGAGGGTTGACTAAAGGCTTGAAGTGTAGCTCCCCCTTCAAGTGGGGGAGGGGCTGTCTATGCTTTTTAGGATCTCACTACCAGGCACGACACATCTGCCTTTATGAGGGCAGCTGAATGTACCGGCCGGGTGAGTCCTTTATGAGCCTTTCATATATTTAGATACCTTAGGGTTCCACTACCGGGCACGACACATCTGCCTTTGTGAGGGCAGCGGAATGTGCCGGCCGGATGAAACCTTCATCGGTTCTTTATATAGATCCTTATTCATGGCACAACTCTCATAATTTTATTCGTCTCTCTGGCTTTTATTTGATAACTCGTAGGCTTGGGTTTTGGGGTTTTGTTTGGGAATTTATTTTGGGTGGCCAAGCCTCTTTTATTTTGAAGAGAGGAAAGCTGTTCTTAGAGTTTTTCAACATGCACTTATTTGGTTTGTGGTCCACTTGCAGAACTTCTTGATTTGAAAGTTGCCTGATTCCCCTCTCATCCTTGAGAGCTTGGCTTATTTCTGCCTTGATTTTGACCTGTGGAGAGTCAGATAAAGAAGTGAAGCAAAAGCATGAAAATCAGTAGTGGAGGGACATTATTAAATCGCCATTAAATGCCTAAGAGTTATTTACTTATAGGGACTAACATGATTCTAGAGTTAGTTGGGGTGACTTTATTTTAAAAGGGTTAAAAAGGAGAGAAAAAAGAACGAGGGTTTTAGAAAAAAAAGATACCTTGCCCTTGTCTAATGTACCCCCCCTAACTTATCACTCACTCTGTCCTCAGAGTGTCAAAGTGATAGGGTGAGAAGTAATTAGGACAAGGGCTGTAGCTAAACTAATTCGTGAAGTCATGGGTTGCCTCCCAAGTAGCGCCTTGGTTTAACGTCGTTGGCTCGACGAAACTGTAAAGTTGTTATGCTGTTGGCGTAGCATCTCTGATGTCGATGGTTTGTCGAGGAATTTTTCTTCCGGAGTGTAATATCTTTTTAAACAGTGACCGTTGACCGTCCTTTGTCCTCTGTTGTTGTCGATAATAATGGCAGCTCCAGTTGGGTAGATATGTTTTATAGTGAAGGGCCCGGACCATTTTGTTCTGAGTTTTCCGGGAAATAATTTGATCTTTGAGTTGAATAGGAGCACTTTGTCGCCAACGGAGATATCTTTTCTCTTAAGATCTCCATCATGCCACATTTTTGTTTTCTCTTTATAGATTCTGGCACTATGATAGGTTGTCATTCGGAGCTCTTCTAACTCCTGTAACTGGAGTTGTCTATTCTCCCCTGCACTTTTAAGATCGAAGTTTAATTGCTTGATGGCCCACCAGGCTTTATGTTCCAGCTCGACTGGAAGATGACATGACTTCCCGTACACCAAGCGGAAGTTCACCGTTTTTTCAAGAATCGCCTTTAATTGTCTATTGGATACCTCAACCTGGCCACTAGTTTGTGGGTGGTAAGGCATGGCGACTTTGTGATGGACTCCGTATTTTCTCAGTAACGCTTCAAAACTTCATTCCAGGAAATGGGTCCCACCATCGGATATGACCGTTCTCGGAACTCCAAATCTTGGGAAAATAATATCTTTGAACAATTTGATAACAGGTTTGGAATCGCTGGACACAGTGGGTACAACTTCGACCCACTTTGAGATGTAATCCACTGTGACCAAAATGTAAGAGAAGCCATATGATGAAGGGAAAGGACCCATGTAGTCTACCCCCCATACATCAAAAAGTTCAATTTCCTGCCACATAGTGAGGGGCATTTCGTCCCTTTTTGATATGTTGCCCGAAAATTGGCATTTGTCGCAGGCTTTCACAAAATCATAAGAGTCTTTTGATATGGTGGGCCAGAAGAAACTAGATTGTAAAACTTTTATGGTGGTTTTCTTGGCACTCATATGCCCCCCCCCCCGTGGGTCCGGAATGGCAATGTTCTAAGACCGGGGTTATTTCTTCTTCTGGCAGGCAGCGACGAAAAAGTCCGTCGGCACGAAGGTGGAACAAGTAGGGTTCGTCCCAGTGATAACATTTTATGTCATGAAGGAACTTCCTTTTATCTTGGTATGAAGCAGATGGGTGGATGATCCCTGTGGCCAGATAATTAACGATATCAGCATACCAAGGAAAACCATGAGTGGCCTTCATAAGTTGATCATCAGGAAGAGAATCCCTGATAGGGATTTTATCTTTTTCTTCAACCTCGATCCTGCTGAGGTGATCGGCCACAACATTCTCCACGCCACTTTTATCTTTGATCTCCAAGTCGAATTCTTGAAGCATTAGCACCCAGCGGATAAGCCTGGGTTTGGCATCTTGTTTCTGAATCAGGTATCAGATAGCAGAATGGTCGGTGTAAACGATGACTTTAGAGCCAATCAAATAGGAGCGGAAATTTTTGAATGTGTAGATGATAGCCAGAAACTCTTTCTCCATGGTGGTGTAGTTTTTCTGTGCTTCGTCTAGTGTTTTGGATGCGTAGTAGATGACATAGGGTTTCTTATCAATCTGTTGTCCTAAAACAACCCCTATGGCATAATCACTTGCGTCGCACATGATTTCGAAGGGTTGCGACCAGTCTGGAGCCCTTAGAATAGGTGCGGAGATTAACGCATCTTTAAGGGTGGAGAAGCTTTGCATACAATCCTGGTCGAATATGAACTCGGCATCTTTGGTCAGGAGTTGGGTCATGGGTTTAGCTATTTTTGAGAAATCTTTGATGTATCTTCTATAGAATCCTGCATGACCCAGGAAAGCTCGAACTCCTCTTATGTCCTTTGGAGGTGAAAACTTTGAGATAACATCGATCTTTGCTTTGTCAACCTCGATTCCGCTATCACTTACCCTATGTCCGAGGATGAAACCTTCTGTTACCATGAAATGGTATTTCTCCCAGTTCAAGATAAGGTTCGTTTCTTTGCAGCGTTGTAGAACTCGTCCAAGATTGATTAAAAAGTTGTTGAAGGAGTCTCCGTAAACTGAGAAATCGTCCATAAACACTTCCATAACGGATTCAGTTAAACCGACGAAGATAGCAGACATACAGCGTTGGAAAGTGGCGGGCGTGTTACATAGCTCGAACGGCATTCTTCTGAATGCATATGTCCCAAAGGGACATGTGAAGGTGGTTTTTTCCTGGTCCTCCGGGTGTATGGGTATTTGGTAGAACCCAGAGTAACCATCGAGATGAAAGAAATACTTTTGGTGAGCCAGGCATTCCAGGACTTCATCAAGGAAAGGCAGAGGGTAGTGGTCTTTCCTTGTGGCTTTGTTCAACTTCCTATAATCAATGCACATTCGCCATCCTGTTATAGTCTTGGTAGGCACTAGCTCATTTTTATCATTGATCACTATAGTAGTGCCCCCTTTCTTTGGAACAACCTGAACCGGGCTGACCCACTGAGAGTCAGAGATAGGATAGATCATGCCAGCTTTGAGTAGTTTAAGGACTTCCAGACGAACTACCTCTTTCAGATTTGGGTTCAGTTTTCTTTGATGTTCACGAGAGGGTTTAAATTCTTCAACCATAGGAAGAATGTGCATACACAGAGCCGGGTTTATGCCTGTAAGGTCAGTTATTTTATATCCAATGACCTTTCTATGCTTCCTCAGCTTATCCAAAAGCCTTACTTCTTGATCTTCGGAAAGGGTGGAGCTGATGATGACCGGGCATAGCTCTTCCTCATCTAGGAAAACATATTTAAGCCCTGTAGGTAAAGTCTTCAATTCGGGGGCTTTCGGTGGTTCGGCTGCTTCTATAATAGTAACGGCTTTAAGCTCTTCAAAAGTGGCCTTTGGCGCTTCTTCGATCTTTTCTAGATATTGGAGACATTGCTGGACTAGTTCATTTGCAGAAAATTCAACTTCCGGATTGATAAGAGCATTCTCAAGTTCGTCAATCGGCTCGGAGATTTCTAATTGCGACATTTGTTGAATTGCGTCCAAAAGAAAGACTTCTTCTTGGATGTTGGGACCTTTCATACTATCAAGGACTCGGAATTGGATTGCTTCTATCTCGAGCCTAAGAATGATGGTTCCAGCTTCGACGTCAATCAGCGCTCTGGCAGTAGCTAGGAAAGGTCTGCCGAAAATGATCGGGTATCTCAAGTCTTCTTTAATATCCATGATAACAAAATCACACGGAACGTAGGCATCCTTGCCTATCGTTACTGGGATGTCTTCAATGATTCCCAACGGTGCGGTTATTGTGGAATCAGCTAGTTGAATAGTCATTGTTGTAGGTAGCAAGTTGGTGAAACCCAGACGTTGGAACATTGAGTAAGGCATAATGGATATGCTGGCCCCAAGGTCAGCTAATCCTTTCTTTGTAGACGTGTTTCTAATGCAACATTGGATTCTGAAGGAACCTGGGTCCTTCTTCTTTTTGGGCAATTTGTTTAGGATGATGTCAGAAGTGGTCTGAGCAAGCTTGACAGTTTCCTGCTCCTTGGTGATATACTTTCTTGATAGCAAGGTTTTGAGATACTTTGCCCATGCTGGTACTTCGGACAGAGCGTCAAGGAGCGGGATGTCAATGTACAGTTTCTTCATTGCCTCCTTGAACTTTTGAAACCTGGTGTCCATTTTTGTTTCTTGCAGTCTGCCCGGATACGGAATCCTCGGTTTGAATTGCGAGACCTCGGGTTCTGCGGACACTTGTTCTTTATTTTTGTCCTTTGTTCCCTCAGAGGATTTCTCAATTCCTTGTTGCGAGCTCTCTTTTGTCATAAAAGTGGGCGTATCATCATCATCCAGGGTGATCTTGGTAGGTTCAGGAAGAATACGTCTCGACCTTGTGGTGACGACATTCAACTGTTCATGTCTGTTTTGCCCATGCTTAGGATTTGGTTCAGGCTGCCCAGCAAGCATACCTGCTGGGGGCTTTAATTGTGCAGCGATCTGAGCGAGTTGAGCTTCAACTGCTTTCTGCTGAGCCTATTGGTTAGCAAGCATAGTTTGTTGTGATTGTAACAGCTGCCTTATCAAGGATATTTCATCTTCCGGTTGGGTCAGAGTGTTTTTTAGAGGAATTTGTTGTTGAGATTGTTGTTGTGGTAGCGCCATCTGGGGTTGCTGAGTATGCAGTTGCGGATGGAGCGGGGGATGAGTGTACTGGTAGTAGGCTGATTGGTTCCTAGGGTAGTTAGCCCTAGGGAAGTTGTTCCTGGAGTTTCCTTGATTTTGGTTGAAATTGTTTGAGAACCCAGGTGGTAGCCTACTATCAGATCCCCCCTGTGTCTGATGCTGTGGATTTGCAGTTCCAGAAGGGTTCCCATATAGGAATCCAGGATGATTCCTTGGTTGATTGGGAAAGTAATTCGTGAGCATCAGGCGATGATGCGAGGATGAACCAGAGGGTGAGAGGAAACTTGTAACCTGAAGCTAGACCCAAGGTCGCCAAAGAACAGAGCAGCTAGGCTCAACACTGGGATTCGAGGTTACAACATGGAGCGGCGAAAACTGGGGGCATAACAAGCTTCTTCGAGCATTCCCTAACGATTTGGTAAAATTTCCGCAAGCAAGTCATGGCTGAAAGGCACAACCGGCGTCAAGCTTCTTGGACAAGAACTCAGCTTTGCAGGCAGAGAGTTTGGGATGAAACCCATCGACTAAGGGCATGAGGAAAAAATGGTTACGGGTTGAGTAAGCTTACTGGATATGCAATTGGACTGCAGTGCTCGGATCTCCTCCCCTGAGCTCGCTGGTGATGGGGAAGAAGACCTGGCCGATGGCATTTCCTCACATGGATTCGGCCAAAATTGGAGGCGGAGGAAGCTTACTTGCTAGCTGTCCTTGATTTCTGGGTAGCTAGATCTCAGTCTGATGAACCTGGTTGGCCTGGGGATGGCGGCGCCGGGGACTGGAGGAGGAAGGTCAGTTGGGCGTTTCTGCTGTGAGGGGATTTAGGGCTCGAGTGGGGGCTCTTTTAACTCGGAAAGACCTCCTGGTTCCGTTCGTGGTGAGAAAAAGGGCAAACGTGGAGGGGAGAGAGAGAACGATCAGCCGAATTTGTTGCAGTTCATAGGACCTCAGCGCGGGTTTAGCGCGAGGAAGGGGACGAAAGCCTTACGCTCCGATCGTTATCCAATGGCTCACAAAGAGCCCGATCATCTTAAAGTAGTGTGTGACAGGCCGGGCAACGCTAAAACTAGGATAATCGACTGTATTATGGAGTTAATTAATCAAGGGAATGTCATTATCTTCTATTTTCTTCCTACTATCATTTGAGGCATCTAGGATTATTCAAATCTAACCAAACTTGATAGACAAGCTAATTCGACCATGGAGAATATAATTATCCACTCAGATTTCGAATATGAGTTAGGTAAACATGTGTTTTACATCATTAGCCACTTAGGATAATTAGCACATTAATAATCATTAAAAAGAAATTTTATCGCCAAAATCCGAGGGAAACTCCATTATCCTATCATTTACTCATATACCAAATAGTGGGATACATTATAAATGTATGTGGGTCCAAACTATCATTCAAACCCCACTAGTCACCATTGCATAATTAGGGTTAGGTTTGTGTGCATTATACATGACATTAATGTGATTAAGTATTGATGTAAAAGATTCAATTCAAGGTCCACTTGGCATATTTAGCTCAAATTGGAATATGAATTAAGCATGGTCTCGACTTAAATGAACAAATGTAAGAAAATTCATTCAACCTAGGGTTTCACCTTTATTAAACATCAAAAATTTGGGACTGAATTTTGAGGGTCGTTACAGATGTGGTCTAAATTATCTAACATTGCAGGTATGTGATGTGGGTTGGATTTCTTTTCTCGCTAGACCTAGTTGTAGTGGTTTGGATGGAGTTTCCCGAAGTAGGAGGAGGAGGTCGTACTATGGTGTAGCAAGTGTGTCTATAGGTTTTGATTTGTAGGAATATTATTTCCTTGATGTTGAGGGAATTTAGGGTTATATATGGTGAGGGAAAATTCTTGGGTATGGGATAGGTATTTGTGACTGAAGAGGAGCAAGACAAAGATGTAATGAAATGCTTACAAGGAGGTTTCCTCATTGTTGGACATTTTTCAATAGGATGAAGGAAAATTGTGGCAATGCAAACCTATGATTTTCATTGCTCCTCAGGTGTTTGTTAATAGGGGGCATTGAAGGTCAGAGACTAAGGATCAATTTTGAGGTCATATACACAAAAAAGGAGAAATTGCTCCCATTATTTTCCCATAGTTGTAGATGCAGTTATTCATGAGGATGATGGGTGCATAACTCGCTGACACATATAATACTTAAGTATTAAGTTGATTTTTGGTTGGGTATTAATCCATATGTTTGAATAATTTTGAGATTTAAGAACTCCTAAACCAATAATTTGAATGCAGTGAATTTTATTCTAATCTAAATTACAAAAATAGTAACACATCTAATTATGAAATGAGATGGTTAACTTAAATATTCTCATAAGTAATTGCAATATTAATATTTAACAAAAAATATGTTTTAGTGTTATTCCAAAGTCATTCACTTAATTTAAGAGTATTTGGTTCAAATAAAGCCAATTTCAAACATTTGAGCACAATACTGTCAAATTATATTTAATGATGTCGAAGAGATTCTTATAGATGTTTTGAGGGACTAGTAGAAGTGGGCACAATGGGGAGGATGTGGGAAGTGAGGAAGGAAATACACATTGCTAGTAGAAATGTGACACAATTGTGGACTCATTACTCGTAGAAGTCGATGTGATCTATTAAAATGTGGAATGCATCCACTTCTACTAGTAAAGCACCCCGTTCATGTGGAATGAGCCTAATTGTACTGACAATATGCACACATTTGAGAGGAATGCACCCATTTTTCTAGCAATGCATCCAATTAAATGTGGGGGGGGGGCATTACTAAAGAGTGGGCACATTCTACTGATATGCGGGCCCATTGCAAGTAATCGTGGGAGCATTGTACTCAAATGTGGCCTCATTACCAGTAGAAGTGGGCGCACTGCACTAAAATGTGGAATGCACCCACTTATACTAGTAATGCACCCATATTTGGGTGGAATGCACCCACTTCTACTAGCAATACACTCATAGTATGTCCATCTGAATGGTATGTGCCTAATTCTACTAACAATGCACACACATTTAAGTGAAATATGTCTAGTTTTCCAACAATATATCCAATTAAGTGTGAGTACATTACTAAAGAAGTTGGGCATTCTATTGATATGTGGACACATTGCAAATAAAAGTGGGTGTATACCACTCAACTATGAGCTCATTACCAGTATAAGTGAAAGCATTCCACTAAAATGTAAAATGCACCCACTTCTACTAGTAACACACCCATCTTTGAGTGAACTGTCTCCATTTTTACTAGTTATACATCTATATTCCATCAAAATATGGGTGCATTATTAATAGAAGTTGACATATTCTACTCAAATATAGACACATTATTTTTCTCCTCTTTTTCCATTATTTTCCTCCTCATTTTATTTCTCTCTCCTTTTATTCCCTCCTCACTTCCCCCCTCCTTTATTTTTTTCCCTCCTCACTTCCCCCCTCCTTTATTTTTTCCCTCCTCATTTCCCTCCTATCCTCATATTACTTCTCTCATGTACCCTCATACTTCTCTTGTCACTTTTCTTACTTCACTCTTCCCTTATATCTTTCGTCCTCACTTATTTTATTCATCTTTATTCCCCTCCTCTCTCTTTTTATTCTCTCCTTACTTTACTCATCTTTTATTATTTTTCATAAATGTTTCAATATTTATCTTGTTAGAATATACTTTTTGTGAGGATTTTAAATGTTTGTATTTCATCAAAAAACTCATTACAGATTAAAAGCTACAAGAAAAAAAGATAGTTTACAGAGATAGAGAGTGTGAGTGGAGGAGGAGGAGAAGGGTGGGGGGGCACGCTGAGAGGAGGTTGGCAACGGGTGGCAAAAATAATGGTGGACAGGTAGCTTGTACAAGCGCTTGAAACACACGTATAAAGAGAGAGCGCGTGACCGAATTTAAACCCAATGTACGATGCCTTACTTTTACAGTTGCCAAAAAAGTGGATGCAACAATCCCACCCCGAATGGCGATTGGTTTTGCCTTGCACACGCCCCAAGTCTAGGATCAAAGCGACACCAATCTAATCTAGGAGCTCACTCAGATCAGGCTCATCTCGGACAAGCTATCGCAACATATCTATTACATCTCAATTGCAACATATTTATTACCTCCTTTTAATCTTGGATTGTGTAGACTTCTTTTCAGTCAATATCGGATCAAATTAAGCGGATCTATGCAAATAACTGCTTAGGACCCATTTAATTGGGCTGAAAATCAAATCGCGTAGCTGTAACTGCACTAGGAAGCGTTTGGTTGAGTGTGGATCTAACTAAGGGCTGGTTTGGTATGACACAAACGGTTTTCATTGAATTTGAATGCCTGGAATTCAGATTGGTTTTTCGTTTGGTTACACATGTGGAAGACGAACTCACCAGTTTCTAACTCACCGCTTGGTCACTTTTTGCCCTGAAGTCAACAAGTTTGTACCGTGCCCTAAATAGGGACGGTACAACAGAGAAACAACCGATTTACTCACTAGTCACCCGTCAAAGCAGAAACCAATTCCTACGACATCCAATCAAATAAAATCAAAGAAAAGTAATAGGTTTAACCTGCAACTAACCAAATGGATTTTTTGCGTCCTTTTGGACTTCTTGCTTTATGATTGGCAGTTCTACACCCAATTACACCCTAGCAAACATGGCCTAATAGGTGAAAAATCATCTGCACCCTTTATTTTTACTATGCAGAAATCTCGGAAAAACCAACCCCACCGAAATACGGAACAGAAAAATTTCCACTCTATGTTTTTCTGTTTCCTATTTTTAAATTGGTCAGGTACAGTGCAATTAGGTACAACCAAACTAGGCCTATTTGAGGTTTACTCACTATTCAAACCTTGTGAGAGGGGACAAGTGGGAGCCACTCTTGAGACCGAAATGCCAATGCGGCAATGCCTATGAGCGGGAGCGAGTTCGCAAAATTCCAATACCAAGCCTTCTTTTTCCCGTGGCAGTTGAAACTAGAAGCAGTCGTGGCGCTATCATCTCCGCCGTCCACTGTACGTGTATCCAACCGCGGTCTTTTGTCGATCCGCGTCGACCTTCTGCAGCCAACCAAATATCTTTTCCGATTCCTATATATAAATTGTCTTCCCCAGTCCGCACTCCCCATCTCGATCCCCGAATTCGAAAACCCACTCCTAAACCTCCAATCTCTCTGCCCTATTCCTTTCATACAACTCCCCATTACCTAACACCCTCGCTACCAATGGCACCCAAGGCCGAGAAGAAGCCAGCGGAGAAGAAGCCCGCGGCCGACAAGCCGGAGGAGAAAAAGGCCGAGAAGGCCCCGGCGGAGAAGAAGCCCAAGGCTCAGAAGCGCCCTGCCAAGGAAGGCGACAAGGCATCCAAGAAGAAGAAGAAGGCGAAGAGTGTCGAGACTTACAAGATCTATATCTTCAAGGTTCTGAAGCAGGTGCACCCAGACATTGGTATCTCCAGCAAGGCCATGGGCATCATGAACTCCTTCATCAACGACATCTTCGAGAAGCTTGCCGGGGAGTCGGCCAAGCTCGCTAGGTACAACAAGAAGCCCACCATCACGTCTAGGGAGATCCAGACTGCTGTCCGTCTCGTCCTTCCAGGGGAGCTTGCCAAGCATGCTGTGTCTGAGGGCACCAAGGCCGTCACCAAGTTCACAAGCTCCTGAATTTGAGGGTTGTAAAACTGACTCTTGTGTCACAAAGTTCAGCAGCTCCTGAACTACACGTCTTGCCCTCCTTCATCTCTGTTACCCTTTGCTGTAAAGATGTGATCTGGTTTTAAACATTCAGCAGTATGTTTTGTTGGAAAAATCCTATTGTAACTGATAGATCATGATCAATGAAACCTGCTAGGCTTCTAAATTTGGTTTTTTTTTTCTCTCCTATGTTTTCAATTTTCATCAAATCTTTGATCTCACCACCTTTCTCTCTTGTCGTAGCAAATGCCAAGCACTTTCAAAATGCTGTGTCAATTCTATGCAACAAACCAGTCTTGCCCTCCTTCATCTCTGTTACCCTTTGCTGTAAAGATGTGATCTGGTTTTAAACATTCAGCATTATGTTTTGTTGGAAAAATCCTACTGTAACTGATAGATCATGATCAATGAAACCTGCTAGGCTTCTAAATTTGATTTTTTTTCTCCTGTGTTTTCAATTTTCATCAAATCTTTGATCTCATCACCTTTCTCTCTTGTCGTAGCAAATGCCAAGCAGTTTCAAAGTGCTGTGTCAATTCTATGCAACAAACCAGTCTCAACCTGTGAAAGTGTACAAACGAAGTTAAATGTCAGGTGATTTGTGTATGTATTCATTTGAATTAGATTTGCAAGGTTATAAATTAAGAAAACGTGTTCATTCAGAGCGTTAGCACACACAGGTATAACAACCTATGGGATCGAGTAATCATTAAAATAAGGAGTGGCTATTAAAAAACAAACGAAATCCTTAAGAGTGGATGAGCATAACTACCCAGATATCACAACAAGAGTAAAGTATAGATCACAACCTATAAATCAGGATACAAGTCAGCCAACGTATAAATACAAAGAGAATTACTCTACCAATGACCACGGCCCAACAAGGGACATTTCAGACATTGTAAGATAAGCTTCTGCTAGCCCCTGCAAAGTTCAACTATTATCAGCAACCTTGTACCCACCATCGAAGAGATAAACTCATGAATTGACAGGGGGCAGTTTACAGTCTTGGATTCATGTCAATCTAGTAGCAAGGGAGCCTCAGCTTACCAGGAATCTGCTATAGCACGGCAAGATAAGAACAGACATGCAAAACGGAGAATAAAATCAACTTAAATGTAAGCAAGCAACTTATCAACTTGATGAGTCATGATGCATATACATGCATCAAAGTAGACAAGAGTTTCCATAAGCATAATCACAAACATTATCCAAATGCATCCAGTTTCAATCTTCATTAGTTAATGGCAAATCACTCTCCTTTAGCAACCGGAACAAGGTGATGACACACCCAGATCTCGATAACACCTCCAAAGAAAACATGCATTAAGACGATCTCGTTTATAGCTAGAAAATGAAAGATTGCACCGATGAAAACTAGCGTCTAGAGGGCTGCAGTCACACGACAACCATTGTTGTACATCAATTCCTAGGGACAGCTTACAATGTTAAGTAGAAACTGCCATTTAAAAAATCAAGCATTGTTACAAATCACTGGTATCATTTCTTGCATAGCAGGGCATGCGGTAAGATAGGAAACAACAGATTCATTATGTCAGTCCAAAAGGTGAACATAGATAAAAGGCATTTCTATTTTACAAGAGTCAAAATTCTTTACGATTCTTCAAAGTTTCATGTGGTACATGTTATCACATTCATTAGAAACCATGGCTTTCAGTTAATGACAAGTCACCCAACTAGATTTGCTTGACTTTTGCTTGACTTGGCATGGCAACCAACCCTTTTTTGTATTGGATAACCTTAATGTGCTACCTTCAGAATATTCCTTTGGAAGCTTGACCCAATCTAGACCGCAAGCATCCAACTGACACCTTGATTGGCTCATTGTTTCTAATTGATGGCCTTTCTACTCCTAAACAGTGAAATCTCATCCGGTTTGTATTGAACTAACTACATGTCAAAAATTCCCCTTTGCTTGGTAGACTTAGTGTTTAGAGCTCTTTTTTCTTTGTTTTTGGGTGAATACATGTAATTTTAGTATTAGCATGACATTCAATATGATATATACTTTTAATATCTAAGTTAGACCCTCAAAACTTAATATTTTATGTTCAAATTTATCATTATTCATTCTATATTATACTGGAGGAATCTCAAACATGCCTCATTAGGGTAATAATATTTTTAACTATGGACTTAGGGAGCTCTTGTCAAACTATAAATCTTCTTTATTTGTAATTTATTATTCTACCCCTCTTTACTTTTATTAACTTCTTTTATTTAATTCACCACTACATTCCCCATTGTTATTGTAAATCAATATGCTTTTCACAGTTAGATCTAAGAATATGGTAATACAAACCACTCCATTATGCGTCTTAAATTTTGACTCGTATATGTTCCCATGTCACATTGTACACATTCTCCTCTTTTTGTATTTCATTCTAAAATGCATGTTTATAAATTATGATGCATATAGTGACAACTTTATATATCACTAGCCACTCCAATATCTAGATCTCATTTAAATCTTTCCTACAATTCATTACCTAGTAACTTCAATTGTGTTTCTATGACACACATGTGGTTTGATTTAGCAAAGTTGGCTCAACATATGCTCTAGCTCCAAGGTGAAAGTTTGAAATGCATGCATTGAGGTTGATTTGTGGTGTTACTCATCCCCATTCACATACAATTTTACAAGTAGTCTAGTCAATTTTCTAGAGAGAGGGACACACGTCGTTCGATGCAGGGAAGAAAACAAAATTTGCATATGGCCTTTGATAAGTAGGCCTAACTTGTTAGGAGATCGACTTTCTTCTCATTTCGATGGGAAATCATTGATCAATTCGAAAATAACTAAAGAATGGAAAACCAAATCTTAGCCTTTAACAAGTCAACCTGAGTTGTCTTAAAGTCGGATGACTTAGGGCCCACTATGGAAAGTCCGGTCCAACCGAGGCACTACCTTTTATGGGGAGAAATTCCATATTTTCATAGACCATAAGATTCTCAAGTATATATATACAACATTAGTTGAAATCAGATATAGTAAGATGGTTGGAGTTGATAAATGACTACTATTGTACTATAAATTATCATTAAGAGAAGATGAACATTATAGAAGATACTTTGACAAGTAAGTCATCTTCATCATTAAGAGTGTAAATAGTGCGGGTACGGTGCAGGTCTGGCCATGCCATACCTATCCTATTTAGTTTAGCAGGTCCAGTTCCGATTCTGGTTCTAGACCCACATAATAAAAATCTAGACCCACATCATACAGGGTACCCACAATAAGAGTGGGTTTGCGATGCAGGTATGCATGTCTATGTAAACATCATATTCTTTATGTCAAAAAAATATGACTATGTTCTATATATTTTAATACAATGGATATTGCTATTATATAGGATGTAAACATATAATAATTTTATAAAAAATATAATAGTTTGTAGATTGAATATTAGTTGAGCTAATTATATACACATTTGTAGTCATCGTCATACTAATTTAATTATGTAGCATATCATGAAACTATTTTGATTTTAAGTTTACATATTTTGCTCATAGTTAATTATATACATATTTTTAGTCATCGTCATACTATTTTAATTATGTAGCATATCACAAAAATATTTTGATTTTACGTTTACATATATTTCTCATGATTGTTATTAGAATAGTTAATTATTAATTACATGACTAGTATTAACCATATTATAATTAGAGTAATATGTAATTTCAAGTATTATACTAACTAGACTAGTAAACTATGATATAATAACATATCATTTAAGTAGTTATTCATGTATAGCGGGTACACAGTTCTATGGGTCTAGGTCCAAGCATACCTATTAGTGATCCCGCTTATATTTGCATCCATGGATATGCGGGTCCATGGTTATATGGGTCCAAAAATTTAGACCCGTGATGAGTTTATAAAGGGTCTGGATTTGTGGGTCTAGTTGTACCCATTTGTAGCCCTATTCATCATGCATAATTCAATAGTGAACATTTGTACCCTATGACATGTAACAAGAGACACATGTTGGTTTCTCTTTGATAGATGAACATACATATGTGTACTTCTATGTTGGAAGGTTTTTTGGCATAGATTCAGATTAGGTTGACCTTAGGATGGAAAATCAAAGGTACACAGAGGACAACCACATTAATATAGAACAAAAAGTCAGATCTTGGTGTCATGAAGTGTAATGTTTCTATAAGAAAGATGATGAATCCATTAGCATCATTGACACATTTATTTCCTAAGATATAAAGTTTAAGGAATATGGTGTTGAAAGAGGCACCTTTTTTTATGCAGACTATACATCCTAGAAATACCAAGGTGTAAAATAATTTGAAGGATTTGTATTGCTAGCTATAGATGTAGTGTGATGTGGTAGAGTTTCTACTTAAGCTACTAGATTGTCAGCAAGTGAATGCAGAGTATCAAAAAATCACAATGTTGTTACAAATGTTGCCTATTCAAGAATGAAAATGGGATCATATCATTACAGACTTTGTGGTTGTTCAACAAACAAGGTATATGATTCCATTTGGGTGGTTGTTGACCGTATGACTAAGTCATTTGTAACAACCTAGTTTTCTCTCTCCTTTTATTGTGCAAAATCTTGACTCATGATAGACTAGTTTTGACTCAATGACCCCCTAATCATCAATTGCATATTTTGGAACCACTTCTTTCTCAATTGATGAGTGATTGATGGATAAATTACAAATTTTAAACTCGATTGTACTATGTCGAGTGACTTGATTTACATTGAGGAACTTTTGAATTTTTGAATCTACTCAGTGTGATTTTCTTGATTTCAAAATTTGTCAATTAGATAGAGAATGAAATTTGTGATCCGTTGGTGAAGATTTCACTCCAATCGGGTAATTGAGCACAAAGTTATGACCTTTTTTCTTGCTCTTTTTTGGCCCTATTCTTTCTTTTTATTCTCCTTTTTCCTTCATGGGCCGCACCCCTTTTGCTCTTTCTTGGGCCCAATCCTCATGGGTGCGCCCATCTAGTTAATGTATCTCATGTACCAGACCATGACATCAATGCATGTGGATCACTTGCACAGATCGGATGACGCAGGATCGTCTTCTACCTTGCACTGGTGCCACAATGCCCTAGGGCCTCGGTCAAGCAAGTGACATGATGCCACAATGGCTCTTGACGACTTTCAAAGACACAAAAGTCTTTCCATCATCTTCACCATATTAGTAACTTTAAGCTTCGAACACGTAAGCGCATTATGGATATATCTTGTGCCCTATTATTGACTAAGTGATCTAAACATGACATTGAAATTTGACCTAATGTGCATGTTGCTATATTGAGACCTAACCTTGTATAAATGTCACCCTAATGGTCACCCATGCTATTTGATTCGATCAAATCAGTAACTTGTGAATATTTATGTCACTAAATCAATCTTGATCACTCATGTATACTCTAATTTTGAGAAACTTTCATGGAAATAATCCAAAATGACTAGTTTGACAATGTTAATACTCATGTTGGCTTATCTTGCTCAAAACTCATGTTTTATCTATTAAGATCATGAAAGCCTAAGTTTGAGATCCCTGATATTGTAAGGATGTTTCACCCTAAGTAAAATGATATATGATCTAGTATGTAGTTTGATGATATTGCATGAACATTGGAGATATCGAAATCAATCATTGAAAAATATGGAATTTAGATTAAGTGAAACATCCACCCTTGATGAATATGTTTAAGATGACCTAAGTCTTGTGCTGTTAATTTAGTCACACTTGCTTGTAATGTCAGGATCTTTTTGATGGACTCTTTTCAAAGATCTAATCATGTTGTGTAATGCTAGTTTGCTCGTATCAAGGTACACTTTATCCTCCTATTGGCCAGACTAGTAATATTGAAATTGCATGTATGTATGTATTATAAGATGCTTGTCTTATGTACTTGTTTGAGATACATGTTCCCTATGACTACTATTTTTTGGTCTTGATTACATATGTTGAATGAACTTAAAAACATAATGATATATGTCCATTATACAACCTTGTGTACATGCTTGTAATCTTGGGGTAAGGACACAAGGCTGGGTGTCCTACTTGAGTTGTCATGTTAGGGCAGACCATGTTGATACAAGGTCTAACTCTTGGCAATGGCCTTGAGGTCCCTTACAGACAAGGTTAACTCTTGACTTTTAGTCTTGTAGTCCCTCATGTTGAAATAACGTAGCTAATCTTGAGCATCCTCACAGACCCCTTCCTTTGAGAAGCTGGTCAAAGGCCTTATGATATTGTTGGTATAATGGAAATGAACATAAAACACGCTTGCATGCTAATAAGAAAGTATGTAAATTTTGTTGCTTCGTTCTTATTATCTACTTTATGCTTTTGCCAAGCAATATATGTTCTTAAACATGCGATTTGATATGTTTGCCAGCGTACTCAGTACAGTTGTGCTGATGTGTACCCATTTTATGATTTTAGGTAGCATGTACACTATGAATCTCTAATGATGAGCAATGCTTCAACACTTATGATAATCTGCTCATACTCTGATGATATATAATGGCAAATGGAATACACACGATTGATATATGGGACCTAAGATCTTATCAGGTATTAGTATAATATTCTTTTATGCTTTCTTGTCTCATACCTTAGTTGTTGTTTGTGGTTTTATTCATGCATATGTTATGTGATCTATACTACATACGGACGCTCGGGTCCTCTCGCCTTTGGCTTTCTAGCCATTAGGAGTGAATTTGGGTAACAAAATAATTCTGTGATAGATGGTATCAGAGCAATCACATATCCTCTACGCGTGTTTAATAACCCAACTCGTATGAACCTTGGGAAAACCCAAGTCCATAATGGTGAAGCTGAGGTGCCTAGGCAGGTCACTACATGGGGGATGATGCACCTCCTATCCGCCTAGCTGCAGTGGCTGGGGTCTCCCTTGTATACCTACCTGACCGAAGTGAATCTAAGATTGGATTAAGGTTTCCCCCTAAAAAGCTTAGAGAGTCTTCTAGCATTGCATCTCTTCACTAGGGACTACCCCAAGCCACCCATTAGATGATGATTAGATAGCTTCTCATCTCCTCATGGGATCTCTCTTGTGACAATTAATCACATGATTCTCGATTATGGGTAGCTTTTGTATGGGGAAAATAAAATTCGAATGAATTGGTAAAAGTTGATTAAGATGATAATGATGCCATGATCTGACCTTAATTTGAAAACTTGATTATGATTAATGAAATTACTCTTGAAGCTAAGTACTCATGTGTAATATCTCATATCATGTAAACTTGATTTTACCAAATATGACCTATGTGATTCCTATGTATGAGGTAAATGACAATGATCCTTAATATGATGAAATAAGGAAAACTCATGCTTTATACCTCATTGTTGATGAGGTCCCTATTGATTAGTTTGATGTTTCCCTATTGTTGACCAAACCTCAAACATAATTAAGTAAACACTTCCCCTATTTGTTGACATGTATCATGATCATGCCTTTGAAATGACTATGACTATGAAACCTTGAAATCATGATGAAGAATTTGATACAAGAGGCAAATCCCCTATTAATTATAATGCCTCATAGTTAAACTTGATTTTGAATAAATATTACAAATATGAGATCTTGATCATACTCGATAATGCTCAAATTGTTGAAAGAGCCTTTATTGACTTATGTATTTAGAAGTGTACCCCTTACTCTTAATTATGAAGTGAAGGGAACAATATTATGACCTCAAATATGTATAATCTTGAATCATGGTTGCTCTATTATGATAAATGATACTCGATCTCACGACCTTGTGAAATACACATCGATAAATGATGCTCTTCCTATTTGATGAACTTGACACTTCATGACTAATTAGAAAAAATGTGCTATCTTAGGGTGGCAGTTTGTTCATAACTCCCCTAACTTAGGTCACATCCATATTATGACTGCCTCTCAATTTTCATATTGTTGATTATTTATAGTTTGGAAGGGTAACCCCTTCTATACAATTTTGATCTCTTGACCTAAGTTTCTAATATGTCAAATCTTATGATGATATTGAAACTCGATATTGAATCTCGATTTGATGATGATCTTAAAATATGATGATGTTGACTATAACTCGTGGTTAAGTTTCCTAGAAGGACCTAGGTCTAGATCATTCATCAACCATAAATACCATGATAATGACATTGATATTGATATCACAAAATGTTGCTTGGTTGTTGCTCAGTTGTTGATTATGGATGAATGATCCCACCTATTGTCTAATTAGGAATCTTATACTCTAGCTTCAAAATTTTGGACATATGACTTTTTTGTCCAAAATCATGATTCTCAATATTGGTTTGCAAAATCTTGACTAATGATGACTTATCTCTATTTTTATTTGACTCCTATGATCACCCTATTTGGATCTTGAGATCACCCTCGATTTATGATTGATGACTTTCATGCTCCCAAATCTCAAAATTTTTGAAATGATGATCATGTTGATTCGATCAATTTATGACTTAGGGATGAGCTCTCATGTGGACTAGGGTGGTACCTTCCATTGATTTTGATATGAAACCATGATATTGAAATATTATGTTTGTCTCGAAATGTTGAAATATGAAATCTCAATCAAGGATGTATAACCCCACCTAGGGACAATGTAGAAGTTAACATTAAATGTTGGGATTGAAAGTCATGATTTACTCTTGAATCAAAGAGCCCTATTTTTTGACTTAACATGTGAGAACCCGTTACACTAAATGAGATTATTCAAAACATAAAACACAATCAATCACCAATTAACCACATACCCAAAAATATGGGTAAATTAAAACCAATTTCAACGTCAGCACCTGCTAAAAAACATTTGCATAAGAGCCCAACATCTTTCTTATATCCATACTATGCCAAAAATTTGATACAAATAGTTCTATCATCTTAGCCACAACATATATACACAGGAGAACAATATTTGTACATGCCACACAACAAACATTAACATGCTAACAAAATTTCGATTCATTTGAAGCACCATATACAAACTTTTCCTGCCCGGACCTGAGAGTACAGGGACAAATCTAGGACACACTAGACATCTAATCAACTTTCTCAAAGATTCATTACTATAGCTCCTCTTTGATGCCATAGGGTTTGTTTTTTTCACTTCTGATTGTCTAAAAAAATGTGGCGAACCACAAGGATGAGACCCATGTCCCAGCAAGAGATATAACCTCCAACAATGTTTATTGGTTCCAACATTTTTAGGTAATGAGATAGTTTAAGCAGTTTAATCATATATAGATCAACAACACTGATGATTAACAAAATACATAAAGGAGCAAATAATAACTATCTTCATTAGCTAGACTATTCTCATATCCCTATTAACAGTATAAGGAGTCTTGCAAAATGAGCATCTCTAACATCATGAATAAGTCTAGTATCATATGCATAGCTAATAACATCATCATGTCTAAATGGTTTAACTTATCAACATCATAATAAGAGCTACGATATAAGCAAAACTATCTGGTTAAGCATGATTAGCAATATATGCATCTCTAGTTACAAAGGCATGGCTAGCATGCTGAACATAACTAACAACATGAGATAGATAGTACCATGATTATAATCAGTAGTAGCAGTATAGTTATAAACATAAGCATAGATATTGTATGTACACATCTACAATCTTAAGCATATCCTCAACCTAAGTATATATACTATCTCTTAATTGCGCTAAGAATCATCTTTATGTAAAGATAACAAACAAGGGTTATCATCCAATGTGAAATGCCATGTATAACCCTAAACAAATATGCTACATGGCTATATTACATCTTTTATTAAACCTTGAGGAATTTGAGGATTCCAATCAAGTTCCAACAGACCACTGCTTGGTCACAATTAGTGCCATACAAGATCTAGGAAGAACCAGACTCCTAAGATCTTCTCTGCCCCTAGTTAGTACAAGTCTGCCACAATGACACATAAGGTCAAGCTGTTAATAGCCTAGTCCATCCTTGGTACATGTCACGACACTAGTGAAAGGAGGTGGGTATGCATACCCTACCATCTGAGGTACAACCGCAGTTGTCCTCCAATCTCGTCACATATATAATCACCGAGACACGACCACATCTATTCTCAAATTGAGGGCTAGGTATGTCCACAATCATACTCCCTAAACACTTGAATTTAGGATGACAAGAACCCCACATACTCATCAATATGAACTCTAAGTTTCCCTTAGAAATACTCATTTCACCATCTAGCAAGTTCTGTCACTCAAATGGATCTATGGCACAGTGCACTACATGATTAGAGTTTCACTTGATTAGTTATGCCAATTGGGTGAATTAAGGATGCATCAAACAAGTGGACATACAAACCCTAATTCACTTCTAGCAAGCATATACATATCACAACTCAAAAGATATAAAACATTTGAAACATAATTTCTCATCTCATCATCACATGGTAGTATTCACTTGCCATTCATGAGATTACACTAGTAATCATACTATCACAAGATATACATCCTTCTCACAATATCACAGGGTTTCAACCCTTATCAACACAACAGGATTACACCCCATTCAGGGCTCAACCATGCCCAAAGGTCATTAAGACCATCATATTATTCCCTGCAAGATCATCATTATCTTTCCATGCCTTATAGCAAGGCTCAACAACATCACTTACATATAATAGACCGTATCAGCACAATATTTCATTAATAAGCTCAGAGATATTCATAAAAAATCATAGCATGGTTATATTAACATTAAGAACATTCCTTTATCACATCAACATGCAAGGAATTTAGATATGATTAACCCTCATCATATCCATTATGCACATGTTTAGCATAAGAAAGTATCAACCATGTGGCTATGATAACCACCAATTAACATATTAAGGTTATGATCATATTAAGGAGGCTATTTCACCATCATTCCATCATATAGGAATGTTAAATATGAATACTCATCTTTATCTATTTGCCTTAGAGTTAGGTTCAACAAGACAAATTATATTAATGTTACTAATCAACACTTATACCCAAATCCTAACTCACAACATCCCCATTGGATCATGGATACATAAGGTGAAGCATCACCATCACATTCCATACTATTATCAAGTATGAACCCACATATATATCAAGGTGTAACTGTAACATACCAGATCTAGAACCCTACCCTAGAACTTTGACCTTTTGGGTTTTTCCAAACAAGGTTGAGGTTAGGATGATCCTATTAATCTAATGCATGAATAATGTAAAATAATATGTCATATAACTCATTTGGTGATAATAAGATGATAAATAACCTAATGGGATGCATAATGTTGTTAATGGGCCTATAATGGGCCTAATGGCATAATCTATGTAATAAAGCCTCAAAATAAATAATAGACTCCAAATTCGTAATCTACACATCAAAATAAGCTTACATGTCAATTTTTATTTAATTTGGACAACCTTGAAATAATATGGTAATATTAAGAGAGAGAAATTGCCTAAATAAGTGTTTTTAGGGTTCTGTATAATCAATATAAATCTAACCCTAATCCCATATATATGCTAATAGGTGCTTTGGAAGCCTAGGCTTGGACCTAGAAGTGTCTTTGGACGTTTGAATCTGATGTTGAGGTATGATTGCATCCCACATTAATCTTATATTGAGCAATTTCTATTTCCTCTCTTAATGTATGATTGCATCCCACTTTATTTCTATATTGAGCAATAAATATATTTCCTCTCTTATGTATGATTGCATCTCCTATTATTTCTATATTGAGCAATTCTTATCTCTTGATGTATGATGTATCTCCTATTCATCTTTGTTGAGAAATTCACCTATCTTATCTTTCTTTTGACTTTTGCCTACACAAAATGTCTAATCTTTTGATATCATGGTTCGTATGAACTATCTTAATTTTTATGTACTCAAATAATTACTTGATATCATATCTTATGCCTTGGTGCATGTTGATCTCTTATATTGTTATGTTCCACATTTGAAGTGGATTTTCTTATATGTTTGTGTTGTCCATTGTGTGATGGCAACCTTTGTATCATATTCTGACTAAACTATTTACTTGCCTCTATATTTACATGCAATGTGAATCAGTAGCACTAGAATAATGTAAATTACTTTGGTTTTGGGTGTGTGCCCTTTTTTTATGGGATGGTGGTGGTGGTGCCCCATACCCGAGTTTTAAGGATGTGACACCTTGGCTCAACTTTTACATATTTGGGAGTTTGACGGTGAGTCATTCTCTATCAGGTTTTCAAGGATGTGAAGCCTTGGCCGCCTTTGTATTTTATATTTTTCTAGGACTATGTTTATCTCACATGCATGCAGGTTTGATGATTGGTTGCGGGGTGTGTGCCCTACTACCTATCTATGTGCTTTTGTTGCACAAATTTTATTGTTTATGGCAAGTATCCCTTTTTGTTATAATCTTTTCTCTTGATACCCGTTTGAGTGGTCCTTATCTCTTGCATGGGAAGCTTTTACTTTTTATGCCCTTTATATCCTTATATTGCTCAACTTGCTTTTTAGTATGCACATACCAGCCTTTGCTGATG
Source organism: Alisma plantago-aquatica (assembly GCA_963693085.1). Taxonomy (NCBI): domain Eukaryota; kingdom Viridiplantae; phylum Streptophyta; class Magnoliopsida; order Alismatales; family Alismataceae; genus Alisma; species Alisma plantago-aquatica. The sequence goes on along the minus strand of OY856411.1, from coordinate 1,449,378,428 downwards.
TCTCCTGTTGTTTCTTCTTTTGCTGGGGTATGCTTCCAACCCTAGGTGGAGGACATGGATGGCTTGACATGATGACCTAGACTTAGCTTGAGATGATGAAGCTTGGAGACAATCTTGAGGTGGTTTAGATTTCCTCTGCATGGATCCTTGTGATGTAAGATTGTAACCCTTTGTTTTATAATTGAATAGTCAAATATTTTCTTCCGCTGCTATACTTTGGTCTTTTGATTACCATTATATAAAGATTTGAAAATTTTACACCCACTCCATCATACCTTTTGAGTATGTTTGGACTGGAGGTTTTATTGTTCAAATTTTTAGTAAGGAAGTGATTTCGCTTCTTTACAACATGGTATCAGAGCCCATGGTAGTCGGAATCGACTATTTCAATTTTGTCTCCCCATAAGAACCCTTGACTTTTCTAGATAGCTCTAAGTGAGATGTTGACCTTGGAATTGATCAATGATGATCTTTGTATGCAATAAGGTTGGTTTTGAGGATGTGAATATGTTAGGAGGTCTAAATATGGAAATATTGTGACTTGGTTTCCGCAATTGATTTTGGATCCACATTTTGTTTCATCTCAAAAAGATTTTCATCGCCAAAAATTATTTTCAATTATACTACTATATGTACAAAATTTTTCTCAGATTTATCGATGTTTTCTTGAGCTAAGTCACAATTAAGAGAACTCTAGTTTGAGTAGAATTTAACCCTAGTTTTATGACTAGGAATGATATAATGGTATAGTTGACCTACCCTATGACTTTTAGATGATCATGTAGGGTTGATAGGTTAGAGACACGAAGACCTAAAAATTCAGCCCTAGATGGTGACTTTAGTTGGATACATACATAATAAAAATATCTAGAACTTTCACAATTAAGAGATGTGGGTAACTCTAAAAAGTTGTTTAGTATGACTGGCTAGGTTGAACCCTTTAAGGGGTGGAGAGTATTTAGTGATTGATGTTTGAATCTATAGATTTCGAGGACGAAATCCTTTTTAAGGGGTGGAGTGCTGTAACATACCAGATCTAGAACCCTACCCTAGAACTTTGACCTTTTGGGTTTTTCCAAACAAGGTTGAGGTTAGGATGATCCTATTAATCTAATGCATGAATAATGTAAAATAATATGTCATATAACTCATTTGGTGATAATAAGATGATAAATAACCTAATGGGATGCATAATGTTTTTAATGGGCCTAATGGCATAATCTATGTAATAAAGCCTCAAAATAAATAATAGACTCCAAATTCGTAATCTACACATCAAAATAAGCTTACATGTCAATTTTTATTTAATTTGGACAACCTTGAAATAATATGGTAATATTAAGAGAGAGAAATTGCCTAAATAGGTGTTTTTAGGGTTCTGTATAATCAATATAAATCTAACCCTAATCCCATATATATGCTAATAGGTGCTTTGGAAGCCTAGGCTTGGACCTAGAAGTGTCTTTGGACGTTTGAATCTGATGTTGAGGTATGATTGCATCCCACATTAATCTTATATTGAGCAATTTCTATTTCCTCTCTTAATGTATGCTTGCATCCCACTTTATTTCTATATTGAGCAATAAATATATTTCCTCTCTTATGTATGATTGCATCTCCTATTATTTCTATATTGAGAAATTCTTGTCTTTTGATGTATGATGTATCTCCTATTCATCTTTGTTGAGCAATTCACCTATCTTATCTTTCTTTTGACTTTTGCCTACACAAAATGTCTAATCTTTTGATATCATGGTTCGTATGAACTATATTACTTTTTATGTACTCAGATAATTACTTGATATCATATCTTATGCCTTGGTGCATGTTGATCTCTTATATTGTTATGTGCCACATTTGAAGTGGATTTGCTTATATGTTTGTGTTGTCCATTGTGTGATGGCAACCTTTGTATCATATTCTGACTAAACTATTTACTTGCCTCTATATTTACATGCAATGTGAATCAGTAGCACTAGAATAATGTAAATTACTTTGGTTTTGGGTGTGTGCCCTTTTTTTTATGGGATGGTGGTGGTGGTGCCCCATACCCGAGTTTCAAGGATGTGAAGCCTTGGCTCAACTTTTACATATTTGGGAGTTTGACGGTGAGTCATTCTCTATCAGGTTTTCAAGGATGTGAAGCCTTGGCCGCCTTTGTATTTTATATTTTTCTAGGACTATGTTTATCTCACATGCATGCAGGTTTGATGATTGGTTGTGGGGTGTGTGCCCTACTACCTATCTATGTGCTTTTGTTGCACAAAGTTTATTGTTTATGGCAAGTATCCCTTTTTGTTATAATCTTTTCTCTTGATACCCATTTGGGTGGTCCTTATCTCTTGCATGGGAAGCTTTTACTTTTTATGCCCTTTATATCCTTATATTGCTCAACTTGCTTTTTAGTATGCAAATACCAGCCTTTGCTGATGTCTCCTGTTGTTTCTTCTTTTGCTAGGGTATGCTTCCAACCCTAGGTGGAGGACATGGATGGCTTGACATGATGACTTAGACTTAGCTTGAGATGATGAAGCTTGGAGAAAATCTTGAGGTGGTTTAGATTTCCTCTGCATGGATCCTTGTGATGTAAGTTTGTAACCCTTTGTTTTATAATTGAATAGTCAAATATTTTCTTCCACTGCTATACTTTGGTCTTTTGATTACCATTATATAAAGATTTGAAAATTTTACACCCACTCCATCATACCTTTTGAGTATGTTTGGACTGGAGGTTTTATTGTTCAAATTTTTAGTAAGGAAGTGATTTCTCTTCTTTACAGTAACCATCAGGTTATAGCATACTAAGGTTTCAACAACAATACAAGAGTACTCCATGATTGTATTAATCATTCAAGGACTGTTTATACCCAATTACCATCATTTAGTTATATTAAAGCTAGGTATAACAAGCTATACCTTATTAGGGTTACCCATTAATTCATTATGGTGATTATCAATCATAATCACACGATGTCAAGGGTAATACTACAAGTTTAAGGCATTGAAACATCAAATTCTTATCATCAGAATCATAACATTACACTACATGCTTCACCCAAAATAATGGGAATATTGAGGCATCGACTTCTAACCATTAAATGTTGAAAAGGTAAAGCCATTGGTCATTTACATAAGTAAACATCTTGAACAAACCACATATGAAGTCATTGATTTGTGCTCTAGAAAGAGTCACCATCTAACCCTAGACATCCCTTGATTAACAACACAAAATATTCCATTGAGAGTAGGGTAAAACCCATGAGCGATTGTTTATATAAAATAAGTCGTCAGTAAATGAGATTCTTAAGTCGATCTCATAAAGGAAACCATTTAAGTCACTTTATTAGGACCAAAACATTACATTAGAGTGATTATCAATCATAATCACACGAGGGAAAGGGTAAGACTACAAGTTTAAGGTATGGAACCATCAAATTCTCATCATCAGAATCATAACATTACACTACATACTTCACCCAAAACAATGGGAATATTGAGGCATCAACTTCTAACCATTAAATGTTGGAAAGGTAAAGCCATTGGTCATTTACATAAGTAAACATCTTGAAAAAACCCCTATGAAGTCATTGATTTGTGCTCTAGAAAGAGTCACCATCTAACCCTAGACATCCCTTGATTAACCACACAAAAAGTTCCATTGAGAGTAGGGTAAAACCTACAGGCGATTGTTTATTTAAAACAAGAAGTTAGTAAATGAGCTTCTTAAGTTGATATCATAAAGGAAACCATTTAAATAACTTTTTTAGGACTAACATATTACATTTAGGCATCATTCCAATTTATTGGATGAAGAAACATTAGATCTTAACCATTAGGTCAAGTTCATATATTAAAACCATCAATTGGAGTATAGGTCCGACCATTGCATCAAATGACCCAAGAAACCATTGATTTAAGGCTTAATTGATGCTAAAACTACATGCTTGACTCACCATAGGTTGTGTAGACCTGATCCACCATCATTAGTGACCATTATGTCACCATAGATTGTTAGATCAATACAATATTCATTAATCAACATCAAATATCAAACTAATATCACCATTGATTGATAGCATCTTTAGGGTACTTAGTTGTTAATAAATACACTTCTAATTAGGCCAACACATGACCTAAGGGGTGAATGTAAGTTTACACCCTTGGTCAACACCATCAGCTGTCATGAAGACAACACCATCAATTGTTGCAATGGTACCACCATTGAGTCATGTGTTTATAGAAGAAATCATCTTTAAACCCTAAAATTGACCATTAGTTGATAGGTGTTTAGCACCATCGGTTGTAAAACCGACCTGATCCAAGTCATATTATATCTTAGGAATAACATACAAAAGATCACAGGTTCATATATAACTGAAATAAGAATAGGGAACATTATAAAAATTGAAATCCAAGTCAAGCATAGCTTTTTAGTACATGGATCATCATTTAAAAGCAAGAACATGAGCTAGCAAGCTTATGGTAAGTAATAAACGTGGAGAAAGTTATAAAACTTGACTCTAATTAGAAGATAAACTCCCAAAAATAATAAAACATGAGCAAGTAGGGTAGGAAATCCAAGCATAAGCTGTGAACTCGTCCATCTAGCACCTTTCTTCATCAAATGAGCAAACCCTAAGTATAAGGAGCAAGAAAGGTAGGGTTTTAGAGCTTTAGAGCAATTTCTACCATGGAACAGCAAGGTTCCGACCTGGAGAAAAGTAGGAGGAAGGATAAAAAAGAAATAAATGGAGGAAAGAAGGGGATTCTTACTCTTTTAGGTCAAGATTACTAGAAAGAAGCTTTTCAAACCCTAAAAGGAAGTCAATTGCAACCTTAGATTCTTTTTCCAAGAAGATCCCCTATTTCTTCTTCCTTGGATTGGAATTCATAGCAGAAAAGAGGGATAACTAGGTTCATAGAAGGAGGGAAGTGGTGGAGAGAAAATGTCTCGTTTGGGTGCTCAGGGATAAGTATAAGAAACTTTAAGATAAAGAAAAAGAAAAAGTTGAAGTTCTAGTATCTTTCCTAGTGTCCATGGCCTTAAACTATTAATAATATACAAGCACACACAAGAAGATCCCCAACCATCCATAGAGACATTCTTATCCTTCGTTTATTTAATTTCCAAGCAAAACAAATAATTCATTAGTTGATAGCTACTAAAGGTAGCTCATCCATGATGAGGTAAACCCTAAAATACCCTTGAGGAAAACACCTTCAAACCAAGGTTTAAATAGGCACCCCATGGCTCCAAAAGCTCAAGAATGATGATATAATATCCAAGGAACATAATTCAAGTGATAAATTGCAAAGAAAACCTCTCAATTGGGTAAATTGTAGAAAAGTCCAAAATGTGCATAAAATTGCATAACTTGCTCAAATAGTGTCCAAATTGGACCAAATTTGAAACTTAAGATTTTCTTATGATTTCAAAGCATGTAAAAAGGTTATATTAGGGTTATAAAAATTAAATTATGATAATTAAGCTTATTCAACTCATTAAGAAAGTTTAGGGGCCTTACAACTGTAAACCCCTAACAGGGATTTTGCACCCGAAATCCAAGGTAAACAAAGACGGGTACTTCCTTTGCACCTAATCCTACTACCTTCATATGGTTACTTGTATATCGTGATGATGTCACATCAGTCATACATATCTCATCTTGGGTCAGCACAAAAACCCCACCTAAGAAGACATTCTCAATATGAAATGTAGAAACTTGTTGTGTCATATGTACAATTCTAGTAGTAATGTTCAACTTTAAATTCTAGCTATCATCCTAAAATTATATCTATTGTATCAACATATTACTCAAAAGTCATATTCACTGTCTCTAATCAAACATAGAACATTATGTATCTCTTATCATATGTAACTTTACAAGGTTTCATCTCTATGCTCCTTTAATGGTTTTTGTAATTAACAACTCAATCAACCAGGTAGGCATCCCATAATTTTCAAGAACTATGAGGAATATGTTTTTAGAGGATTCTCAAATCATCTCAATGGTGGACTGACCATCTGTTTGGTTGAAGAATCATACACTTATATGCAACCATTAACAAATATAACCTCATGATTGACCTTGTTAGGGGTTGAGCAATGACATTGTCTTCATCTTATTAGGATTCACATAACATACTTAACAGAGGTATCATAACTGCAAGAGGATACTCTAGTCAACCCCCAATTCACTCTTGTTAGAATTATCACACATAAGTACAATTTCTTCAACATTCTTAAGGTTTAGAAAATATGTTAACCATGTTAATGACCATCTCTGAAATACATTGAGATTTCATCATTCAAAGCTTGCTACAACTTATAAGACATGACCTGAACACTCTGGTTCTCCTATTCATAAATTATATTAGTACATTGGTTAGTATAAAAGACATAATCCTAAAATCATCATGGTCATGTAACTTGTGTCATCCACTCTAACTCTTATCCATTGATATTTTGATCCTAGGTCTATCTTAAAGGAACACGGTAACACATGTTTGTTGATCAACAAACCATCTATCCTTGATAGTGGTCTTGCCCATCTATCATTGAACCATACATAATATTATAAAATCACTTTTGTTTTTCCTTCTAAACAACATTTAGAGGGTCATCATCAACTCTCTCTCTCTCTCTCTCTCTAAGGGAGAGGAATACTTGGAATGTTCATTTAATAAACATCTCCAACCTTCACATACTCCCCATATTGTTGATACATCTTGGATACTAAGATTCATTACCTTGGTATCCACCTCATGTGCTATAAAGAACTCATGTCCTTATCTCATCTACTTTTACCAACATAAAAAATATCAAGGCAGATAAGAGGAGTCTTCCTAATTATTGGAAGGCTCAAAAGTAAAATCATCAGAAACTTTATGATCTTGGAACCATAGTCCAAACAACCTTATGGTATAATAAGATATCCACCCTCATGTTTACAATGAATCCACACATACCAAGTGGTAATTATACACTTGAAAGTTGTGCCCTAGAAAGGAAAGACACAAAGGGAAACACACTTCCCATATCACTAGCAAAAAGATAACCAATTCTATTTTCATTATGCAAGTTACAACTTCTTATGTATCAATTTGTGCTTTTCATTTTGGGTTCCTTGCCATTAGTATAGGAATCATCATGATTAACACATCTCATTACTCCTTCCTTGATGACCATTTATCACACTTGGCTATGTTATCTTATTTTATTAGGTTTTTCAACCACTTATCAATAGGTAAATCATCATATTCCACATTTTCTTCATTAAACGTGGATCATTTGCCTTAATTCCTTTCAAACTCCATGCTTATTTTACATTAACACTTTCTTACACACATAGGTTGGTCTAAGATTAACTCAGGTTCCACCTTAATCCTTTGTCATTGTTCTCATTTATCTTCACATATTATACTTATCATTGGAGTTCTCTCCATCTTATGTGGATTTCATACCTTGAATCACTTTATAAGCATAGACTTATCTGTCTTTTACTTTATTATCTTCTTGAATCACATCTTCAATAACTCCTCTTTTCCTTATTTGTATTCAAATTTATATTTCATGGTGTTGCATCTTTCTCTTATAGTTACCAAACATTCAAGTTTTGATAGATAATGATGCAATTCTTATCTTCTTTAAGGTAGGATTGAGATATTCACACCATGATTTCTTATTTGTTATGCGCTTTAGATTGTCTCAAAATGACTACTTGATAAGAGTAATAAGAAAGATAACAATCTGAGCATTCCATACTGACCTTTTCTTCAATAATTGAAGACCTAGCCAGGGCACCCAAATACCGAGATTAGGCAGTATGCACCATATTTTTATGTCATATTCCTAATTTTGACATCATCCTAGTCCTAAGTCCTAGTGTCCCTATAGACTCAGTGAACCTAAAGCTATGATACCAACTTATGAGAACCCGTTATACTAAATGGGATTACTCAAAACATAAAACAAAATCAATCACTAATTAACCACATACCCAAAAATATGGGTAAATTAAAATCAATTTCAACGTTAGCACCCGCTAAAAACATTTGCATAAGAGCCCAACATCTTTCTTATATCCATACTATGCCATGAATTTGATACAAATTGTTCTATCGCCTTAGCCACAACATATATACATAGGAGAACAATATTTGTATATGCCACTCAACAAACATTAACATGCTAACAAAATTTCGATTCGTTTGAAACACCATATACAAACTTTTCCTGCCCGAACCTGAGAGTACAAGGACGACTCTAGGGCACACTAGAAATCTTATCAACTTTCTCAAAGATTCATTACTATAGATCCCCTTTGCCGCCACAGGGTTTGTTTTCATCACTTCCGATTACCTAAAAAAATGTGGCGAACCACAAGGGTGAGATCCATGTCCCAGCAAGAGATATAACCTCCAACAATATTTATTGGTTCCAACATTTTTAGGTAATGAGACAATTTGAGCAGTTTAATCATATATAACAAATAAGCTCAACACAGTGATGCTTAACAAAATACATAAAGGAGCAGATAATAACTATATTCATTAGCTAGACTATTCTCATATCCCTATTAGTAGTATAAGGAGTCTATCAGCATGAGCATCTCTAACATCATGAATAAGTCTAGTATCATATGCATAGCTAATAACATCAGCATGTTTAATAGGTTGAACTTATCAACATCATAGAGCTACAACATAAGCAAAACTATATGGTTAAGCATGATTAAAAATATATGCATCTCTAGTTACAAAGGCATGGCTAGCATGCTAAACATAACTAACAACATGAGATAGCTAGCATCATGATTATAATCATCAGTAGTAGTACAATTATCAACATAAGCATAGATATTGTATGTACGCATCTAAAATCTTAAGCACATCCTCAACCTAAGTATATCTACTATCTCTTAATTGCAATAAGCATCATCTTTATGTAAAGATAACAAACAAGGGTTATCATCCAATGTGAAATGTCATGTATAACCCTAAACAAATATACTACACGACTATATTACATCTTTTATTAATCCCTGAGGAATTTGAGGATATCACTCAAGTTCCAACTGACCACCGCTTGGTCATAATCAGTTCCATACAAGATCTAGGAAGAGCCAGACTCCTAAGATCTTCTCCGCCCCCTGTCAGTATGGGTCCACCACAGTGACACATAAGGTCAAGCTGCTAACAACTTAGTCTGTCCTTGGTATAAGTCACGACACTAGTGAAAGGAGGTGGGTACACATACCCTACCATCTGAGGTACAACTGTAGTTGTCCTCCAATCTCGTCACATATATAATCACCAAGACACGACCACATCCATTCTCAAACTGAGGGATAGGTATGACCACAATCATCCTCCCTAAATACTTGAATTCAGGATGACAAGCACCCCACATACTCATCAGTATGCACTCTGAGTTTTCCTTAGGAATACTCATTTCACCATCTGGCAAGTTCTAAAACTCAGATGGATCTATGGCACATGGCACTACATGACTAGAGTTTTACTTGATTAGTTATGCCAATTGGGTGAATTAAGGTTGCATCAAACAAGTGGACATACAAACCCTAATTCACTTCTAGTAAGCATAGAAATATCACAACTTCAAAAGATATAAAATGTTTGAAACATAATTTCTCATCTCATCATCACATGGTAATATTCACTAGCCATTCATGAGGCTACACTGGTCATCATACTATCACAAGATATAAATCCTTTTCACAATATCATAGGGTATCAACCCTTATCAACACAAGAGGATTACACCTCATTCAGGGCTCAACCATGCCCAAAGGTCATTGAGACCATCATACAATTCCCTGCAAGATCATCATTATCTTTCCATTTCTTATAGCAAGGCTCAACAACATCACTTACATATAATAGACCGTATCAACACAACATTGCATTAATAAGCTGGGAGATATTCATAAACAATCATAGCAAGGTTATATTAACATTAAGAACATTCCTTTATCACATCAACATGCAAGGAATTTAGATATGATTAACCCTCATCATATTCATAATGCACATGTTTAGCACAACAAAGTTTCAACCATGTGTCTATGATAACCACCAATTAATATATTAATGTTATGATCATATTAAGGAGGTTATTTCACCATCATTACATCATATAAGAATGTTAAACATGAATACTCATCTTTATCTATTTGCATTAGAGTTAGGTTCAACAAGATAAATTATATTAATGTTACTAATCAACACTTATACCCAAATCCTAACTCACGACATCCCCATTGGATCATGAATACATAAGGTGAAGCATCACCATCACATTCCATACTATTCTCAAGTATGAACCCACATATAGATCAAGGTGTAACCATCAAGTTATAGCATACTAAGGTTTCGACAATAATACGAGAGTACTCCATGATTGTATTAATCATTCAAGGACTATTCATACCTAATTACCATCATTTAGTTATATTAAAGCTAGGTATAACAAGCTATACCTCATTAGGGTTACCCATTAATTCATTATGGTGATTATCAATCATAATCACACGATGTCAAGGGTAATACTACAAGTTTAAGGCATTGAAACATCAAATTCTTATCATCAGAATCATAACATTACACTACATGCTTCACCCAAAATAATGGGAATATTGAGGCATCGACTTCTAACCATTAAATGTTGAAAAGGTAAAGCCATTGGTCGTTTACATAAGTAAACATCTTGAACAAACCACCTATGAAGTCATTGATTTGTTCTCTAGAAAGAGTCACCATCTAACCCTAGACATCCCTTGATTAACAACACAAAATATTCCATTGAGAGTAGGGTAAAACCCATGAGCGATTGTTTATATAAAATAAGTCATCAGTAAATGAGATTCTTAAGTCGATCTCATAAAGGAAACCATTTAAGTCACTTTATTAGGACCAAAACATTACATTTAGGCATCATTCCAATTTATTGGATGAAGAAACATTAGATCTTAACCATTAGGTCAAGTACATATATTAAAACCATCAATTGGAGTATAAGTCCAACCATTGCATCAAATGACCCAAGAAACCATTGGTTTAAGGCTTAATTGATGCTAAAACAAAATGCTTAACTCACCATAGGTTGTGGATACCTGATACACCATCATTAGTGACCATTAATTCACCATAGGTTGTTAGATCAACACTATATTCATTAATCAACATCAAATACCAAACTAATATCATCATTGATTGATAGCATCTTTGGGGTACTTAGTTGTTAATCACTAGGATTCTAATTAGGCCAACACCTGACCTAAGGGGTGAACGTAAGTTGACACCCTTGGTCACCACCATCAGTTGTCATGAAGATGACACTATCGGTTTTTGCAATGGTACCACCATTGAGTCATGTGTTTATAGAAGAAATCAACTTTAAACCCTAAAATTGACCATTGGTTGATAGGTGTTTAGCACCATCAGTTGTCAAACCAACCTGATACAAGTCATATTATACCTTAGGAATAACATACAAAATATCACAGGTTCATGTGGAACTAAAATAAGAATAAGGAACATTATAAAAATCGAAATCCAAGTCAAGCATAGCTTTTAAGTGCATGGATTATCATTTAAAAGCAAGAACATGAGCTAGCAAGCTTATGGTAAGTAATAAACATGGAGCAAGTTATAAAAATTGCTTCTAATTAGAATATAAACTCCCAAACAGAAGAAATCACGAGCAAGTAGGGTAGGAAATCCAAGCATAAGTTGTGAACTCGTCCATCTGACACCTTTCTTCATCAAATGAGCAAACCCTAAGCATAAGGAGCAAGAAATGTAGGGGTTTAGAGCTTTAGAGCAATTTCTACCATGGAACAGAAAGGTTCCAACCTGGAGAAAGGTAAGAGGAAGGATAAAAAAGAAATAATTGGAGGAAAGAATGGGATTATTACTCATTTAGGTCAAGATCACTAGAAGGAAGCTTTTCAAATCCTAAAAGGAAGTCAATTGCAACCCTAGATTCTTTTTCCAAGAAGATCCCATCTTTCTTCTTCCTTGGATAGAAATTCACAGAAGAAAAGAGTGAGAACGAGTTTCATAGAAGGAGGGAAGTGGTGGAGAGAAAATGGCTCGTTTGGGTGCTCAGGGATAAGTATATGAAACTTTAAGATTAAGAAAAAGAAAAAGTTGAAGTTCTAGTATCTTGCCAAGTGTCCATGGCCTTAAACTATTAAAAATATATAAGAACACACACACGCATCTCCCCCACCATCCATAGAGACATGATTATCCTTCATTTCTTTAGTTTCCAAGCAAAACAAATAATTGATTAGTTGATAGCTACTCAAGATAGCTCATCCATGAAGGGGTAAACCCTAAAATACCCTTGAGGAAAACACCTTCAAACCAAGGTTTAAATAGGTACCCCATGGCTCAAAAAGATCAATAATGATGAGAAAATATATAAGGAACATAATAAAAGTGATAAATTTCAAAGAAAACCTCTCCATTGGGTAAATTACATAAAAGTCCAAAATGTGCATAAAATTGCATAACTTGCTCAAATAGTGTCCAAATTGGACCAAATTTGAAACTTACACTTGTATTATGATTTCAAAGCATATAAAAAGGTTATATCAGAGTTATAAAAATAAAATTATGATAATTAAGCTTATTCAACTCATTAAGTTTAGGGGCCTTACATAACATGTGATCTCTCCAAATTTGTGACATTTTGATGATCTTTTGTATCAGTGTGGCGCAGTGGAAGCATGGATATGTTTGGAATTTTATGTTTGGTTATTAATATTGGAATAATTTTGATGATTGAAATATGATTTTTTTATATTTGGAGTATTATGATGGATACGATATGGAATGTGAAGTCCCAATGTCATTTGAGGATTTGCTGTAATTTTGGGGGCAAAATTCCTTTTAAGGTGGGGAGGATGTAACAACCTAGTTTTATCTCTCCCATTACTATGAAAAATATTGACTCATGATAGACTCAATTTGACTCAATGACCTCCCTAATCATCACTTGCATATTTTGGAACCACTTCTTGCTCAATTGATGAGTGATTGATGGCTAAATTGCAAATTTCAAACTTGATTGTACTATGTTGAGTGACTTGATTTACATTGAGGAACTATTTAATCTACTCAATGTGATTATCTTGATTCCAAACTTTTTAAATTATATAGAGGACAAAATGTGTGATCTGTTGGTGAAGAATTCGCTCCAATCGGATAATCGAGCACAAAGTTATGATCTTTTTGTTCTTGCTCTTTTTTGGCCCTATGCTTTCTTTTTCTTCTCCTTTTTCCTCGATGGGCCGCGCCCCTTTTTATCTTTCTTGGGCCCAACCCTCATGGGTGTACCCATCTGGTTAATGTATCTTGCGTACCCAGACCATCTGATCAATGCTTGTGGATCACTCGCACAGATCGGACGAAGCATGGTCGTCTTCTACCTTGCACTGGTGCCATAGTGCCCTAGGGCCTCAGTCAAGCAAGTGACATGATGCCATACTGGCTCTCGATGACTTTCAAAGCCACAAAGGTCTTCCCCTCATCTTCACAGCCTTCCCCCTACCTCTATCTAGCGTTATGGTCTTTGGGAGGAGCATGGGGCACCCCTCCAACCATGATCGGCCGCCATGGCCGCAAGCATGATGGTTTGGGTTGTGCAACCCTTCTCTGGTTTCCTTTTTAAGCCAACAAGCTCTATGAGACCTTGCTTTTTTGTTTTCCCCCATCATCCACGCTCGTTCGTGCCCAGTAGCACCCTCCCTTGCTCTCCTTCTTCTTCCTTTGTCCTGTCGACATCGCCGTGCTGGTCCTTTCGGCGTTTCCACCTCGAGCACCTTTGCCTCCAATCATGGTCTCCTTTGAGTATGCGGTGAGTAGATGAGGTTGAGAGGCCCTTTTTCCAGTTCCTCACATTCTCTTTGGTGGCTTCCCCCCTTTGTGTCGGCGAGTCCGCCGCTACAGTGGGATGTCTACATTCTGCCTGGGCGGGGTGAAGGTGACAACCCGATGGTCGTCGATCATGTTGAGAACCACAATGGTTCCTCGACCAAAGGCCCAGATCACCCCGGACCTGTGTGGCTTGCCCCTATGGTATAAATCCCCCTCTTCTATACAAATATGTCTTGATCTTGCAAAAATCATATTAAATCATTCCTTGAGACAAAAATGACATATTATATATGAAAATTGATCTACTCAACAAGATCTATTTAATGAAAATTGTTTTAGTTCTAATTACATACGTAGCTCCTGATATGTTGAAAATGGAATCAAATACATCTCTTTTAAATGATTAATGGTGATTAATGCTCAACCTTTATCATATCATGTACCCTCTTTCTTTTTATAATGCATTATTGATCCATGAATCAATTTTGCACAATCTTGAACTCTTTTGCAACTTAATGATATGAAAAGTGACATTAAATGGGACATTTATGAACTTTTCATGATGATCTTTAAACCTTGTGTTAATGTTGATCAAATATGTTCAACACTACTTTGTGAACCCCATATCAGTAACTTTAAGCTTTGAACACCTAAGTGCATTATGGATATGTATTGTGCCCTATTATTGACTAAGTGATCTAAACATGACATTGAAATTTGACCTAATGTGCATGTTACTATATTGAGACCTAACCATGTATAAATGTCACCCTAATGGCCACCCATGCTATTTCATGCGGTCGAATCAGTAAATTTTCTATATTTATGTCACTAAATCAATCTTGATCACTCATGTATACTCTAATTTTGAGAAACTTTCTTGGAAATAATCCAAAATGACTAGTTTGACTATGTTAATACTCATGTTGGTTTATCTTGCTCAAAACTCATGTTTGCTCTATTAAGATCATGAAAGCCTATGTTTGATATCCCTGATATTGTAAGGATGTTTCACCCTAAGTAAAATGATATATGATCTAGTATTTAGCTTGATGATATTGAATGAACATTGGAGATGTCGAAATCAATCATTGAAAAATATGGAATTTAGATTAAGTGAAACATCCACCCTTGATGAATATGTTTAACATGACCTAAGTCTTGTGATGTTAATCTAGTTACACTTGCTTGTAATGTCAGGTGCTTTTTGGTGGAATCTTTTCAAAGATCTAATCATGTTGTATAATGCTAGTTTGCTCGTATCAAGGTACGCTTTATCTTCCTATTGGCCATACTAGTAGTACTAAAATTGTATGTATGTATGTATTATAAGATGCTTGGCTCATATACTTGTTTGAGATACATGTTCCCTATGACTACTATGTTTTGGTCTTGATTACATATGTTGAACGAACTTGAAAACATAATGATAGATGTCCATTATACAACCTTGTGTACCTGTCTGTATTCTTGGGGTAAGGACACAAGGCTGGGTGTCCTACTTGAGTTGTTATGTTAGGAAAAACCATGTTGATATAAGGGCTAGCTCTTGGCAATGACCTTGAGGTCCATTACGGATAGGGTTAACTCTTGACGTTTAGTCTTGTAGTCCCTCATGTTGAAATAGGGTAGTAATCTTGAGCACCCTCACAGACCCCTTCCTTTGAGAAGCTGGTCAAAGGCCTTATGATATTGTTGGTATAATGGAAATGAACATAACACACACTTGCATGTTAATAAGAAAGTCTATAAATGTTGTTTCTTCATTCTTATTATCTAATTTATACTTTTGCCAAGCAATATATGTTCTTAAACCTGTGATTTTATATGTTTGCCAGCGTACTCATCACAGTTGTGCTAATGTGTACAGGTACACTATGAATATCTAATGATGATCAATGTTCTCCCCTTATGATAATCTGCTCATAATTTGATGATATATAATGACATGCAAATGGAATACACACGGTTGATATATGGGACCTAAGATCTTATCCAATATTAGTTTAGCATTCTTTTATGCTTTCTTGTCTCATACCTTAGCCGTTGTTTGTGATTTTATTTATGCATATGTTTTGTGATCTATCCTATAGACGAACACTCAAGTCCTCTCACCTTTGTCTTTCTATCCATTAGGAGTGAGGATTTGGGTAACAAACAGTTCTGTGACATCATCACACTTTATACTCATCAAAATTGTTGTCTTAATAAGGAAGTTAGCTTGGATCTATGTAGATGAGCTAGTCCTTCTAGATAGGAGCCATCAACTATAGTGTAAGACACAAGATTTTATTCATGAGTAGGTTGTGGGGCCGTTTGTATTGAGCTATGAGCATGCTTTATAAGTTCAATACATTATTTCACCTATAGATGGATGGCCAGTCTGAGAGGATAATCTAAGATCCTGTGGATCTTTAGTGGTGTAGCATGATTCATTTCCTTGGTAGATGGGATATCTATATGACAACTAATAGAGGAGCATCAATATGCAACTGTATGAATATCTATATGGTATGTGTTGTAGATCCTCTATCCATTGGTATGAGATGAAGGATACAAACTTTTGGGTCCATAGTTAGTTCATAGACAACTAAGAAGATATATTTCATCAAGCAACGATTGAAAGCAACACATGATATGGTATAGATTAAATGGTAACTCAATGTCTATGGAAACCTGAGTTAAATTTATGACTCTGGCATTTTCACATGCATGCTATAAAAACTTTCAAGACCTAATATAATTAATGAATTAAGAAATAATTTACACTTGAATTACAAATATAACACGAACAGATTGGGTGCAATTGGAGTTTAAATGAGAAAATGTCACATTTCATCAAACGTGTGCAGAGCAGGCCAATGCAACCACATCAATGCATGTTCCCACATCACCATTGGGCCACTACACCTAGTGCAATGGCATTGTTTGATACGTCGACTTGATCTGGTGACTAGATCCAACTATTGTGCCAAAACTATCGTTGCTATTAGCGTAGCCAAATTTTTAATGCTAATATGTTGAGACACATTGAATGAAATTAGATGATTTTTAATAACAAAATCCACCTATACAAACCCTATATTCTAAGAAGTGAATACGGAAAGGGAGAAGTTTGGGTGAAATAAGAAAGATAAGGAAGAACATGCCAAGAATAAAAAACCTAGTTGTAAATCCCACCATGGTAAATCGTTTTAGTTGGTTTCTTCTTCATCCCTCATAGGTAATATAATTATATGGGTTGATACAGTCTACTTCTCAGATTAAGCTACATATGTACGAGAAAGTCCTATAGTGGACTAAAGGGAAAAATATGAAGATATTTCTTCCATATTTGGGTTGTGTTACCTAGATTTTAGCTCTATAGATGGAATCTGAGTTGAAATGGGTGGAAATTCATATTTTATCCATGATTCTACTAAATTTCATTGAAAAGTAAATAATAAGATAAATTCTATCAACAATGTTTTACTACTTCTCACTTGGTAAGCCTAAATTTGAGTTTTCAATTGTGATTTTGATTCAATTGCCAACTTGTAAGGAATATTGTCACCTTTTGCTTAGATTTTATTTCATATAAAGACAATGAAGTTATGAGATAGTATAATTATAAGGAATTGATATTCGGTCTTTGCCTAATTTTTTTGGTAGTGGAATAAGTGCAAGAATATACACCAAATTTTCTATGTTGATTCTGGATATGCACCCAGAATGGTAAGTGCAAGAATATTTTTCATAATTTTAGTACATAAATAGTATAGTATGGAACTTTATTAGTTTATATCAAGTATAGTCAATTAGTTTAGTACAAGTAGCATTCACCGTGAGAGCTCAATGACATTGTTAAAGTAAAAATATTTCCACTATTTCTGTATATGCACATGCTAATTTGTTAAAATGAAATTCAATCTTAAAGCTAGCAACTCCATTATATCCTATTAGAATACTAGAACTATTCAAATTTGTTTTAGTATGATTTTGAATTTCTAAATTTAGTAGGAAGATTGAAAGGATATATAATGTTTTAATTACATGCTTAAACAAATATGTTTTAGTAGATCATTTTACAGTGAAATTAAAATAAATTCATTTTGATAGCTAGATGTCTTGAACAATGTAAAGTCCTTGCGGAGGGCTACATAAAAATAAAGGAAAAGGTTTACCCACTGGATCAGGTCATATGAGACATTTAGAACTTGTAGTGGGTGAACAAGGGGTTAATCCCATCGAATACAACCTCTTGAATAGTAGTAGGGGTATCCAATATTAATGAGAGAGTCTAGTGATACACAATTTTAGCCAACTAAATTTGATAATCCAATAATACTGAGTTTCATAATAGGTTCCCTTAGGTACCTAACATCAACCCTATATCCTAGTGGTACCCAATTCAGTTACCATTAAGTGAGTCAACCTTTGTGGAACTAGTAATGTAGTTAGAATTAAGCCGGAGTGCTTTGACTCTTTGTATGTGTACACATATTTATAGGAGTTTGGTTCATCCAACCAGTTGGTATAGCTTTTTAATTTAAAGGCAGAGAGCCCATCTTAAACTAGGGAGTTCATATAGTAGATTTTAGATCATGAATCAAATCTAAGTCTTGTATGGTGATATCATAGAGTGAGGATTGCTTTCACTTATTGTGGTATGCTTCATGCGGGCGGGTCCATGACAATAATAAAATGAATACACAATTACGTAACTGAGATCAAGAATTTTTATTGAGTTGTTCTCAACATTCTAACATATTGATTAATTTATAGTATTTGGTCATTTAAATTAGAATCTAATTGCCATGGTTATTTTGTGTTTGTTGAAATAACTTAATAAATAGTATATGTATTAACTTGTATACTTGGTGAATTTTAATTAACTGATCTAATTGATCACACTTTATGGAATAATTGTTAAGGTAACCGTGTTGTTTATGGAGATAACAACATATTTTGAAGATTTCTGTCAGAGAAGGTTGTTACCAATGTTTCAATGTAGAATCAGTCATTCTTGGTCCCTGTTTATTCTAGTTCCTCTAGTTTTAGAAATTAATACTCATAATAGTCAAGTAATAAATCAATGTAAATTCTCTTCTTATATTAAAGTTTGAATTAAATTCTTTATGCATCCAAACATGTAGTAAATATCAAGTGATTGGTAAGGATAATTCTCGAGGTTTGTATAAGTATTGAAATATATGTGACAATGTTATAATCCTTATGTTATATATATGTGTGTATATATATGTATATATATATATATATATATATATATAGAGAGAGAGAGAGAGAGTCAGGCTAGGATACACTCGAGTGTACGGATCACACGAATACACTCAAGTGTGTTTACATATCAAGACTATTTTTTGCAAAATGTAAACCATTGATCTTCACTGTCATACTATAACTAGGCTACATACAAATTTTTAGCCCATTTGGATGAGTGTAAGTCACTCTTCTAAGGGCAACAAAATCGACGCGCGAAACTAATTTGAAATGCATAATTTTTGCGGTCTTCATAACATGAGCTATACATATCCAAATGTGCTCAAATTTTGCGTATGAGTTGTTAACGAGATGTTTAAGAAGATCAATGGATTAGATTTTAAAAAAAAATATTGCATCATGAAAAACTACTTGAGTGTATTCCGCTCCGAATACACTCGAGTGTATTCTAGCTTGACTCTCTCTCTCTATATATATATATGATGAAAAAAGTTCAAAAGAAATGAACTTGTCCAACCTCAGATCCTAATCTTGTAGTCTAATGAGTGATTTAGGTATTTGTGATCTAACATGATAGATGAAAATCATATGGTGATAATTACATGACGCCTCTTGAATTTCATGTCCAATACCATGATTATCAAAGGATTTTCCTTTCAAGGGTGTTTTGAGATTTGGAAAGAAGGGTAAGATTGATCCAAGGTATTTGGGGCCTTAACTTGTCATTGAAAAAGTTGGAAAATTGAACTATGTGATATATTTGCCACCTGATTTGAGACGATTACACAACATTTTTCATTTTACTATACTAAGGAGGTTCCATCCTAACACTTTTTTCATTCTTATGTCAAATGGTAGTTCAAATCATAGATATATGTGCAAAAATTGAGGAGAAAGGATATACCATTTGTGAAGGTTGTGTGGCATCATTTTGGTGTTGAAGAGACCACCTACAAGTTTGAGGAGGAGACGTGCTGGATGTATTAGACTGTGTATTAGGGTTTCAGAGGTAAAATACTATTAGGCTTGGTGGGATGTATGCCCATATACTCTGCTATATTTTCATCCACATATACTTGAATGATTTGTTCAATTCATTAATTGTTTTGAATTTATTAAATTTGATACATCTGCCTTCTCATAGTGCAACATATGCTTTAAATTGGGTGAAAAAACTATGATCAAATTTTTTGTTTCATAAAATGTTGGATTTTTTAGACTTAAAAAAGGTACCTTAGTGCATGTCAATTGGATGAAATAACACAAGGGTATCTAGTGCAGGCTCTAGGCAAGCCTTAGAATTTTCTCTAGGAGCATATGCAACACAACCACTTTGAGCCAGGTGTCTAGGGCAATGTGATTGCATTAGGACAGGTTGGTCACCTGATGCATGCTTGGAACTAGGTCAACATGAGCTCTTTGGGCTAACAGACTAAACCAAAATAAACACTTTTGGCCATTGGCCACCTAGTGCATGCTAGAAGGACCCTGATACAAGTGCATCTACCCAATTTTTGAGACACTTTGTTGATGGTAGGTATACCTATCAAACATGTGGGTGGATTGGGTTTGGGTTGGGTCATTGCGGGTTTGGGTCTCATGGGTATGGGTCAAAAAGATATAGTTCTACATGGGTAGAACAAAGGCAAATCCAAACCTGGCCCAGCAGGTGGCGGGTCTTCCACAGATGCCCATATAATGTGTTCACTAAAAAATAGTTTACAAGTTGATACTCTCATGGTAAAAAATACCCTTCTTAAAATTTTACATGTAACATAACGTAAATACAACAAACTACTATACATTGTCCCTATCAAACAACAAAATATGTTGTTCAATTTTTACAACCATTCAACCACATAACTTTTTAGGAAAAATCTCTAATGTGTATAGAAATTCTCTAATATGATTATGATCAATAAAGTAGAGTGAGTAACTTGTACTACAACTCCATATCAACTTTGCTAGAACTATTAAATAATGTAATCGATGTGGATTTGTTTTTCCTCAATGTATTTCTCTCTCTCCAATATTAGATCTTGTTGGACAAGTTCTTGGGCTGGAAGTCCTTAACAACTAGTGAAGTATTAGATTGTCATAATTATTTGTAGTCAATCATTATATTAATTTTCATGCAATTTATTTATTTAATCGGGTCACCCGTGGGTGCCTGTGGGCCACCTGTGGGTTCCCGTGGGCCACCCATGAAACTAGCTAATTAAACAGGTGGTATGGGTTTAGGTATATTTCAACGGGTGATAAATTTCATCACCCAAACCCGACTTGAACGGTCCAACACGTAGGTTCCCTTGGATTTTGACCTAGTTTGACAGGTCTAACAGTTCGGCCTGAAGTGACATACTTTTAGGCTAAAATGCATTTTATCTTAATTTATCCTAGAAATATATGATAACTTCAAACCTAGGGCTTTATTAATTTTTTTGGGAGCTCTATTACATTCTTGGGAGCTAACATCAGGTGATATTGGAAGTTTATCTCATGCATATAGGTAATCTAACTTGCCTTTAGATAAATCAAAGTATGTAATCATCATATATTGCTTTTTTAGCTCAAATCCCTATAAATTCTTCCTCCCTCCTATAATTTTTTGTTAAATTTTTTTATCCTCCTCACCATATTGATGAAGTGATCCACACTCCATAATAGAAACATTGATCCTTACCTACAGATTGCATATTTCTCCCTTCTTTGGCCTAGTTGGAACTAGAGCTATTGAAGTGGATGTTTTTGGGCTCTATAAAGAAGCTTGGAGCTGGGTTTTGTGCATGCTCTTACTACTGACATTATCGTCAATAAAGAAAAGTGTAAGTCCTCTGACCTTGATTTTGGTTGAAAATGCTTTCTTACCTCTATCGGATGCTTAAAACCTTAATCTAACTCTAATATGTTCTTCGATATCATGTGGCAAAGTTAAGTTTCAAGTTTGGTCTAGTTTGGACATTGTTTGAGCAAGGTAAGCATTTATATGCTTGTTTTGGACTTTTTATGCAATTTACCCATATCTAAAGCTTTTCTTGTAAATTTTCCACATTTGTGATATGTCTCACATGTTTTCATATCATGCTTGAGATAGTTGTACCTTGGGGCGCCTAGTTAGACCATGGTTTTGTGTGTGACATCTACCTAGGGTTGAACTTAGGATTTCCTCTCATAGATGGGCTACCTTGAGTGCTAGAACTCAATTGTCCTTTTCGTTTGGTGGGATCTGATGGCTTTCCTTGTGTGTTGAGATTAGATGGTGGTTGATTGGTTTGTGAGGGTTGATGATTTTATCTCTTGAATCTCTCTAGATCAATGATTCACCAAGAGAGGTACAAATCGATGGTGGTGTTGGGGTTTTCATCTTTGTGACCAAGGGGTCAAGATCCAATGGTCACCCTTCTATTGGAGGTCGATGTCTGACCTAGAAGTCAATATGTGATGGTCCTCTTGACTCCCACAACTGATGGACCTACTAGTTTGCATGGACGTGATGCTTTTGACCTCAGACACATGGCAAGCATGGCTAGACACCTTAACCTTCTATTCTCTCTCACCCATAGCTTTATGTACCTATATCCTTGCATACAAATGAGTTCGTTACACACCTAGATATCTCTATATTTTTACATTTTTCTTGGATCTTGTCCCCCTTTTATAGGTGGAGAAGAAGGAGCCAAGGTATGAGAAGTTTGTCTGATCTTGCTTGCATGTGTACCTATGATTGAGATCTACCCTCTCCTCAAGATTGTGGATCTTCCTTAGCTTGTTCTTGACATAAGAAATTAAGACCTCCCTCCATCCATTCGTTTAACTTTCTTTCCTAACTTCCTCTCTCTTCTTATTGGTCAGATCCATGGTGGAGCTTGAGCTAGAGGTTGAAGATGCCTTCCTGCTTGTTTCCTTGACCTAGGGTGTGCTTGCTTTTGGAGAAGGAGCTAGCTTGTCTGAGTGGAGTGATCAAGCTAGGGTTTCTTCCTTCTTTCTTCTATCTACCTTTCTGTTTGGAGCTTGACCCTTGAGGTGACTTATATAACTTTCTCCATGTTTATTGCTTACTCCTAGCTTGCATGTACTAGATATTGCCATAAAAAGTAGTTCTAAGTAGAAAGATGCTATCTTTGCCTAGGGTTTGAGCTTATCTAATGATTTTTGAGTAGTTTATATTCTTGGATGAACCCTAAACATTGTCCATGTTCCTTCCTTCGTATTAGTAGTTTTTGACCTTGCATGTATATGGAAAACAATGGGTTTTGCTCACTCAAACGGTGGTTATTTCTTAGGATTTTGAGCTGATTTTCCCTCCTTGTGATGTAACCTGATGGTTTGGTTCTTGGTGCTATTTTGGTTGACCTTCTTGTAAACCAACGGCTATACTTGATTTCTATTTTGGACCTTCTTATGCTTGAGAAATGATGGTTTTATTTCTCCCTCATGTGGTGCAAGTAGATGTTTTACTCTCTCCCTCATCTATCGGCTTTACTTGGCTTTTGAACCTATTTTTTGCCTAGTGATGACAGACGATAATTTTTGATTTGGTGGCACACAAAAACCTTCTTCTAGTGCTTAAAACCAAGGGATATTCTCCTCTAGAATGGATGAACTTAGCGCTCTCTCTTCAAGTGGTTTCAAAATGAAGGTTTCTGAAGGCTTCAACAAATGATGGTTTTACTTGGAGTTTGAGGCTTCCCACCTAGAGTTGACATATTGATGGTGTCACTGGGTTAAGACTCGATGGTGATTTTGGGTCAACATCCAATGGTTTTTCTGGTCTACACTCGACGGTGTACCTACTTCCCAAGGCTGTGGTTTCTCTTCTTTGGTCGATGGTTCTCAACCAATGGTCTCATTATTTGCTAGATCTGATGGTGTGCCTGGTTATGTGGTCGATGGTTCCACTAGTTGGTCCATAAATGATGGTCTCCCTGTATCAACATCTAATGGCTTTTATGGCATCCACAACTAATGGTGGACCTCAAATCCACAACTGATGGTGCTTCTGAAGTTAGCAAAAGGTGATGCATCTAGTGTTAACAACTGATGGCCTTTCTAGGTCATGCTTTGATGACTCCCCTAGGTCATACTCAATGTCTTTCGTAGATGAATGGTTTTACTATTTTACTTGTATTACAACTGATGTTTTTTCCTATCTAACATCCAATGCTTTTGCTTCTATATGAATTGATGGCTGATGAACCCTAAGTTCTGATGGTTTTGGTTGAATGCTACAATTTGATGGTTATACCTTGTGTTATGTATGAATCCATACTTGAGGATAGTATGAGATTCGATGGTAATGATTTACCTTGTGCATCCATGATTGGATGGGGACGCTATGCGTGAATGATAATCTTTAACCTAAGTAAGTGTATGAACCTATGGTTTAGTTTGAGGTGCTGGTTTGTAGCATCAATTCCACCTATCTTTATTAACTTAACTGAATGGAATCAAGTAATGATGGTTAATCATACTTTGCTTCTTTTTATAATATGATGAAGGAATATTCTCTCTGGTGTTGATTGTAACCCTAATGTTTTAATGGTGGTTATCATAGCCTTATGATGGATGCATACTTATGCTACACATGTGCATCACAAGTATGATGGTGTAATTTGAACCTTATTCAAGGTGTTGAAATACTATGATGATCATGTAGGAAATGATGTGATGGTCTTAATGACCTTTGGGCATGTCTTTAGCTCCATGGAGGTGTAATCATCTTTATGTTGACAAGGGTTGGTATCCTAGGATAATGTGATAAGGATTTATATCCTGTGATGGTGTGATGACAAGTATACTCTTATGGATGGTAATGAAACAATACCATGTGATGTTGAAACAAGGAATATGTCTCATACATTTTATATCTTATGAAGTTCTTATATGCCAAAGATTGCTAGAAATGAATAAGGATTTGTATGTCCACTTGTTTGATATAGCCTTAACACACCCAATTGACATTAACTAATCAAGTGAAACCCTAATCATATAGTGACCTATGCCATAGATCCATTCCAGTGTTAGGACTTGCTGGATGGTGAAACGAGTATTCCTTTAATGGAAGCTCGAAGTCATATACTATTGAGTATATGCATGTTTCTAAAGATGGTTGTGGTCATATCTCAGTATGAGAATGACTGCGGTCGTATCTCAGATACTTATATATGTGGTGTGAGTGAGGACAGCTGCGGTTGTACCTCAAATGATAGGCTTTTATAATTCATGATTATTAGTGTCGTAACCTATATACCAAGGGAAGACTAGGTTATTTTGCAACTTGACTTATATGTTGTTGTTTCAGACTTGTATTGACTGAGGGAAGGTGAGATCTTAGGATTCTGACTCTCCTAGATGTTTAATGAAATAGATTTCGACTTAGCAATGGGCAATTGGAGCTTGAGTGGTATACCTAAAACTCCCCATGGCTTAATAAAAGATGTAATCCAATTGTGTAGTAATTTTGTTGGGGTTATACATAATTCTTCACATTAGATGAAAACCATTTATTGATCTTTCACACATAGATGATGTATAGTGCAATAAGAGAAAGTAGGATTTCTTATGATGCTATATATACTAATACTACTGGTTAGGTTTATGTTGATTAGTTATCTCATGCCGCTAGATATGCTTTGTTGTTATCCATACTTATCATGTTAGCCCTACTGATGATGTTAGCTATGCTTATGATGTTAGTCAAACTTATGATGATAGTTTTTATATGTTCCTTTATGTACCCTGTTAATCATGCCTTTTGCTATGTCTATCTATTTAACATGCTTAATATGCTTAAACTATTTTATTCAGTTGTAATTGATAAGCATTGTTGAGAGTTATATCTC
Source organism: Alisma plantago-aquatica (assembly GCA_963693085.1). Taxonomy (NCBI): domain Eukaryota; kingdom Viridiplantae; phylum Streptophyta; class Magnoliopsida; order Alismatales; family Alismataceae; genus Alisma; species Alisma plantago-aquatica. The sequence continues at coordinate 1,449,352,458 of OY856411.1, read as the reverse complement.
TTCTTGGGACATGGGTCTCACCCTGTGGGTCACCACATCTTTTTAGGTATTGGCAGCAGCTGTAGTAGGCCCGTGCCAGTGAGGAGGAGCTACATTGATGGATCTTAGAGAAGGTTGTTTAGATGTCTAGTGTGTCCTAGAGTCATTCCTATACTCTCAGGTTCGGGGGAAAAGTTTATATACAATGTTTCAATTGACTCGAGCTTTTGGTGGCATTCTGATGTTTGTACCTATGGTATATGTGGATAACATTCTTCTATATATAATGTTGTGGTTGAGGCCACAAAGTAATTGTAAAAGATACTTGTCATAATATGAATATATGCAAGATGTTGGGATTTTATGTAAATGATTCTGGATATGTTTGGAATGTTTAATTAGTTTTAATTATCACCTTTTTCTTCTATGTGGTTAATTAACGATCTATCATGTTTTGAGGGTGAGTAATCTCATTTTTTGTGATGGGTTCTCACAATTGGTATCAGAGCTTTAAGTTCTCTGAGTCTACATGGACACTAGGACTTAGGACTAGGATGATGACTAAGTAAGGAACATGACATGTGAACATGACACATACTGCCTAATCTCAGTATTTGGATGTCCTGGCTAGGTATTCAATTATTGAAGAGAAGTTAAGTGTGGAACTCTTAAGTTGTTATCGTTATGACTAATCTGATCAAGTAGTCAGTTTGAAACAATGTAAAGATAATAATAAATAAGATAATCATGGTGAAAATATCTTAATCTTACACTAAACAAAGATGAGAATCACAGTGTAACCTATCAAAACTTAAATATTTGGTAACTAAAGAGAAATACATGACACCATTAAACCTAGATATGTATATAAATAAGCTAAAGAGGAGTTTTTGAAGCTATAATTCTAGAAGATAATGAAGTAAAAAAGAGACAAATATGTGTTAATGGAATGATTCATAGTATAAAATACACATAAGAAGAAGAGAAATCCTGAGATAAGTGTGATATGAGAAGATGATTAATGGATAAAGTGGAACCTGAGATAATCTTAGACCAACATATGTGTGTAAGAAAGTTTAAAGTAAAATTATCATTACATGTAAAAGACATTAATGAGGAAATGTAAAATATGATGAATTACCCCTTGATAAGTGATTGAAAAACATGATAACATGAGAGGACATACACAAGAATGATAAATAGTTAATGAGAAAGAGCAATGAGATATGCTAATCTTAATAATTCCTATGATGATGGAAAGGAACCCAAATGAAAAAGGTAAGATAATACACAATTGTTGTAAGTTGCATGATGTAGGTAGAATAGGTAACCCCATTGCTAGTAACCCCTAGATAGTGTTGCTGTGTTGTGGGAAATTTGTTTTCCTTGTGCTCTTTCTTTTTAAGGCACAATTTTCAAGTGGAGATTATTCCACTTGGTATGCATAAATTTGTTGTAATCCTAGAATGTAGACATATTTATAGTACATGGTTGTTGGGAGTATAGTTCTAAGATGATGACATGTTGTGATGGAAATGCTTTTTGAGATTCCAAGAGTTGGGAAGACACCTCCTATACATTCTAATTCAGTTATGATGGCACAGAAGCTGATGAGACTAGGGTGTGAGTTCTGCTGGATCAAAGGGCTCTAGAGGGGAGGGGTGAATAGAGCTAAAAACACTTGCACCAAATTCGCTAGACCTTCACGTTACTTCAACTAGGCACAATTGCAAATAGTGAATTTGATGGAAATCTAAAAATGCATAGCATGGATGAGAGATATTGAAATAAGCACTTGATCAAGTTGTTTATAGTGGTTCTACTCTCCAAGCTAGGAGAGAGTCAGTCCACTACCTAGAGAGTTCAAGCCCTAGGATTTTGCAACCTATGTATACTTACACTCCATTATAATACATACAATTTGACCTTCCTTTTCTGGGACAAGGATACCCAACTTCCCTTTGAGGTCAAGGGAGCCAATAACCTCTTAATCAAGGTATTACCTATCTGGAGCTAGAGTCTTCTACCTTACCAAGGTCTTACCCACTCTTGCAAGCACTTGAACACCTTCGCCAAGGAGTCTTTAGACTTTAAGGATTTACCCACTCTACTCCCAGATCTTCAGCCTTGTCCTCCTCCTTCACTAAGAGAATCTTTTGCACCTTCTTCTACAACTTGAAGAAGCTTGTACCTTCTCCTTCACTTGGATAGTCTTTCACCAACTTGATTTTGAAGAAAGGGGTTGGGAAAAGAGAAGCTTTGAGAGATTTACAAGTATACAATGAAGTATCTCTCTCACACAGATCCTATCTCACTCATAATGACGAATTGAAGTGTAATCAAGAGAGAGAAAGGGGATAATCTTTGCTATACAGCAGAGTTGAGATCAATTCAGCGCTCTGTCTGGTTTTGGTCTGGCGGCGGAAGGAGCGACTAGGGCTTGCGGCTCCTGGGAGCGGCGTCTTGCTTGGGGGAGGGGGTCGGGTTGCGTTTGTGCGCCGACCACTCCCCCCGGGCTTCCTCCTCGTCTGGGTCGCACGGATCCGAGGTCAGGGGACAGCTGTGGCCGGATCGTCTACCGTTTCCCTCTCGCTCTAGCGGCGTTGGCTTCGGTCCCGAAGACCTGAGTCTCGACGGTGGTTCACGGGAGAGGTGTGGATGCGGTCCAGGGGTTGTTGAGGTGCCCTCGTCTTCCCCCGTTGCTTCTGCTGTACCTCCGGTTGTCTCGCAACCTAGGCTCCCCCACCCCATCCCCTTCTTTTCCATTTCTATTCCTGTCTCGGTTCCTTTTCTTTTGTCTTCGTAGGTTTGTTGGTGGTGGCAGGTTATCTGCCTGTGTTTGTCGCCGCTTGTCGGCCTTTAGTTTGGTTTTTGCTCCTCCAGTGGGAGTGTTGGTGTCGTTTGTTGGTCATGTCGTGCCTCAGGTTCCTTCTTTAGCAGACGGTGAGCTCGGGCACCCCTCAGTGCTTTAGGCAGAGGAGGAGGAAGCTGGGTTTTGGGCTTCGTGCGGGTCCTCCACCCCCTATTCGCAGTGGTGGTCGGGAGTGGTGGTGGAGTTCCCGGCACCCTCTACTCCCCACCTTTGTACCCGCATGAGCCGCCCTTCCTCTGTATCTGCACCTCTGGGGTTTTGGCCTCCTTCTCGTGTCTGCTGGTAGGCAACCGTAGCGCGTCGCTAGTAGTTGAGTTTCTCGTCCTGTTTGGTGGGGCGTTGGGTCTGTGTTGTTTGTTTTGTGTCGTGGGGTTTGTGTCCTCCTTTCATGTTAGGTCTTTTTTTGTTTCTTTGTTTTATGGCAGCAAGTGCGAAGGTGATTACTTCTTCGGTCACTGGTTTGGAGCATATACCTTATATCAGATATAATCTCAGGTTGAAGGAATCTCTCATAAAAAGCTGTTTTGGTCAGCGATATAGAAGAGAGATCAATACATCATTGTTCTTATCACGTTCCGATATGAGTTTCTGGTTATTGTATCTGCTCTTTACTCTTTGTGTTCGGTGGGTGTATCTCCCTTTTCATGTAGATGCCGTATGGCTTTAATGTAATGAATGTTGTGGCTTCAAAAAAAAAAGAGAGAGAGAAAGGGGATCAAGTTGACTGGATGCACTCAACTATGGCAAGGAGCTTGAATTGCATGAAGGAGTAACCTCGAAATGAACTCCAAGAGGTCCTATTTATAGTTGAGGTGTCCACTTGAGGGTAGGAACACTTAAGAACATTTCCTATCCATTTGGGGTGTTGTAAAAATATAATTTTGAGTTTTGCAACACTCCAATGGTTGGAATCACTTTTTCTGCATTTTCTGTACAGTGCAGTTGGTTGAGTTTTCATAAAGGTAATTCAACCAATTGCACTATGCGACAAAGCCACTTTGAAGCATTAGTCGAGTTTGTCATGTGTGTAACTCAACCGATCGCTTGAAATCAGTTTAACTGAGTGCATGGATCGATCGAGTTCTGTGAATGTGAAACTTGACCAAACCAATGAATTCTCAAAATTCATCAAGGGATCGGTCGAGTTTGTATCTCGACCAATTAACACCCTGTAATAAATTTTGGAAAATGCCTTTTGAATGATCAAACATTCAAATTAAGGGTTCCTTATTTTCACTCATCTTAGTTACAAGTCATATCATCAAATGCAAATGATTACAAAAACAATCTAAGGTGATTTGAAGTGTTTTCCACAAAAGTGCATTTGTATTGCTTTTGACTTGAACTAGAATAAGCTAGGGTTTGGTAGATTTGATCCTTTTCATGTACCTAATGCCTGAAATCAATCTCAAACAAACATATTAGATACATATGAATGGCATGGTTGAGTCATTATTAAAACATTGACAATGTGTAACACTTAGGTAAACATTCTACCCATTTTGACAATGATAAACCATTCCTCAACATATTGAAAAGGATATGAAAATTTAAACCTTTACCTTTTGAATTGCAAGGAGATACATGAATGAACAATGTTAATTGCCCCCCCCCCCTCAATTCATTCTTACCTATTCCTACATGGTTAGTCTTTCCACAAATAACCATAGCACATATACATTTTACGTGGTCCTCTAGCAAGTCTCATGATATGTAGATAATTGATAACAAAAGGATCATATAAGCAACAAAACAATACAGTTGAGGTCATTTCTCCATTGTGATACATGCACTACATTTTCTCTCCCCCTTTGTCATTTCAAAAAGGCAGGGGAGGTAGAAGAGGTAAAAACACATGTCTTCTCTAAAGGCACAAGCTAAAACAAGCAACCACATATAGCACACACCAAATAGATACAAGAAGAGACAAATAAGCAACCAGTGTCATAATCGATATATGGACTAACATACCAAGAACTCATAAGATAAAGTCAATCATAGAGTTAAGGGTAGAGGAGATTAATATTACAATACTAATCATGTCCTTTTGGAATAAAACTACAAACCAATAAGAAATGACGAGATGATAAAATAGTATGCCTCAGATACACAATGCCCAAATGTCTAATACATGATAGTTTACAAAAAGATATATATATATATATATATATATATATATATATATATATGATCACTCTAAAGACTATGGAACTAAACATCTATGCTGTCTACTACATCAACTATGTCATTGTCCTCATCCTCGGAGTGGTAGTCCTTGTCATCATCAGATGATGCAACATAAGCAACAATAGTAGCCTCACCATCATCACCAAAAGAACTAGCAAAGCAGTCATCAGAACCATCCCTAGAACCATCACCCTTGATGCCTTCAACATAATTAGCAACATCCTGGTCTGGCATCTCCTCATCAGTAGGAGGTCTAAAAGCACGACCAAGTCACCTATCATTCTATGCAGCCCATGAAGTGCCTCATGCATGTAATGCATTTGCTTGCTCAAAGGAAGGAGCAGAAGTCCTATCAAGATTAGCAAGTAGAGTGGCAGCAGGACCAGTAGGAAAATCTAGCAAAGGAAAATCACCAGGGGCAGGGGTAGGTTCTCCATCAGTAGTAGGGGTGACAATGGATGCAACATGAGGTGGAGGGTTAGGGTAGATCTGGCTATACGCATAGGAGGCATAGTCAACTCCAGGGAACACATGGTAGGTAGGGTAGGGATGGTTATATGATAGGTTCATGGTTGAGATGATATGGCAGTGGTCCTGGTGAAAGTGATCCTGAACCCTGAGGTTATACTACTAAAGATGAATCATGTATCCCATGAGGGTTTCATTGTATACATAAAAAGAAGTTCGGTTAGGGCGGGTGGTGGTGGTGATAGAGGTGCCTGGTTGGAGGTGGAGGCTCCAGGTGTGGTAGGGGAGGTAGGAAGAAAAGTCTTCTTGATTGTAGTCTCACTGATGTTGATTCCTTTTCAACTAGCGTTGTAGTTGAGATCATGGAAAAGTGACTTCTCATTCAGAGTGGCAAAGAGACCATAGACTAAGGCAGGATAAAGAGGATGGTGCTAGAGGTGCTTTCCCATAATCAAAGCTGGTCATGTTATGAAGAATGTATTGATAGCACTTGACTCCAATATTCTTCAAAAGACAATACATTATCACAGTAGTGTTTTCTACAATCACCATTTGATTTTTCTTTGGATGGATGTTGCAGTTAACCACCAATGCAATAAGACAATTTTTGATATCAAGGGAAGAGTATGGAAAGGTTGACTTATTCATATAGGGTACATTGGGCTTCTTCAAAAACTTATGAATGTCAGGAAGTATAAGATCATAGATTTTGTATAATTCCTTAGGGTCAAGCAGGTCATGATAGTCAGGATAGTCGGACCTCCATGTCTCGGTAACCTCACTACCATTGAAAAATATATTCAAGGAATCTTCAGATATGGTAATTTTAGTACCAGCTATCATAGAAATCAAAATTACCTAAGTATCAAGTGGTGGCACATTTTTAGTGTAGTTCCATTGGAGATTTCCATAAAACTCACGGACCGCCTTATTACTAGTGACAGAATTGGAGAAGCACTGTGTTCTACACACAATGCGCTAAGGTGATGGGTTGAAACACCTCAAAGACCTCCTTGATAACCTGACTTATGGTGAAATGAGGTTCATATAAAGCTCAAAAAGGGAAAGGATCCTAGGGAGGAGTTCCTTATAGTGATCTAGAGCTTGTGAGGATATGATGGAGGTGCCATCATAGGATACATGGTGAGGAGCATAGGAAGAAGATGGTGCTCCAATAGGGATGACTCTTTTCCTTCAGTTTGAGGCCATAAAGGCAGATAGAGAAGAAAGATCGCTGAAGGAGAAAGAAACCACCACAAGGAGGTCACCTAGCCACCTAGGTTGAAGAAAGGGGGCAAGGAAGGCCAAATGGGAGATGGGAAGGGAAGGGCGAACCTAGGGTTTGAGAAATAGAGTACTGGAGCTTGGGATCGGTCGATTTTTCTCTAGTTGAGAGGGAGAAAAGTCATTTGATGCTCCTTTTTAGTTTAGTCCAGTCGCGCGTTCATTCGAGTTGTGAGGGTTAGAAACTAGACCAAACATGCAATTTAGCTAAGTTCTCACATGGTGATCGGTCAAGTTGTTAGCAGGACAAACTTGACCGAAGGGTCAACCAGTCAAACCCTTAGAAAATTTAATTCCAATCCTCTAAGGTGATATATAAATGTAGGTTTATAGCCTGTGATTTATTTTAGACATATTGAGGCACATTTCACTCATAATAGGGTACTATTTTGCAATAAAGCATTCATTTGTTCAAAAATATCCAAAAACAAGTGAAACCAAGGCATGAAAACAAGGCAATTTAGCACATAGAAAACATAAGGTGAGAAATATATGAGCAAAAACATATAGGTAAAAGAACAACTAGCAAGAAGTCTATAAATATTATCAAGAGCAGCTATAAGCAGTTTTGATTCAATAAAAGCAAATTGTTCTCTATCTATAGGTTTAGTGAAAATTTCTGCAAGCTGATTCTCAGTGTCTACATGCATGATATAATATCCTTCTTGGAAATGTGGTCATGAAGAAAGTAATGACGAACCTCTATATGTTTATCTCTACTATATAATATAGGATTGTAAGACAGGTTAATTGCACTAGTGTTATCACAATAGATAGGAGAAGCATCAAAATGAATGTTAAAGTCTTGGAGCATTTGCTTCATCTATAGGACTTGGGCACAACATCTCCTAGTTGCAATGTATTCAAACTCTATATTTGAAAGAGCCACAATGCTTTGTTTCTTTGAGAACCTAGAAACTAGGCATGGTCCTAGGAAGAAGCAAGTGCCACTTGTGCACTTTATATCAATCAAACAACATGCATAATCAACATCACTATAGGCAGTAAAAGTATCACTATAGGCCAAAACAAAAGATGGTAACTCACATCCCATACCTCACATAAAGGAGAAGATCTTGCCCCTCTTGCTCTGTCAACCTAATTCCAATCAAGATATTTCCAATACTAGCTCCACTAGTAACAACAACCCTAGACTCCATGATCTAGCTTTTTTGAACTTGCTAACCTCACCCTAACCTATTTGATATAACATACTTCCTTGTTCAACCTGTTGACTTGAGAGTTATACATTGCCCATATTTTGATAATGACTTAACGATTCCATTCCTATGTATCTAATATGTTTGTTTAAGATTGATTTCAAGATTTAGGTACATGAAAAAGATCAAATTACACAAGCCCTATCTTGTTCAAGTTCAAGTTCAAGTTCAAGCCAAAACTCAAAATTTTGGACTATGGTAAGCTTGGAGGTGTATTACATGGGGTGTCCATTGGCTTGGTGTTCTCCATCCCAAAGCGCTTAGGTAGCTCATTGGTATACTTGTTTTGGTTGATGGAGTTACCATCTTTTGTTTGTTTGATTTGAAAGCCAAGGAAGAAAGTAAGATCCCCCATCATGCTCATCTCAAACTCACTCAACATAAGAGCACTAAACTCCTTGCAAAGATCACAGTCTATTCCATCAAAGATAATATCATCAACATAAATTTGAATAATCAAGAAATTGCTAGATGTATGTTTTATAAACAAGGTAGAATCAAATTTGACCATGATATAGTCATTATCTAGAAAAAAATTCTTTAGTTTCTCATACCAATCTCGATGTTCTTGTTTAGAGAGCTTTTTGTAATAAATAAACATGGTTAGGAAATTTATCATGTTCAAAGCTGGGGGGTTGAGAAACATATACTTCCTCCTCAATCGTACCACTCAAAAATGCAATTTTGACATCCATTTGATAAAGAAAAATATTATTATGACTAACAAAAGCAAGCAACATTTATATTGACTCAAGTCTAGCTACATGTGCTTATGTTTCATCAAAATCAATACCTTCCTGCTGGTTGTAGCCATGAGAAACTAACCTTGTTTTTATTCCTTAACACTTTTCCACTTTCATCAAGCTTGTTGCAGTAGACCCAGTTGGTGACACTGATCTTTCTATCAGTTGGTCTTGGCACAAGTGTCGACACTCTGTGCTTCTCGAACTGTTCCAACTCTTCTTGCATGGCTAGGATCCATTCATCATCGTCGAGAGCTTCTTTGACATCTTTTGGCTCAAGCTGAGAGATGAAGGTGTTTTCTGCTTGTTCTTTATTGTAGACAGCCCACGTTTTCACCCTTTCAAAAGGATTACCTATGATGAGCTCTTTTGGATGATTCTTTGCAAACTGGGGATCTGGATCCTTCTTTTCTTCTTCTTTCTCTTCTTCATCAACTAGCACCTCTTTTCCTTTATCAACAATGTTGAGATTTTCAAGTGAAGGATCACCTCATCTACAACATCATAATAAACAATATTCTTAGAAATAAATGGGTTAGAATCTCAAAAAATCAAACATTGATAGATTCTTCTACTTTACCCAATTCAATGTTGAATATGCTATAAGCCTTGCTAGTAGTGTTATAGCCAAGAAAGAAAGCCTTGAAAGACTTCAAATCAAACTTATCGAGGGAACCCTTGGTGTTCAAAACAAAACAATGATAAACAAAAACATGAAAGAAATCAATGGAAGGCTTTCTACCACACCATAGCTAATATGGGGTTTTCTTCAAAGATGGATGAGTAAAAACCCGATTTTGCACAAAACATGAAATACTAACAACTTCAGCCCAAATATTCTTTGGAGAGTCATACACTAGAAGCATGGTCCTATCCATTTCATGTAGTGACCTATTATTTCTCTCTACAACCCCATTTTGTCAAGGTGTTTGAGGTGAAGAAAAGTTATATGCATACCCAAATTCCTCACAAAACTATTCAAACAACTCATTTTCAAACTCTCCCCCATGATCACTATGGATAGAAACAATATGGAAAGAAGCTTCATTTTCAATTTGTTTGCAAAAAGTCAAGAAAACATCAAGAGTATCACTTTTTGAAACAAGAAAGAAAGTCCAAATATAGAGATAAAAGTTGTCAACAATCACAAGACAATACTTTCTACCACGAAGTGATTGCGTACACATTGGTCCAAATAAATCAATGTGAAGAAGATCAAGATCTCTTTTGGTGCTAAGAACTCCTAAGGATTTGAAGGAGGACTTGGTTTGCTTTCCTTGGGTACAAGGTTGGAATTCTTCATCCTTTCCAAAGTCCAATTTAGGAAGTCCCTTTACCAAATCCTTTTTTTCTCAACTTCTTTAGCTGAGGCATATTCACATGACCAAGCCTATGGTTCCACAAAGAAATATCATTTGAATTGGAAATAAGACATCTACCAACAATAGGATTAATAGAGTCAAGAACAATAATACAAAGATTACCATTTCTAGTTCCCTTATATATAAGATTGTATGAGAGGGAATCTAGAAGAAAACATTCAAGTGAGGTAAAACGAACAAGATAACCATTACCAAAAAGTTGACTAACACCTATTTAATTTATGTAGGCAATCCACAAGAAGTACATTCTTGATGCATAGTGAATCACCTACATCACCCTCACCTATCACCTTACCCTTGTTGTTGTCACCAAAAGCCACCGATCCTCCTTTCTTCTTTGTGAATTGGTTGAAGTGGTTGATTTCACCTATCATATGCCAATTAAAACCTTGGGATCTAGTGTTAGATTGGGGACCCATTTCATCTTTGGGTTGGTCCCCTTCTCTCTATGAGGACAATAGGTAGAGTAATGGTCATCACTCTTGCAATACACACAAAACATAGCATTTTTAGAGCAAGAAGACTCACCATGAAAGATAGGAGGTCCCTTGCTCTTTTTCTTACCCTTGACCTTGCACTTTCTCTTTGGAGCTCCCCCTACATATCTCAAACCACTACCAACTTGTTTGGTAGAGTGAATCAGAACTTCATTGAGGGATTTTTTCCCTTTGAGGAATTTCTACAAGGAATCTCTTAGTTTGTGACTATCATCACTAAGAGTAATGATAGTAGAAGATAAGCTAGCAAGATCATCTTGTGCATGAAGTAAGTCGGCTTCCAAACATAGGGATTTAGTAAGATAAGAATAGTTTTCTAAAGTAAGACTAGCAACTTCATTACTAGACAATAAAGGTCTAGATGAAAGATCATTAACTTGAACAAGAAATCTAGCATTTATAGTTCTAAGCATAACAAGTTCATCAAGATAAATTGTATTTTGATCCTTAGTATCATCACAAGCAAACTTAAGACCATCATTTTTAGTTATAAGTAAAGCAAGCTCATCTACTAGGGCTTGGTCTTCTTCCTTAAGACTATTGATGTTCTTAAGGTAGATATCATTGTCTACTTCAACTCCATTGTATTGGAGCTCAAGGTCAAGAAACTTCCCTTGTAAGAAATCAATGCTATCAAGATGCCACTTCTCATTTTGATAAAGAATATCAACTTTAGTATACAAATCATCTATGATCTTCCCTAACCTCTTCTTTTTAGACTTGAATTTAGAATAAGAGGAACGTGAAGCATTTAACATATCAATAAGAGTTTCTTTAGATAACTCATGCAAGCTTACCTCACTTCCCTCACCAATGTCTTCACTTATAGAGGCCATGAGTGCAAGATGGAATTCACCTTCATCAGAATTTGCATCATTAGAGAAGGATTCCTCCCAAGCCGCATGAGCTGCATCTTTTCTCCTTTTTTCCTTCTTGTCCTTCTTCTTATACTTGCTATCCTTCTTGTATTCATCCCTCTTCTTGTGGCTGCTCTTATGGTAGGTTCTCTTTGCCTTGGGGGCATTCATTATTGTAGTGCCTCTTTTGACCACATGCATAGCATCTAGGAGTAGTAGACGAGGAAGACATTCCCTTGAAGTAGTTTCCCTTAGAGTAGTTGGATTTATGATCACTAGGGCTATCATCTTCACTTGAGGAGGGAAGAGAGGATCGACAAGCAAGTTGTTGTTGGAGAATCGTTGCTCCCACATGAGCTTTGAAGGCATTATCTTTGATCTTCTTTGATTCCTTCTCCTCTTGCTTGTCATCTTCTTCTTGCTTGTCTAGCCTTGGTTCATGAGCTTGAAGGTTACCAATGAGCTCCTCAGTGACTAAGTCACCAAGACTTCTGACTTCTTAAATGGAAGTCACCTTGGGTTCCCATCTCTTGGGAAGAGAACGTAGGATCTTGGAGTTGATAGTATTTCTAATCCAAGGTGTGCCCCAAAGTAGCAAGCCCATTGATGATGGTGTTTAGCATTCTGTACATCTTAACCACTCTTTCCTTCTTGCCCATCTTGAAGTTTTCAAGCAGTCCATTGATCATGTAGATTTTTGACTCCTTGACTTGTTTTGTGCCTTCATAGGTAATCCACAACTTGTTCCAAATCTAATGGGTTATGTCCCAAGATGAGATTCGAGGGAGTGAGGGCATCATAGATGATGCTTATTGCCTTGGCATTCAGCTACACCTTCTTGAGTGTAGCTTCATCCCAAGTAGCTACATCACCCGCCGACTCCTTGTATGGAAGAATCATCACCTTCCACATGTCCTAGTTCATCCTTTGAAGGTAGAACTGCATCCATCATTTCCAATAGAGGAAATTTGTGTCATCTAAGACTCAGGGGTCTCATGGAGAAGCCTACCTATAGGTTGAGGGACCCAAGTAAGTCTCCCATCTTCTAGTCTCATGAGAGATGTATCGGAGAAGATCGTGTCTCTGATACCACTTGTTGGATCAAAGGGCTCTAGAGAGGGGTGAATAGAGATAAAAACACTTGAACAAAATTCATTAGACCTTCAAGTTACTTCAACTAGGTAAAATTGCAAATAGTGAATTTGGTGGCAATCTAAACATGAATAGCAAGGAAGAGAGAGATTGAAACAAGCACTTGAACAAGCTGTTTAGAGTGGTTCCACTCTCCAAACTAGGAGAGAGTCAGTCCACTAGCTAGAGAGTTCAACCCCTAGGCTTTTGCCACCTATGTATACTTATACTTCATTATACGACATACAATTTGACCTTCCTTTTCCGAGACAAAGATTTACAACTTCCCTTTGAGGTGAAGGGAGCCAATAATCTTACAACCAAGGTCTTACATATCTGAATCTAGAGTCTTCTACCTCACCAAGGTATTACCCACTCTTGCAAGCAGCTGGACACCTTCGCCAAGGAGATCCCCTCTTTTCAACGAGTCTTTAGCCTTAAAGGATTTACCCACTCTACTCATGAATCTTCAGCCTTGTCCTCCTCCTTCACTCAAAGAAGCTTTTTGCACCTTCTTCTACGAACAAGCTTGCACCTTCTCCTTCACTTGGAGAAGCTTTCCCCAACTTGATTTTAAAGAAAGGGGTTGGAAAAGAGAAACTTTGAGATCTTTACAAGTATACAATGAAGTACTTCTCTCACATAGATCCTATCTCACTCATAATGATGAATTGAAGTGTAATCAAGAGAGAGAAAGGGGCTCAAGTGAAATGGATGCACTCAACTATAGCAAGGAGTTTGAATAGCATGAAGGAGCAACCTTGGAATGAACTCCAAGAGGTCATGTTTATATTTGAGGGTTTCCACTGGAGGGTAGGAACACTTAAGAGAGTTTTCTAGTCGTTTGAAGTGTTGTAATGGATATAATTTTGAGTTTTGCAACACTCCAACGGTTGGAATTACTTTTTCCGCATATTCTGTACAGTGCAGTCAGTTGAGTTAGTCGAGTTTTCATAAAGGTAACTCGACCAATTGCACTATGATACAAATCCAATTTGAAACATCAGTTGAGTTTGCCCTGTGTGAACTCGACATATCGCTTGAAATTAGTTTTGCCAAGTGCATGAATCAGTCGAGTTCTATCAATGTGAAACTCGACCGAACTAAGGAATTCTAAAAATTCATCAAGGGATCATTTGAGTTTGTATCTCAACCGACTAACACCTTGTAATAAAGTTTGGAAAATGCCTTTTGAGTGATGAAACATTCGAATTAAGAGTTCTTGATTTTTTCTCAACTTAGTTACAAGTCACATCATCAATACAAATGATTACAAAAATAATCTAAGGTGATTTACATTGCTTTTTACTTGAACGAGAACAAGCTAGGGATTGATAGATTTGATCATTTTCATGTACCTAATGCCTGAAATCAATCTCAAACAAAATTATTAGATACATATGAATGGAATGGTTGAGTCAATATCAAAATATGGACAATGTATAACACTTAGGTCAACAAGGTCTTCTTGGCACATGTAGTGGATACTAAGGTGATGAGTCCCACTATCTGGGGTGTGCCAGTAGTATGTGAGTTTGAAGATTTTTACCATATGAACTTCTTGGTGTTTCTTTTTCCTTAAAAAGAGAGAGTTTGATGTTGAGATTCTCCAAGTGTTGTTTTGAAAGAAGAAAAGTGATTACTTGATGATGTATATGGGCTACCAACATCGACAAGACTACTGCCAAGGATAGATGGTTTGTTGATCAGTCGAGAGGTTCTACATTGTTCCTTCATATATACTTGAGGTCAGAATATCATCAGATAAGAATCAAAGTGGATGACATAAGTTGCATGGTCACTATCAATTCATGAGTGTGTCATTTAGACTAACTGTATCATCAACAATGTTTATCGACTTGATGAACAGAGTGCTCAGGTCATGTCCTTATGAGTTGTGACAAGTTTTGTTAATAACATCTCAATGTACTTTAGAGATGGTCAGCAACATGGACAACATCTTCACTAAGTCCTAGGATTTCTGAAGGAGCAATAACTATGTGTCAAGATTAGCAAGAGTGAGTTCAGGATGACTAAAGTTTCTTCTCAAGGTTATGATATATCTTCTAAGTATGTTGTGTAAATCCAAATAAGGAAAAGATAGTGTTGGAGTGGGAGCAACCCCAAACACTGACTGATATATGAAAGTTTCTTAAGCCTAGCATGACACTACAAGAAAGTCCATTCAGAACATCAACATCGTTACTTTACCCCTAACAAGGTTGATGAGGAAAAGTGTTCCTTCTTGTAAGGAATGATAGGTGTAAACTTTTGTTCCAACATTCTTTCCAAATGTTGAGTGAGAAGTTGACAAGTTCCAGTGTTAGTGTAGCCAGAACAAAAAGGGGAAGGATACATCATCTTATGTAATGCTTTGAAGAAAGGTTGGGATGTATGTCCATACAAGATAAGAGAATGATTCCTTTTGCTTCAATAGAAGGATGTAAAATTGAATACACTTCTATTGTTAGGATTGTTGACACAACCACAAGTTAGCCCAACACCACTATAATAGATCAAAGGAATACAAGTGGATGATACCATGATGTAGGACATCATATCAGAGTAGCACAGCGGGGTGCATGATGGATTCCATAGGTCAAGTGACAAGACAATGTGCATCCATTACCAAACAATGATTCCAGACACTGATGATTTGAGTGAGATAGTATTTGGGGAGACTCATTTGCAACACATATGATGTATCTAACAATTACATAGAAGTAACATAAGTTGAAGGATATGCAATGGCAACCAAGTGTGAAGCATGACATGGGACATGTATAGTCAAGTGTACATATGTCAGCAAGCCAAGTAGAAACCATAGAAGGTTGCAAGTACACAATGAAATTTCAACATAGCCTTACACTACAGACAGGTGGCCAATCAACCATTCACATGATTAGAAGATCTTTTGAGAACATATGTCCTATATTTTTTGGTCATAAAGGATGTCCACCTGATTGATTGAGTTACTTATTACAATTACCACTAGAGGAGCATAGACATGACTCCTTGTGAAGTTGTTTATGTGAGGATATAAAAGACACTCCTTGATTGGTAAGGAACAACTAAAGTAATAGGTTCTGAAGTGTGTTGATATGATGGACCACAGTGAAGGATATAGTGATACAACAACAGATGGAAATAGTTCAGAATAATAGCAAGAGTTTCAAGTTAGAGTTACTACTAGAGTTGCACAGGTTGTATAATAGTTTCTATGTTCCATGATGGGGAAGTGTCACCCTAGTACAAGATAAGAGATACATATAATGGAGATGAAGTTGGATGAGGATGTTTCTTATGTGGGGGGGGGTTCTATGTTGACCTAAGATCATATACAGGAGTTGAGGGATAAGAACATGATTTACACGAGAGTATTTTGAAATCACCATGGGATGCAAGTAACCATGTGGAGGTTAGTGGATGGGATTTATAGGAGGTACCCATCTTTGTTTGCCTTGGATTTCAGGGGCAAAATCCATGTTAGGGGTTTAGGTTGTAAGACCATTGACCTTACTTTTGTTTGAACATGCTTTATTACCTTTATTGTATGCTTAAAGCCTTAATACAACCCTAATATGTGCTTTGATATCATGTGAAAAAGTTAAGTTTCAAGTTTGGCCCAGTTTGGACATTGTTTGAGCAAGTTATGCATTTATATGCTTATTTTGTACTTTTATGCAATTTACCCATGTTATCTAAGGCCTCAAATCTTGGGATGTTACAATAAAAAAAATATTAAACATTGATCAAATTAGATGCAAATTTGCCCCAAATCTCATTTTCATTGCTCTGATACCATGTTGTAAAGAGTGTGAGATCACCTCCTTACTAAAATATGGTAAACAAAACTCATTGGAAAGCAGCGGAAAACAATTCTGACTATATTCAATTTCATAAAAGATTGTACAAGATACATAAAAAATCTCCCATTAAGGGTTACGTCATCATACACAACTAGGATCTAGATAGAGGGAAGTCTAGACTACTACACTTTTGTCTTTAAGCAACATATCCATCAACTAGTCCATGTGAACGCTAAGATCTTCATGCCTTATCCATCACCTTGCTCCACATCTGGGTGGTTGGGAAAGCACCCAGCAAGAGGGAAGGAAAATAAAAGTATGTGTCACTAAACTATACTAAAGGTGACAAGATAAATATAACAAGTAAATCAAGCTAGGGATTCATCAAAAGATGAGACATCAAGAGTATGAGGCTTTAATTAAGGAAACTTGCCAATAACAAAAGTAAATAGAGGATTTGCATGTAAATTAATATGTATACCTAACTAAGTAGGGTTGAGGCACCTATCGGACCTCTAACCTTAGGTGAGGGGAGAATAAGACATTCCCAGTCACCTATAATATTATGGGGAGAATTATAAACATTCCCCTAGGGCGATTATATACATGCCCTCTGTGGGTGGCTGTACATAAGTACCTCCACTTTACAATTAAATAGAACATATAACTACATGCTAGAAAAATAGCTATGGCAAGATTAATCGAATGATTTATATAACATGGCAGTGGGGTATAAAACCCAAGCAAGATAATACTACAACTGATTTTGAGGCACAAACAAATTAGGTTTCAAGAATAATGGATTAGGTCAAATTAATCCTCATTAGGAAACATGGGTAAAGGTATTATAAATTTCCCAACTGAAGATGTAGATGCACATACCTCTTTTCACACATAAAGGTTAACTTGAACAGTATACTTTGGTCTACAAAGTCAACTTTTCATCCTAGAAACACATTATGTATATTAGCCAAGTCAAAGTGAACATATTCGTTCCTATTATATTTTTATATTATTATTACCCAATTCCCGACCATGTAATGTCATGTTAGGGTTTATGATTTTAATCTTTGTTGAGATAATATGTGATGCTTTACATATCTATCTTAGTTCTAGTTACCAATATTTAGTCACATAAGTTTATGTAACTCATATATATGGATAATAATATATATGCTTCCAATATAGGTTTAATGATGTGAGTCCATATTATTCCTAACATCATGCTTACCATGTTTATTGGTGTAAGTATATTCCATATGAATATTTATTAGGTTCACTAATATACACATGCTTTGATCCAACTAACATGTCATCTAGATATATGTTTATAAAAGTATATTCCTTTACACATTATTATCTCTTTTTTTACTATTTAATTCCTAAGAAGACAATATCATTAGATGAATTCTTATACAGATCTCAAGTTCCCTTGGATTAATTTAGATGAGAGTGTTCCCTAGATCCATATGTATTCTAATTATCATGTAATGCACCTATATAGATATGATTTCTAATGTAAAGGATACATTAACACAAGGATACACCCACTAATGATTCTTAAGGTTTGGTAAGTATACAATAAGCAATTAGGGTGATTCATTAATCATTTTGGATATCAATCCACCCGGGTCTTATACAATATCTTCTATTAAATATCAAATCTCAACTTTAACGTATCATTACAGGTTTGATTTCATGCAATCTAATATTTACATTTGTATACAACAAAGTTGATAGGTAAGATAATTGACTAGTTCATGTTATGGTTTTAAATAATTAGATTATCCTTACTCCATACTTATCCCATCTTTATAATCTATTTTCTAAAACAAAGCTATTGAAATTGAAATGAAGACTTACATGTCTAGAGTTACCATGGGGGTTGCATGTCTGGTTGATTCACAACAAGATGGGGACCCAAACACATCATCATGTTCTCTATGATCATGTGACCCAGGAAGAAGTAGCATGTAATGAGTCACCATCGTCAGGTTGAATGGAGGTATTTGCAAACGTCATGGTGTTGCAGATCTAGTGGTTGTGATCGACGGCGTAGCTGTCAAGGTTGACGACGTTGCACATGGTGGCTATGATGCCCTGCTGTCAGTGTGTGATGGCGTCAAGGTTGCTCTGTAAGTGGTGTTGTGGGCGTCGGGGCGTCGCAGCGTCAGGGCGTCGGGGCATCACAACATCAGGGTGTCATAAGGGCAGGTGGTAGTGACGCTAACATAGCGTCGAGGCATCGGTTGGGCAAATGTTAGTGATGCCGATGCAACGTCGGTGGCTGCTAGACGTCAAGGGTCAGATGGGAAGGTGTTAACGACGCAGGCGCAACGTCAGGGTTGCTGGGTGTCGAGTTTCAAGCGTCATTCAGGGAGAGAAAGAAGAAGAGGAGGCGACACTTCCCAACGATCTTCAACTTTGTCTGGCGTTGTTCGCCATGGTTGGACACAAGGTGAGGGTAGGCTGGGTGGTTAGGGCTTCATGTGTTTGAGGAGAAAAGGAATGAAGGGAGGAAGATAAATAGGATACGGAGAGGAAGGGGGGCAACATTTGTTGCGTTGGGCATTGCCCGTTTTGGAAGTGGGAAAATGTGAGGTCACGTTGGAGGGAGAGGAAGTAACGCAACGTTGCGTTATGTTTGGTTTAGGAAATCATTAATTTGTTTAATCAAATACCACTATTAAAACCTATGGTAATTAGGATTTTAAATACCAATTCAATTGGAAAAGAAAGCATTATCCAGTTAAATATAAAATTTGAACCCTATACTATTTTATACATGTAGATCCCAATTGTAACATTAGTTTTCATTTTTGGGAATTCTAAGTATTTTATTTAATTCCTTTAAAGTAATTCATATTTTCTCTTTCTTAATATATTAGAGACTTATATAATTATCAATTAATGTGCAACTTCACTCTCAAGCAAAATAAAATATGTGGAACATGAATTTGTTATTAACTTCATTTGTTTGTTATTTTAATTAATGATTTGAAGGTTTTACACACTTTCTCTCTCCTAAATTTATCATCTCAACAAATATTTTCCAAATTGATTCAAAATTCATCCAAAGGTCAATTTTAACCTGTATAACACGAATTTGGCATTATTTTATTTTTTTTGAAGACTTTTATTATTTTATTTAATTCATTTAAATTTTATCACTTATTTATCCTTTTAATTGATTAGAGGCATCTAGAATCTTTTTAAAAATGTAAAACTTGGCCTATAAGCAATACTAAACGTGTGGAACACGATTTTGGCATTAATAAATTTTTTTCAACATATATTTAATATTTTTGGTCTTTAAATCATTTTCTCTCTCCTGAATAAAATAAAATATTTAACGTGGACAAATTCACACATAGACTCATTTTAGTATATAGATTACGAATTTGGAGTTATTTGTCCAATTTGAGGACATTAGATATTTTATATCACCTTATTGGATTATTTCCCATTATCTTGTAATAAAGGCTTTTATATATTTGTTTAGGATGGCGCCGCCTAGGGTTTCTCCACAGGAGATTGGCGGTGGAGTCCCGGAAGAAGAAGGAGACGGTGATCCAGGAAGGTCGGGCTCCATCCCCCTGGGCACGACAGGCATCATGTTGAACTACTCGACCAACATGAACAATCCACCGCAACAACGTCCTGGACATGCTAGCATGGATATCGATGAAGGTGTTACACCGTCCGCTGACTTTCCTAGTCTATCCACACCACCGCATGCTACAGACCCCCCACGGGAGGAACAGCAGAACCGCCCGTCCTATAAGGATTCCATGGGCATGGGAAACAATCTGTTTAATAAGCAAGGATTCATCCATATCGATGCCGATCAAACAGACATCACCTTGAGGCCTGAAGACATTATCTTCTCGACAGAGGGTGGTTTCTCTTCCTTCGACGTACGGAAAGAAGTCCTGGAGGATCTGCTAAAACCATGGAAGTTCACAGTCATTGTCAAGCTCCTGGCCCGGGAGATCGGTTTCCTCACGTTGCGAGATAGAATCAAGTCCTTATGGAAACCGGTGGGAGGCTTCAATCTTATTGATGTGGACAATGATTACTTCATTGTACAACTTCAAACGGAGGAAGACTTCATCAATGCCCTTACAGGAGGCCCCTGGCCCATATTTGGTTCCTATCTGATAGTTTAGAGATGGTTTCCCGCCTTCTCCCCGGCACTGGCTTCCCCACCCAAGCTGGTCGCTTGGGTACGTATTCCAAACCTCCCCATATACCTATACCAGGAGAACTTCTTGACAGAGATCGGAGACAGGTTAGGGAAGACAATAAAGATAGATCCAAACACCAAACTCCAACGGAGGGGTAGATTCGCACGGCTGGCTGTCGAATTGGACATGGCAAAGCCGCTGGTCCCGATGGTCTCCATCGCAGGCACCCGATACACGATAGAGTATGAAAACATACCTTTTATCTGTCTACATTGCGGCCGAGCCGGCCACTTAGAGAAGGACTGTAGAACAAGGATAGAGGAGGAGAATAAATCCAGGGCAGCATCATTGGAAGTGGGCTTGCTAGTACCTACACCGCCGTCACAGAGGAGGGAAAGGTTTTCGGAATCTATTCACGCCCAACCGGTCTTCCGGAAGCCGAGGAAGCAAGGTAACCCCAATACCCAGAAAAGAGCCCAGAACACGTCCAATAGGTTCATCAATCTGGCGGACCAAGATGATGAAGAAGATGACCAAGAAACCACTACGGTTGAGGAGATTGCTGAACGGGTTTCTGGCATTGACTGGAGCAAACGGAAGAATCAACAACGAGGCCAAAAGAAACAAGGAGATACTTCCAGAGACAAGCAGGCAGAGCAGACAAGCAAGGAACAACCCCCCACTCAGCAACACCAGGCGGTGCAACCCTCCAACACTGACCACACTGTGGCCGTCCCGTCCGACGACATGGTGTTGCAAGGAAGGGACCAACAGACCCACCCTTTCCTTTCTACGAACTTCTCGGTAGGAAGGACAGACAAGTCGACACAATCCTATATCTCCTATAGGAGCCCAGGAAAGAACTCAATAGGAATTCACCTCTGTAACAGGAAGGTGATTCACGCGGGAGACCCGGGAAGGGCTACCACCAGAAAAAGGGGGAAACAATCCCTGCTCCAGGACTTAGAAGAAGAAGCGAGAGGGATGGTCTCATCCACCCTGGAGGAAACCTCTAAATGATAGTGATCACCTGGAACACTCAGGGTATCTGCGACGAGGATACCCAAAACACAGTAAGGGAATTGAAAAGAAAATATAAAGTATATGTGATGGCGGCAAGAAGGCTGATCGCATCATCAGGACACTGGGTTTCTCTTCCTCTCATAGAGTGGAGGCGGTTGGTTATGCAGGCGGTATCTGGGTCCTGTGGAACGACAACACTTCCATGGAGATCCTCCTCTCACACAAACAATTCGTTCACTGTAAAGCTGATGATCGCCTCTATACCTTTGTGTATGTAGGCACGACAAGGAACAATAGGAACCTTCTTTGGAACCAGCTTATCCATCTGGTCCCTACAACCTCCATACCATGGATGGTTATAGGAGATTTCAATGTGGTCATGTATTCTTCTGAGAAATTTGGGAGCTCCTCCTTTGACAGAGCTAATAGCAACGACTTTATCAAGGCTATGGAGGACTGCCAACTAATGGATGTTGGTGCACAAGGAGCTCGCACCACCTTCAGACGTGGCCTTCTTCATGAACGCCTGAACCATGCTTTAGTCAACCAAGCATGGTTAGACACGTCGGACTTCAATCCGATCGAGGTCCTGGAAAGGAACCACTCTGACCATGCACCCCTGTTAATCTCCTCAGCTGCCGCTGAAGTCGCTAAAAGCTCCCACTTCTGAACGTCAGCTAGGTGGGAGACGAACGGTTACTTCCTACCCTTCATGGAAACTAATTGGGACACATCTGCCCCCCTTCAGGATGCCGCAACACGCTTCCTTCCAGTGCGTCTAGATGGGATGCCAAGAGCAGCAAAGAAACACAGCGACTGAAAGAATCGAATCAGTGACAAGATCAAATACAACTAGACCTGCTTAGCAATAAATTTTGACATGTCCACAGCAATGGAGACGATCAACTTGCAAACCAAACTAGATATTATCCTGCGTCACAAGGAGGAATACTGGAAACAACGAGCACACTGTGATTGGGTCACTCTCGGCGATAATAACACAAATTGTTTCCAGAATTTAGTCAAGATGAGAAGGCAGGTGAATAAGATTGTCCGTCTGCAGGACAAAGATAGCACCTGGGTGGACGAGGAGCACCAAGTTCGACAGCTCATCCTTTCTTTCTTTTCGAACGTTTATTCTGACCTGACCTCGGAGGAGAGGAAAGAAACCAGTAAAAGATTCCTTGGAGTCTTCCCTTCCTGCCCGGAGGAGCTCACAACCAGCCTGGGAGCGCCGCCTCTCCAATAAGAAATCTTTGAAGCCTTGCAATCTATGGCTCCGTTGAAAGCACCGGGCCCAGACGGGGTCGATGCTCGTTTTCTTTAACAGCACTGGATGTTGCTCAAGACTCAGATTATAGAGTTTGTAACTAACCCCTTTGCAGGAAGGTGTTTGCCCCCCGGCGCTACTGACTCATCTCTAGTGTTGATTCCCAAGACTCCTCATCCCTGCTCTTGTTCCCAGTTGAGGCCTATCTCTCTCAATAATGTGTGCACTAAGCTCATCTCAAAGATAATAGTTGGACGAATCAAACCATTCCTTAACAACTGGATATCCCCTTTCCAATCCAGTTTTGTTCCAGGTAGGCACATTGGTGATAACACGACACTCGTCCAGGAGATAGTTCACTCCATGGAGGAAAAACATTCCCGCAAGCACTGCATGGCGATTAAGCTTGATCTAGTCAAGGCTTTTGACAAGATGAGTTGGGCCTTCATTGAAGGCACCCTCAATCGCACACCCCTGCCAAGAAATCTGATCTCAATTATCATGGACATCATCACATCAGGAACCACCTCTATACTTTGGAACAGCAAGAACATTGGCTCCTTTAAGCCCTCTTGCGGGGTCAAGCAAGGAGATCCCCTCTCCCCTTATATCTTTGTTCTATGCCTTGAGAGATTCAGCCAATTGATTGAAGCCGAGATAGCAAGGAATGAATGGAAACCCATCAGACTCATGCGGAAGAAGATTCCTATCTCTCACGTGAGTTTTGCTGATGATATTGTTCTGTTTAGAGAAGCTACCCTCCTCCAGGCCAAGGTGATCCAACGCTGCCTCAAATCCTTCAGCAGAGCCTCAGGCCAGTTTCTCTCGCATGAGAAATCGGTAGTTTTCTTCTCGACCAACACACCAAGGAACATCCGTAATCGGATCTGTAGGAAGCTAAACATTAATGAAACTCTTGATCTGGGAAGGCATCTTGGGATACCCATCAATCACAAAAGGAAAGGCAAACACCATTACCAACATTTACTGGAGAAACTTCAATCACGCATCTGCTCTTGGAAAAATTGCTTCCTATCCCTGGCTGGCCGGGTTACATTGGTTAAATCAGTTCTTATTTCTCAACCATGCTATACGATGCAATCGACCCTTCTTCCTATGTTCTGCTGTGATAAGATCGACCAAATAGTTCGGAATTTCCTTTGGAATGGTCTGGGGAACAATCGTCACTTGAACCTGGTGTCCTGGAAACACGTCACCAAGCCTCTCCACCGCGGGGGTTTAGGAATATGTAACTCCAGGGATTACAACAAGTCCCTCTTTATGAAAATGGCATGGAAGTTCCTTCAAGACAATGATCTCCCTTGGATTCATATCATGATGGCCAAGTACACAAGTCAAGGCACCAGCAAGCCCTCAGGATCTCATGTTTGGAGAGGCATCAGATCAATCCTTCCCTTTCTTCTAAGCAACTTGTGCCGCCTTGTTCTCTCTGGTTCAGACACAAATGTATGGGGTGATGCATGGGTTGGCGATGGCATCATTCCGGCCTTGCAGGTCAATAGAACAATACCAGATGACATAAGAGACCTCAAAGTGTCGAGCCTAGTCATGGATGATGGGACTTGGGACACTGGCTTCCTTGAGTACCGGTTTACAACCAACACAGTACAGGAGATTATTCAAATGCCTCCTCCTCAGGCTCAATATGGTAACGATAGGTGGGCTTGGGCACCCTCGCAGAATGGCAACTACACAGTCAATTCTGCTTACCGAATCCTCAGCGCCAGTGGGAACCATACCTCACTTGATCACTATACATCCATCTGGGTGCTACAGGCTCCACACCGAGTCAAGATGCATATCTGGATGATGAATAGGCAACGCCTATTAACAAATGTTCTGCGTCATAAGAAGAAACTTGCAGACAACACCACCTGCACCAGATGTAATGAAGCTGATGAAGACATCCTACATGCTCTTAGGGATTGTACGGACTCGAGGAATACATGGAGTCTCATTCTTCCCCCTGGAACACCACAGTTCTTCGCATGTAACACTGTGGTGGAATGGATTGGATATAACTTGAAATCCACCCATACACCACCGGGCTGGCGAGTGACCGTCAGCATCACTTGCTGGATTATTTGGAAGAACAAGAATGCCGCCATCTTTGAAAATAGCGCTAAACCTCCGACAGTATTAGCGACGATCTGCAGAGGAGAGGCAATGGCCGTAGCCAGAGCCTTTGGTAACTGAATCAACCAAACCCAAAGCTTGAAACAAGGCATACCTCAGAAGATTAACATCAAACCAGAGACCACCATAATCAATGTTGACACTGCGGTGGATGGGAAGAATTACACAATGTCTGCAGCTATGATCGTGCGTGACATCACTGGTAGATGGAAGGGAGGTTCGTCTGAACTCTTCAGGGGATCTGACCCGATGAGGGGTGAGTTGTTTGCTCTTTCCAGAGCACTGTCCTACCTAAAGTCCCAAGGAATCTCGAATGCAACCATTCTGAGTGACTCAAAGCTTGAAGTTGAATGGTCCCTTGGTAAAGCAGATCCGCCTGAAGCTTATAAGCTGCAAGTCCTTTCGATCCAAGCCCATAAATCGATGGTGATGGTAGTCAAGCTAAGGAACAACTTAGCGGATATCTTAGCCAAACACTGCCTCAAACAACCAGATGACCTCTCTTCTCTTGAAGAATGCCCCCCAGTCCTCAAGGAGACTTATCTGGAGGAATTTGATAGCTTTTCTTCTGTTTTTGATTTCGATGTACCTATAGTTTCAAATTCTTTGGCTAAGTGACCAACATGTGTTGGATGTCTAAAAAAAAGGATTATATATATATATTTATTATCCAAATTAGATGATACTTGGCCATTAAGTCTCTTTTAGATAAATAAAACGAAATTAGATCCAAATTATCTTCATGGGTTTCCACTTATGATTTTTGGAACAATATATTCCTCATTATCTCATTTTATCCATTATATCCCATATTATCTCCATTTATTACATTTATCATCTCCTTTTTGTATATTTCAGGATTTTCTTTCTTTTTCATATTCTAAAAAGCACTAGAAAGTTCTAGGACGAAATATTTTATTGTTTTTATTACTTAAGTGGACATTTTACATATTAAACCCATTACTAAGCTTTCACTGAGGTTTTTGTGCATAAACCCAAATATTAGAATAAAAGGTGAACAAATGTTCATTAAACTATCATATTCTCCACAAATTAAATAGAAAGGCCAAAGAGGATATAAATGAAAGGAAAAGATGGAAAAGAGGACCAAAAAGGCAAAATGCCCATAATTCAGTATGTTACATAAGGTTTTTCATGTAAATGTGAAACATGTTTGATACGTCTCACATTTTTCTAGTATCATTATTGATATACTTGTACCTTGGGGCACCTTGTTACACCATGGTTTTGTATGTGACATCTACCTAGGGTTGAACTTAGGATTTCCTTTCATAGATGGGCTACCTTGAGTAATAGAATTCGATGGTGGTCCCTTGGTGTGTTAGGGTTTATGGTTTTCTTTCTTGAAGCTGTTTGGAGCGATGGTTCACCAAGAGAAGTACAAGTTGATGGTGGTGCTAGGGTTTTCACCTTTGTGACCAAGGGGACAAGATCTGATGGTCACCCTTCTATTGGAGGTTGATGGATGACTTGGGAGTTAAGATTCAATGGTCCTCCTGACTCCTACAACTGTTGGATCTACTAGTTTGCTTGGACGTGATGCTTTTGACTTAGAAACATGGCAAGCATGGATAGACACCTTAACCTTCTCATCTCTCTCACCCATAACATTATATACATCCCTCCTTGCATGCAAATGAGTTCTTTACACACCTAGATATCTCTCTTTTCTTCCTTGATGATTGACCTTGTCTCCCTTTCTAGTTGGAGGAGAAGGATCCAAGGTAGGAGAAGCTTCGTTGATCTTGCTTTCATGTGCACCTAGGGTTCGGATCTACCCTCTCCTAAAGCTTTTGGAGCTTCCTTAGCTTGTTCTTGACCTAAGCAAGTAAGCCCCCCTCCCTTCCTTCATTTTTCATGCCATTCTACATTCTCCTCTATTCTTCTTAGTTGGATCCATGATTTATCTTGAGCTATAGGTTGAAGATGCCTTCTTTCTTGTTTCCTTGACCTGGGATTTGCTTCCTTTTGGAGAAGGAGCTAGCTCGGCCGAATGGAGTGCTCAAGATAGGGTTTTTTCCTTCTTTCTTCCAACTACCTTGATGTTTGGAGCTTCATATTCACCCTTGAGGTGAGTTATATAACTTTCTCCATGTTTATTTCTTACTCCTAGCTTGCATGTACTAGATCTTGCTCTAAAATGAAGTTCTAAGTAGAAAGATGTTATCTTAGCCAAGGGTTTGAGCTTATGTAATAATTCTTGTGTAGCTTATCTTCTTGGATGAAGTCTAAACCTCGTGCATGATCCTTCCTTGGTAGTAGAAGTTATGTACCTTGCATGTATATGGAAACCGATGGTTTTTTCTCACTCAAATGATGGTTCTTTCTTAGGGTTTTGAGCTGATTTTTTCCCTCCTTGTGATCCAACCTGATGGTTTGGTCCTTGGTTATATTTTAGTTGACCTTCTTGTGCCAACCGATGGACTACATTTGTATTATATTTTGGACGTTCTTATGCTTGAGAAATTATGGTTTTATTGCTCCATCATGTGGTACAAGTCAATGGCTTTACTCTCTCTTTCTCAAGTGATGGCTTTACTTGGTTTTTGAACCTGCTTTCCACCTACTGAAGAAAAACAATGGTTTTTATTTGGTGTTGTTTTTAACCTTCTCCTAGTTCCTAGAATGAATGGCTATGATCCTCTAGAATGGGTGGTTCTCCCTCTTTAATTGGTTTCAGACGATGGTTTCTTAAGGCTTCACCAAACGATGATTTTACATGAAGTTTTGGGCATGTATTCCCACCTAGAGATGACATCTAATGGTGTCTATGGGTCAAGAATCGATGGTGATTCTGGGTCAACATCCAATAGTTTTTTTGGTCTACACTTGATGGTGTACCTGGTTCCAAAGATCGATGGTTTCTCTAGGTTCTTTGGTCAATGGTTCTCAACCAATGGTCTCACTAGTTTCTACATCCGATGATGTGCCTGGTTCAGTGGTTGATGGTTCGACTGGTTGGTCCATAAATGATGGTTTCCTTGTATCAACATCTGATGGCTTTGATGGTGTCCAAAACCGATGGTGGACCTAAAGTCCACAACTGATGGTGCTTATGAAGTTAGCAAACGGTGGTGCCTCTAGTGTTAACAATCGGTGGCCTTTCTAGGTCATGTTTTAATGACTCTCCTAGGTCATATCTAGATGGCTTTCCTAGATGAATGGTTCAAGGTTTTACTTGTGTTACATATGATGGTTTTACCTATCTAACATCCAATGCTTTTGCATCTATATGATTTGATGGCAGATGAACCCTAAGTTTTGATGGTTTTGGTTTAATGCTACAATGTAGTGGTTGTACCTTGTGTTATGTATGAATCCATACTTGAGGATAGTATGGGATTCGATAGTAATGCTTTAGCTTGTGCATCCATCATCAAATGGAGATGCTATGTGTGAATCATGTGATTTAACCTAAGTGTATGAACCTATGGTTTAGTTTGACATCCTAATTTGTAATACCAATTCCATCTATTTTGTTTAACTTAACTTAATGCAATTAAGTAATGATGGTTAATCATACTTAGATTCCTTGTATGATATGATGAAGGAATATTATCCGTAATGTTGATTGTAACCCTAAGGGGTTAACTTGTGGTTATCAAATCCTTATGATGGATGCCTTCTTATGATACACATGTGTATCAATAATATGATGGTGTAAGTTGAACCTTATTCAAGGTGTTGAAATATTATGATGATCATGCATGAAATGATGTGATGCTCTTAATGACCTTTGGGCATTATATCTTATGAAGTTGTTATATATCAATGCTTGTTAGAAATGAATTAGTATTTGTATGTCCACTTGTTTGATGTAGCCTTAATACACCCAATTGACATTAACTAATCAAGTGAAACCCTAATAATGTAGTTCCCTGATATGTAGATCCATTCCAGTGTCAGGACTTGTCGTATGGTGAAATGAGTATTCTTTTAGTGGAAGCTCAGATTCATATATTATTGAGTATATGCATGTTTTGGAGGATGGTTGTGGTCATACCTCCATACAAGAACGACTACTATCGTATCTCAGATACTTATATATGTGGTGTGAGTGAGGACAACTAAGGTTGTACCTCAGGTGATAGGGTTTTGTATACCCTGATTAGTAGTGTTGCGACCTATATACCAAGGGTGGATTAGGCTATTTTGCATCTTGACTTATATGTCATGGATGCATACTTGTACTGACCGAGGGCAGATGAGACCTTAGGATTCCAGCTCTCCTAGATCTTGTACTAAATTGGTTTTTTGACTTAGCAGTGGTTAGTTGGAGCTTGAGTGGTATACCTCAAACTCCCCAGGGATTAATAAAAGACGTAATCCAGTTGTGTAGTATATCTGTTAGGGTTATACACATCACTTCAGATTGGATGATTACCCTTGTATTGCTCATTTTACATAAAGACAATATAGTGCAATAAGAGAAAGTTGTTTTGATTATGTTGTATACATTGATATTGTTGGTTAGGTTTATGTTGATTAGTTATCTCTTATTGCTAGGTATTCTTTGTTGTTATCCATGCTTGTGTTGTTAGCCCTATTGATGATGTTAGTTATGTTTATGATGTTATTTAGACTTATGATGATAATTTTTATTTGTTTCTTTATGCACCTTGTTAATCATGCATTTTGATATGTCTATCTTTTTCACATGCTTAATATGCTTAAAATATTTTAATTTTATGTAATCAATAAGTGTTGTTGAGAGTTATATCTCTCGTTGGGACATGGGTCTCACCTATTGGGTCACCAAATCTTTTTAGGTGATCGATAGAAGTTGCAAAAGACCCATGGCAACAAGGACGAGCTATGGTGATAGACCTTAGAGAAGGTTGTTTAGATGTCTAGTGTGTCCTAGATTCATCCATGTACTCTCAGGTCTAGGTGGGAAAGTTTGTATATGATGTTCAATTGACTCGAGATTTTGGTGGCATTCTGATGCTTGTACATGTGGTATATGTGGATAACGTTCTTCTATATGTATCTATTGTGGTTGATGCTAGATGTTGGGATTTTATGTAAATAATTCTAGATATGTTTGGAATGTTTAATCGGTTTTAATTGTCCCCTTTTTCTGCTATGTGGTTAATTAGTGATTGACCGTGTTTTGAGTTTTGAGTACTCTCATTTAGCGTGATGGGTTCTCACAGAAAGCTATTTATCTTATAATTAGTAATATTTAATATGCAAATCCTACATGCAGCCACTAAGTCTCACTAAATACATGATAAATGACACAAACCAGGCATGTTTATTTAGAGTTTGGCTATGGTTTGGAAAATTTCAGGTTTGTCACCCACTCCTTTTTTGCTTGATGTTTTTAAAATGAAAATGATGAATTCACTATCATATTGTTGTAAAAAGATCTTACACGCCTCTTTCCCTAAAATGGTGTATTAGGCATTTTTACTATTTTTATCATGTATTCATACAATGGAACTTTTAAAACAAAGAACGCATCGTGATAGCTTAATAGTATAAGAAATGATTCCTAAATTTTAAATGGATTTTGATCCTCATTAGTATTTCATCCTTACCAGGACAAAATGGTGAATTTTGAGCTATGTTTGTGTATATTGAAGATGAAATAGGCTTTTCTTGCTTCTAATGCTTGATTTGTATATATCTTAGTGGTAAGACTTGAATTCTACCAACTTTCCATATGAAAGACAAGTAATTGACTTAACTAATCAAGTGAACCTCTAATATATGTAGTGTCACGTGATCATAATAACTTCCTTAATGTTAAATTATTTGGGAAGGAAAACAAGTATCCTTGTAGCAACACATGAATATGACAAGGTGACTAGATTCATATATTATAGAGCATACATAGGTAAATAATATCTATATGAAGTATGTTCCCCTAGGCACCCTAATACAACCATCTATATAAGAGTGGTTTAGCATGTGTATTCTATAACTATTGTAGTTTTTCCAATATAATTGAGAAATATGAGATATCATGATTACATGTGACACTACCTAAGTGATATGATGGATTTCATCACCTAAGTACATAGGATGGACATGATGTTTATTGTAGGTGTAGGCCGATGATCACTACTTTTTATACTCAAACCAACTAAGGTGTTGTAGGATCCTAGTTAGACTTTTAGGTCCTATGAATCTTCTAGGGTGAGATATGGGACTTCACGATCACTATCTCATGGTACATCCCCACTAGCAAGAGCTTAGTAATAATATAAGTAACTAATTGTGTAACATTTCCTGTGTAGTTAATTATATCTTCCAGGTTGTATCGCCTTTGATGCTCTTATATACCTTATGAATATGACTTGCCTTTTTTATTACCTTGATGCTTCTAATAAATATTCTGTAATTTGTTGATTATCCTATAGCTTCCTAATTAAGCTTTTATAATAATATTGGCATACCTCTAAATACTATAAATATGCTTTATCACTTTTTGGGGATTTGGTTCTCACTTTGATGGTTCTCATACATTTTTAGGTTCTCAATGCCTAACCAAGGGTTTGGTAAAGAGGAACCACCTTCTCCAGGGCAGTAGTGGTAAGGTGGGGTTAGAATTGTTTGGGGTTAAACGTTTATGCCTAACCCAGGGTGGCAATCTGTTGTGCAATCATAATCCTTGATTATACAAACCACCTTCTAGTCTCATCTCCAATTCTTTCTTTCAGAATATATACTCAAGATTCTTATGATATGTGAAAATTTGACACTTTTCTCCGCAAAGATAATGCCTCTAAATCTTTAATTCCAATACCACGGTTGCTAGCTCCAAATTGTGTGTCAGATAATTCTCTTCATGCCTCTTTAGTTGTCTAGAAGCAAAAGAAAATATGTATGTCTTACATCAATAGACATCCAAGGGTCTCCTTTGACACATAACAAAATTCTATATAACCTTTTCTAAGTTCTAGATATACTAGTACTAGAGAAAACATCAACCTCTTTTAATATCTAGAAAGTTTGTTGGAATTTATCCATACACACAAACGGTACATCATTCTTTGTCAGTCTGTTCAATGGCAAGGCTATGGCACTAAAGTCTTTAGTAAACCATCTATAGTATCCAGCTAAACCAAAAAAACTACAAGCATCATTTGGTGTCTTTGGTTGTTCCCACAACAATACTAACTTGACTTTCTTGGGATCTACACTAATCCCTCTACTAAGTATGATGTGATCAAGAAAACTAAATTTTTTCAACCAAAACCTCATTTTCTTGACTATGCATATAATAGATGTCACCTCAACAATTATAATGTCAAATGAATATGCTTCACAAGTTTCTCCTAGTCCTTGATGTAAATTAGGGTGCCATCTATTTAGACTACAATAAACTAATCTAGTTACTATTTGAACACCCTATTCTTTACGTCCATAAAAATTGTTTGTACGTTGGTTAGCCCAAACTACATAAATACAAACTCATAGTGACCACATCTAGTTATGAAGGCCATTTAATGATCAGTTGGATATATCCTAACTTTAGCTATATCTTTGGAAGCGGTGTAGCACCTTTCAATTGATCAAACAAATAATCAATCCTTGATAAGGAGTACTTGTTCTTTGTTGTAACCTTATTTATCTGGTGGTAGTCTATGCACAACCTCCTTGCACTTCACTTTTTATTAATGAAACAAGACTACAACACCCCATGGGGTTGTTCTTGGCTATTTGAAACACTTATCCAGCAACCCCTAAAGTTGTTTCTTCAACTCCCTCATCCATGTAGGTGTCATCCTATACAATGCTTGTGCTATGGGTTATGAGTCAAGGACTAAATTGATCTCAAAGTCAATTTGTCAAGGGGGAGGAACACCAAGAAACTCATCGAAAAATACATCCTAAAACTCACACTCCACATGTACATTTTGGAGACTAGGAATGACCACCTTAGTATCCACCATGTGAGATAAGAATGCCTCACAACCCTATATCATCAATTGCTATCTATAGATATTGATACAAGATAGATAGGGATAATATTTTAGTCTCCTTGGAATATCCAAGATGTATCTCCCTCCCAAAAATCAATAACTTTGGAAATACAATCCAAAATGATGTTTACTTTTTTAAAGTACTCATTCCAAGGATCACATCAGATCCATATATATCAAGTGACATGAGATTCACTAGAGTGTTGCATCCAAACAAAACTAGAACTCAAGACAGACACACCTCTTACAAAAATGTAGAACCAAATAAAGGAGTTTTAAGGAAAAGAGGTTCATATCAAAAACTAACATACATATTAATTACATTGTACAATCACCTCACTGGTGGTAAACATGTGTGTTTCACCTGAACAAACCAAAACATACATACACACACACACATATATATATGTATGTATATAATATATATATATATATATATATATATATATATATATATATATATACACACACACACACACACACATGTAGATGAAGACAAGTGAGGATGAAAAAGCTCCATATGACATGTAATGACTTGAGGGTTGATAACTCCCTCAGGTTGATTCATGGTGTAGAAGTGGGACATCATATGTGATGTTCCTCATCCTTAGCTTCTTTTTATAGATCATGATGATCCTACTTGCTAATCTTTGCCAAACCCCTACCACAACACCATTCTACTTTGAGCCCTGATCACTCCATCCTTTATAGTAAGATACCTTCTAGTTTACTTGTGAAGAGGTGTATGGCCTAGATGGCTCTTTCATCAATGTTGGCCCCAAATGTATGCTCCATATGGAAAGAGTATCTAGGATGTACCCTTATTGGGTGACCACTGTGACTTGATGATGCCTTGACTATGTTGTACCTATGCTCTACTGTGACTGCCAAAACTATTAACCTGATGAATTAGAGAACCTTTTCCTTTTGGAGCCCCCTATAAAACTATCTAGGCAATTGTGCAGGCTTCCACTTGGCATTATGTTCACAAATGACCACATGTCTTGTCTATCACTCTATCAAAATCCACAAAGTGGAAAAATTCTCATGTAACTCCAAGTTTTATGCCATCCTAGCCAAATCTGCATTCATACTCTTCTCAAATTACCTATTTTTTTCCTTCTCTATTGGTGTCATATGCAGGAAAAACCTCAACATTTCTACAAATCATGTGGCCTGCTCATTCACCATCATTATCCATTATCTCAATTTCTAAACAAATGTACGTGTTGTCCAAAATGACTAAAAGGAGTATCAGTTCTCAAATTCCCACCAGAGCCAAAATTTCCCTTCAACATGTAAACCACACACTTCATATTATCTTTATCTGAGATATCCAATAACCAGAAAACCTTTTCCAATTCTATCAACCAATAATCCAAGTATGTTGGATCTGTCATACTGAGCACTTCAAGGCCCCCACCCAGTTTAGTTTTTCAAATGTATTATTGGAACCCAGAGACTTGACATTTGAGGAAGGTCCATTGCCAGTAGGATCTGATATTTGCTCAATAAATTAGGAATAAGTGGACATCATATGCCCAAATATAGCCTAAGAAGTTGGTTAGACATGCATTGTTGGATCTAGGGGTGTTGTCTCGGGCTACTCTAGCTACAATTTTTAACCTTCAATTTATCATTATAATGGAGTAAGATTGTTATTACTTTATTTTCTTTTATTGCATCTTATTTCCAAAGTGTAATCTTGCTACTTATTTGAAAATACATCATTTAGCATTTGAGAGGAACTTATGTGGAGTCCCTTTGTCCTCTAAGAGATTCTCAAGCTTTCAGAAATGATAATGAACCATTGGTTCAATAAATAAAGTGAATAACAAGGAACATACCTTATATATGTATATATATGTGTATGTATGCATATATTGTGTAAGAGGGGTTGTTTATGAAAATGTGTCATCTAATACCTCAAGGATCCTACTAGGGTTTACTCATACCTTCATGTGATTTCCTTAATTCATTCACTTACTAGTTAATAAAGAAGTGGGGAATATTATAGAGTGTGGTAGAATGTAAGCGTAAGTGGTATTCATATTACAAGGAGTAACAATGGCCTAGGAGTGAGAGTGAGGTATATATGAGGATGGCTCTATATCCTTTATAGTGATGCAGTGATGAAAACATACATGTGGAATTAATTTGGTTTCCAAAAATTCAATGAGGTGGTAGTAACATAGTATGTGAATTATATACCTTTTTTCATTTTGGGGAAAATAGGTGAATGGGTTGTGAAAATAAGCATTTGGAGTTTAGTGTAGTTGATTACAAAAATTGTAGGAGTAGCAATTAATTTATGTTGATTTGGAGTATTCCTATTGTTTTTCTTTTTCCATAGAGAAAAATATGGAAAGATGGTGATTCATTGATTGCATGGGATTCTTAGGAGGCCTTCAAAGTTGTTATGAGTTTAGGAACATTTACAAAAAACTCTGATTTCCAAAACTTATATATATGAGTTTTTTTATTCCCACTTACTCATTACAACAAACTTAGTGCCCTTGATTTTGTGTCACATTATGTGCAAGTGTTGATTTATTGTTTGCTCAAATAGTATTGTGTATTTTTGTTATCCTTCCTACTCATATTAGAAAAATTATATTGTTGCTATTCACCAATGATGTATTTGAAAACAAAATAGTTATTCAATAATAAATATGATAAATCACTCTCAAGTACAACACATTGTACTACACCAGAGAACATTCCAGCATTTTTCATTACAAACTAAAATATCATCACACACATGAATTCGTTCAGACTATATTTATTGTTTTTTAGTGAAAGGTCATGCATTTCTAAAAACAAACTTACAAATAGGCAGGCTAGCACCTGTGATATTTTTGTTTGGTACAAACAAAAGCTAAGGATAGGATGAAATAAAATCTATGATGGAAATAGTTCAAGGGGGAGGCAGCCCTGTAACAAGCCTCTAAATGATGAAAATCAAGAGTGAAAAAAACTAGATCTACTGGGCTTGCCAAAGCATACTGTCAGAAGTCTGATTCTTCCTCCAAGATCTCTTCCAAAGTGTAGAAGACATTTCCTGCTGTAGTGTTGTTTTCCGAGCTACCTTCTATTGGAGTCATCCTTGAAGATGTCGATGCATGTCCTGCAAGCATGTTGGATAGAAAGATCTGATGATATCTTTAAGAATATGATATGTAAAATATTTTTGGATTTATTGATTTTTTGTGATTTCTTTCTATCCAAATGTGCCATAAATGGTTATTATGATGTCTTCTGGGTAGAAATGTGCTACTCTTTGAAGAGGTTTAATAGAAAAAGGTAAAGAGACAAAGTTTTGATTATTAGATCTTATGTCAAAAAAGTTCTTGATGATGAGTTAAGAGAAATAGCAATTGTTGAAAATATATTCTGTTGTTTCTAATTCTGCTAGGCAGAGATAGCATCTGGTAGGCCCAAAGAATCCTCTCTTGGTGATGTTTTGGTCGGTGAGGAGTTTGTTGTTTTGTAGGAGCTAGAAAAAAAATTGTGCTTCTGAGACCATTTGTTTTTCCATATGAGGGAGTAATTTGGGGTGATGCCTCTGTGGGTGAGAAAGGTGTATGCTACCTTGGGGTGTATTCCACACCCCATCTCTAGGAGATCTTGTTTGTTGTGTTATATTCCAACTCATGGATGATGTTGTTAATTTTCATACTATCTAGGTATGTGAGAAGCAGTCACTTGAGTGCATTTGTTTTGTTGCTAGTGAGGAGGTTAAGGGCTTTGTCTGTAGTAATATTTGATAATTTTTTTGGGATACAACATTTTGGGTTCAGGTTTTTGATGGTATTGTGATGGAACCAAGGATCCTTCCAGAAATTTATGTTGCAGTGAGCGTGTGGAGGGGTATGAATGATATTTTTGATCAGGGATATGTGTCTGTTGATATATTTCCAGAGAGGTGAGGTTGTGCTTTTAGTAGTTTTTTGCCATGATGGGGTTTTCTCATAATATTTTTGCTGGATTAGGTTTCTCCATATTTTGTTTTTGTTGTTTGCCAGGATGTTGATGATTTTAACCACTAAGCAAAGATCATGAGTTTTTAAGTCAATGATACCCCATCCTCCATAGCCAGTAGGAGCTGAGACAGTGTTCCAGTTTACAAGGTGGGTATGTTTTCCTTTAGAATGTGGAGGATTGTGATTATTCCAAAGGAAGCTTCTTCTGATTTTGTCAATGATATTTTTTGTTTTGGTTGGTAAGGGAATGCAGCTGAGGTAGTGTGATGTGATGGGAGTGATCACACTATTTAGTAGTGTGAGGCGACCGGCAAGGTTGAGTAAGTCATTTGTCCATGAGTTTAGTTTTGTGTTGATCTTATCTGTGATGGGGACCCATATCGAATGAGTAATGTTTAATGGGGTAATGGGTAAGACAAGATAGTTGATCGGGAACTCTTCATGCTTACATTTGAGGACTGTTTTGAATTTGTTGGTGATGTGATGATCAGTGTGTACACCAAAGATAGAGGACTTTTGGAGGTTAAGTTTCAGTCCTGAGATGTATGAGAAGATACCTATGATTCTGATGGTATTGATGATGGTGTCATCCTTAGGTGAAACCAGGATGATGGTATCGTCCACGAACTGGATGATGTTCTCCTAACATTTAGTGGGGGAAGTGATAAGACCTTGAGCAATACCAAGTTAGATCATCTTAGTGAGGATTGAGGTCACAATAATGAACAGGTATGGAGAAAGGGGGTCACCTTTCCTGAGCCCATTTGTATTTTTAAAATATCTGAAAGGTGAGCCATTGATGATTGTGGAAAAATGGTTTGTGGAAATGAAAGCAGGTATCTAGTCTATCCAAGAATCTGGGAAGCCATAGCCTTCTAGGGTTTTAATGAGACATTTCTAGTTGATGTAGTCAAAGGCTTTTTCAAAATCAAGCTTGATAGCAATCAGAGGTGTTTTGTTGATGTGGCACAGATGTATCGTCTCATTAACCATAAGGTAGGCGTATTGGATATTTCTGTCCTTAAGAAAGGCATTTTTATTTAGTGGTATGATGTTGTGTATGCAGGGCTTCAATCTATTGGCCAGGGTTTTTGCAATGATTTTGTATGAAGTGTTAATAAGGTTGATGGGTCAGAATTGCGAGATAAGCTCAAGTTGTTCAGTTTTTTTGATAAGTGCAATGAAGGTCTTTTTTAGATGTTTAAGGATGTTGTGATCATTGTTGTGCTTGTGGATTTCTTGAAGCAAAGACAAGAAGTCTTTCTTGTCATGGTTCCAGTTTGCCAAGTAGAATTCCACATTAAGCTCGTCCGACCCTGGTGATTTGTTTTCCCTAAGGGACTTGATAACACAATCAAGTTCTTCAAGACAGAACGATTTAATTAAGTTTGAAGGAGAATCAATCTTAATCATGCAAAGCATCTGCCAGTTTATGGAGTTTAGGAAAGATGGACTGTGGTTGGTGTTAAAAATCTTCCTAAAGTGTCAACAATGTGAGAAATGATCAAATGTTTGTTTGTGGTGATGACGCCTTGTATATTTAGGAAGGTAATGACATTTCTCCTATGGTTATTGTTGCAAACTTTATGGAAGAATTTTGTGTTTTTGTCACCTTCCGTTGCCCAAGTAACTTTGGCTCTCTGTCTCCACTTGATGTCTAGACAATTTAAATGGTCAATCTCAGACTTGATAGTGAGAATAAGAGTTGGATTGACTGAGGGGTCGCTCTCGACAAAGAGATGTTGTTGCTCAAGATCTTTAAGAGAGTTGGCTAGGTTTTGGGGTTGTCTACATTTCCAATATATGATATTTTGTTTTATGAGTTTGGTGTTTCTATGTATGTGGTACCCCAGATTTCTAGTTCTGTAATCAGCCAAGTTCCAATTATTCTCACAGTGTTTTACAAAGTGGGGGAAAGTGAGCCAGTAGTTTTCAAACCCAGACATCTCTGTGGGTATCAATGATTATGGGGAAGTGGTCTGAGATAGGCCAATGAGCAATATGGACAGATGCTAGAGGGAAATGTTTTTCCCAAGAGGAGGAGTAGATGAAGTGATCTAATCCGGCTCTAGTATTATTTCTAGACCACATAAAGCCTACATTAGAGGGAGGAATGTGAATCATTTTGTCTTCAGTAAGGAGGTGTATGAGGGTTTTGTCTGTTGGTGATAAGGCTGATGTGGTTGAGGAGAGGTTTTTCCTATCTAAAGCTCTAGTAAAGAGGTTGAAGTATCCTCCAAGGAGCCAAAGTTTTTGGCTATTGACTAGCATGATTGTTGAGAGTTCTGAGAGAGAAATCGATTTGTTGTACACAGGCTCACCATACACACCAGTGAAGGTCTAGCTGAAGTGATTGGACGAATTTGTTAGAGAGAGAGATGGAGAAGGTGTTGAGATCCCAGTGAGAGAGAGTGTAAGATTTTTTGTTATATCCCACTAGGAGTCCCCCTTTAAAACCATTTGGCGGGATTTGAAACCATTTTGTAATCTTGTTGCCTCGTATAGATTTTAACACAAAAGGTGAAAGAGTGGTTTTGGTTTCTTGTATGGTGATAATGTCTATATTATGTGGTTTCTGATCTCTTTTCATATACGCATGTTGGCCGCACCATAGACGTTCCATGATGTAATCTTCATAGGTTTAGTTGAGAGAGCAACCCTAAAGAGGGAAAGAAAAGGGTGCTAAGATATTCTCAATAAGTTGATCTTCGAGTTTGTCTCTACTAATGGCCTTTGGTTTGTCCAGTTCATGAATTTTTCGATGTCATTTAATGCTATGTTAGCTATATTTTCCTCTTCAAAATGTATTCCTATTTTGTTAGCAAAACTTGTGAAACTATGTATGTCAGGCCATGATGATATGTCTTCTATATTGTCTATATCATAAGCTTCTTTGGAAACAAATGAAGATAAGCAAGAATTTGAAATTTTATCTGAGGAGGATGGAGAGTAACAAGTCCCTATTTCTGGTGTTGCAAAGATGTTTCTCCTAGTCAACCCTTCGGGGCTGGATTGCATGGAGTTGATGGTCTTGATGATGTTCGTGTCCTTTCCTTTTCCCTTCTTCTTAGGACTCTGCAAAGATCTAATCTAGTCAATGATAGCAGTTTTAAGCTTTTTAATAGTATCAGGGTCTATATTTAGAGATAAGTTTTCTTCTTTTGGGAGTGAGGGGAAAGGTTGGTATGTGTCCTTGGGGGAGGGAGAAGAATGGTTAACAGGTGGAGAATCTATTCTTTGTCTTTTAAGGTTGAGGGATTTGTTCAAGTCTTCTAAGGATTTTGTGGTGGCTATTTTCTCTCCTAGACTAGATTTCTTTCACTTGGTTTGCGGATTAAACTGAATGGTTTTTTGCTATTAATTGAACAATACCAAGAAGGTGGATGAACAGATAGATCTGAGAAAGAGATTTTGATATCGGAGGGGTGCTCAACTGAAAGCTTGATATTGTAAATCATTTCTCCTAGTATGATATTCAAGGATGACGGGGGAGAGGTGGTTTGTTTAATAGAGAAGAGACAGAAAGCTTTGATATACTATGAGGAGTGTAGAGTATCCAGACTGATGTATTGGATGGTTTCTCCCACAGAGTGAGCAATGGATCTGAAGATCTCCACTTCCCAAAGGTTTGGAGGAGGGTTGGATATGGCTACCCATCCTGACCCTCCCGATGAGGCCTCGAGAGCCCCCAGTCGGAATTCCATTTAGAGAGATTGGCTTGAACAAAACTAGACCCACAAGGGATCGTTAGGACATGTCTGAAAAAGTGGTCTATCTTAGTGCCTTTAGGAATAGAATATAAAAGTTGTGAGGGTGAGAGAATTTTGGGGTTTTAGCACCATATGTCTAGGGATTAACAAGGCAATAGCTCTAGTGACATCCAAGATATTGACTGTGTTATTGTCCAGATTATTTTCTATGGTAGCCAGGATACTTCTAGTGGTGAAGACCTTTTAGGAGTTGCATAGAACTGGCAGGGAGATCGAAAGGGATAACAGTCTCAAGATGAGTAGCATGAGCCATGTCTAAGGGTAGAGGTGCAAGAAGTAGATCAGGGGTGGTGTTGGCTTTAGAAGGATGGGGGTGGGTTTAGCTGATGGTGTTATGGTGGGCTTAAGAAGAGGATGTGAGTAGAGTTTATCGTGTGCATGGGGGTCTGAAGGAGGGAAAGGTGGATCTGTAAGGAATGCAAAAGAGTTGTTTTGAGCTGAAAAAGAATGATTAGGATGTTTCATCTGATAGGATTTTTCATAATTGAAAAAGCATTCTACAGGCCATTTGGGAGCATCATAACCTAGACAAGATCTTGGAAAGTGTCTAAACTTTTTTGGGAAGTGATTAAGAGTGGATTTTTAGAAGCGCCAGGTGTGGCCCTTCTCTTGACATTTGAAGCAAATCACTTTTTTGGTGCATCTGAAGCGTGAATGGTTCAGGCTATGGCAAAAGGTGCAGTGCAGGGCTCTGAAGGGTCGCCTAGATGGGGTTGGTTTCCAAGGCTGTGAGTTCTTCTTTGTCTCAAAACTATGCTGAGCAAGAGAAAGCACAGGGAAATGTCCAAGAGGTGGAAAGGTTAGATTTAACTGGTGTATTTCAGTCAGGATGATATAATCTTTTATTGGAACATGATGTTTACAAGCATCCCAATATTTCCCAGAGGGAGAAGATATCTCATACCTTGTTGTAATCGTGTTCTTGATGGGTGATGATGTATATGTGTCTTCCGTATCTTCCTCATCAAGGCTAGAAGATTGGGAGATGAGCCAGAGCTTTGATCCAGTGGGTGGTTGGTACTCATTTCTCACAAAGAGTTGGTCAGCTGAGTTTGAGGTAGAAGAGGAGATGTGCTCTTCCTTACTGAAGAAAAGTGGGTATAATTTTAGGGGGGGTTTCATTGTTGAAATCGTTAACCCAAGCTGACAGTGTTTTGTGAGATGAGGGTTTTATGAAGATGGTCCATTCATGTTTAAGCTTCAACTCAGAGATCATGCTAACCCAGTCGTCGGTGATATACAGGCTGGATTTTCCGATGAGTTCTATGGTGACTGGGAAAGATTTGTATCCAATAAAGATTGTGTTTGGGCTAGGCGAGATATCAAATTTGTGGTAGATCCATGCTTTTGGAAGGGGGATGCTGGTGAGGTACAATGGGTTTGAGAGGTTGTAGTCCATGAAAGGGAAGCGGGTAGCCATGTTTGGTAAAGCTGGTGGGAGATAGGTTGATCTTGCTGGAGTTGATGGTTTCTTATAAAGAAATGCTCGTTTGAAGAGTGTAGGATTCTCAATCTTGCTTTTGATCCTCTTGTTGTTGCTCAGGGAGGCAGAGATGGAACCCCCCATCCTCATGTTGAAGTTTCTGATGAAAATAGATGGGAAGGGTGGCTCGAGGCCAATAAAGGGGCAGCGCAGATTCCAGAAGAACCAACAAGGATGAGGGATGGCACTAATTGTGATCACTACATGTAGTAAAAGCTAAGCATGCAGGGTGAGGGATCGGTCAAGGGGAGCCCCCGCAAAGGGAGGATCGTAGCTGGATGATGCAGGTGTAGGAAGGCCAGGAAGGTAGTACCATCTCTAAATCATAGATGTAGCTACACTGTTCTAGAGTAAAAATTACCTAGTAAAGATCACCTAAATGATCCCTAAATCAGATCGCCCCCTGTACGATCCCTCATATAGTCCAGAAGTCAGTCTCGATGGTGTTGAAAGAAGGCTCTGAGAGATCAATGCGCTAGAGTTTGCAGATGGAGAGAAACGGTTGGTGTTTTTGAGGTTGGGGCTAGAGAGTAGTTGGAGATCAATGTGTTGGAGCTCGCCGATGGAGGAGCGGTTGGAGTTCCTAAGATTGGGGCTAGAAAGAAATTGGAGCTTTTGGATGGAATTCTTCAAGCCAGAGGATAGACTATATATATCCTTTTATAATAATATAAACAATAGTCATGTCATTGAATGAGTTGGAGTATGGTCGTGGTTCCATTTAGTAATTAAATAAAGCACCAAAAAGAATTTTTATTATAATTATACATGTTATCCATGTTGGGTTTTAGAGGAGGCAGAGAAGGCAGCGGAAACAAAAATTTTCTCCTCCCCAAACCCAGAACAAGGAAACGCGTCAACGTTTATACAATAGGAAAGGATGGTTTGTGGAATCATACCTTGTCCCGAGGCTTGCTCGGTGACAATACCTCACATCATGCGTGGTCTTCACCTCCAGTCTTGGATGGTGTCTCTGCAACTCCTGGTCGCACCGGGACTGACGACTCCTACTCTTACCGGGACTGTCGGGATTGACAGTTGTCCTCCGAGTTGCAGAAATCTCCCGCCTCTGAAGTAGTCCACATGGACCACCTGGAACTCCAATCTCCTTGTCCCACAAGGAATTGGAAGGAGTCACACCCTCCTGTCGGCGTACTAGTCACCGACACACTCTCCTGCCACTAGTCGCTTTTTGCAGTTGTCTTTCCCTTGTTGTGCCTCCCTTATCGGGTA
Source organism: Alisma plantago-aquatica (assembly GCA_963693085.1). Taxonomy (NCBI): domain Eukaryota; kingdom Viridiplantae; phylum Streptophyta; class Magnoliopsida; order Alismatales; family Alismataceae; genus Alisma; species Alisma plantago-aquatica. Next base: position 1,449,308,968 of record OY856411.1, on the reverse strand, counting down.
GCACTTGCTCGGGCTCTCTCGATTACCAAAAATAGAGAGAACGACAACCTTACAGAGCAATTGGTTGCACTGAGTTGTTCTTTGAGAAGCCCCCAATACCCCTGTATATAGGAGGGTCATGGGACAGGGTTCTCTATCCCGGGCAATACGGGACTAAATTAAGAGTAGAAGGGTTTGAGATTTTCCACAAAAAACAACCAACTGTGCAACCTGAACCGATCGTTTCATTTCTAAAACGGTCGGTTGGGGATCTGAGCTGGTCGGTTGACACCTCAATCGATCGGTTAGGACCCATGAAACGGTCAGTTCACTTTTGAACCGGTCGGTTCGTGTTCCTGATCAGTTCATGGTTGACTTTTCATCTTTTATTTCTAATTGGTATCAAATACCAATCCTTGTTCCAATCAAATTGGGCATGTGAAATGAAAAGAAATTTCTCACCAATCCTACTTTCCCAACTTGCTCGGTTGCATCAGTTGAACCAATTGTTTCAACACTTGAAGCGATTGTTTCACCCTGTCCATCAGCCGATCGACTCACCATCTGAGCCGATCGGTTCACCAAGCTCAGTCGATCAGTTCATCACATGATCCGATCGGTTGGGAGTGCAGATTGTGCAGACATAGTCAATTGCAGTTTCAGTCAATCTGATACTCTAATCAATCAGTCCAACACCTTGAACATTATGATATTGAGCTATCAATTGATTGAGTGTTTAATTGAACTACTAAACTCCTTTAGTAATCAATCTAAACATTCTTTGTGGACAAAACTCCTCTTCCAGGTTAAATCCTATGTGTGTGACCCTGCAAGTCCATTTCATGTTGGCAGTGAAAGTCCATAACACTTATGACTTCATAAGCAAAGAGCGGTGCCTAGTCACACATCAGTGCTACCCAAGTGAAATAGAAAGTTGGAGAACAACTTTCAATCCTACAATCCGTGAATGGTGTTACAGTGAATGTATAATTCCTTTATCACTGATATCCTGAATGAACTCGAAGCATGGAACAATCATCTAGTCAACGTTCATTCACTTTCTTGATCTCAGAGTAGATTGGAAGAGATATGTATGACATCAATATCACATACTGATTCACATATGTGTGCACGCCTTTCTCAATCCTACTCATCAAGTGGCCATGGATATCAAACTCCCTCAGGAGGGACAAATCCCATATCTATCACTCACCCCTCAAAAGCCCCATGTGTCAAAGCCACCCAGTCATCACCTTTATAACAACCCATGTTTCAGGACTACGTTTGATGATGTCAAAGTGTGCCCAACGACAACTGTTGAGTGTAGTGATTTTAGGTCAAAGAATCACACTCACCACCATCACTGTGAGTACTGACTGTGACTACCATGTCATGGTTCCATGTGTCAAACTCACGGTGGGTCTGTCCGGTACACTTGTTCTCTAACAAGTACCTATGTGTTTGGTTTGATATCTCCATATCATGACTAATGAGATTTTGTCATCAACCAACACCACAATCTAGTCTTGTGTGTCATTGATGTCTATCTACCTTCCACAATGACATCCGACTAGGGACATAATGAGAATGTACAAACTCGTAGCATCTGTATGATCTCATCGTTCAGGTCCTTAACCTAAAAGCATACGTCATTGAGTACTGTCATTCTCTAGACATTCAATCTATTCTATCACTATCTCATATGACTGAACCAGAAAGAATTGGAAGCTTGCCTTTCATTTTATCAAATCAATCTTAATGTATCCCACCAATCATCCCATGATTAGCTCTCAGGGCATACATACCAACATACTCCCACTTGCACTGTGAGCCAATCACCCTTGAATCATATTCATAGTGATCTTCAAACATGTCCCACATGTTACTCTACTCTAGTGCGATCATAGTGAGTAATGGCAACACCTTGCCAAAGTCAGTATAAATTGCATGTCTCTCATCTCTTCGATGTATGTCACACGCATGAGATGGAGTTGTCGTAATATGCGATCTAGTATTCCTTTTGTTATGACCCCACCTCCCGATAACCCCCAATTAAGGGAGACCAAGAGGTTGAAGCCGCACCCATTAATCTCGGATCAAAGGTTCGACATATAACCATAAACAATTATTAAATTCTAACAGACTATACTGAAAATGGTAATAAAATTTTTCTTTGCATACCTTTGAAAAGTTTGGAACAAACTAAACTTCTAACCTCAGCTGAACTATTCTAACTAGTTCCTCCTTGTTCTTTAATTCTTGAATTCACAAGGTGTAGCTTTACTGTTTGTTCTTTTCATTGTACCTAAAACTCCGACAAACAAAACGTCAGTCAACCGAAGCTGGTATGTGGGGGAAACAGATAATCATGCAACTATGATAACCATGTAATCATTCAATTAATCATTTAACAACCAAGATTACGTTTTAAGCCAAACTACTCAATCCATACCTATCCACAACTCTGTGTTGTCCCTGTAAGGACTTAGCAAGCAATTAAAGGCGAGAATGAAATCTACGTTAACCCTAGACTAGATTAAGACTAAGCAGGAAAGAAAGGACTAAGCTAGGTACGAAAAGACAAATTATGCTAAGGCAAGCAAGAGAGAAGCAAAAGAGCAATTAAAGAATTAAACTAGAATAAACAAGGCAAGAGCAAGGCAAGAAGCTAACTAAGTAAGAAAAGAACTAACTAAGCTAAGCAAGCACAGAACTAGGGTTTTAAGCAGTAAAGAGATGTGTGGGCTGTTTAGGGGTATGAACTTATCACTTAAGTTGGGGTGTGACATATGAACATTATGATTCCATTTAGATTATCCAAACCAAACAACAAGTTAGATTCTAATGAATTAACCTAAGCTACTAACTGGCCATGGATATGGTAGGTTGTGCATAGGGGAACTAGTCCCTAACACCCCCTACTACCCTTACGAGGCTCAATTGGGTTAGGGATTAGGTACAATTCAATTAGAGTCTAATCAAGTCTAGGTTTCTAGATTAGACATTCCTAGGTCAATTAGGGGCCGAGGGTAGTAATGGGGAGGTGAGATTAGGGTTTTGAACCCCAATTCCCCCACATTCTAGCCTTGAGAAGGCTCCATGCTAATTGCACAAGAATTATCTAATCTAGCTACTTAGATCTCTCACTTAGGTTTAGGGAGATTGATTAGGATGTAGGAAAATGGGAGGCAACCTAGGGATCTAAGAATTAGACCTAGGGGCAAATCCCAAAATTCACACATATAAGCAATTTGCCTAACTTTTATTAACAACAGGTTATTATCATCTTGAATTATACATCTATCATCAAATCTAAGGGTTTTTCCTTAATTGAATAATTAAAGATGATAACTTTATGCCCTTTTCAAATTCCATACATTTTTAAGCACATAAACCCTAAATTAGACTAATCACGTGCAAAGTTCTTCCTTTTTAAACTCAATGTTCCTTTTTACATTTAACAGATTAATATCAACTCTAAAGATCCATTAAACCCTATTAAACACATTAATCATATCAAAATAGGGTTTCTTAATCTTTAATTCATTAAAGATGGTAATTTACACTATATTTCGAACTATGATCAAATTCAGGCTATAAATATATTTTTATTGGATTCCTTGTGTTCTTCTGATCAAAATTCATATATAACTTGTCCTAGTTACGAATTCCAAGATATGAATTTTGTATGAATTACCTGTTTGAGCCAATGGCACAATGCCACGTCACCTTTCCCATGCATGCGCTCGATTTGGAAAACATTTCGATTTGTCTATTATGCCCTTGACTTGACTGACTGGCCCAGCATCACGCGGAGGGTAAAACCATCCAACGGCCGTCATCTTCTTCCTCCGTTCAGCAACAGCCGCGGCCGCCTAGGGCAGGCCTCGGCGCAGCTCTCCCGCCCAGGTCTGGGATCGAAAACCACCGGGGATGCTCTCATTGCCTCTGACTCACTTGGGCGCATGCAACCATCCCTCAAACCATGACCAAGACGACCAATTTCTCCCTCGTCGACCCTTCCTATTGCAGCCGCTCCTGCAGCCTTGCAGCTGCAGATAAGCACGCTCCAGGGCCTATCTTCGATGACCCAGTTGTTCTTTGGCAATGTGGCTCATCAAGCCTTCATGCCGACCTTGCCTAGGCTCCTTCTACCTCCATGCTCAGGCTGCTACCCTGGACTAGGGTTTGCTTGATGAAGATGAAGAAGAGGGAAGAAAGGATACGTGCAACTCTCCAGAACTCGCCTTTGAGCACTACCCCTTTTATAGGGTAGGGTTTTCACACCCTAAGATGTGCATCTAACAAGTTGCAAGGTCTTGTCCCATTAGGAAACCAAATCCTTCTTTAGAAAGCAAGTTTTCTCTCTCTTTATTATTCCTTTGATATCCTTTATCCTTGATATATTAGAATTCGAATTTCTTCTTACTTATTCTCTCTTTCCTTGCTTTTTAATCCATTGACACGAAATTCTATTTTCTTTTAATGGAAATTACTTCCTTTTTAATAATTCCACCAAAAACATTAATAAGGTACCATATTATCTTTTATTTTGCAATTTTTGGTATTTTCTCTTTCCTCTTCCTTCATTGGGCTCCTTGTACCCCAAGAAACTCTATTATTTCGAAATTCTCTTTATTGGATACTTATTATCCTTCTAGATGCATCTTTAGGCATTATTTCACATTATCTTGTTTATTTCTCATTAAAATATCTCTTTTTGAGAATTTCTCTTTCTTTCTCTTTTATTGTCCTCATTGGTATTTCTTTTATCATTAGGAATCCTTGGAACACGAAATTCCACAAAGGATCTCCTAATTACACCTTTTCCCACTTATTTCCAACATTTTAACATTATTTTCAATCTCTTTCTTATTAAAGAAATACTTAATTAACCTTTTCTTTTCTAATTACTTTCTTTTCACAACCTTGGTCTCCTTGGTACCCAAGGAACCCAAGAGGCACGAAATCCCCTTTGGATTTGCCTTCTAGAGGTTTCTACATATTTCTTTTCTCGAAAATTCAATTATCCATTTACTATTTGAATTTCCTTGTTATTGGGCCCAATAGCCAATAAAGCCCACAAAGCAACCAATCAAGGCTATTGTGAATGGAATCCATTTATTCAAAACAAATCATATCATTATTTTTTCAATTATCTTTAATATGAGAAATTACATTTCTCACTAATTGAACCCAAAAATTGGGGTTGTAACACCTTTGCTAACCTTTAGCCACATTGCATGATCAAGGATTCCATACTTGTCATCAATGAGCAGAATATATATAAGTTCATCTCATGAACTTCCAGATCCATATAGTATCCACTGCTGTTCTCTAATGCACAGATACTCGGCATTTCCTTTTAAATGGTTTTATTGGAACACTTCCAATTATCAACAAACTTTCACTTTTATATATCCTATATATTTTTTGCGATTAATTTTTTGTCCTTTTGGAAGTTCGCATCAATGTAACTCTTTACATTGAACTCTTCCTTATCTCCATAGAACTAGTACTTATCAAGTACTTATCAAGTTCTCATGGTATTCCAGTACATCCACTCGTCATGTCCCACATACGAGTTATCAGGATGAGCACATCATATTGTCATGTCCTACATACAAGATGATGAATGCATTATGTTCTTGCCATGTCGATACAAGATAATGGGATGATTACATACATGATAGATCCATATCTATTCTTAGTGTTCCCATTCTTCATAAGAATTGGACACTTGGCCTTGGGATACTAACTCCATATAACATGGACACGTTTTCTCCCATTAAATTTGTGCATACTGAACCCTTCAGTACAGATTGCCAATGTATGCTTTCTCTTTTTTAGGTCAAGATGTTTTCGAGAACTATCTCTATATATCTCTATTCCTATCACATAGGAAACATCTCTATCTTCCTTAAAGATAATTTCCACTTTTGGATTTCCACTCTAGAACATTTCCATTTCACATCAACATGTGGAATGTGAACACGCTCCCACTAAATCACATATCCCTTCTTTATCTTTGACATATCAGTCAAACCCTTTGACTATATCACCAAAGTAAAGATCCAACTCTGAGTTGCTTGTACTCAATCAATCACATTGATTAGTCCATTGTAACTTATAGACTTCATTTGCATTAGTGGATTCATAAACCTTATAGGTTGTGTCACTTACACATCCTTGTTTTATTCCTCATAGGAATGTGGTTTTAGTATCCACATGCCAAATGTCTTAGTCATTAAGTTGCAATCAACAAGCATCATCCTTCTCAAAATGTTATCCATGTGTCTTAACACTTAAGATTTATTTGCACTTATGGATTTCATCCAATGGGTGCTACCATCAAGGTCATACCTTATGGTTCACATGGATGTCATTTAGGATGTAATGGTCATAAACCATAACTCAAAATTCGGTTCCTCATTTTCATCTAGATAATTGACTCATCACATGAACAGTTCATCACATAGATAAATGAGGTGTATCCGTCAAGGATATAAGAACTTACAATTCCTTGTTATTCTTAATGTCCTTTATTAGTGTGGGGTATTCTTTTATTAAGAAGAATTCAGTTATTTGATAATCATTCTCTAACTCCTTAGAGTTTGATTCCTTTTTGATTTAGACATCACCATGCCTTAATCATGAGTTCACTATGATACACTATCATAATCATTCATAAGGATCTCAAACATTTGGTCCAAGTATTTCATTCATTGATCTCATCAAGAATCAACACTTTACCAAATTTGCACTTCATCTATGATAATCTTGAACACTTCAAGATATTCATATCGGTATTTCTCTAAACACCATTTGAAGTATTAGCATTTGTTCCAATAGGTATGTAAATACATCACATGTATCATACCTAATCATTCTCCCACTACCATTAGTGAAGATTAATTAATCATGTCCAAGATATTCATGTCTCTTACTGGTTCTCTAACTAAAAGAGTCTAGATTTATCCATTACATGGAAACTAGAAATGAATTTCTCATGATTGATGCTAATTTGGTTGTTTGAGTTATCTATAACTTTTAGGTATCATTTTATCTTATGCATATCAAATACCACAATATAAACAAGGCATTGTCACAAAGATCATATCTTTAGAAATTGAAACATCTCTTTATTGATTGCCATCATTGTCATACAATATGCAAAATAAAGTGTTTCTATCTGTTGGCAAATATGAAATAGCAGTTCTCAACTCTATTTCGTGCCTTTTAGGCTGAAATAAACTAAAAGGTACTCCTATCTATGGCAGAAACACTTGCTCCAATGATGGGTACTCCTTTCTTGGTCCTTTCACAAAGGCCATCGCTTGTTTGTGGATATTGCATATCATATATGACATATCCATATCTTGGTATCATATACCTCAGATAAAGAAGCGGTTCATTTCATGATACCTTAGGTGGAGATCTCCATCCCCTCCTTCATCTTCTTTTGTTCTTCCAGATATAGAGGGCAATCCCTCATACACCCTTTCTCATGTTGTCTCTGCAACTCGTGGTTCATAGAGCACAACATCAAGCACTTTGCATCAATGGCATCATCAGAATGCTTCTTGTAAGCATCCCTTTCTGTCTTTGGTGCATTAGGAGCAGGTTCCCTTGGAATTGGAGTATCCAAGACATAGAGCTTTCTCTCTTGAGTGAGAAGAATTCTCAATGTCCTATACCAGTCGTGGAAGTTTGTCCCATTTAGCCTATCCTTTTCAAGGATCGATCGCAAAGAAAAGTGATTGTTGATTATTGTCATTTGTACTACAAATGGAAATATGCAATTTTAGTCCAAAAACTCATTTTTGACTTATTTGATTGATTTGAAAAGTTGACGATATAATTAGGCCTTTAATTAATTATCTCTCCCACTATTTTACTTCAAATTGATAGTCCTCACCATCAATTCGGAAGATTGCAGCGTACAACCTTCTAGTAGGCAAGATCCTAAAATCCTCTAAGTCATGGACCAGCTTGGGCTGTCACCCACAACTTAGATCTCTCAGGCAGGCAACTCTTACCAATTGCATCATATACAACTCTTGATAAGATGTCATATGCAACTCCTTGCCATGATCATCTCCATGCCTCAAGGTGCTAGATCCTATCTAGGTCACCTTGTAAAGTCCGACCCAAAGCCAACACGATGAATATGCACCCTGCTTGGGCAGACCCACATATCCATCCTTCACGCTTCGACGAGATAGACGGTGCACCATGCTTGGGCGTGCCCACACTTGGTCGATCAAGCTTTTCACATGTGTCACATTTAGAAGGCATCTAAAACATTAATATTTAATGAGGGATTTGGTTTTATATACATATACATATCCAATCACCACAATATATAGTATGTATCATATAAATTCTATATCCCACAGAAAACATGTGAAATGATAAAAGCGATGATTATGGCCATCCTAATGTGATTCCTCGAGCCAAGAGGAATCACGATCATCTAGGTCTACATCACATGCAACCTGTACAAGATGAACTATGTGCTTTGCCTTTCTGGGTTTGATCAACTCATCACATGACTGATTGGCTCGCCATCAGGCCGATCGGCTGGGTGCCACGAGCCGATCGGTTGGCTCCTCCAACTGATCAGTTCGCCTGGTCATCGTGCATCTCATCATGGCCACCACCAGCTCATCTCGCTCCTGGAACCGGTCATCAACCGATCGACTCACTCCTTGAACCGATCGTCTCGAACGTCAACCGATCGGTTCACGCCTTGAATCAATTGTCTCAGCTGTTGTCAGGATGTCCTCCGTTCTTTGACATAACAGGAAATAAAATTATATCCTATTTTACATTGTAAGAGGAGAAACCTCGAGTTACGTTCGAGGGGAGCAAAGTTAGGAAAGAAATCTCGAATTATTTTGAGTTACATCAGGAATAGGAGAAGGAAGATCGGTGCACAAACCGAGATGCAAGCAACCACATACAACCATACACAGATAGGCTTTATTGGCCATAACCACGCTATACATCCACCACAAAACTCGTTTAAGGGCGACCCGTATCGAGTGCATTAATAATACATATCATATATGTAAATTGGGATTTGTGGATTTAAGATTGGACATGCATAAAGCCAATTTTATTCGCATCGTATGCAATAAATAAAGGCAACAAACCAAAATTGATCATATCGATAATCCTAAAGTATAGACCAGTTGACGTGGCTCTGATACCACTGTTGGGTTTTAGAGGAGGCAAAGAAGGCAGCGGAAACAAAAAAATTCTCCTCCCCAAACCCAGAACAAGGAAACACGTCAACGTCTATACAATAGGAAAGGATGGTTTGTGGAATCATACCTTGTCCCGAGGCTTGCTCGGCGACAATACCTCGTGGCTTGTGCAGTCTTCACCACCGGTCTTGGACGGTGTCTGTGCAGCTCCTTCTTGCACCGGGACTGATGACTCCTGGTCTCATCAGGACTGTCGGGATTGACAGCTGTCCTCTGAGCGGCAGAATTCTCCCGCTTCTGAAGTAGTCCACACGGACCACCTGGAACTCCAATCTCCTTGTCCCACAAGGAATTGGAAGGAGTCACACCCTCCTGTCAGCGTACTAGTCACCGACACACTCTCCTGCACCAGTCGCTTTCTTTAGTTGTATTTCCCTTGTTGTGCCTCCCTTATCAGGTAGCACTTGCTCAGGCTCTCTCGATTACCAAAACCAGAGAGAACGGCAACTTTACAGAGCAATTGGTTGCACTGAGTTGTTCTTTGAGAAGCCCCCAATACCCCTATATATAGGAGGGTCATGGGATAGGGTTCTCTATCCCGGGAAAAGCAGGACTAAAGCAGGAGTAGAAGGGTTCGAGATTTTCTACAAAAACAACCAACTGCACAACTTGAATCGATTGTTTCATTTCTGAAACAGTCAGTTGGGGATCTGAGCCGGTCGGTTGACACCTCAACCGATCGGTTGGGACCCATGAAACGGTCGGTTCACTTCTGAACTGGTCGGTTCGTTGTCTTGATCAGTTCTTGATTGACTTTTCATCTTTTGTTTCTAATTGGTATCAAATACCAATCCTTGTTCCAATCAAATTGGGCAAGTGAAACGAAAAGAATTTTCTCACCAATCCTGTTTTTCCAACTTGCTTGGTTGCATCAGTTCAACCGATCATTTCAACACTTGAAGCGATTGTTTCACCCTGACCATCAGCCGATCGACTCACCATCTAAGCTGATCGGTTCACCAAGCTCAGCCGATCGGTTCATCACATGAGCCGATCGGTTGGGAGTGTAGATTGTGCAGAAATAGTCAATTGCAGTTTCAATCAATTTGATACTCTAATCAATCAGTCCAACACCTTGAACATTATGATACTGAGCTATCATTTGATTGAGTGTTTAATTGAACTACTAAACTCCTTTAATAATCAATCTAAACATTCTTTGTGGACAAAACTCCTCTTCCAGGTTAAATCCTATGTGTGTGACCCTGCAGGTCCATTTCACGTTGGCAGTGAAAGTCCATAACACTTATGACTTCACAAGCAAAGAGCGGTGCCTAGTCACACATCAGTGCTACCCAAGTGAAATAGAAAGTTGGAGAACAACTTTCAATCCTACAATCTGTGAATGGTGTTATAGTGAATGTATAATTCCTTTGTCACTGATATCCCGAATGAACTCGAGGCATGGAACAGTCATCCTGTCAACGTTCATTCACTTTCTTGATCTCAGAGTAGATTGGAAGAGATATGTATGACATCAATATCACATATTGATTCACATATGCGTGCACGCCTTTCTCAATCCTACTCATCAAGTGGCCATGGATATCAAACTCCCTCAGGAGGGACAAATCCCATATCTATCACTCACCCCTCAAAAGCCCCATGTGTCAAAGCCACCCAATCATCACCTTTATAACAACCCATGTTTCAAGACTGCGTTTGATGATGTCAAAGTGTGCCCAACGACATGCGTTGAGTGTAGTGATTTCAGGTCAAAGAATCACACTCACCACCATCACTGTGAGTACTGATTGTGACTACCATGTCATGGTTCCATGTGTCAAACTCACGGTGGGTCTATCCGGTACACTTGTTCTCTAACAAGTACCTATGTGTTTGGTTTGATATCTCTATATCATGACTAATGAGATTTTGTCATCAACCAACACCACAATCTAGTCTTGTGTGTCATTGTTGTCTATCTACCTTCCACAATTACATCCGACTAGGGACATACTGAGAATGTACAAACTCTTAGAATATGTATGATCTCATTGTTCAAGTCCTTAACCTAAAAGCATACGTCATTGAGTACTGTCATTCTCTAGACATTCAATTTGTTCTATCACTATCTCATATGACTGAACCAGAAAGAATTGGAAGCTTGCCTTTCATTTTATCAAATCAATCTTAATGTATCCCACCAATCATCCCATGATTGGCTCTCAGGGCGTACATACCAACAATCCAAGATTCTTGTAAAATCCATAATTGTATATATTGGAAATCCTAATGTTATGGAAACCTAGTTTTAAGTTTTCCATCTAGTCAAGTGATTGAAAAGTTTTCTATTAAAAAGGATAAATTTGTCCTAAGTGATTGGTTTACTAATTTAATCATATACAAACTAGTCTTAAAACCCTACTCGTAGTTCTTTTATAAATTTCATTATAGAAAAAAAAACTATAGAAATCAAATTTTGGTAGTGTTTATTTTTCATGTCAAATAATGTTGTGTGTTGAATGAAATATATATGAAATAAAGGAAACTAATTGTGTATTATAATAAGTGAAAATGGTGGTGAAAATTCTTACATATATAAATTAAATCCTTTTGTTGGGTTTGATTTGAGTTTTATTGCTTAAAATAGCATATAGACTTGAACAGACGGAAGATCGAAACCCAAGGCACTTTGATGAAGACAGTGTGGTGGCCAAAAAACTACCAACCAAGGCAACTCCAGAGGGTAACATTTCCCTCTAGACAATCCAAGCGAGAACTCTTCTGATCATTGCAATGCTATTCTGACTATCTCTACATTCACTGTAAAGGACATAAAAAATACCAAAACCCTAGAAATGAAGAAGAAAACAGAAACCCAACCAGTGATCTAGAATAACCTTCCTATGCAGACAAGGTTTCCAGAAGAAGTGGATCAAGAGAGACAAATAAAATCATCCCTACTGACTTCTGTAAGGCAAATTCTATTAATATTGGAAAAACTAGCTAAATCCATTCAATAAAAATCTTCCAAGATCACCTCAAGTCCTTGCTTGAACCCTAGGAACATACCATGGTTAACAAGGTTGTCAATATCAATATAGGGCCACCATGCATTAGTCAATTCACTAAACATACTATGGCAACCAAAGGAACAACTAGTGTCATTGATCTAGAACTTGAGTACTACATTATTTAGTTTTCTAGTCTAGATGATTACATCCATTTCATGACTGAGTGACCTTGCTCTGTATTCATATGTTATATATCTATGTAATCATAAATACCTGACTTATGAAACTCTGATTCAATCCCACATAGGCTAGTTGAATGGGTAGTGGTACCATATCTTCTAGTCCTTTTGTTTCAAGATGATTTGTAGAAAAGCATTAGGAACTTGGTCGGGGAGACCATTTAAATGACAAAACAACATCAAATAGAAACATGAGAGAATTTGGAAGGATTTACATTGAATTTGAAACTTTTAAACCCCTACCTTGAGTATATTCTTGAACAACAAAAAAATCGAACTTGAATATTAAAATATTACACTGAACCATATGGGATGTGGTAGAGTCAGGAATAATGAAAAGGACTATGCCCATTGCCCACCACCCACTAAAGTTGTGCCACCAGCAAAGGGTGACCCCAACCCCCTGCACTAGATACTTTATTGATGAACATCCATGCTAACATACTAGAGCATGGGATGCCAAGAAAAGATAGAGATAAATCAAGAAAACTTGATCAACCCAATTCCACTCCAAGATAAGGTTCCTAGAAATTCTGAAACAAGACCTGATCCAAATGTAAATAGTGAGGATTCTAATGGTTTGAAAATCTCTACAACCAAGAAGAAGGGGAGGAAATACAAAAGGGACTAGCAAAACAAGATATTTCCACTAAATCTCATGATGGTAAAGTTGCAAACCTTGAAGATGATGAAGTCCTCGAAGGTCATTTCTAGAATCCTAAACAAGCCTCACAAATGGTCGTGGTCACTTATAGTGACAATCCTAGCATCAAATTCTTCAAAGGGAGGCAAATTGAGCTCAGAAACATACACATCATTTACCAACCATCTCTACCTCCAATAATCATGATAGAGAAAGGAGGAGGGAACAAATGGACCATCTGCCAATTGATTATGGTGAAGAAAGTTATGCAAATAGAATTGACTATGACATGTATGAATCAAATGGTGAAGGTGATACTAGAGATGATGATGACCATTGTGGAAGTGGGTATCACCTCTTTAAGATCCTTCTCATATCCAACTAAACATTCCTTAGTGAAGATTACTTCATGGAACGTTCAGGGGGCATGGTCCCTTTAAAAAAAATGACTAATGAAAGAATTAAAACAAATCCATCAACTTGATATCTTGGTGATTATATTACCTAGAGAAAGGGGATAAAGCTAAGAGTATCATTACTAAAATAGGTTTTAATACATCTCATCTCATAGAGGCTATCATGTTCTTAGGAGGGATTTGCATCCTTTAGAACAAGACTCATGCAACATATTCATCAAGATCTTTCATTGTCAATTCATACATTGCATCACCAAGCATTGGGAAGTCACTTTTGTGAATGGTATACCTAACCCATACAAAAGGGAACTTCTCTGAAGACACCTTGTCACATTAAGCCACTCCATCAGTGGCTCTTTTGTACCCATGGAATAGCATGATACTTAGCATTATGGAGAAGCAAGGAAAAAACAACTTTGGGGTCAAAATAGTTGTCGCTTTAATAAGAATCTTATGGATACTAGTATTGCAGATACCAAAGCTAAGGGGTACTACATCTCTTTTAAAAGAGGTCTACTTATCTAATGTCTTGATCTTGTCTTGGTGAAAAATCAATGGATTCTCTACCGTGATAATATGAAGATAATGGAATTACCTTGCCTTGAGTCTGATCCTAATGTGATCCTTCTTAGTATTTGTGAGGTGCACCACTTGAAGAGTCATCACTTCTAAATGTGTGAAAGATAGAACCTAATCCTAGATTTTTTAAACCACATTCGTTAACACTAGAACAACAATACTTCTTTTGCTGAAACCGTGAAGGGTTTCGATTTAGTCACTTTGAAGTGGGATACCAGTAGACTAAAGAAGTAGCACAATGAGAATAACCTTCTTATACAATGAATTACCATTTCTCAAGTTTGTCCTCAAATAAATATTAATCCCTCTACCAATTTACATATCCTGAATTTATAGGAGAATATATATCCATCCTTCTCTAGGAAGAGACTGACTGGAAACAATAATCACACATCACTTGGATCTGTGAAGGTGATGGTAATACACAATTCTTTCACTCCTTTGTGGATTTCATTGTCAACCTCACAAGATAACACAACCCAAGAATACTATAAGGCATTGGGTCATAGAGGAAGAGCATCTTAAAAGTGTGGTTTGTGACTACTTACATGACCTACTAACACCATTAAATAGTCTGCAACATGACAGGAAACACACCTATATAGGCAACTTCAACAACATACCCTCAGTGCTTAGCGATCAAGTTCTGACGATTACACAACTAGAATGAAATATGTGACATTTTTTCATGATGATTGTAGGTAAAGCCCATAGGTTAGACGGAAAAAGAAAAAAAAATTACATCAAAAAATTGGGATTATATTCAAGCCTCATTGACAAAATAAAGTCAAGGAAACCTTTAGCAGTGGGAATATTGATGCTAATCTCAGAAATGCTAACATTGTACTCATCCCCAAAATCAAGATTCCCATCTGTTGCATTGGTATTAGACCTATATCCTTCAACAACTATTATTTTAATCTAATGTCAAATATCATCATTGAACACATCAAAACTCTTCTCAATGGGTGAATCTTCCCGACTCAATATAGCGTTAATCTAGGCTGAAAAAATAGTTATAATATCTTACTTATGCAAGAAGTTATGCATTCAATGAGATTCAAAAAAAGAAAAAAAATTGATGGCAATGAAATTGGATCTTTCCAAAGATTTTGACAAAAGCACTAGCACTTTATCTATGATATGTTGTTGAAGACCCATTTTCTAAGGAACATAATATAAACATTATGCAAATTATCACCTCTGGTGTAACATCGATCATGTGGGAAGGGAAACATTCCCCTCCTTTCAAGGTGGGCCAAAGAATAAGGCAAGGTGATCCCATAAATTCATATATCTTTGTTATATGCCTTGAAAGACCGAGTCAATCCATAATAAACTCAGTTAATGAAGGGAGTTGTAAGCCTATCACATTAACTAGGAATGGTCTATCTACTCTCCCATGTTTGATTTGTGAATGACCTCCTCCTCATGGCCAAGGTATCAACACAATAAGCTAAAGTCATCATGAAAGTAATGTAAGAGTTTTTCATAGTCTCTAAACAGTCTATTTTGAAAGATAAATCAAGAGTTTATGTCTAAGAAAATAACTAGAAGAGATAAAAGAAGGATCAATGTTGGCTTGGGCATCCAACATATAAATGTCACCAACCCTTACCGATTATCATTCACCACAAGGTGAATAAGTTGACTCATGCAACCTTGTTTGACTCCATCAAGGCAAGACAAATAGTTGTACCAGCCTCCGTCTTTTGTTAGCTGGTAGAATAGCTATATAAATATTGATCCTGCAAGACATACATGCATATGCAATGCAAACTATGAGCCTATCACCTACCTTGTGAGACAACATTAATAGATTTGCACAATACTTCATATGTTCAGGAAACTACAATGGTAACAAGATGTCTTTGATCTCATGGAAAAAGGTGACTCAAGAAAATATATAGGTGTCATGAGCATGAGAGATGTATGCAATCAGAACACTTAACCTATGCTCAAGAATGATAGGGATTTTATAGACAATGAAGGCATTGTTTGGATGAAAATAATGAATGAGAAATATATATGTCAGAAATGGTGATGTTATTTGCCCCCTCTTATACAGCCTAGTCATTCATAAAGAAGTTTACATCCAAATCAAAGACCATTTTCCATAAAACAATATGTAGTGGACTCAACTCTAATGTCTTATCACACCACTAGTTTCCTAGTAAATCCACTCTAGAATGTATACCAAACTGGTCCATCGATGTACACATTGTGGATCTTCAAGTAGGTTTTGTGTTTGTTTCAACATGTGCCTGGGATTGGAATTTCATTCACTCATATCTACTTCAACAAACTTGGGAAACCACATCCCATATCCCCACCTCATAAAATATCAAGAAATTATCTTTAGACATGACCAAGAGACAACCAGGATAGCCTCGTTTCCCGATCATCTTACAGATAGTGTCATTTCTATAAAGATCTACCCATGTATGCCAATGGAAGGCAAATCTAGATCTCAAAACTACCTAAATGGATTAAAGGTTTCCTATATATATAGCATGCATCATCAAATAGTTTTAATTAACTGTGAAAAACATAGGAGACATTTTGATGTTCCTCCACATTTCTCAACAATATGAGAGTTCTTCAATGTGGGACACTATTCGGGATAGGAACATCCATGATTGGCTATCAAACATAATTGGTCCAAAACATCTACTGCAAGATGAGGCAATTGTCCATGTCATCATCTATTGGCACATGTGAAGGGTGCATAATGACTTCATTCATACAAGCGTAATGAGCTTAAGGAGGTGTATTTGTCACATCATCACACTTCATACTGAATATATCCTTAATGTAGTTAATTATCAAACTCTTACCTTGCACAGTCACCCCCACCCCTACCAAGTTATCGACCAAAAATGTAGTATCTTAATTTTTTCTAATGCTACTTTCAAATCTGAGATTACAAATGCAGCTACTGGCATTCACGTCATTGACCAAATAGGGACATGCATCCTCAAAATGAGATCTATCAAAGCACCACTTCATCCTTGGAGGTGGAAATTAAGGATATCATTGTTGTTTTTCATTGCAATTAGCATGGGTTGGCTCAAATGCACCATATTCGCATACTTCAAACATGAATTCTTTCTAACCATGAAGTAAAATCCTATGATCACCTTATTTCATCTTTCAAACATTGCAAGCACCTCTCCCAGCCCCCTTTCTCTCTTAAGATATCTTATATTCCTAGAATTATTAATGTAGTTCATGATTGCTTAGCTAAATCATCTCTAGTCGCTGATAACATTGTACTTTTTAGTCTAGTTAAACTCCAATGGTTACCACACAAAATTAACTTGGTCATGAACACTCTTTGGCCCATACTATAAAGCGGGATGAATAATACATAATCTCTAGTTTGGTTGCAAAAAATGCATGACCATACCAAGGATGATATAGTAGTTAGTCGACTTGTCAATGAAAGAGAGGTTGGTCATGGTTGTTATTAGACCCAGATAACACTAGAGAACTAGGGTTGCTACTAGATTGTAATTAGATCGACCTTCACTTTAGTCTAAAAACAATTTGGAAGGAATCAAATGACTAATGACAATTGACTAGCAATGGACTTCCACTATAGATGGAATAAATTAGGCTCGCTTCCACCCTTTAGTTGGACAAACTAACTGACTAGTCAGTTGACAGACAATAGTCAACAAAGCATACTTCAACCTATCATTATATGATTTTTCACTAGTCATCATCTTGGATGGAAGAAATCCATTTTAGTAACCTAAACATATTATTTTCTCTCTTTGTTATCCCTTACTCATTCTACAATATTTGACATACATTTAATAATTTGGAAAAGAGTTGCTTAATATTTGATTTAATGTTTCTTCTTAAATCTAGAAATTGTCAGAACAATATGAGCAGATTCCCAGTTTTATTTGTGATTTTCACCTAGTATATCTAAAAACATAAAATATTTTCTTGTTATTTATATTTGGATTTATATGAATGGTTATATATGTATAAATGTGATTCATGCTTGTGCTCATAAACATTAGGAGGCTGATTCATGTTTGAGTTTTGATTTTTTTCACATGTTGTGGTACACCTTATTTAAACTTCGGGGAATAATAAATACGACAAAGAACATGTTAGCCAATTCTGAGTTTGATTTAAATATTTATATATTTATATTATGTTTACTACCGTCAACTAACGCTTCTCTGGTTTATTTATGAATACATTGCCTATATATCTATATTATTTGCAAATCACACAATGAAACCAATTTTCTCTCTCTTCAATGTCTGAAGAGATGTTGTTTATGTCTATCTCTGATGAGTATTGGTTTTCATCATTGAGTTCATTGTTGAACATGTGATGAAAATAGTTTTAGATTAAATAGGTATGATGGATACATATTCTATTGTTTGATCATTCATGCTTCATAGTTTGATGTATAATACCAGCAATACTACTTGTATACTCTATGTCCTAGAGTTGTAAAAGTGATTATCATATGTTTTAAATAATATGCATCTAGTTTTAATCTAATGAGTAAAGAGAATGAAAAGTTTCTTCTAGATTTTTTAGTTTTGTTTTATGTTTTAAAGAAGATATTATGTCAAAATAATACAAATACCCAGTTTGTGTAGATGGAAATCTTGACATATACAAAGTTGAATTTGGTACCAGGAAAGTGTTCTTGATGTTAATGAAAATGAAAAGTTTATGGGTATATATTAAGTTTTACTTGTAGTTGATTCCTTAATGGTCACCTAGTATTTGGGGCTAATTGTGTTTGTGAGATCAGAGATAATACTTCTATCTTATTCCCAATTACACTTTTTCTTTCTCATTATGGCATTGGGTAAAGTAGCTTCTTATGGATGAATCTGAAGAATTTTTGTTTCTTGTTTTTCCCTTCTCCAACTCTATCTACAAACTTATTATCTGAGCAAAATGTTAGTTCATTACTTCTATAACATTGTTTGACTTCTTGGAAATTGGTAATTCCAATCCTTGGATTAACTATACCACCTTTATTAACTTTACGTTCTCCTTTTTTAGAAAAATATACAAGGCTAAAATTATAATAATGTTACATATAAATGTATGAATATTGTATGATGTCCATCGACTACTTTTACAAAGGAATATGAAGGAGATTAGGCATGCCAATGATTATCCTCTTTGAGAAATGAGTGCAATCATGTAGTCCTATATCTATTATGGGAGTCTATACAGAAAATGGACTGAATGTGATGAGATAGAAGTCCATCATAACATGTGCGACACTGATAAGTAGGATGTAGACCATACAAGATGGTGTATATGGTAGTGGATGTAACTTAGTACATAGACAAAGCTCTTGAACTTGACATAAATTCTACTAATATGCTCATTGAGTTTTATTAGTGAGGGTATATCTCCTAGTGATTTTTTCTTGTATCTTATATAAATATTTGTTTCAAATGAATATCATCAAGGAATTTATAGAGACAATAACTATTGTAAATATTTATATTTTAGCATTTAAACCTATATGTTGTGTAATAGGAACCAACACAATTGGTAGGGGTGTATTTCCTAAAGGAAAACTAACATGTTCCATCCTCATGTGAGTACTCTATGTAATTGGTTAGTGTATTTACGTCATGGCATATCTAATTACCAATATTTTTCCATTATCTTCATATTTTAGGGAAGAAATAGTTTTGGGCAACCTAATCAAGTTGAATATCCACTCTTTCTGTACCTTCTTCCTCCTTCAAGGTACCCACCTTTGGAAAATTAGAATTTACTAATTTTGGACCAATTTTAGATTTCTTCTTAATAATACAATAGAGACGTTAGAATAAGAAGTAATTAAGAGTTACTTATATTACATGAATGGAAATCTTTCCTCGGTCAAAAAATTTTAGAATATTTAAAAAGATGATCTTTTTATATAGTTGGTTTAATTTAGGGTTCTATGTACATGAATATGCCTTAATGGGATTAGAAACCCTAATTTATGTTGATATGAATTCTAATGGTTTTAATTGTACAAATCGAAGAATAAAATAGAGATATGAATCTAAACCTCAAGGTGGAATTGGCAACATTCTTCATGTTTTTACTATTGTTCAAATAAAATGTATAAAATCATAGTTTTTATTTTTATTGTCTGCATTGAAATGAATGATGAAATTTGTAAGGATCATGTACTATTTAGTAGTCAAACAATATTGTTAACTCTGATACACGTTTCAACTAAGTGGAAATCAAATGCATCACGTAACCTAGTTTCCATGTTTCATAGAAATTAACTAGACAGATACTATTACTTTCAAGTTTTTGTTTGATTGATAACCCGATTACAAGTCGATAAACATATTTCTTTAAGATTGTTGAGATCTTAGAATTTAGAAAAGAAATATATCACAATGAGAAATCAATTAATATGTACAAAAGTAGTACAAGTACAAATAAGTGATGTTAAGTTCATGACAGATTCTAAGTGTGCTATTGAATATGTTTTTTTTTGGTCGGGTGTTATTGAATATGTTAAAATAGGGTTTTGAATAACCACTAAAATATGAGAATCCATTTTTAATGTAATATATAGGAATATAACCTAATTTATATATGTAATGATGCATTTATAGCAAGAATATCCTAAGGGGTGCAAAATTGGTTCAAACATGTCTGTAAAATATGATTTGTAAATGAATTTTAAAGGTAACTAAAATGGAATGGTACATTGACAAGAGAAATTAGAGAATGCATTACCCATTAAATTAATTGAAAATGTAATTTTTTTTGGAAATATATATAGTGACATAGAAATCACTTACCCACTGGAAGAGTTTAGTGTGGAAGTGTTTGGAACACATTGGATGGTACATGGGGTTAGGTCCAATGTGGGACAATCTCCTAAAATCAAGAGTGTGGTGGGAGTTGCCAACATTTAACTGGGGTTCTCGGGGGTATTAGGTTTATAAGGAGTTTCACTATGCTACATAATCAATCATCCTTAGATGAGTTATTGTGATGAATATATACGGCATGACATAATAGACATTTCACTTAAATACCCAGGTCATAAGATGTATCTACAACAATAGATGAATTGTTATCTTTGTTTTGGGAAAACATATCAAGCCTTGTTGCAGATCATGAAGCTAGTAAAGAACACCCATTTGTGGGATTTCGGGCAGCGGATAAGGCAGCGGTAACAAAACAAATTCTGCCCATATTCGACACTACCGAATTGTGTCAACAACGATGTATTTAGGAAAGAGGGTTTGTGATGTATATACATGGTCTAGGAGCAAGGCCAACAACAATCCTCACAGTAGAGTGCTTCTAGATCTAACAACACCTGGATAATAGTCAAGGCGGTCTCCTGGTGCAACACCATGAACTATGGTTGATGTAGTCCTCCTAGTGTGTTGGCAACGACCTCCACACCTCTATCTTAGTCCACACATACCACTAGGAACTCCTTGTCACACTTTATTAGAGTCAATGGAAAGGATGTCGTCCCTTCAATGCCGACGTGCTAGTATTGACTTGTTCTCTCTTATTGTCTCTCCCTTTTATGGGTAAGACTTGTTCGAGCTCTCATGTTACCACAACTATGAGAGGATAACATTTTTTAGTGTTAGTTGTGTCTTCTAAAAGCCTTGACTGCTCCTATATTTATAGGAGGGTCAAGGTCAGGGTTTCCAGATCAATTAGGAGTCAAATAGATGGATTTTCACAAATGTCTAATTGTTGCAAATCACATGTCGGTCAACTCAACACGTGAGTCTGTCGACTCACACCCCAGGCAGTTGAATCAACACTTGAATTGGTAGATTGGAATGTGTTCCTATTTGCAAACATATTGGATTTTAATGCAACGATCAATGTGCAAAATGACATCGGCATCAATCCTTGATCTAGTCTTACTAATCATTCAGTTATTCGACTATATGCTTCAATCAGTTGACTCAACAAATGATTTGATTGACTCAACACTTGAGTCGATTGACTCACATTCCCAGTCAGCCAATTATTAACCAATGTTGTTTAATTTGATTACCTAAATACTTTAGTAATCATGACACATGAATCGGTCAAATCAACACTTGAGTCGATCGACTCACATTCCCAGTCAACCAATTATTCATGAGTAAACTCCTATACCATGTGTGTCTTATGTGTGTGACCACATAGGTCTCAATTTACATTAGAAGTGAACGTCTATAATTAATTTATGACATCACAAGCAATGAGCGGTATCTAGAAACACATCATTGCTACCCAAGTAATTGTAAAGTTGGAGAACAACTTCAACCTAAATCTATGACCAGTGTTGCTACGATTGTATAATTCCTTTGTCTTAGATATCTAGATTGAACTCGAGGCATGGAAATGTCATCCTCTTAATCATTTGATCAATGTTCCTTTAATTAGAGTAGACTGTAGAGATGCATGTTGTCTCAATATCATATATTGACTCACATGAGTATGGTTATACATTTTGTCAGTCTCACTTATCAAGTGGCCAGGATATCAACTCAAGTAGGAGGGATAAATCCCATCTACATCACTCACAGTCAATCCTCATGTGTCACAATGTACCCAAGCATCACCTTTATGGAAACCCTTATTTAAGGTCAAGTTGGATGATGTTAAAATACATCAAACAACATGTGATCAATGTAGTGACTTTAGGTCTAAGAATCACAATCACCACTATCACATTGAGATGTGATTATGACTCTTATCCATGTATCACTTCTTAGGGTGGGTCTGTCTGGTACACTGTTCTATAACAAGTACCTATGTGTTTGGCTTGATATCACATATCATGACTAATGAGATTCTATCATCAACATCACACACTCTAGCCTTATGTATTCTTGTTGTCAATTAGCTTCCACAACAATATTCGAATAGGGACATAACAAGAATGTATATACACTTATCATACATATGATTTCATGGATCAGGTTCTCAACCTAAAGACACATGTCATTGAGCATTATCATTATTTATACATCTATCATGTTATGTCACTATCTCATATTTGAACAAACATATTGATGGAATTGACTTTGTTATTAATCAAATCATTTACAAGATATGCCATTACAATCATCATATGACTGACTTTTTGGGCATACATACCAACAGACTCCCACTTGCACTTAGAGCCAATCACTCATGAACTTAATCTCAACAGACCTCACATGCCCAGCATGCTTCTTCTATGTAAGTGCTTTTGTCAGTGAGTCAACAACATCACTTTAAGTTGGTACTCTAAAAATCTTCACATCTCCTCGATGTATGATCTCTTGTATGAGATGGAACCATCATAGTATGTGCTTGGAATGTTGATGTGATCTGAGTTCCTTAACTTGTGCAATAGCTCTATTATTGTCACAATACAACTTTATTGCATCTCTAATGCTTGGAACCACCCAAAGTTCATAGATGAGCTTCTTGATCCATACAACTTCCTTTGTTGCATTAGATGCAACAATGTACTCAACCTATATTGTAGAATTAATAGCTACCTCTTTCTAGGAACTCTTCCACCTTAGAACTCTAGTATTAAGACAAAACACAAATCCAAATTGCAATCTATAGTCATCTTTCTCAGTTTGCATGTTATCATCAATGTAACCTTTTACTACCAGCTCTTCCTCACCATCATAAATAAGGAACTGGTCCTTAATTGTTCTCAAGTACTTAAGGATGTTCTTTACAGCAGTCCAGTGACTTTCATTAGAATCTGATTAATACATGTTAGTCTTACTCAAGGCATACGGGACATTGGGGCGAGTACATAACATTAACTACATGATAGGTCCAATTGTATATGCATATGGAATCCTACTCATGCACTCCCATTCTTCACAAGAACTGGGACATTAAACTCTAGAGATACTAACATCATGGCACATGGGCAAGTTTCCTCTCTTTGAGTTCTCCATGTTGAACCTCTTCAGCACCTTGTCAATGTATGTGCTCTGGCTTAGGCTTAGAAGCCTTCTAGATCTATCCCTATAGATCTTGATTCCTAAAATGTAGGATGCTTCACCTAAATCATTCATAGAGAAGGTACTTCCTATCCAGGTCTTTACCATATGTAAAGTAGGGATGGCAATCCCCTTCAATAGTTTGTCATCTACATACAATATGAGGAATACATCTATTCTCCCACTAACCTTCTTGTAAACACATAGTTCATATTCATTTTGACTAAAGCCAAACTCCTTGACTGTTTCATCAAATTGAAGATTCCATCTCTAAGATGCTTGCTTCAATTCATATATTGATCTTTATAGCTTACAAACTTTATTGGCTTCCTTTGGATTTATAAAACCCTCAGATTGTGTCATGCACACATCCTCAAGAAGATTCCTATTAAGGAAAGTAGTTTTAACATCAATCTACCAAATAAAATAGTCATAATAAGTTGCAATGGCAAGCATGATCTTGATGGATTTAACTATGGAAACTGGAGAAAAGGTTTCACCATAGTCAACACCTTGAACTTGTTTGAAAATGTTTGCAACCAATCGATCTTTATAGGTTTGTACATTAACATCTATGTCGATGCTTCTTATTGAAGACCCAATTGCACCCTATGGGATTTACCCCTTCGGGTGGATCCACAAAGGTCCATACCTTGTTGGTGTACATGGATTCCATCTCAGTTCTTGGCCTCAAGCCACTTCTAAGACTCCGGTCCCTCAATAGCTTCTAGGTAGGCTGTTGGCTCATCATAAATGACCAACTCATTGCTTTCTTTAGTCATAAGATAACCAAATCTTTCAGGCTCAAGGCGTGTCCTACTAGATATACAAGGTTCATGTGTCACAAGAGTAACTTGAGATTCCGCAATGGCTTGTAAGTCTTCTTGTTCCTTATATACCTATGGAGGTTCAATGTTTTCTTATTAGCCTCAAACTTCTTTGAGTTCTACTGTTCTCCTACTGATTTCTTTGGAAATAAGTTCCTTTTCTAGGAATACAACATTCTGAGCAACAACCAATTTGTTGTCAAATGGAGTATAAAAGTAGTAACCCTAGTTTATTTGGGATATCCAACAAGATAATATGTATCCAATTTGGGTCTAAGATTTTCAAGAAACTTCTTTCTCACATAAACTTCACATCCCCAAATATTCATAAAAGACACATCGGGAATTTCCCATGCTATAACTCATATGATGTCTTTTGAACTGATTTAAACACTACACTATTAAGTGTAAATGATGCGGTTTCTAAAGCATATTACCCGAATGAAATACAAAACTTGTCATTGCTCGCACCATATCTAGTAATGTGTGATTCCTTCTTTCTGATACACCATTATGTTATGATGTTCCAAGTGGGGTCCATTGTGACATGATACCGTCGGGCTCGTAGAAGGTCCTAAACTCTTGGCTTAAGTGTTCTCAACCTCAATCATAAAGAAGTGCTTCAATACTTTTATCAAGTTGGTTATGTACTTCATTCATGAAATCCTTTAGCTTTTCAAGGGTTTCTGACTTGAGTTTCATCAAGTACACATTGCTAAACCTACTGAGGTCATCAGTAAAGGTAATGAAGTATTAGTAACTACCTCTGGCATTTATTATAAAAGGTCCACGTACATCAGTATGTATAAGTCCTAATAGAGCACTCACTCTTCCACTATGACCAACAAAAGGAGTCTTTGTCATCATTCCCAATAAACAAAATTTACATGTCTCTATTGATTTAAAATCAAAACAGTACATATAACTATATTTATGGAGTCTATATATGAATCTCTCATTAATGTGACCTAGACGAAAATCCCATAGGTATGTTTAGTCTGAGTTATCAGGTTTTATCCGTTTGGTATTTACGTTATAAACACTTGTATCTAGATCTAGCAAATAAAGACCATAAGACACTGGGGCACTACCATAAAAGATCTCATATTCAGAAATAGAACATCGACCATTCTTATGGTAAAATTTGATACTATACTTGTCCATACAAGATACAAAAATGTTGTTTCTATTAATGGTAGGTACATAATAGCAGTTCTCTAACTCTATTAACAAGCCCACTAGGCAAAGATAAATGATAGGTTCCAACTATAGCTGCAACAACTCTGCTCCATTTGCAACAAACAGTTTGACCTCATCCTTTCTTAAAGGTTTACATCTTTTTAGATACTACACATTAGAGCATATGTGAGATCCACATATGGTATATATTACCCACGATGGTGAAGTAGACATACTTATCTCAATAATGTATATACCTGAAGTGAAGATCTCTATCCCTTGCTTCTTCTTCCATAGTTCCTCCAGATAAAGATGGAAATTTTGTTTCAAGTGTCTGATATGGTGACAGTGGTGTCAATTACCGTACTTGTTCATCCCTCCCATAGCTCTCAGTGTAGAAGACTTAGATTTATGGCTACCTTTAGAACTCTTCTTAGCCTTGCCTTTTCCCTTAGACTTCCATGTGCCTCTATTGATCATTAACACAGATTTCAGTTTGTCCTTCTTCATTTTTGCTTCAGCAACTCTCAACATGTCAAGTAATTCTGACAATGGCTTGTCAAAATCATTCATGGTGTAGTTCATGACAAACTGGATGTATGATTCTAGTAGTGACTGCATAATCACATCTATGGCCAACTCTTGGCCCAAGGGAAATCCCATTCTAGCAAGGTTCTCCACGTACCAATCAGCTTGAGCACATGGGAACCTATTGGATATCCTTCTGCCATTTTGCACTTGAACAACACCTTCAAGACATCATATCTCTCTCATCTTGCCTCATCTTGGAACATGTTCTTAAGATGTGTTACCATCTCAAATACATCCATGTTTTGATATTGTCTCTGTAGCTCACGGTTCACTGAACATAACATTAGGCACTTGACATCTATGGCATCACCGATATGCTTCTTGTAAGCATCCATTTCAGCCTTAGGTGCACTGGGAGTAGGTTCATCAGGCTCTGATGTGTCTAGGATATAGAGCTTGTGCTCTTGTGTGAGAACAATTCTTAATGTCCTGAACCAGTCATGGAAGTTATTCCCATTTAACTTGTCCCTCTTAAGGACTAATCGCAATGAAAATGTGTTGTTATTTGCGATTAGTTTCTACAAAAGAAATTTGTATTTTGTCAACACACTTTTGATTTGATCGATTAAAAGAAAATTTGACAACATTAATTAGGCCTTTAATTAGTTATCACTCCCACCATTTTGTTCAAATTGATACTCAATATCCATATTTCATCAAAGTCATGAGTCGACTAGGGCAGATCTCCCACACTTAACTATTTAGGTAGACAACACTTTCCAATTGCATCATACGAACTCTTGATAGATGGCATGCACAACTCTTTGTCATAACCCATCTTTATGCTTCTAGGTGCTTAGTTCCATTAAGATCACCTAGTTAAGCCTGAACAAAAAGCCAACACAATAAATTTGCAGCATGTGGAGGTAGACCACATATTTATCATCATACTTTCACGAGATAGATGACGCACCACGCTAGGGCGTGCCTACACTTAGTGAACTAAGCTTTTCATGTGTGTCACTTATTGAAAGCATCTAAGACTTAATATTTAATTGAGGGATTTGTATTTCTAAATACATATACATATCCAATCACCACAAACTTATAATATATATCATATACGTGCTATATTCAAACAAAACATGAAATCACATAATACGAGTGATGGTTATGGCCATACTAATGCAATTATTTAGAGGCACAGAGAATTACTACCAGTTAGGGTCCACATCACATGTAGCAACCTATTCTTATGGGAAATTGTATTGGAACCATCCCATTCAGTCGAATGAACCCTTCAATCAATCGGTTGGTCTTCGGGTTGGTTAACTAGTCTTTATGGATAGGTCAACTAGATCCTAGATCAAGAGGTGTCTAGACTCCTCCTATCATTTGGTTGGGCCTCCAAACGATCGGTTGACTCCTCTGTCTGTGGCCTCGTCGATCCTCCAGTCAATTGACTCGACTTCCCAGTCGATCGACTCACTTGGTTCAGAGCGTCTTCTTTTTCCAAAATAGAAATTAAAACTATCCTATTCCTATTAACTTATTATATTTTAAAAGTGAAACATCGAGTTACATTCAAGGGGAGCATACATAGGGAAGAGTAGATTTACATGTGGATAAAAAGATAGAGGTTCAATATGCAAATCAAATAACAATAGGAAAAAACCATTCAACAAAGAACATACATTCACAATGGGTTTTGACCATAACCTTGCCTACATACACCATCAAAATAGATTTTGGATGACATGTATCGATTTCATATATATCATATCATATATATAGGACTGTATGTGGTTTTAATCATATATGAACATTAATTGTTTTAAATATTTGCACCACCATATGTAATAAATAAATGATAAAACAAAATCCAATTGCAGTAATTAATTCCCAATACACCATAAATTGGCGTGACTCTCATACCACTGTTGGGATTCTGGGCATCAGATAAGGCACTAGAAACAAAAAAAATTCTACATCTATCCCATACTAGCATATCACATCAACAATGATGTATTTAGGAAAGAGGGTTCGTGAGGTATATACCTAGTCCGAGAGCAAGTCCAGTGACAATCTGCATAGCACAGTGCTTCTAGATCTGACAACACCTGGACAATAATCAGGGTGGTTTCCTGGTGCAACACCATGATGACAGTTGATGCAGTCCTCTAGCATGTTGGCGAAAACCTCCATGCCTCTATTTTGGTCCACACATACCAATGGGAATTCCTCATTGTGCTTTGCTAGAGCCCGTAGGAAGGAGTTTGTCCCCTCGATGTCAACGTACTAGCACTAACTTGTCTCCCTTGTTGTCTCTCCCTTTTATGAGTAAGAATTGCTTGAGCTCTCATGTTACCACAACTATGAGAGGACAACATTTGTCTGTGTTACTCAAATCCTTGAATACCCTTCTATTTATAGGTGGGTCAGGGTTTCCAGATCAAATGGGAGTTAAAGAGATGAATTTTCATGAATTTTTTGGATGTTGCAGATCATGAGTTGGTCGATTCAACATGTAAGTTGGTCGACTTGCACCCCAATCGATCGATGCAATAGTTGAATTGGTCGATTGGAATGCTTTCCTATTTGCAAACTCATTGTCTTTCAATGTAACGATCAATGCACAACATGACGTCAACATCAATCCTTGACCCAGTCTTACAGATTGTCTAGTCAATTGATTGGACACTTGAATCGGTCAACTCAACACATGAGTTGGTTGACTCAACACTTGAGTTGATATAATCACATTCCCAGACAATCGAATATTATCTAATTTTGTTTAGATTGATTACTTAAACACTTAAGTAATCAGGACATATGAATCAGTCAACTCAACTCTTGAGTCGGTCCACTCACATTTCCAGTCAGGAAAATATTCATGAATAAACTTCTATTCCAAGTATATCCTATGTGTGTGACCCTATATGTCCCGAGTTACGTTGGTAGTAAAAGTCCATAACTAGCTTATGAAATCACAAGCAATGAGTGATATCTAGCAACACGTCATTGATACTAAAGTAATTGCAAAGTTGGATAACAACTATAACCTAGATCCGTGATTAGTGTTAATATGATTGTATAATTCCTTTGTCTCAAATATCCAGATTGAACTTGAGGCATGGAAACATCATCCTCTTAATTATTCAATTAGTGTTCCTTGAACCAGAGATAATTCTAGAGATGCATATGAGCTCAATATCATATATTGACTCAAATGAGTAGGGCCATACATTTTCTCAGTCTCACTTATCAAGTGGCCAGGATATCAACTCTAGTAGGAGGGACAAATCCCATCTACATCACTCACAATCAATCCTTGTGTGTCACAATGTACCCAAGCATCACCTTTATGGCAACCCTTATTCAAGTTCAAGTTGGATGATGTTAAAATCCACCAAACAACATGTGTTTAGTGTTGTGACTTCAGGTCTAAGAATCACAATCACCAGTGTCACATTGAGATGTGATTATGATTGTTATCCATGCATCACTTGTCAAGGCGGGTCTACCTGATACACTGTTCTCTAACAAGTACCTATGTGTTTGGTTTGATATCACATATCATGACTACTGAGATTTTTCTCTCAACCAAAACACACTCTAGCCTTATGTATTATTGTTGTCAATTAGCTACCACAATAATATCTCGAATAGGGACATAACAAGAATGCATATACTTGTATCATACATATGATCTCATTGTTCAGGTCCTCAACCTAAAGACATATGTCATTGAATATTATCATTCTTTAGAGATCTATCATGTTATATCACTATCTCATATTTGAGAAATATGTATATGGAATCACCTTTGTTATTATTCAAATCATTTACAACATACACCATTACCATCATTGTATGACTGACTCTCTGGGCATACATACCAATAGACTCCCACTTGCACTTAAAACCAATCACTCATGAACTTAATCCCAACTGAACTCACATTCTCATCATGATTTTGTTGTGAAAGTGCTTTTGTCAGTGGGTTAACAACATTGCTTTCAATTGATACTCGGGAAATCTTCACATCTCCTCGATGTATGATCTCTCGTATGAGATGTAACTGTCATAGTACGTGCATGGAACCCTGATGCTATATGGGTTCCTTAGCTTGTGCAATATCTCCATGGTTGTCATAATACAACTCCATTGCTTCACTAACGCTTGGAACCACCCCAAGTTCAAAGATGAACTTCCTTTACTACATTAGATGTAGCAATGTACTCAGCCTCTATTGTAGAATAAAAAACTATCTCTTGCTTGGAAATCTTCTAGTTTACAACTCCATTATTAAGGCAAAACACAAATTCATATTGTAGTCTATAGTCATCTTTGTCAGTTTGGAAGCTAGCATCAATGTAACCTTTTACTACCAACTCTTCCTCACCGCCATAAATAAGAAACTAATCCTTAGTTCTTCTCAAGTACTTAGGTATGTTCTTTATGATAGCCCAATAGCTTTCACTTGGATCTAACTAATATCTTATAGTCATACTCAAGGCATATGAGACATCAAGATGAGTACATAACATTGCGTACATGATAGATCCAATTGCAGATGAATATGGAATCCTAATCATGTGTATGATACAACCAAACTCTTTGACTATTTTGTCAAATAAAAGATTCTAGCTCTGAGATGCTTGATTCAATCAATATATTGACATTTGTAGCTTACATACTTGTTGTCTTCCTTTGGATTTACAAAGCCATCAGGTTGTATCATGTTCACATGCTCAAGAAGATTCCCGTTAAGAAAAGAGGTTTTAACATCCATCTGCCAAATCTCATAGTCATAATAAGCTACAATCACAAGCATGATCCTAGTGGATTTAACCATGGCAACTAGAGAAAAGGCTTCATCATATTCAACACCTTTGACTTGTCTAGAACCATTTGCAACCAATCGACCTTTACAAGTTTATACGTAGCCATCCATGTCAGTCTTCTTTTTGAAGACCCGTTGGCACCCTATGGGCTTTATCCCTTCGAGTGGACCCATCAAGGTCCATACCATGTTGGTGTACATGGATTCCATCTCAAATATCATGGCCTCAAGCCACTTCTCATACTCTGGTCCCTGAATATCTTCTAGGTAGGTTGTTGGCTCATCATCAATGACCAACTCATTTCCTCCTTGAGTCACAAAATAACCAAATCTTTCAGGCTCAATACATGTTCTACTCGATCTATGAGGTTCATGTGTCACAAGAGGAACTTGATATTTCACAAAAACTTGTGAGTCTTCTTGTTCCTTATGTACCTCTGGAGGTTCAATGTTTTCTTGTTGGTCTTGAACTTCTTCAAGTTCTACTTTTATCCCACTGATTCCTTTGGAAATAAATTCCTTTTCTAGGAATACGCCATTCTGAGCAACAAATACTTCGTTGTCAGATGGAGTATAAAAGTAGTATCCCCTAGTTTCTTTGGGATATCCAACAAAATAACATTTATCAGATTTGGGTTCAAACTTTTTAGGAAACTGCTTTCTCACATAAACTTCACATCCCCAAATCTTCATAAAGGACACATCAGGACGTCTCCAATGCCATATCTCATATGATGTCTTTTGAACCAATTTAGATGGTACACAGTTAAAGTGTAATGGTAGTAGCTTCTAAAGTATATCCCTAGAATGAAAGAAGATCAACAAAACTCATCATCGCTCACACCATATCTAGTAATGTGTGTTTCCTTCTTTCTGATACACCATTATGTTGCAGAGATCCAGGTGGAGTCCATTGTGATACAATACCACGAGCTCGTAGAAGGTCCTTAAACTCTTGACTTAACTATTCTCCACATCAATCTGAACAGAGTGCTTTAATACTTTTTCCAAGTTGATTTTGTATTTCATTCATGAAATCCTTGATCTTTTCAAGGGTTTTTGACTTGTGTTTCATCAAGTACACATAGCCAAACCTATTGAGATCATCAATAAAGGTAATGAAATATTGGTAACCACCTCTGGTATTTGTTTTAAAAGGTTTGTGTACATCAGTATGTATAAGTCCTAATAGACCACTTTCTCTCTAACTATTACCAATGAAAGGAGTCTTTGTCATCTTGGCCAATAAACAATATTTTCATGTCTCTATTGGTTTGAAATCAAAAATGTCCAAATAGCCATGTTTATGGAGTCTAGAGATGCATCTCTTATTAATGTTCCCTAGACGACAGTGCCATAGGTATGTTTTGTTTGAGTTATCAAGTTTTAGCCTCTTGGTATTTACATTATAAACACTTGTCTCTAGACCTAGAAAATAAAGACATAAGACATTGGGGCAGTGCCATAAAAGATATCATCTTTATAAATAGAAGATCGACCATTCTTAATGTGAAATTTGAATCCATTGTTGTCCTTACAAGATACATAATTGATGTTTCTATCAATGGTAGGTACACAATAGCAGTTCTCTAACTCTACTACAAGCCCACTGGGATGAGATAAATGATAGGTTACAACTGCAGTGGCAACAACTCTTGCTCCATTTGCAATGTGCAGTTTGACCTCACCCTTTATTAAAGGTTTACTTCTTTTCAGATCCTACACATTAGAGTGTATGTGAGATCCACATCTGGTGTTCAGTACCCATGATGAAGAAGTAGACATATTTATCTCAATAACATGTATACCTAAAGTGGAGATCCCTATCCCCTATTTTTTCTTCTATAGTTCCTCTAGATAAAGAGGGAAATTTCTTTTCAAATGTCCAACCTATTGACAATTGTCTTCATTATTCACCCCTCCCTTAGTTTTCAATGCATAAGACCTGGGCGTCTATCTAGTTTTAGAACTCTTCTTAGCCTTGTATTTTCCCTTGGATTCCCTTTGCCTATGTTGATCATCATCATAGATTTGGTTTGTCCTTCTTTATCCGTGCTTCAACAATTCTCAATAGGCCAAGTAAATCTGACAAAAACTTGTAAAAATCATTCATTTGTAGTTCATGACAAATTGTTTGTATGATTCCGTTAGTGACTGTAGAATCACATGTATGTTCAACTCTTACCCAAAGGAAATCCCAATCTAGCAAGATTCTCTACATACACAATCACCATGGGCACATGGGGACCTAATGGATCTCCTTTTTCCATATTGCACTTGAACAGCGCCTTTGATACATCATATTTATCCTATCTTGCTTGATCATGGTACATATTCTTAAGATGTGTTACCATCTCAATAACATCCATGTTCTCATGTTGTCTCTGCAACTCATAGTTCTTGAGCATAGCATCAATATGCTTCTTGTAAGAATCCATTTTAGCCTTAGACTCCCTGGGAGTGGGTTCATATGGCTCTGGCATCTCTAGGACATACAACTTGTCCTCTTATGTGAGAACAGTTCTCAACATCCTGAACTAGTCGTGGAAGTTTTTCCTATTTAAAACAACAAAAATATATTGTTATTTGCCATTTAGTTTCTATAAAAGAAATTTACATTTTGTTAAAGCAATTTTGATTTTATTTGATTAAAGAAAATTTGATGACATTAATTAGGCCTTTAATTAATTATCACTCCCACTATTTTGTTAAAATTTATAGCCCACACTATCAATTTGGTAGATTGCAACATACAATCTTCTAGTGAGTCAAGATCCATATTTCATCAAAGTCATGAGTCATTTAGGACTGATCTCCCACAACTTGACTATTTAGGTAGTAAAACACTTGCCAATTGCATCGTATGCAACTCTTGATAGATGGCATGCACGACTCTTTGTCATAATCCATATTTATGCTTATAGATGCTTACTCCCATTCAGATCACCTAGTTACGCTTGACCCAAAAGCCAACATGATAGAATATGCACCCTACAGAGGTAGACTTACATATCTATCATCACACTTCCATGAGATAGACGAAACACCATGCTAGGGCATGCCCACACTTAGACGATCAAGATTTTCATGTGTTTTGTTTATGGAAAGCATCTAAGACTTAATATTAAATTGAGGGATTTGTATTTATAAATGCATATACATATCCAATCATCATATGTATCATATACATGTTATATCCGCTAACAAAATATGTAATCACATAATATGAGTAACTCAATTCTTTGGATCCTCAAACAATTGCTACCACCTAGGGTCCACATCACATGTAGCAACCTATTCTTGTGGGAAACTTATGCTAGAACTATCCCAGTCAGTCGATCGAACCCTTCAATCAATCAGTTGGCCTTTGGAATGGTCGACTGGTCTTCATAGATTGGTCGAATGGCTCCTAGATCAAGTGTTGTCTGGACTCCTTCAGTCGATCGGTTGGGATCCAGACAGTTGGTTGTCTCCTCCTATCTGTGGCCTCCTCGATCCTCAAGTCGATCGACTCAACTTCCCAATCGGTTGACTCACCTGGTGCAGACTATCTTCTTTTTCTGAAACATAAATTAAAACTATCTTATTCCTAATAACTTATTGCATTGTAAAAGTGAAGCCTCGAGCCACATGAGGGGGAGCATAGGTAGAAAAGCATTAATTTACATGTTGATAAAAAGATAGAGGTTCGGTATGCAAACCAAATAATAGTAGGAAAGAAACCATTCAACCAAGTACACACATTCACAATGGGTTTTGTCCATAACCGCACATACATCCACCATCAATTTTTTTAGGTGACGTGTATGGATTGCATACATATCATATCATATGTGGTTTTTGTAGGATATGCACATTGATAATTCTAAGTATTTTCATTATATGGATTAAATAAATGATAAAATGAAATCCAATCATATCGATTAAATCCCAATACACCATAAATTGACATGACTCTAATACCAATGTTGGGATTTTGGGCAACAGATAAGGCAGTATAAACAAAAAATTCTACCCTTATCCCATACTCAACAATGATGTATTTAGGAAAGAGGGTTTTCCAGGTACATACCTAGTTCTAGAGCAAGTCCAGCGACAATCCTTGTAGCATAGTGCTTCTATATATGACAACACATGGATGGTAGTTAGGGCGGTCTCCTGGTGAAACACCACGACAACAACTGATGTAGTCCTCCTAGTGTGTTGGAGACGGCCTCCATACCTCTATTTTAGTCCACATGGACCACCAAGAACTCCTCGTTGCATTTTGCTAGAGACAATAAGGAGTTTGTCTCCTTGATAACATGCTAGCACTAACTTGTTCTCCCTTACTGACTCTCCCTTTTACAGGTAAGACTTGCTCGGGCTCTCAGGTCACCACAACTATGAGAGGACAATGTTGGTCAGCGTGAGTTGTGTCTTCTAAAAGCCTTAACTACCCCTCTATTTATAGTAGGGCCAGGGTCAGGGTTTCCAGATAAAGTGGGAGTTGAAAAGATTGATTTTCACAAATTTCTAATTGGTGTGGATGACAAGTCGGTTGAATCAACACTTGAGTTGGTCGACTCGCACCCTA
The DNA here is from genome assembly GCA_963693085.1 of Alisma plantago-aquatica. Taxonomy (NCBI): domain Eukaryota; kingdom Viridiplantae; phylum Streptophyta; class Magnoliopsida; order Alismatales; family Alismataceae; genus Alisma; species Alisma plantago-aquatica. The sequence goes on along the minus strand of OY856411.1, from coordinate 1,449,272,932 downwards.
ATCGGTCAACTCAACATTTTATTTGGTCGATTGGAATGCTTTCCTACTTGCAAACATAGTGGCTTTCAATACAATGATCAATGGACAACATGACATCATCATCAATCCTTGATTTAGTCTTACTGATCGTCAAGTTGGTCAACTAGACACTTGAATTAGTCGACTCAACACATGAGTCAGTCGACTCACATTCCCGGTCAACCAATAATCAACAAATGTTATTTAAATTGATTACCTAAACACTTTAGTACTCATGACA